>CM072814.1:91417950-92624485 GCA_036937905.1 Salvia rosmarinus | reverse complement strand
GGGAACAAGTCCAGCCTCACCTAAAGACAGACGACTCTGGCGTTGCTATACTTGGTGCTAAGCACTACATGCGAACATCAGCTGGTCCTATCATCTCCCAATCACTCAAGAATGCCAACATTTCCTAGTCATCTATCTTCTTATATTTTTGTCCCCCTAGCTATGCCTATTGGAGATTCAGACTGAGACTAGAGCATCTTCTGCTTCAAGTTTTTTTTTTAGGATCTATAATGTGTAAGCTTTGGGAGAGTTATGTTTTGATATATACTGTAAACTTTCACTACGAGGTTGTAAAAAGTTCTACAAATTTACTTTGTTGATTTTTTTGAATAATAATACTAAAGTAGACCAAAGTCATGCTGTGTACGTTTGATATGGTAACCACCACGAATTTTCTTGACCAAAATAAAGAAGAAATGAATTCGTGTGGTGGAGATAAATAATGGGCCACGTATGACTTGCTCACCTTTCATCATTCTGGATAAGGTGAAAAAGTTCACCCGCTATAACAACTTGTACAACTCCCAAACCCCTCATCTGCCGCCGCCGTCTGCCGGTTCTGATATGATAGGATAAAGGGATTCCAAATTATTTGCCAATGCAGTGCAAGTTTACTGCATCAACCACCATCACAACAAAATATACTGCTACAAGTCGCAACAACTTTCATCATCATGTATCATCTACATCGACATTGCCATCTCTTCTTAGCAACTATAGGATTGCATCTTATCCCTCCGCCAAAACTATGGCCATTCACCATCTGAACTCTTTTCCTTTACACCGCCAGAGATCTGTTGGGCTTGACAAAGTTCGTTCTAATAATAATGGCGGCGAGGCAGAGGTTGGTGAGGAAGATCAAGCTGAACCCATCATCGCCTCGTCACCTCCAAAGCTCAAACAACAACAAGAACAAGGTGATGATGAGTTGCCAGAATTGCTGCAATTAGGCAATTCTGCTATTTTACCTGCCTGCTTTGTTGGCCTCTTCACTGGCATCATTATTGTCCTTTTCAACTACACGGTTAGTAAGTAATTCATCTTCTTTATTTCCCATGGTGTCTGTAGGCTTCTTTGAATACCTTTTTTGCTCGGAAAGAATGCGGCACACAGAATTTGCATGCAAGTAATGAATTATCAGATCAGACTTTTGGTCTAGTAAAAGTATACGACAACAGATGTAACCAACTAGAAATTAACTGCTACTTTCAGCCTTTTCTCTGTCTGAAAGAGTTATCTTCTGACTGATTATACCAGTCTCCTCAATTATGAACATGAAGCTAGATGTTAGTTTTTCCTTTGAATTGCTTTATTGATCTTGTTTTGTGGCTTAATGAGTTTGTTAATATCATTCAAATCCTGATCTTGCTTAGTAGGTACATGAAATACGCGACTTGAGCTGGGGTGAGATCCCAGGTCGAGGTGCCACATGGTTAAGAGAGGAACCCATTGAAACCAAATGGGGACGAGTAGTCTTAGTTCCTGCTCTCGGAGGTCTTATAGTTAGCATATTGAACATGGTCCGAACTTCGTTAGAGGATTCTGCTGATGGAACAGCCATGTCCAACATCAAATCAGCACTGAAACCAATCCTGAAAACTGCAGCCGCTTGTGTCACCTTGGGAACAGGGAACTCGTTAGGACCTGAAGGCCCAAGTGTTGAAATTGGTGTCTCCGTAGCCAAAGGAGTCGGCACTTTTTTGGATAGAGGAGCTCAAAGAAAACTGTCTCTCAGAGCTGCAGGCTCAGCTGCTGGAATTTCTGCCGGTTTGTCCTATTCCTGCAGATTTATTATCACTACTTATTTTCCATTGTCAATTTATTTATTCTATCAAATAACTGAAATTGGTTTGATCAGGCCTAAGATTGATTCTTGTTACATTTTTTCTATGAACAATATCTTTTGATGATTCTGAAAAAATTGAAAATTTATGAAGGCGACTCAATTCCCAATGCAGAACTCTTTACCTGTTCAACATTTCTCACTGTTAATGCATGCAAAAAATATGCATGCAATATATGATGACAAAAGTAGTTATTTTAACATCTCAATTTAGGTATTATGATTCCTTCCTTTTTAAGTCAGGTAAATACCTTGAGTTTTTCATTCTTAATAACATCTTTGTATCATTATTACTTCAAAGGAGTTTAATCTATTGATAATGCAAATCTAACAATTAGTCCTGTTAAAAGGATTCAATGCTGCTGTTGGTGGTTGTTTTTTCGCGGTGGAGTCAGTCTTGTGGCCTTCACCTGCAGAGTCATCCTTATCCTTGACAAACACAACTTCAATGGTCATTCTTAGTGCTGTTATAGCTTCTGTCATATCAGAAATCGGTTTGGGCTCTGAACCAGCTTTTGCTGTCCCACTCTATGACTTTCGTTCTCCAAGTGGTAATGTTTAGCTTCCTCTGCTCATCTTCTTATACATACATATCACAGCTTAAAGAAAAGAAAAATGACAAAAACTTGAATAAGGAGCGAGAAAAGGTCAATCCTTCTCCAGTTGCACTATGGATTAAATGATTACTCACTCAAACCTCCTCTGGTTTTAATCTGGAATCTCATGTTCTTGTCAGTTCAGAACTGCCACTCTATCTTCTGTTGGGTGCACTATGTGGGCTGGTTTCGGTTGGCTTATCAAAGTGCACATCTTTTATGCTGGCTTTCTTTGACAGCATTGAAAGAGGTGTCGGGATACCGAGAGCAGTGTTTCCTATACTAGGTGGTTTGACAGTTGGATTTATAGCCTTAGCATATCCTGAGATCCTTTACTGGGGATTCTCGAATGTTGACACACTGTTGGAATCTCGACCTTTCTCATTCAGCCTCTCTGCTGATCTGTTGGTTCAGCTGGTGGCTGTCAAAATAGTGACAACTTCCTTATGCAGAGCTTCTGGATTAGTAGGTGGTTACTACGCCCCATCTTTATTCATTGGTGCAGCTACAGGAATGGCATATGGGAAAATTATGGGCCATTTGGTTTCCATATCCAATCCAGTGTTTCATCTTTCAGTCTTGGAGGTCGCTTCACCTCAAGCTTATGCCCTGGTAATTTTTTCACCATCCTTGAATAACAAAGATTAAGATATAATACATTCTCACTGCAGGTTGGATTTATTTGTAACACAGGTTGGCATGGCTGCTACTCTAGCTGGGGTATGCCAGGTACCCCTCACTGCAGTTTTGCTTCTTTTTGAATTAACACAGGATTATCGAATTGTCCTGCCACTTTTGGGAGCTGTGGGATTCTCTGCATGGATTACATCTGACAAGACAAGGAAAAGGGCCACTGACAGTTCCAAAGAATTGAAAGACGCAGACTCTACTTCTCGTGGTATCTGTGACCTAGAGAGTTCGCTGTGTCTGAACAGTGATTCTGAAGACGATGCAGAGAATTTTGCAGACGAAATCCTGGTGTCACAAGCCATGAGAAGGAGATATGTAACGACAATGATGAGCTCTTCTCTAACAGATGTAGTGTCACTCATGCTGGAAGAGCAGCAGTCTTGTGCCTTGATAGTGGATGATAATGATTGGCTTGTTGGTCAGCTAACACTCATTGACATTCAACACTTCATTGAATTCTCCATGACAAAAAGCAGTAAACCTCAGGTACTTCTTCATTGCTGTTGATTGTATAGATTTAGCTAGATTGATAACTTTATATATCCATTTTCACCAAATGATATGGAATTCTTCTTCAAGTATAGGTTCCAAGAGTATCTGAAGTGTGTTCGTCTTATGGTGGAAGATGTGTTGTTTCCTGTACGACGACCCCAAATATGAGTCTCCTAACTGCTCTCTCTCTGATGAACAGACAGGGTGTGAGCCAACTGCCCGTTATCTTGGAGGATGGGGGCCGTCTAGTCGGTCTGTTGGATCGAGAATCAATCAATCTTGCTTGCAGGTAGCATTAGAGTTTCCATTTGTGTATGAAAAACTCATGAGCTCCTCAATTGTCGTTTGTTTGTCATTTTTGCAGAGCTTATGCAATCCGAGATGGACTCAGCTGGTTTATGATGGAGGAGAAACTCAAGAATTGAATTGAGAGTATACTTTATATTCTGCATTTTGCTCAATACAGATCAATTTTGTACAGTACAATCAATCCTCTGTAAGGTGGATAAAGCCAATTCTTTTGATCACACAACAGTTCCAAAATCAATTCAATCATGTTGCTCATTCACAGAGATTTCATCAACCACCACTACCACTACTGCTGTATTTGATAACTACTATAGAGCTAAAATACCAAAATCTCAAATGGAAATTGTAACTATAGCTTGAAGAAAAAGGGGAAATTACATTAATTAGTCAATTGATTACTCTTCTAGAGAGGCAACTTTCCGCATCATACCAATGAATAGCTAAAATTTATCGTTTCAAGTATCTCTAAAAAGAGCGAACAAGCCTCCCTGGACATAGTCATTATCGACCAAGCTGACCAAGTAGTAACTGTTTTTCACCTGCAAATTGAACAATAACAAAGAGTGTAAGTAAGAAATAATCAAGATGAGCAAACATGGAGTGTGACCTGACCTCTTCGAGTAGTTTTCTAGAGGGATCGGTTTCTGGGTAGAGATTAGCCCACCCTCTTGACCATAACTCAAATGCTTCATCCTTCCACACCATAAAACTTGAAGGATCCACAACGGTCGGTTGCATTATCTCCTTTGCAGGAAAAACTCCCCATGTGACTGCATTCACATCTGTGTTTTTCATATTTGAAATCCAGGAACCTTCTTTGTTAACAGCCATGTAGCTAAGGCAGGAAAAGGCTTTGCATTTATTGATCAGAGCAGTCAAGCTTGCTGGAGAACAGAAAAACTCTAGGTATGCTTTCTGATACACATATCCACCTGCCCCTCCCCATCCTGCATACCCCAAATAATAAATAAACATCTTTGCCTAATCCCAACCATTGATGAATACTTCAAAACTAGCTAGCTAGTATTGATTTAGTAATGCCTGCCTACATTCATTTGCACAAACAAAAACTACACATTACCAACATATGGGGTTTCAGACTTTGCTCCATTAACAGCTGGTTGGCTGTTGATAGTGAGAAAACCTTTCATGTTAATGGTACCAAGCTGTTCGTTGATGATTTTGGTTTCTGGCTGAAGTCCATCTAGTTCTGACCACGGACTACTTCTAGTTTTCCCAAGGCAGAACTTTGCAAATTTCTGGTTAAATATCCACATATAAATATAAGGGTGGGCTGTAGTTTTGTAACCATCAAACTTGTATGTAGAAATAAGACAATACCTCGTAGATATCCTCCAGACTTTTCAAAGGAACAACCCACTCTTCAAGAAGTCTCTTCTCGTGAGCACGTGGTCGCAAGAACTGTTGGGAAGTAAAGGTTCATATAACAATGTAATTTATAATTTATAATTTATTTAGATGTCATGAACTTTGGAACACTGGAAGTAGTTTATGGTGTGGTGCATGCCTGATAATCAGTGAGTGCTCCAAAAGATGGATTTTGACAATCTTCCCATCGACCATTAGGGTATTGGTCCCAACCAATTGTCCGTGAGATATAGCTTTTGGGACGATTAGCCCTACAATAAAAATTAGCTAACGATTAATTAATTAAGCTAGGGAAGAAACACAGATGACCATTAAGGGAAGCTGACACTAAGTTGAACAAAACAATGCTTAATTACCAGAAAATAGGACGAACACTTTCTCTTGCACGGAAAACATTTGTTGGACGTCTCCAAGGCAACGATCTCGAAATTTTGGACCTCGATCAGCCCAAGATTCTGCCAATTCAAGCCTTGTTATCAAAACTGCTCTCTCTGATGAACAGACAGGGTGTGAGCCAACTGCCCGTTATCTTGGAGGATGGGGGCCGTCTAGTCGGTCTGCTGGATCGAGAATCAATCAATCTTGCTTGCAGGTAGCATTAGAGTTTCCGTTTGTGTATGAAAAACATGAGCTCCTCAATTGTCGTTTGTTTGTCATTTTCGCAGAGCGTATGCAATCCGGGATGGACTCAGCTGGTTTCTGATGGAGGAGAAACTCAAGAATTGAATTGAGAGTAAACTTTATATTCTGCTTTTTGCTCAATACAGATCAATTTTGTACAGTACAATCAATCCTCTGTAAGGTGGATAAAGCCAATTCTTTTGATCACACAACAGTTCCAAAAATCAATTCAATCATGTTGCTCATTCACAGAGATTTCATCAACCACCACTACCACTACTGCTGTATTTGATAACTACTATAGAGCTAAAATACCAAAATCTCAAATGGAAATTGTAACTATAGCTTGAAGAAAAAGGGGAAATTACATTAATTAGTCAATTGATTACTCTTCTAGAGAAGCAACTTTCCGCATCATACCAATGAATAGCTAAAATTTATCGTTTCAAGTATCTCTAAAAAGAGCGAACAAGCCTCCCTGGACGTAGTCATTATCGACCAAGCTGACCAAGTAGTAACTGTTTTTCACCTGCAAATTGAACAATAACAAAGAGTGTAAGTAAGAAATAATCAAGATGAGCAAACATGGAGTGTGACCTGACCTCTTCGAGTAGTTTTCTAGAGGGATCGGTTTCTGGGTAGAGATTAGCCCACCCTCTTGACCATAACTCAAATGCTTCATCCTTCCACTCCATAAAACTTGAAGGATCCACAACGGTCGGTTGCATTATCTCCTTTGCAGGAAAAACTCCCCATGTGACTGCATTCACATCTTTGTTTTTCATATTTGAAATCCAGGAACCTTCTTTGTTAACAGCCATGTAGCTAAGGCAGGAAAAGGCTTTGCATTTATTGATCAGAGCAGTCAAGCTTGCTGGAGAACAGAAAAACTCCAGGTATGCTTTCTGATACACATATCCACCTGCCCCTCCCCATCCTGCATACCCCAAATAATAAATAAACATCTTTGCCTAATTCCAACCATTGATGAATACTTCAAAACTAGCTAGCTAGTATTGATTTAGTAATGCCTGCCCACATTCATTCGCACAAACAAAAACTACACATTACCAACATATGGGGTTTCAGACTTTGCTCCATTGACAGCTGGTTGACTGTTGATAGTGAGAAAGCCTTTCATGTTAATGGTACCAAGCTGTTCGTTGATGATTTTGGTTTCTGGCTGAAGTCCATCTAGTTCTGACCACGGACTACTTCTAGTTTTCCCAAGGCAGAACTTTGCAAATTTCTGGTTAAATATCCATATATATATAAAAAAGGGTGGGCTGTATTTTTATAACCATCAAACTTGTATATAGAAATAAGACAATACCTCATAGATATCTTCCAGACTTTTCAAAGGAACAACCCACTCTTCAAGAAGTCTCTTCTCGTGAGCACGTGGTCGCAAGAACTGTTGGGAAATAAAGGTTTATAAAACAATGTAATTTATAATTTATTCAGATGCCATGAACTTGGAAACACTGGAAGTAGTTTATGGTGTGATGCATGCCTGATAATCAGTGAGTGCTCCAAAAGATGGATTTTGACAATCTTCCCATCGACCATTAGGGTATTGGTCCCAACCAATTGTCCGTGAGATATAGCTTTTGGGACGATTAGCCCTACAATAAAAATTAGCTAACGATTAATTAATTAAGCTAGGGAAGAAACACAGATGACCATTAAGGGAAGCTGAAACTAAGTTGAACAAACCAATGCTTAATTACCAGAAAATAGGACGAACACTTTCTCTTGCACGGAAAACATTTGTTGGACGTCTCCAAGGCAACGATCTCGAAATTTTGGACTCCTCGATCAGCCCAAGATTCTGCCAATTCAAGCCTTGTTATCAAAGATAAACAAATGCAGAGAAATGTATGTTGTATATGATAAGGTCATGCACCATCAATATTGCCAAAGCAGATTTCTCCATGTTCAATGTGTAAAGATGTATAGCTCTAATCCCAGTAGCCATAATCTTTCTGCACATTTCTGTAGCAAGTTGAATACCATATGCCTTGACTGCTTCTTCATTGTCCTTGATTGGTTCCAATGCAGCCATAATCTCAGGGGGAATCTACATCGGTATTCATTCATGTAAATTATGAAACAACTCTGCATGCATGCATCAGACAGTATACTCAAGAATGGAATGGAATTGCAAGAAATTTGAGGGACCTTAGTTTTGCAGAAGCCAGTCATGCGGAGGAAGGCTTTGTAAGAGTTAATAGGCATGATCCCCGGTATGATAGGACAGCTTATTCCAATCTGACGGCAATCACCGACGAACTTGAGGAAGATGTCAGTGTCATAGAAGAGTTGGGTGATAATGACTTCACCTCCAGCATCAACCTGCAAGAACATCACAAGGCACCATCAATTTTGCAATTAATTAGATATATGAAACAGCTAGTGAGTAGGAAATTGAAGTATTCAACCTTTCGCTTGAGATAAGCAAGTTCATTCTGGTATGCCTCTGCTGTAACCACTCCATCATCCTGAATAACCTCAGGATGCCCCTCTACATAAGATTTATTGTTAATATCTCATCTTTCAATATTATAAAATGAGTAATGCTATCTAGTAATGAATTAATGCTACCTGGATAAGCTGCAACACAAATCCCAAAGTAATCCCCATACTTGGCACGGATATGCTTGACCTGAGAGAGATATCTGAATGAATTGAATTTGGATATAATCAAGTAGTATGATATATGAGGGACGTACGAGGTCGAGGGCGCAGGCGAAGCCACCGTCGACCTGGACAAACTTGTCCTGGCCGTGAGGAGGGTCACCGCGGAGGGCGAGGACATTGTGGATGCCGTTGGATTTGATGGTGGAGAGGGCGTGATCGATCTTGTGGAGGGGCATGTTGGTGCAGGTGAGGTGCATCATGGTCTCCACGCACACCATGTTCTGCATGCGGTTCGCGATCTCAAGGGAGAGATCAGCAGTGGAGCCACCGGCGCCCCACGTGATGTCGCAGAAGGCCGGCTTGTACGCGCCATGCGCTCAATCCGATCGAATAGGTTTTCAACCCCATCCTCCGTCTTGGGAGGGAAGAACTCAAACGAGAACATCACGCCACTTTCACTGCGGATCTTGTCTATCACCTTCATCGTCTTGATCTTGATGGATGGATGATCACGAAATTAATATATGAAAACACAGGTTAAGATCAATGTATGCGTTTCTATTCTATTTCGACGTACACACAACACAACCCAAACAAACTTGTCTATTTTTAACACTGCTTCTCAATCTCTCTCTGTCTATATTCACCCAGCCCACGCTTATATATATATACATATTGTATAGTGCACTCTTGTATTCATACCTAACTTAACTGACGAACCGCTTCAATTTTTTCTCCTCTTTCAGAAATTCAAGACAATATATACTTTCATGGTTTTCATTGTACTTATTTCATACAAAAAAAAAACATTTTATTATTCTTTCCATAATTTTATGGACGCCAGATATTGACACGTTTGTAATTGTATCATTAACAATGTCTCCTTCAGTTTAGTATCAACTTTTAACGTCCTCCGCCATTACTAATTAATTTTTTTTCCACATTTTCCGTATCAAATTAACTAGCGATACATAAGATACATGCTTCATCTTGGTTCCTCGTTGAGCTTGGTACCATTATAGTTAGAGATGTCAATAGGTGGATTTTACTCTAACTAATCCGGAACTGTTGAAAACTAATTAAATTTTAAACAACGGTTCCGATTCCGGTTCGGACCCACTTTAGACCCGAACTATTTAGATCCATAGTTTGATGGTCCGGTTCGGTTCCGATTTCAGAACCAATACTTATTTATTGGTTCTGATCCGAGTAAAACCCGTCTATTGACAAACCTAAGTTTAAAGTCACAAGGGTCGTCTCCCATCAAGCATTGTAAAGTTAGAATTGTTGATCGGGATTTGGAAGCAACCAAAAGCTCAATACATTTTTTCTCCTATAAAACCAATAAATATAATGCAACCTATATTGCAACTACAAACTGAATATTTAGTTGAGTAGGAAATGAACTAAAACGTACCACCATGTCAAGTACGTGCAATATTTGCATATATTGAGCTGAAACAATCGAATTCCACTTCCATTAACTAAATATTAGCCATAGTAAATCAAAGGGCATCAGAATGTGGAAAATACTTGTTCCTAATATACTGACATCCATCGAGTTTTCAATAATTGCATAGCTTTCAAGCTTTCTTCTCCTTTGTGGGTGGAGGACATAGAAAACGGAAAACCCATGCAGCCAGGATTGCTCCGACGAAGGGCTAATCCAATACACAAGGAAATGCTCCCATGTATTGTGCGTATTGTTCACATACGCCCACCCAAAGGCCTGCACACATAAACCATACTTGTTTCAAACCAACGACAAACTATCGTAAGCAAGAATCAATACTTCATATCATTTGTTCTATACATGCAAACTAAAGCTGCCAATCAAGTTCACACAAAAACACATCATAGATATAGAGTATCATTCAAAATAATATAGGTTGCAATATCTGCCAAATATACTTTTATGCCACCTTATCGATTATGTTCGATGATCCTATTTTTTATATTTTTCCCCCATCTTTTGGAGAAAAAGAGTAAGCAGAAGAACACTGGCACCTAGACAAGGGAACACATATTGGATGGGTAAAGGGATGGACTGAAACAAGTTAAGAATCTAGGTACGTTTTGATGCATGTGAAGAATGCTGAGTTTCTAATAATCTACATTTACATAACTAAATAATGTGTTGCAGACATCTTGTTGTGTTTGTAAGTCATAACAGCTTCATATGGCTAGATATTAAGCAGAACTTCGCAAATCGTCCCAGAATTATGGCTTCCTTCAGACAAGAAAGTCATTTTTAACTATATTGAGGCCTACATCACTCACATTTACTATCACCACCAAACTTGCTTTATTTCCTAGAGAAATTCAACAGTAGTAATGGGATCACAGACGCTTTACAAAACCATGTCGCGAAAACTAAAAAGTGACAAAGTTAAGCATCTTTTCTGAGCACATTCTTTATATTTTTTGCATGAACTACAAAATTATTCGTCAAATTAGGAATTGAAAGGGCAGTCATATGACCACAACATAGCTTTTTCTAAGAAGATGAGATTTGATATACAAATAATAGTTATGAATCTTGCCTCCTCAATTTTGTCACTTTCTAAAATCTCAATAGATAGATTTCATGAGGCCCCTTTATTTTCTTGGCTATGTGGTTATGCGTGAAATTTTGTCTCCCTCGAGCAAAAAGATTAAAACATGAAAAAGTAAAACATGCACTCCAAGAAAATCTTTCCGAGTTTAAGTCAATAAACTAAGGAACATTACATTTTGCTCTGTCTTACTCTTGGAACTATGGCTGATTTATCACCATTTTTTCTTTGAAGAAAAGTTATATCCATGCCCATATATTACAGTAAAAACGGAGTCATCTTGCCTACTTAAAGCCACTCTAAGCGAAAGTGAAGATATATGTTGTTATTGTTGGTCTCAAACAGAAGACCTACTGAACATAAATTATGAATATACACGAACAAGACAAGATTATTGGGCTAATTCTGAAAAACAAGTGAGAGAAAAAAGAGTGAGCGATGGCTTACATTAGCAGGATTCATGGAAGGTCCTGTATAAGTGGAACCAGCGACTACAAGAGACACAGTGGACATAGCAAGCATCATGTTCTTGACGATCATGCTTCTGGGACCTTTAATGATAATGAAGAGGACAGCCAGGGTGATTACGAAGGTCAAGACCCCTCAGCAATTGCTCCGGTGTTGATGTCGACCTTTAGAGAAGGACCACCGAGCATGTGCTTGTACTGCACCGGCATTACTTCTATAATCGCCACAGCACCACCCACTGCACCAGCTGCCTGAATAAATAATAAGGGAACAAATATCTAGTGTAATTTCTCATACATTCGCCCAAATTAGAGACTAGGTGGAAGAAGAGAAATTAAAATCCTTCTTTCCAAGTCAACTGTCAAGTGTAAAACTGACATGATTCGTCATTATCAAGGCAAAGCTCATAATTAGGGTAGGATTGGACCTGAGCGGGAAAGCGAACGGCGGCGGAGACGAGAGAGTCAGCGCCGCCGAAGCCAGCGGCGTAAAAGGCGGCGGTGCCGGTGGGATTGAAGGAGGCGCCGCCGAGGAGATCGCCGATGAATCCGAAAATGAACAAAAGCATGAAGATGAGAAAAGTGGTGATGAAAAGGGAGGGCAGGCCGGGGGCGACGCCGAGAGCTGAGGCCACGACGTAGGTGACGGCGCCAAGCGAGGAGGCGCAGAAAATCCACATGAAGGTGATCAAGGCATCGGCGACGGCGGCCTTGACGACGGCAGCAACCATCGCGGCAGATGAATGATTTGAGGAAGAAGAAGAAGAGGAGTTGGAGAGTGTGGGATACTATCTACAGATTCTATACACATTGATATATGAATCAGATTCAGATTCACGTACCTACCTACCAAGGACCAAACAAACACAGCCGTGTGCCGCTTGTTGTTTTACTTCTTTTGCGTACTCATTATATATAAATTATTCTATTCTACTCTCTTTTTCCTTTCTGGGTTAAATTTACATTCATCAGGTTCTTAGCATTTCTGCTCGTGACTGAGATGTATATATTAGTATTTATTTTCTGGCATTGCTAAATATTTATTGTTGTTGTAACGGATTAAGATTATTGAGCAATTGAGAAACAGAAAACGTAAAGAAGATACACAGATTTACGTTATTCATCAACAATGAGTTGGCTACGTCCACGGACAGAACAAGAGAACATATTTTATTAGGCGGCTAGAGTTTTCGGATTACAATTACGGCACTCAAAGACCATATATATAGTACTAAGAGAATACACCAATTGAGCTCAGCCCATTACAAGTATTAAGACCCAATACGAATATTAACAATTGTCGAAGCAACGAGACCCCCGACTAACTCTTCGAAGCGGGAGATAGATCCAAAGCATATCAACAATTGTCTTATATATATACGATCACATCACTACAAAATCTTAATTATACAAGGAAAAAGGGAAAAAAACGTGATGTTTAAAGGATCAAAACAGATTAACAATTTACATATGCAAATGACTTCCCATTCCCAACTCATTTCGGGAATGAACTAATTGAATTTTGATGTGGATATACAGTCTGTAGGTAGCTAGTTGATAAGAGTATTCCACCGATCTCTGAGAATGATAGAAGCTGTGGTGCAGGGAATAGGGTGCACTTCAACGCCCTTCTTCACTACTAAACCCAACCTCAACAGTGTGTCCATGGCCTTGTCGACTGCCATTTCCACCTACATCCAGACATCTCAAGACCATTAGAACACAATGAAAACACATGAATTATTCATTAATCTTTCTACCTTCTCTTGGAAAACATCATAGATGAATGCCTCGCATTTATGGGCAATGCTTTTGGTGCTTTTCACCTGCATTCAACCAAATTCCTGCTCACCTTTTACCGTTCTGCTTCAAATAATATGATGTTTCATAACGACTAACCTGGTCGCTCTCCGCTTTCAGTAGGGTTGCATAAACCAAAATGGCTTCTTTGTACTACATAATGATAAATAATTAGTTTGCTCCTTTCTTCACAGTATTATATTCAAGTAGACAGGAATCAACAAACTCACTTGCTGCTGCTCAGACGCATCAAGAAGAAAATGAATGGAACCAAAGCCACTAGCTACTGTCTTCTCGTAGAGTGTCTTATTGACCAGAAGCTGAAGAAATCTTCAAATAAGATGTATGGTTCTTCCAGAATAACAAAGTATTACAGAAATAGAATTTGCTCGGCTCACTTGATATCTATCTCTTGTTTGTTTGTATCCCAAAAGTATACGAAACACATAAATCCCAAGTGCAGTGGCTGCAATCACATCCAAAAATATTGCAGATCTGCACACAACAGACAGAATAAAGATCTACAAAGTCTACTCACATGAAATGTAAATCACGGGCAATTGTGAGCATGTACATACGGGGAAGATAAAATGTTAACAAATTTATAACTGAAGAAGTATGCCAGAAGTCCCAATATTGTTGCAGCATCCAGTCGTACCTGCAGAAGGTGGTCAAGTTTGCAACTAGGATCACCCTTTCCATCAAATCACCACATATTTGTTCAAGTAACAGCAGAAGCACATTTAACAAGAGAAATCATTAATACATCGATAACTCAAATAATTTCTGAAAGCATCCAATCAGGACTCGGAATTATTTTGTAGTTCTTGCCATCAAATTCAATTGTCTTCCTCAAGCATTAGAAGCAAGAAAAACCAGTCTTGCTCTTACATAGCAAATCTCAATTCCAGGGTCTTTACCCAAAGAACTTAATAGCAAGAGGTGTTTATGATGACATTTCAGACCAACTTCCCTTTTGTTTCTACCACGTCTTTTAAAAGGTCATACTTCTCCGAATTGAGGTTTGTTGGACAGAAAAAATCTTTGTACTGCTCTTTCCAAAAATGAGGCGATAATTACAAAATATTAAGTATTTCTTCACACTTTTTCTCTATTTGTCCTATTACACAATCTATATTATCTCCCAAAATTGTGCCAGGTATCAGATCAATTTAAGTCTGAATTAGCACCCTTCTAACATATAATCTCAAATCACAGAAGGCAGGTAGGAAATACCATACTATTGGTGGTTCAACAGGGAAGAAATAACACTTCGGGATATGGAACAGATCAGATTAGACTTATTATGCATACCGCGTCAAGGATACGGAAAGACAGCTGCTTGTGAGGAAAAACAACCTAAAAGAAAAAGGATAAATATTATCATCCATTGGCACATATCATTTGCATAGCAGAGGAGGGACTTCAGTGATCAAGCATTTACCGGCAAATCTGGAATAGGAATTCTCTCGTAGACTTTCATTTGCAATGAAGGCATCTCAGCTTGATCTGGAGTTTCTCTTTCTCCATTGTCCTCAATGTAAAGCAAGATTAATTCTTGAAATGCTGGTTCCTAGAAGAAGACATCTTATTCAACTTAGAACTAATCATTTAATAATTTGAAATGCAGATAGAAAGAAAAATGGTGTGCATACAGTGAAAGAAACCAGTCTGTTATTAAATTAACAGATAGGCAAATGATTAAATGAGAACTAACAGAATAAGTAGAATAAATCTGGGGTGGCTGATAGATGCATTTCCCGTTTCTGCAGTTCTGAAGACAAGGGCTTCAGAATTGATTCTGATTGCAAAGTAGAATTCATCACTTCCTACTTCCCATAAATTTTCCCGTAACGTGACAGAAATGCTCATACTTTCTTTGCATTATTAACGCTCTAGGCCAACGAGATAGCAACACACTGGACTTTTCTAGCAACTTGTAGCAAATTAATCGGGGAATTGAGTGTTTAAAAGGTACATAAATGAGCACAATGAACTTTTTTTAGCAGCTTAGGTTTGCAGTTTGGAAACAAGGATGAACACCTAGTAATTATTAACAGAACTCATTATTCATTACATCCAATACAGTAAGCAATTCCAAACCTAAAAGTTGTGCACGCTTCTACCATTCCTAAACTTATTGCAACTTTCACAGAACTGCAAACTTAATTGGAAGCTGATATCAGTATGTTGAACAAATAGTACAGACGCTAACACACGGAAAGGATGAACAAGAACTCAACCATAAGAATTAGCAAATTTTATGGTCATTTAATGTATACCTGGAGAATAGATCGTGAGGAAAGAATTGAAATGGCAGTTCTGATAATCTTCCTGAAGTCATTTCCACAAGATCTAGGTGATGCCGGTTTCCATATGTCACTAAGTGATATCCTTGGTAGGAAACTCGGGCTGTGCAGATAAAGGTTACTTATGAGTAAGTCTTTAGTCCTGAATCAGAGGCATAACCTTTAATAGCAGCACTCCACTTAAAGGTTCTGACATATAAATGTGTTGATTCCCAACATCCACCGAAACTCAGATTGGCTGTATCATTAAAGAGCAGTAATATGCAGCTGCAAGTGTGTGTGTGTGTGTGTGTGAGAGAGAGAGAGAGAGAGAGAGAGAGAGAGAGGCAGAACTACAAGATAACCATTCCAAAGAGGAACTGAATTAACTGGAGAGAAGTGAAAATCCTGAATGTGAAAAGGACGTGCAGACAATTTAGAGATGAAATTGCATTATAGTTAAAAGATATACTGGTGGCACAACATTTCAAGAAAAGTTGGCTCGTTAGACAGACAAATAAAGAGATTTGATAACTTGGACAACCAAACAAGAAATGAATTTTAATATCATCCATGTCCAAACTTGTGAAACATAATCTTAGGAGTTGATCACATGTTCCTTTAACTTGACTGCCATATTACAAAAAATTAAGATAAAGGGGAAGATATTATGAGATTTAGAATTGTTTCATATAGAAGATATGTGGCTACTACATTAATATGCAAACTTTTCTCCTGAATTAATTCATCCATGCATAGGTCAATCCACATGCACTCCTTATATTGACATATTGCATAAGAATTTTCATTTCGCAAATATAATGAGATAATAATCAATCAGTATCAAACCTTAAATTGGACTCAGAACTACTACTGTCCAAGTGAAGGTCAAATGCTTCCTCAGGAGTTGATGGTACTAGACCAACCCACGATAGAAACTTCCTTAAGAGCCTCTCACGTGGCCCAAATTCCGAGAGAATTCCTTCATAAAGAGTTACTGCTTTCTGTGCAGCCACCCAGATTGGAAACTCACTGGATAAGATGTCTATTCCATCAAGCTCATCAAATATTTTTCCATCATAGGAATGGGACTTCAGGGAAAGAGACAAGTCCTCAAGCCAAAGCTTAAATCTTTTTGCTAAAACATCTGTATCCTGTATCTGTATAATATTCTTGAAAATCTGTTCCAGAAAACATTGGAAATATTTAACAAAGTAAGCATATTACTAGGAAAGGGGAAGAGTTCATATATTATATCAATTCCAGGAACATATTCCTTTGTTGGCGAAAGGAATACATCTATAACGTGGAAGTGCTTTGAAGAGTCCGTCTAAATCAGGAGCTACACCAGATTTCTATGTTCCTTACTGGTGGTTGACTAAAATAATAAGAGTTTTATGAAAGTTAGCTGGACATGAACAATGTAGACAAAAGTTTTGGTCCTTCATCATTTATATTATTATGATTTGCAAATATAGCAAGTCCAACATCATATGAGCAAGATGCAAAACTATTCTGACCTCATTGACCTAAATACAAAGATTTATCGGACTGGTATGAGAGAATACTGAAAAACTTAAGTTATGCCAATTACCCCATCCAACCAGACACCTAATCTCCCCAGTGGTTTGGCAATAAGAAAAAGGATGTTCTGCAACAACTTTGACTGCAAATAATCCAGCTTTTCAGCAATTAGCAGGCCCTTCTGCCTCTCAGTTGTGTATCCCCGCCTGTATAAAAAATGATCACATGGGAAGGGTGAATGACCTGCCAATATTCCATCAGGCAAAATCTACAGTACATGAGTTTGATATAAGAAAAGGAAAGAAACAAGTAAAATACGAAATACATTTTATCCAGATAGCACTTGAAAGAACCAGGAAAATGATTACCAAAGCAGTAAATAAGAAATAACAATTAATATAATTTTTTATTAAACTACTTTTTTGCCCAAAGGAGTGCAAAAGATAGGATATGGTTTCTTCTCTACCAACAGAGAGGCAACTAAAGTTGACCTCAGGTAGTTGGAAAACAAGTTTATCTGTTATAAAGAACCAACAAGAACTCTAAAGATGCTATGTAATCATGCTTATCTCCAAGAACATCTACAATTTAAGTTGGACAATAGAAAATTTTTTTGTTGTATTATTATCTTAAGCAAAGAGACCCTTTTCCCTCAAGTAGCTGGATCACAAGATTCAATATTGGCAGATTTTCCTTGTCTACCAAATAATTAATCATCTACGGTGAATAATAGTGCAAAGAACACATTCAGATGTGTGCCAATGACTGATATGATTCGGAGGACCATGCAAAATAATAAGATCATGCAAAGCAATTTGGACACTCGGTAGATGGCCATCAATTTACTCATCATATACCTGAATACAATAACACTGGACACTGATGCTTTTTCCAGTCAATATAAATAGGCAATGTAAGGAGGTAATCTGAATTTAATGCTGATGTCAACATCAAATCCCTGGGAGACAACTCTTCAAACTCGGCATTGTTAAGCAGTCTCATGAAAGCGCGTTGAAAATGACCTGGGATGCAGCTCTAAAGAAAAATTAAACAATAAGTGAAATATAACAGAAACACCAGAATAAGTGTGAAAGCAATGAGGTCCCTTGGTGATAATCATGCTGATAAAAATATAAACTGTTCAAATTGATAGAAGTGTCATGTAGTATAAGTAGAGCATAGAAGATACCTGGAGGTCTTGATAGAATCCCTCTGGGCAGTCATCGATGAAAAATCCAAAAGTGAATTGAAGTTGAGGGTAAAACCAAAGGGAAATGATATGTTGGATTTGGAGTGAGTCTCATCTTCTTCTTCATGTTCATTCGCCACAGCTGGAAAATCATCAGTCTTGGTGGAAAGAGTAAGATCATCATAGTAACTTCTCATTTCCTCTAAAATGGTTTTGTGTTCGGCGTGAAGAATCGAATCCAAGCACCTGAAATTGTACAAGCAGCAGATATACATGTCAAAGAAAAGATAGTATGATTGCTCAGCATCTAATTCCTCATATCCATATGAGTAACCACAGGTCCACAACAAGATAGATAGTCGATGTGAAACAAAAAAAGAAGCCATATCTATCATCTAGAAGTAAAGTCAATTTATCAACGAAACAAGGATGATTTATAGTAGGAAAATGTAGAACGGGAAGGAGAGAAGAAGAATGACTGACTGGCAGAGAGCAAGAAATTGACGGGCTTCCTCCGGCGAGGGGAACATGGACGACACAATGGCATCCAGTAATTCCGACTTAGAAACTGATATGTATCTCTGTCTCGGCACCTGAATTCCTGAGCTATTACTACGATTATCTTTAAGTGGCGTTGGCGGCGGAGGCTTATGCAGCTCAATTGGAGATGCAATCAGAGCTTCCTGCAGCGAGGCTGAGCGAGAGCAGTGAATGACGGCTGCACGACGCCATTGATAATTGGAAGAGGATGATGATGAGAGGGGGCTGAAGCAGCGCAGAGTCTGCGAAGATACTGACATCAGAGACAGAATAACTGCCAACCCTCAGTTCCTTAAGCTCTGCTCTGCTATGGCGAATTACTGTTTGGTTAGAGCGACCGAGAGAGAGAGAGGAATAATTTGTGCCTCACATATGAGGTTTCAGTTTGTTTCCACGTCGCGCCTTTCTGTCCTAGACATGCTGCCATCTAATTTCTACTCTCCTTCTACAAAGCCAACTACATAAATACATGATTTTATTTAATGTTATTTTGGGTGACTCTATAGATTGTCTTTATATTTTATATATTTTTTTAAAACATCTAATAAATAATAAAATTATTATTAGACTTACTATTTTGCCCCTATAACTCCAAATTATAATTCTAACAAATTATAAGCACTATAGCCCCATCGTTAGAAAAAAAAGCACTATAGCCCCAAAAATCTAAAAAGAAAAGAAAAACAGTATGGGGATAAATTAGTACATCTTTTAATAATTTATTATTTTATAAAATTTAAAACTATAAAGAGTAAACTGAATGGTACGTATAGAATCACTACTTCATCTTAATCAAGATTAGGGGTGAGTAAAATCGTATCCAAATCGAATAACCGAATCGGACCGTGATAATTTGGTCAATTTGGATCGGTTTTTAACAGCTTCGATTTCGGTTTGGATGCAAATATTAAAAATCAAAATTTTTTCGGATCGGTTCGGTTTGGTTTAACATTCCGAAATTTCGGTTTAAACCGAACCAAATATAAGTTTTTATTAATATATATATATATATATATATATATAACTATATTAAATTAAATTATTAAAATTATTGGCATATATAGATTAAACTAAAAGGTAACAATATTAAATTTAAATTTAGTGGGTTTAATCATATTTAATTATAATAAATATGATATAATTTAAATATTTCTAAAATATATTATTTTATAAAGTGCTATATCTAAATATTGCAGAACGATTAATTGATCTCAATATTAATTTATTGTTATTAGTATTTGATAATTGTATTTATGCTATGAATGTTGTTAATTTTAGGTTAGATCGTTGAATTGTTAAATTTATGGTTTTATCATTTTCTGGATTAATTTTGGCAGCCAATTATTGAAGTAGTAATTAGAAATTTATTTAACCAAAAATCGAATCGAGATCGAAGTTTAAAATTCGGTTCGATTTGAAAAAAAAATTGGTCGGTTCGATTGAAATATTTGAGAACAATTCAATTAGTTCGGTTTTAGACTTTCGATTTTCAATCAAACCGACCGAATGCTCCCCTAAATTCAAGATACAAAGACTATATAAAGAGAGAAAAAAAGGAGTTTGTGAATTGAATAGTCCAATAGGAAAATATCAAATACCGCCCAATAATATTGGGCCTGGGATTATGAAATGGGTTAAACTTGTGAGTCCAGAAAGGGCTCTCTCTCCCCATTTCAGCCCATTTTTCCTTATTTTTGTTCCAAAAATGGAAGCTTTCTCTTCCGGACCCCACACCTCAGTTCTATGAGAATATGAGGTAATAAATCATGGTGATTCAATAATTAAGAAGTTAGAAAGACTTTGCCTAGTGCTCATAATGAACTACCCTAAAGAGGGTGAAACTCCCACACTGTGACTGCTAGGACTCGATCCTTAGTCCTTGTTTCAAATCTGTTAGTTCTTAACCAATTGAATTAAGCCCGTGAGGATGATTTTTCCTTATTCTTTCTTTATTTACAAGCGTGCATTAGTTGCTACAAATTTATAAGACACATGTAAACATTCTAATATGGTGCAAACGTTAAATATAAAGGAAACAGCATTGATTAGAATATACATATATATAGTCCAACAAGAAAGCAAGGGAAGCTGTTGCGTGGCGGAACATCTGTTAGGTTGCCCACTCCATTTCTCACCACTTTTAAATCAACATTATTATTATTATTCAACGGATCATTGCCATTATAAAACAGTTAATTAATTCTGGAAAGTGGAAGCAAATTCTCCAGCTGAACCTACTCAATTCAGTAATATTTAACGTAACAATATATGTATATATAGAGGATAATGTGAAAATAATTAAATTTAACCTAACTGGTGATTAATTTCATGTTTGAAGCGTAGACTAGTTGTGTTAATGTGTATTAGTATTACGAGGATGTTAGTGTTTGATCAAATAAGTTCTTAAACAACTTATAAGTTGTGAAAATAAGCTCCAACAACTTATAAATTCCTTAAAAATAAATTGTTCAACTCTAACTTATTTTTTAATAAGCTTATAAGCAACAATGAATTTATCAAAATAACCTTACTATGGTTAGTTATTTCCTACATATATACTATCATCTTTACATATCGTTCATTTTTTTCTCTAACTATGATTTTCTCTCTCTAACTCACGATTCTTTCTCTAGCTTATAAGCTCAATTATCCAAACACTTTAACAACTTATAAACTTTTGAAGCATTATATTTTATAAACTTTTGAAATATCTTATAATAAGCTCTTTAAAATAAGCTTATCCAAACACCATCTAATCTACCGCTTAACCAACTCACTCTCTCTTTCAACTGTCAACTTCCAAGTTTGATTTATCCATCCAAACCGACGCTCTCTCTCTCTCTCTCTCGCTCTCTCTCCCCCTCTCTCTCTCTCTGCATCCAAATTAGATCCAAAGCAAGGACGCATGGATTCGACTCATAAGCTGGTGATAGCGGTTATTTCTGCTTCGGCTGCGCTTCTAGCTGGAGCAATTGTTTTGTTTGTTTTGTATGTCTACTACCGTAAATGCAGGAAGAAATTTAAGTATAGGTGAGGTATATCCCCTTGTTTCATTCGCGCAGATTTAGTTTCAATTTATATATGCTGATGGAAGGTATATAAATAAATATGTAGACACAGTTGTTCGGATAAGAGGAGTGGTAGTTGCAGAAATATGATGATGGATTATAATAGCATAGAATCAGCCACAGATAATTTCAGAGAGACTAACATTTTGGGTGCTGGTGGATTCGGATGCGTCTACCAAGCCAATCTCCAACCTGGCAACATTTCTGTTGCTGTCAAGAAGCTTTCTAATGCAGATGCGATAACAGAATTTCAGGTCTCTCTCTCTCTCTCTGTAGGTATATATAGTTGATACTAATGTTGGTCTAATTAATTGCTCTCCACCTTGCATTGCAATTGCAGACTGAAGTAGAGTTGTTGAGTAAAATCGAGCATCCAAATATAATTACTTTAATAGGCTACTGCATTCATGCTGAAACAAGGCTTCTTGTATATCAACTGATGCACAATGGATCTCTCGAAACTCAATTACACGGTACAAATTTTCAACTCCATCATTTTACTTTTCTCATAATTAAATCCATTCCATTCCAAATTAATGCAGATTTATTTTCAGGACCTTCAAGGGGTTCAGCATTGACATGGCATTTACGGCTGAAGATCGCCCTTGATGTAGCAAGGTGTGTACTGTACGTGTGAATAGATATATATATATATATATGTATTATATATCATATTTATTTATATATAGTTATGGCAACTGTTGAGCAGAGGATTAGAGTATTTACACAAGCACTGCCATCCGCCAATAATTCATCGAGATCTCAAATCGTCTAATATTCTTCTGGATTCTAACTTCAACGCCAAGGTAAAATTCTTAATCATTCCACAATTAATCTAGTGTGTGTGTGTAAAGTACCTGTTGAATGCTTGCTTGAGTTTCATTAATCTGTGGTCATGGAAAGTTACAATTTGAGTTTGTTTTGATCAGCTTTCGGATTTTGGGCTGGCTATATTGGATGGAACTCAGAAGAAAAGGCAAATCAAACTTTCAGGAACCTTAGGATATGTTGCTCCTGAATACCTGTTAGATGGTCAGTACACAACATGCAACTCATAACTTTGGCATCATTTGAGCTCAAAATATAACAATCTTGAAACAGGTAAGTTAACAGATAAAAGTGATGTTTATGCCTTCGGAGTTGTGCTGCTTGAGCTTCTGCTGGGAAGAAAGCCTATGGATAGACCGTCACCACCTCACACCCAGTCTACAGTCTCATGGGTACCCTTACCTACCTCATTTCTCCATCTTTTGCTAACCCTTTCTCGATTGTATATAATAAGCTTCCCAGCTGATCATGCAGGCCATGCCTCAGCTCACAGACAGAACCAAACTTCCCAACATTGTGGATCCTGTGATTGCAAACTCTATGGATATGAAGCACTTGTACCAGGTTAATTGGCATATATGTATTTTCTTTCTAATAGAGATCAGAGAGGCAGCCTATTGATCGATCATATGTGTAAACTTCTAAATTAACTCTCTCCAAACCAAACTCATCTACTTCTTTGTTTAACTTAATTGGTAGGTTGCTGCTGTGGCGTTGCTATGCATACAACCGGAACCAACCTATCGACCATTGATTGCAGATATTTTGCTTTCTCTTGTGCCTCTTGTCCCTGTTGAGCTTGGAGGGACGCTCAGAGATGCAAAATCTATGCTATGTGAGGCCACAAAAGTACTGTCTCAATCATAGCTAATACATACATATTCTCTTCCTCTGTGATACAAGTATTTAAGTTTGTGCTCAACTTCAATTTGGTGTTAAATCAGCAGTGTCCAAATGCTCCCATTAGTCAACACAGAACCTTATCAAACTTAACACAATTAATATCTGCTGAAGAATAGAAAGCATTACATTGCATGTGGCATTCAAACAACTAGAAAGCTTCATTAACACACCCAAGGAGACATTGATTTATGCAAATGGCTAAGTTGATTTGAAATATGTAGAGAAAGTAATAATGTAGCAAGCCCATGCATGCCTAGTTGATGATAAGGGAGGGTACATGGCGCACTTGGTCGAAATCCTCAGCTCCATAAGAAACTCTCTTGCCCAACTCTGGCATTCCTATTATCATCAGTTTCTGGAGATTGACAAGGAATCTTAATCCATCTGGAACCATCTCCAGACGAGGACAACGATTGACTTCAATTTCAGCAAGAATAGGCATGGCTCCTTGCTCCACACTCCACTCCCTCAGGTTTGGTAAACCTCTGAGGACAAGATTCGTGAGGCGAGGAAAACCTGAAGCATCACATTTCATCTCTTCTCCAACAAAGGATTTCTCAGACATGCTCAAGTCTAGTAAGAAAGGTAGCTTTCCCAGTATCTCCATTGGATCATTCTCAATTTCACAATTAGATAGTGCCAAGTGCACTAGTCTTGAGCTGACCACTTGGCTTCCGCACTCGTTCAGTAGCTTCCCTATCCGAACATTTACCTTTAGCCGATGAATATTAGGACATGCCAACACTTTCTTCAAACTCATCAACCCTTCTTCCTCCTCCGATGTAAACTGGCAACCATGCTCAATAGAAACCGCAGAATAGCGCAAGTTCTTCCAGTTTGTAGTAATGACATGGATGATTTCTGACAAACTTTTATTGTCGTATATTGTTCCTGAAAAACATCGGAGATTCTTCATTCTGGCTATAGATTTCAGCTCATGCACTGAACTGTCAAAGCAATACAGAGTCTCCAAGTCGTCAAGCCCTTCATCTAACCTCAACATATAATCTCCCATCTGCCCCTTATCATATGAGGGGAGAAGCAAGTGCTTTAATCGAAGCATCTTCTTCAAAACATTTGGCACTTTAACATTCCTAGAATTTAGTAAATCAAGGGTATGTAACCATTCCAAATTACTTATGGACGATGGTAGCTCAGTCAATATACATTCTCTCAAACATAGATATCTTAGGTGAATCAGATCACCTATTGTTCTTGGTAACTTCTTTCCTGCAAAGTTGAATCTCTTGAAAACTAGAACTCTCAACAATTTGAACTCCTGTAAATCGACTATCGTGTGTGGAAAGTCGATTTGCTCCCCATGTACGTGATTGACAAACCTAAGAGATCGCACACGTTTCTTGTTGTCTTCATCAGAAGTGACTGCAGGGGCACCATATTCTAGTTCTAGTTCAATTTTTCTTTCCAAATGGAGATCCAAATATCGTGTTTTGATGCCTTCTGAGAGAGATTGATGCAGTAAGGTGCTAAACCTCCCACCATGATAATCCAAAATCTGGATACCAAAAGCCTCCTTTTTTGCAAGTGACAAACTTAGCTCTTGTACTACATCATGAAGCTTGCATCTTCTATATTTATGTCCTGGTATTGCATCATCTTCTACTTCAACTTGGACGATACACCTCGACACCAACTCGCTCAAGTAGAGCTCTGCAACCTCCATTAAAGACTCCTCCTTTCCTTGAATAACATTGTCATGAGAAATCATACCTTGTGCTATCCACATCCTGTATAGATCATCGGCGAATATGAATTCGTCCACCTTAAATTGAACCATATAGAGAAAACATGGTTTCAAGTAATAAGGCAGATCTTGATAACCCAAATTTAAAACTCCATGTATATCAAGTCCTTCACCCCTATACAGATATGCTTTGATGTTTCCATTCACCAACTCCCACTCCTTCACTGTCCTTTTTTTACTCAACACGCCTCCGAGTAGAGAAATCGCTAGAGGTAAACAGTCACACTTTTTACCATATCTTTCCCAATCTCCAAGAGTAACTTTTCATGCATTGCAAAATCTGTAAATCATCAAAGAAACACTCTCTTTAAGCATATTATATCCATTGAGAAACTTAGAAAATGATAAAATAAAATAAAAATTAAATACTAACCTAGGATATTCTTGTGTGGAGACGCCTTCTTCTTGAGTAGTTCCCAACCATCATCAACATTCAGATTTCCAACCTGAAACAAGAATCCTACTTCCCAATTTTTGATTCCGGGTGGTGAACAAGATTTTGCTTTTTGATTCTTGAATAATGAAGGCATGCTTGAGAGCATCCCAGTGATCAACTTTCCATAGATCATCAAGAATATGATGCATCTCTTAGCCTTTTGGACTTGACGAAGTTCTCTAATCAATTCTAAATGGCTCAGACTAGAAATAACATCCCTTTTATGTGGGTTTAGCTGTTTGAAGACGTCCTCCAAAACCGATCTAATCTGGCACTGCTGAGAAATGCAAACCCACGCAAAACATTCAAAGGACTGTTTTATCTCAACGTGATTGTAGACCTTTCTGGCAATGGTCGTCTTGCCTATCCCACCCATACCCCATATTGAGATAACTTGATGCTGTCTGGCATCGATTGTGAGAGAAAGTAGCTGCTTCAACTCACCTTCCTTCCCCACAAAACAATCTTCAGTCTCAAAGGGAAAGGTTTGCATTTTCAGTAGTTGGTTTTCATGAGTACTACTGGTGGAACTCTCTCCCACATCAATAATACTTTTTATGCCATAATCTTGCATACTTTTCGTGACAGTTGATATATCAGATCTTATTTTTGAGATCTCAGAGCGTAGTTGGTGTAACGAGTAGCCCTGTTTCAACACACACAAGGACCTATGATGAAGGAAGTACTTGACACAACCACGTCGTCTCTTTGAAGAGACGTGGAAGGCATATGTTTCAATGGCATCCTCAGCTCTGTATGCAAGATCTTTGATCTCTGAGATCCAGTTGAGAATGCTTTTGCTTTCGTGTTGTCTCTTGTCAGCATCTTCAAGGAGGCATTTCATCTCGTTCAGCTGCATTTGTAGCGCCTTGGCTTCATCGCTCACACCAGATAAGAACCTGCCTTCTTCCAGCAGCAAATCTCCAAGAGTTTGTATAGCGATGGCCACAACTGCTTCAGCCATTTCAACAAGGCTCAGATTATTTTTTTGTTAACTGGCTTGCATGTTTGATGCTAGTTCTTTTGAATCATCTATTGCAGGATGAACTGAAGAAAAGAATAAAAGTAGACATGGCATAGAACAAAGAAATTGGAAGAAAGCATATGTACTTAGAAAGCAGACAAGAGCAACTCTTTTCTCAAGAATTAAATCAACTAAATGAATCATTTGTTCTTTTCTCAAGAATTAAGTAAAGTAAATGAATCATTTGTTCTGTTCTCAAGAATTAAGTACAGTAAAAGGAACTAGACTGCAAATTTTCTTCAGCAGATTACAGTTGGAAACTTTGCATCAATATTCAATTAAAACTCCAAGCAATGGGTCTTATGTTTGCACAAATGATGATGCCAGAGAGAGACCATGGTTGAGCTGTTCGATATGGATCTAATTTAAGAGATCAAGTTATATCGAATCAAATGCTTAGCCAACAATTATCATATAAAGCTCAAATCAGTAAGGATTGTCATTCATTTTCAAAACTGCTTATATTAAAATTCAAGGAGCTGACACATTTAGTTAGCATTCGAAGGCAAAAAGCCAAATGCTACATATATAAACAACTCTCTAAAAGTGCTGCATTACTGTCTTCTTACAACAAACATTTTTCTCTTATTTCCAAGGACAAGCACGAAAAAGTCACCCGGTCTAGGGTCCAATGTAGAGCAAGCTACATATAAACAACTCTATATTCCTCCATCCCAACTCTATTACTACAACACTCAGTTAGAGCAAGCTACTGGCCAATTTTTCAAATCTTTGAGCAATGAGATGATGATCACTGCTTTCATACACTTCGATCAGTGACTGAACTGTTCTGAATATAACATCCTTTTTCTGGTCCACAGACGTATGCTTTGCCTCATCAAGTATATCAATTGTATCCCCAACAGATGAGCACAGGCCTTTAATCCAAACCTCAAGGAATGAAGCTTTCTGTATGAAACAGATAAAAATGAAACTATTATAGTTGACATTGATTGATCTATGTTCAAAACAAACAATTGATACATTTTCACATCAAAATAGTAAGTGCACTTAACCAGGCTGTTCTATGAAACATAACCATAACTGCACATAAGAAAACATCACTCATCTTACTTTGACAAGTAAATCTTGTATAGCTTGTTGGTGTCTTGAAGCAAGACCCAGCAGATGCAGCATAGTTGAAGTCAACTGTAACAAATGTGAAGCAGTAAAGTATAGATACATAGGAGAAAAGAATGGATTGTATACTCTCAGAAAGAGAGTCTCCCATATATATATAGGGAGTAGAAAGCTAGGGTCTCATAACTAAGATAAATCTAGTCCTAAAATAACAACAGATAAATAAGGAAAACCTAGATACAAATATATTCCATAACAACAAACAAACACCAATATAACAATAGTAAACCCGAAAGCTTGATAATGATAACAAACTTTTCAAAGAATTAAGACAAATATGTACATGTGTTCTGAACATCATACAAGTTACTGATGGCCAACTATGGACAATCAAAATGAAAAAAACACAAATATTTCCCTTTCGAAGGCGAGGGAAAAAGAAAAGAATCATATGTCTATGTGCTTTCATGAGTATCATTTAGAGATTTTAATTACATACATTTTAATGGCTCAGCAAAAAAATAGTTAATGGGAATTTGTCATGCTGACCTGCTTTTCCAGGGCAATCCAGTATTTGAAGTTGGATGGTTCGGAAATCTGATCTGATTTAAAGTTCTCAACAACATGCTCCACACTTTTAACAACATCAAAATATGATTTTGCATAATCTGAAAAATCAACACAAGAAAAAAAAGACAAATGAAAATAAAACTAGATCAAGACAAGGATCAAACATCCACCTAAAAAAGAGACTTAATCTCATGATACTAAAACACCAGTCAATATATGCTCCTGGTTTTTAAGTAGCTAAAAGGAAAAAAAGAAAAAGAAAAAAAAAAGGAAAAAAATCAACTGACTTCAAATCATTTGATGTATTGGTTTAACAAGCCATGCTGAGCTGGTCACACGCCAAAAAAAGTATAAATAACACTCGCTCTTTTTTATGGTGAGATTCAGGATAACCCTAAAATATTTATTTCTTTTTTGTTTGTTTTAGGTCCTAATTACAGGAAAAACAATGTATCAAGCAAACAAATACAATAGAAGAAAGGGTAAAGGAGTTGGAAAGAAGGAGAAATTATTAGAGGAGAGTCATTCTAGTTATTATATAATTAACTACTAATACTTCACCATTTATAGTTTCTGGTACAGCCAAGGCGGCAGCAGCTTGTATCCTTATCTTAAAATTTGAAGAATCCCGAAGTAGCAACAAAAGGATACTAAATACAGATGAGGTCCTGCAAAATGTGAGTAACATCTTAGAATATGCAAGCTTTAGATTAGGATGAATGAGGACCATCCAAATAATAACTCAAATATCATGATAAGATAATCCACAGATGCTTCAATAATTTATTCGACCAATGAACTTGGAAAATACCTTGTTCCTCTTCTATTTTCTCTCTACTGGCATGTAGTAAGAAATAACAATGCTTAGAGCACCACATACTATCAAGCAACGGAACTACCCCAAAGTTCCAGAAAATCAGGAGTTCGCTGGAAGTGAACAGAAAAATGAACTAGACCAGAGATATTTTGCTTCAAGTTGGATAGATCAAAATAAGAACATGAAAAGCCAAGACCATCTGGTGTTAAAGACGCAGAAACCAATCTATGCAAAAAATGTCTTTTGTTTACATGCAGACTCTTGGGGACCTCACATCAACCAGGCAATCTTCACATTGGTATGTTATCTTCACTTAGGCTAGAGCCCTTGCAGTTATGTTATTAGGCTTTACCTAGAAATCTTCATAGCAATGAAAATATCCATTATTCTTACTTGTTAGCAATCTTCTTCTATTTTGACAGATATAGGATTTTATCGCCTCAAACAACGCTAGTTCCCAAGAATCACATGATAGATGAGAACGTGAGATGATAGCACAACAGGCACCACTAGTAGCTATTATATCACCCTAGTTCTAATCTTTCGTAAATGGTTAATCTAAGTTGCTCAAGGACCCTATTGTACCTATCCATAAAGCATTTGGGACATTCATTCACAAATGGAGACAAAATGTCCTTATTGCGTCCCTTGCCCTTTAGGAACCCCCATGCCGATAGACCATAAGCAGGTGTTAAAAGGTATTTTTAAGCCTCGAGGCATTTTCCAATGGCCCCTAGGCAGCCTCTAAGACGTAAGCCTGAGGCTTACTCATAAAATACATGAAAATCATAGCAATTATTATAAAACACATAAAATGACTAAAAAATAAATAGTAAATCTAATAAAACACATGAAAACCATAACTGGTAAGAATGAAACCATAACTGGTAAGAATGTAATAATAAAAACCATAAATTATAATCAAATAGCCATAATCAAATGTCCAAGAAGGCCAAATCACAACTTATTTTTTTCTTTTAATTTCTTAATTAGGGCTATGTAAAAACAGCCAACTTCAAATAAAGCCTAAACAATTAAACTCCATTACGTTTTGAGCATTAAAAGACAAAAAACACATGACTTGAAAGCTCTATAACATGAGGCGTGCACCTCAGAGGCGTTTTCCAGCACCTCGTGCCGAGGCAGGCCTCACAAACGCCTTTTAAAAACATGACCATAAGTATGACAACATTGGAAAGTATCATCTACTTCTGGTATCTGTCAAAGCAAGAGTAAGAGACATGAATTATAACAACTGAAGTCATTGAAATTAATTCTTTTTTTCCATCTCCAACTAGATCTGTTCCCTCGTATACCCTTATTGATGATTCCCTGAAAAACTCATTCAGGTGCCGCACTAGAGAATAGTATTACAACAATAAGTTGCAGAAGAATAATGCACATATAGAAATCGAAGCAAGATGACTTGATAACTTGCAAAAGCAAAAGTGTATACATCAAGTGATCAAGGAAGGATGTACATGGACAAGAAAGGTAAAATAGAAACTGTAAAATTAGCATAAAGCATATTTTATAGTTCTTTCATTTATACCAAACAATAGTGAAAGGATACACACATTAGATGACAGTGATAAACTTTCTACAAGCATGGTGGCACACATATGACTTTCCTGTCAGCATTCACTTCCAAGTAGATCTAAAGCAGCAATGAAATCACATAATAAATCTTTATATCTAACAACTTTGATATTCAAGATCTAGCATTTAACAACTGGAGAATGCAAATAAACTTGAGTAGAGGCCCTAACTTTAGTGATTTCTCCAGCAATTAATTTCAACCCCCCCTAATCGCTGAAGTTGAATTAGAGTAATATGATGCTTACTCGATAAATGGAAACAATTTGAGCTCTTCCTCATCTACCAAAACTCCCAATATTCATGCACAGAATGTAAATGGATTCTTTCCATTCTTTTCCATAAAAAACTATAATAACAGATCACTCACCAATCCATGTCTCGCAGCTTTAAAGACTTGTTCAAAAATAAATTGCTCAATGCATGACATACATTCCATTGAACCTGTTAGCAATGCTCAGTTTCAACAACATCGAATAGAAAATATACTTTCAATGAAAAAACACAATACTAGTCACAAATTTCACTAAACCTTAACGTTTCCAGTTGTGACACAAGAAAGAAATGCCTGCACCATCTGATCAAGCCAATCAAAACTCCCTGAGGAACTTTGAAATGATTGTGACCTTTCTTTCATATGATACTTGGATCCTTGTGAGCTGTGGTTTTCAAATTTAGAATGCATGGAATCCAGTGGATGACCATTAACAGGTATTTGTTTTGTAAATTGGATAGATCTTGCAAGATTTCCTAGACCCCTAACAGCATTTGCTTTGACCTGTACCACATATAAACTAAAACAGGATTACAAAATAGAGCAAGAGATGCACCATGAACAGGTGACTGACCCAATTTATGCTTCAAGGTATTAAAATTTAAAACCACATCATGATTGCCAATAATGAGCATAGTATAGCACCAAAAACAGTAATTATACAAATACAAAGGATGAAGTTAGAAGAAATTCCAGATCAATTGCTATGATAAGTTTATCCAGTAAACAGATCATAAAAATCATACCATTATTTTCAATCTTTTGTGTGCAGAGACAATAATTTAGAGGTTTTAGAGGCACTAGTTGAGGAGACATTTCTGAACCCAAGATTGTAAATATAGGCTTCGGAGTAATAAAGTTTAGGAGATCAAAGTAGTGGGGGCAGAGACAGACGACCTCTGAGACTGGTATGAAATATTGCACTGAAAAATCTTGATATGTGATATTACAAACGGTTTATGGTATAAAACCAAAGACATCAAGGAAAAACCATATGACCAAAGAAATGAGCAAGAATGCACTTTATATTATATTTTTTTAAATTGAGACAAAAGGTTTATGAAGTAAATCCATGAGGCTTCATATGACCAAACAGATAGCAACTTAAAACTATTTTTAGGTTGCCTGTCAATCAGATAGGATCATGTTATAATTGAGAGGGAGAGATGTTGTTTTCTGCAATCAGAAGGTAAAAATCCAAATTCTTTTGTATCTTAACTAACCTTACAAGTGTGGCAATTACATTTCTCAGTAAAATAGATTGCTTCATGCAACTGTTGGCAACTCAAGTTTACACATGGCAGAGAAGGTACTGGCTGTTTGCCTGATTTCTATTCCATGGATACAATGGAAGTCACTAATTCACTCACTTTCTCTCTCTCTCATTTTCTTTTTTCTTTTTTCTTTTTTCCTATGCAGATTTTTGGCTGAACATTCCCAATCAGTTAGATTTCCTCTTTGCACGTTAATTATGGAGGTTTGTCTGCCCCTGAGAATAAGAGCAATGATATTTATGTAGACGGTCTGACGGAGAATATCCATAGTTTTGGTAAGGACATCATAAAGTCACACTAGTTGGACATGCAAAAGCAAGAGCACACAGATCACACTAGTTGGGACATGCCAAAGCAACAGCACACAAGTGACCAACTTATTTGAGGCCACATTCATTCAGTCATAAAAGTGCTTAAACATTTCAGCCTCTTGGACAAATATTGCACTTGGCTCTCTACCTTGTCATTATCCCTTGCCAGCCGCAATGCGCTACCTACTAGCAGTGATGTGAATTCAGAACATTTTGTGGATCCTACGACAGGTAAGACATTAGATTGGAGAAAGAAAAGAAAGATCAACAATTGCAGAATTTGCAGTGAAACATAAGTAGGACTCCAACAATGGCCCACCAATTGAATCTCTTCCAGCATGAAGTGCATCCAAGCAATGACTAAGAGAATCACATATGTTTGCCAATGCCCATGAAGCTGTGATACGCACCTGAAAGTTGCCATTAAATGCACTCATTTAAGATTAGGAAACATTTAAAGTAAACATGGGAAAGAAATCTCAAATTAGAAAAGCAAACACCCTCATTCAGAATATGATATTCAATTCATGCGAAGAGATTAGACAACCAAGAAGAACTCATCTAGGATTTATCTTAGTAGGACTCATTACGAGAAGGACTCGTCTAGAATTTATCTTTGAGGAGAAGTCAGAGGTTGGCCATGGGACATAAGAACTCCTCTTCTGACTTTTTGCAGTTACTTTCATATTGTTTATTCAGTTATAATTCCTATTGGGGTTCTAGTTCTTAAGCTGGATTCTCCTTTAACAATTTGGTCCAACCCGCCAGATTGGTTATTGCTAAAAACTAGAAACGCAGAATGAATGGAATCGGACAACTGGTTTGAGATGTCTGAGAAGGGGAACGAAGAACTGCAGGCTGAATCGGAACAGTTGCAGCCGGGATCAGAGAAAATCGGCTTGATTGATGAATTGCGTGGCGACATAGACTAGCTAGGGTGTACAATGAAACTGTTGCTGCATGAGAAGGGCTTGGCTGTGGGCGAGGAGCCATTCGGTCGTAAAGTAAGGGACGAACACCTGTCTGGGAACCGAGCCTGGGGCCAACACTGGGCAGCCCCCAACAGGAAAGGGACATCGTGCGAGCGCGAAAACTATTAAAGGAAACAAAATCTCATGGTCTTTTTCTGCGATGATAAACATTGAGCTACATGGCTCTTGGTGAAATGTCATGGTTTTTTAAGTATATGATGTATATCAATGACATTAATATATCATGCTTTGTCAAAGAGTCTAAGCGCCTTGCCATGTTTGCTGCACTTAACCCTCAAAACGAATTAGTACTTTATTCTCTATGTGATTACTAACCATGATTGGACTACTTATGTGTACACGTGTTGTGAGCATGTGTGTGTGTTTATGTGTGTGTGAGAGAGAGAGAGAGAGAGACAAATCAGACAAACCAAACCAAGAAAAGGAACTAGGACCAGAGGGAAACAGAACATACAGAAACCAGTGAATCATGAGCATTGCACTCAGCAGCCTGGATAAACTTCTCAAGGACCTCCGTGCTGCAAGAATGAAAATTTAATTATTTCTCAGGTTACAATTACATGAAACTGTGAGACTTATCAGCTTTTGTTTACCTATGATATATTTGTGGGAAACTTCCAATAACACCAATCGCTCGGCATGCAGCTGATCTAACTGAAGGAACCTCATCATTTAGAGCAGCACTTATCTGCAAAGAATACATGAAACATAGATTAAAAATAAATTTATGCAGAATCATCCCTCACTTTTTCAAGGCATAATGGGCTGTCCTAACTTGCTCTTAAAGTACATAAGCGAGTTAAAACATGTTTGTTTAATTTAATGGTTAGTACTCAGGTACAGATCTGCCTCAAAATTAAAATTTGAAACTATCATATTTAAGAAGCAAAAGATAAAATTAAGATTTCAGCAAATAGAACAAATTTTCGTAGATATTCCAAAGAGAAAAAAGGAGCTCTAGAGTGCAGGTAGAGTGGGTAGCTATCATTGATCACTTACAAAAGACCAGAGATACAAGTTTACAACAGACTTACTGAAGATCCAATTATGTATTCCTGTTTGCCCTCAGGAAGGGAAAAGAAAACAGGAGAAGTCATTCCAGCAAAACAGGTCACTGATGCAGCTCTTACCTATCAAAGAAAACTAAAATTGAGATCCACTTGCACAACTTATAGAGTTTATGATACATATTGATTAGTTACATACATCATGATATGCAGCTGAGCACTAATACACTTATGCATTCAGTGAATCAAGCAGCTCACAAGAGTACATTTACATCATATTGCATAAGAACGGAAACAAGAAAAAAAAGGAAAAATACAAAAGCCTCTTAGAAACTATCAAAAAAAGGTAACAAGGTAGTTCTCAAATATATCAAGGTTCAGCATGTCCAACTACTATTTCTTTCTTAATGCTGTCATTACTCAATTAACTTGTAGATATTTATTGGATTCGACCATATCAATTTAAATGTTTAGATGGATATTTAACTTGTTCTGTACTCTATCAGATCGAAATATTCCAATTATTACGTATAGTATTTTTGTTTATTTTGAATTTGGAATGTCTCATTGAGCAGTTTCACGGACCAAAACTTCTAAAACTGATTGAGTTCATATTAAGTTTAATAGTTAACATTATGCATTTTACTATTTTAAAATAAATCTGTTTAGCTCTTTTGCTTAGATGTCTATATATCAGTATTTATTTCATTTTTAATGAAAAACATGCCTCATAGATAAGGACTTTAAGAAAATGAATCTCTTTTTAACTAACCATCGCAGAAGAATGATTAATAATAAGAGGCATATGCTTTATTGTTGCTTCCAACCACCTTTCACTTGCTAAGACACATGCATTAGAATTATCAGTAGTTGAAACAGGCGTCTCTAAACTGTATGATGGAGCTGATGAGATCGCCTTTGTTTTCACATAGTCAGATGTAAATGGACTGTCAAGAGGTTTATCAGTTGAAAGATCTTCTGTTCCTTTAAAGCCAGAAATGGCCCGAAGACATTCATCCAAAACCTGCACAAAGGTTCAGGTCATGAGAACAAGTTCATGAGCCAAAGAAACTCTAGCAAATTGCTTTTCATAAGAGAGAAAAAACTAGCAAATAATGACTTTAACTGAATGCAGCATCAAAAAGATAATTTAAGACAGCACAAAAACCTAGCTCCCACACCAAGCTCTAGTTCAAAATATTAATTAATACTTCATGAACTATTGAATTTGCACGAAACACTCTGCGTGTGAGAAATTAATTGGGTAATGACAACAAAAGCATAAAATGAATTGGCTCAGTTGAGACATATAAATGGAAATACAGAACATAGGAGGTCAAGCAATTTTATAAAAGAAAAGAGAAAAAATGGAAAAGATTTTACTTGGCTTGGCTTTGCAGAAAAACTCATTCAACTTATTAGTGTGTTTGACATTGGTATCTACAGCACCAATCTCAGTTAAAAAATAACTTTGTATTTCCCTAATGGAGAAACAATTTTCTTACCTTACTGATGTACAGGGCAGCTTTAAGATACGAAACAGAATTTTTATTAACTGCAAAGTAAAATGTTACCCAAGGGACGAGGAATACCAAATGAGGAAAAATTGACTAGCTGAAAAGCATTATTCCAGATCCTAATCAAAGTTCAAGACCTAGAAGTGCTTTGTGATCTTCACGGTTTGATGCCAACCGACAGACTCTAATTGTCAAAGGGTTCCTCCAACTTTTGCAAAAGCTCTTTAATCACACTGTTCCCCATATTGAGAGAAAAAGGACATTGATGAAACATGTGTTCTGCATCCTTGTTCTCATGGATACTTAAGAACACAATTCTTGGCACCAAGCTTTAAGCTTACCAAACAGATGCAAGTCCCGAGAGACAATATGAACCAGAGAGGCAAAGGAAGCAGAAGGAGTTGTGACGGAAAGAAGATATCTCAGTCCAAAGGCGGATATAACAATTGCCTTAACAAATCATTACCACACTAATACCCTCCAAATATATCACTTTCCACCCTTGACAAGGATCTGATTGATGAAATCATTAACAACTCTTGATATGCACTTCTATGGGCATCAAAAGTAGTTCTAACAGCATTTCCCAATACCCATTTGTTAGCTTGCAATCCATATTAACTTCTAATAACTCTAAACCACAATCACTTTTTGCAGTGGTGCTTCTGCTAGCCAGTTTGAATGTTTCAACCATCTTAACAGGCATTTTTTAAACTAAAATTAGGTTCTTAGCATTTTAGGGAAGTTCACTAATATGACAGATTACTTTCCATTTCCTTTTTCACTTTGGCAAGTTTTAACATTCTATCTCCCACAGTCAATTTACCCAATCCATATTCTGTACTTGGTTACTATTCCAAGCAGAACACTTCACTAGACAGAGTAAAGGGCTTATAAAGTGAGAAGAAGATCAGATCCTGTAATTGTTTCACATATGAAAAGCATTCAACACATCGAAGAGGTTGTTGAATGATGCAAATATGTTGAGATAATTGGAGATACTAAGAGATAAAAAATAGATAACTGGAGATACTAAGAGATAAAAAATATCATCAACGATTCAATGTTGAAAGGAAACAAATCCACCTTGACAGCAGCAGTCATGACTCTCTCCTTGATCGATGCCGTAGTCTGCTCAGCGTTACATCTCCACAGTCTTGAAGACTCATCAGGGAATGAGCTCAATAATCCATAAATGATAGAGGAAATTTGTTCCCAGCATAAGGTCATTACATTTGGATAATTATGAGATAAAGATTTAAGCGCCTGCAGCAACCAATTAAAACATTATAATTCCGGCAAAAAATTATTCAGCTATATGTTTCAAAAATCAGAGCTAGTGGGTGGATTTGCAGCTATTGTAAGCACAGAATGCAAAAATGTAGAAGCAATGATGGAGGAAGACAGGTGATAGAACAAGAGGAAAGAAGAAGAAGAAACTAGAGAGTTAAAGGTACACCTATAAAATGAGGGAAGAAAGAAAGAAAGAAAGACATCAGTGGGAAAAGGAAAAATGGAAAAGGGTTTACTACAAATTTAGCAGTGGTATAGAGCAAGCACAGTTGAAACTCAGCTTAATCAGGCAACTGCATGCGCTTCATTTGATCAAAATTCAGATCCCAAAATTGGGATTCATAAAGTGCCTATATTTAATGAGCCTTTGAATTCAAGGAATACAAGCCTAAGACGTGGTCAGTAGTTCAGACCACGAGTGATGAAAATTGAACTGAATCTATTCCCTAAACTTATGAAGGGACATGGTATCAAGATTTGTTATTTCAGGAGGTACGCAATTAAATAGTTTCTCTATATATTTAGAAAACACCGACTTCATAGAAAATAAAGAAGAGACGTAGACAAGAAAAATAATAGCAAAAATCATTCATGTCCATAGTCGTTCACAATGATAAGTTTAAATAACTAAATTCCATGTCCACAACTTGTCAACAGTATGCATTGTGCATTTCAGGAAAACTGAGAGTAGGTCATGATAGAACATAATGATACATGTCATGTGCACCTTTGAAGAATAGAACTAGATGTTACTTTATTCAGCAGAGAAAAATGTCACCTGAAGTGCTTCTAAGCTTATTGACGGGGTTGATAGTCGTTCAGAATATCGAAACAAGGCATACAGTACTCCGGACCTCTGACCTTCAAGACATCCTGGTCAATAATATTATCATGCAAATAAATCAATTAACCTGAAAGTAACATTAGAATTCCTTAATCAAGGAAAGTACAGAGGATAAAAGAAGATAATATCTAAAGAAGGTACATAAAGAGGAATTACTATAACTCCCTTCAGCGCACTTTCACACATATAAAACTTATGAAATATATTTGATCAATTCCACAGCTTCCACTATCTCTTACACAAAAATCAGCAGGATATAATGATTTCTCCAGTAAATCTCCTCTTGAATTCTTCAATTGAGGGATTAATGAAATATATTCTGAAATACTTTTGAGTTTTTGAGTTGATGTTGTGTATCTGTTACTAAAGCTCCCCAATTCATTCTCAACTATATTCTTCTCTTTGGAGTTTACTGATTTTCCAAGAAATACAGAGGTGAAGTTGGTAGCTGTTATCGCCAGAATCTATTTAAGAAGGAAGTATCGCACGTCTCACTGATCGCTGTTTGCTTTTCTTTTATCTTTCAGGTTAAGTATTATTTATGTACTTAGTTTTATGATTTAACTGTTAGTTAGGCTGCAGGCTCTATTTGTGGTCTTTCCTTGGCCTGAGAAATAAAAGGGTCCCTTCTACCGTCTAGGATTTGTTTCTTTCACCAGAATGGCGCTACTGCAAATGGGCAGAAGAGTTAAATTGCTAGTTACTTTGATTATTGATTATTATATCCTTTACTGTAACAATTTGGTCCAACCTGTCGGATTGTTCATGCCCAAAACTCGAAACCAGGTTCCAGTCGAGATGGAGAAAAGAATGGAGATGTTGGAGAAGGGGAATGACTCTATCAAGGCTAAATTGGAAGACTGGCGTCCTCTCATGGTGAAAACCAGCCAGATGAAAACAGCAGAATAGATACAAGCCCATCCGTATCACAAACACAACAAGAAATCAACCAAGGAACAAGGAAAACACAACAAGGTAAATGTTGTAATAGGTTTACATGCAACAAACCCGCAGAAATTTCTCCCAGAAGCATATTGTTGACACACATTGAAGCAGACACAGAAAGAGCTCTGTTTAAGCAAATAATTGCCGCAACCTGTAAAATTGGAACCAAAGCTATCATGTAGTTTTCATTTCAAGGAAATTGCAAGTATAGTACAGGAAACTGAACATCAACTGCAGCAATTATCCAGCTTAAATTAATATATAAAATATGTGAGAAATTGACTGAGTTTGCACACAAGAAAAATAAACAAACTCCACAACCCAAAGAAGCCAGAAAATGGAGTCATATCATTGCTGATTATGGATGAAAACTTGATACTTACCAGCAAGCTATTCCGATCATTATGAAATGGAAACCCCTCTTCAATTGTTGACTGGAGTGACGAGATAACCCTAGAGAGCAGCTCAGGGGGCATTCTTGAATATCTATATATTGAAGAACAGTTAGACCCATTTGAACAGAAAATTGATACATTTATGAATCACCATTAAATGCTAATGCATATAATTCTGATAAAAGGTTCTACTACTTCTGACAACTCCCATTTAGCGACATAGGATCTCCATGTCTTCTATCCAGAAAACCAAGAATACAGAATAAAGAAACAAAATCTCTTTCAAAATATGGTTTAATAAGGATAAAAGCAAAACACTAGTCAAGCACCAACAACTTAGGCCTTCTTAGTAATAGTATATAAGACTCACCAATACTGAACTCCCAACAAGGTATGAAGAAAGAACAAGTTCTGATAGAATATAAAAATAAAAGCTTATTAAAGCCTTCACTAAATTGAGGAGGCCTCCTAGGAACTGGTAAACTCATTGTTTCTTGACAGAATCAACCTAATATGGTTGATTGACTAACACGAAAGAGACAAAACAATAGAAGTAGGTGGAAAAGATTAAAATAATTTTCATTTCCATAGCTTAAACTTACGGAGTAGATGCTATCAAAAGCATTAGGATTTTAAATGACAATGCCAGCAATCTACCGCTGGTTTCGTGTTTGATTAAATACAAAGTACCTGCTCAATAAAGACAATATTTGTCAATCATTCTACAGCTCTAAGAGCATCATAATTTAAGAAAGGCTTAGTAGAAAAAAAGAAAAGTACTCAAGATTTTGACAATTCTTCGCAAATTGGCCAATTTTTGAATTTGATCAGACCAGATGATTAATCATGCCTTATTATGTAACCTAAACTTAAATCAACCATGATTTATTAAATTTGACTAAACTTCACTTTACATAGCAAAAACCTCTAATGTGGCATCACGTCAGTGAATTCTAACATTGGAATTGGCCAAAATTGCACCTAGTTGCTAATATATTGCCTAAATTGACAATACAAAAGTACCAATGTTTTTAAGGGATTAGAAAGAAAATGCAAAACAAATTTTAGATCCCAATACCTGAATGTAGTTGCATCAAGATATGCCCAAGAGAACTAGAAAGTGTGGTAAATGATCCATGTTTTGAGTGCTCTTTAAATTCTGCTACCTGTAGGGAAATAGATGCAGGCCCATCCAACATTGCTATAATAGTAGAAGCAGCGGCAATCCGGACCTAAGCAAAAGTTTACAGTGTCTTAGTACTTAGTAGTTAGTACATAAACTCAAATAAGGAGAGAAGAACATTATTTACAGTATAGGACCAGAGTGTTTAGATGAAAAAAAGACAAATATATGGTTGCAAGGAAGAAAAGATACATAAAAATAAAAAGAGCAAAGAAATGGTTCATTTGATAGCAACTGCAGCCAATATAATGAAACCTTTAACGAAGGGTCGGAAAGCAAGCAACTCATCAGAGTAGTGTCATATTTCCTACATAAAAAAAAGAGTAAATAAATGATATGAACAAAACAAGAAATAGGACATGAATTCTATAATAAATACAAACCCAAGAATGATTCATTTACAACCAACCACGTATCATAAAGAAGAGATGAGGGGGAACATGCTTAACCTGTGTTGTAGCACATCATTGGATGGCAAAAGCATTGTCCATTGGGCTGTAAACAATTTGGGATCAGCTCGGCAGAGATCCTTCGAGCAAATTCAACGGTTAGAGGAAAGAAATTGATAATAAACATTTACCAATTGAAAAAATAACTTTTGCTGATACAAATTCTTGACTTGTAAATAGTGAAGGTTAATTTTGTGAAGAGTCTAGAGATAATTCAAGAGTCATCTAGGAAATAAAAGAGTCTAGTATCTTTTATTTGTCTAGATAATATAATTGGAACTATTACAGATTAAGTAGAATCATCATCTTTGTAAGCAGATTATAATTAAAACATATATTCAGATCTAAAGATCTCAACCAAAGTTGCCTACTTGGTTCCTCAATTTCCCATCAGAATTCTTAGCCGCGATATGTTTGGTGTGTTTTATCCTAACTCCACCCTATTAATCTTACTTTGCATCAAGTGGCATTCGGAGCTGATCAGTCAATCGAAATAATGGCTTCAGAAGATGACAATACAGCAGTAAGTACAAAGAGCTGAGCAAGTACACAATCCTCAATTGAGTGTGTCAACAAATCATACTCCCAAAGAGAAATTCAAGAAACTTGTGCAGACGAATTTCTATTATAAAAAGGGGGTGTAATTCCTTTCCCTCAAGCAATGTTTAGTTGCACATGGGGTCAACAATGAACGTATTTTTTCAAAAACATCATGTACATGATCCTCAACCAAGCTATGTTCAATTGCTCACATGATCAGGCTATGAATTTCCATTGACTATGAAGGAATTCCATTTCAACAATATGAACAACTTCAACAAGGAGCATGTATTGGAGTGAACAAATGACTTCTACAAAATATGAATCGAGTGCAGCCAACTGAAACTGTAAGTACAAGTGGTTCATCATTATTTGATAGGGCATACAACAATACTTAAAATTTTGTGGAATGACATACATACAACTAAAAAGCATAGGTCAAGAGAATTAAGACAAAATGAACTAACCTGAACACAAATAATTGCAGCTAATCTTGCCTTAGCTAAATATGCTTTGCTGTTATCCATCGCTGATCCATCATTATCACTGCAATCTGAATCTGATGAAATAAATTCATGTCTAGAAGAAACTAGGCACTCCTCGTCCTTATGCTGTTGATTTCCTGTAACCTTTTTTCGCAAGTGTGGAGGCCTATAAGGACCACTGTTCGATTGATTTGATACTTCAAAAGGCATGTTTTGGCTTGTCAAACCTACTCCCTTCATGTGATTAGTTGGTTGTTTCATGACCAATGGCTTCTTTACAAGGCCATAGCGGAAGAAGATTCTCAATGATGCTACAAACCCAGCCACCTAAAAATATTTGATACAAGGATGAATTCATGGCAAAGAATCTTTTAAAAAGCGCAACCAATCAAAGAGGTAGTCTCTTACATGTTCTGCTAGATATCCTCTAGGCTCTGCGAGAACCAAGTGCAGACAATGGAGAATTTCAACATAAAACCTGATCAATATGTTAACACCATTTGATTTCTCATGAACAAAGTCTTTAATAGAAGTCTGACTGAAAAGGAAGAGAAAGTTACATGGCAACAGAATTATCCTCCAACAAAAGACCTTTAGAAGCCAATATGTCCATAATTTTTCTCAGGGCCTACAAAATAAAATAATTAAATAAATCCTGTATTGTTATTTTTAGCTGGTGTTTTTAAAGTGTATCACAATTGACACATACCACAACTGTTGACTTCCAGATCTCAACTGGCAATGAAGCACCGACTCTGGAGTATACTTCACCAATCATGGCAAATGCAATAGTTAGGACTTCACTCGCACCTCCAGATACTGAATATATGTCACTAAAATATGTAGAGTGCTTTGAGTCCCCTTGAAAATACTCAACCACTTCAAGAACGAAATTCAGCAGTTGCCCATTTTCAGAGAGTGAAGCAGCTGTCTGATATAAACTGAAAAGTAGCCTGAAAATTAAATAATATCCAGTGCATTAGCTATACGTGATGTATCTAGTAATGTATTTGCAAAAAATTGCAGCTGATGTAGCCAAGCCAGAAAATGGTAAAAAAAAAACTAAAACAAGGAAATAGAGTGAAGTTTAGAGAGTTCAGAAGACAGTTAATGTAATAAACTTAAGGAGTTTTAAATTAATGCCAAGACAAAGAACTGGCAGCAAGTATTCCCAGAAACGAAATATGCTACCAAGAAAACAAGCATCCCTTAGTACGATTATGTTGTTACATCATCTAAGCATGTGAAAGAAGTTTTTCTGGGAATACGTGATAGAGATGAAGGAATGCACCAGCATCGGCCATGGGTTGTCTATTCATGCCAAAAGATGAATCAAGGAAAGGAATTGGCAATGGAAGATAAAATAATAGGGAGGCATGACTGAGGGAAGTTGATTGAAGGAGAGCAGATTAGTAGCAGCCAAAGTTGAGCTCGGACGCATGCCTATTTAGAAAAATATACCTTGCTATAAAGAGGGCATACAGTGAAATAAATTTGTACTCAGCTTAGCTGAGGGACAAAATCATTGATCTTGTTAGAGGAAAACATCACCCCTTGTTCTGTTCTCTGTTTTATTTATGCTCTAGGAGAGAGTATCTCTTCCTCTCATGTGATTCTTAGACCCAATTGTATGAAAAGAAGAAGGGAGGGAGGACATAGAGAGAGAAGGACAAATTACCACACCTTAGACTTTCTAAGCAATGCTTGGTGGGTTTAATTACAGCAACATTTCTAATAATTGCCCTCTCTGTTTCAACATTGCCGAGGAAAATCAGCACTATCCTCTTGAAAGAGTCAAGCACAAGGCCCCACATTGTTGGATTCATTTCCAAAGAAGAGGAATGACTAATTCCATGAATCTGCAAAAAATAAGAAAATGTTCAGCTGTGCATGTCACAAACGTGTATTTGAGAACCATGATGGCAGGCTAATTTATTTTTGTAACGCATGCTCATATTCTTTCCTCTTTTTCTTTTTTGGGATAAGAACATCATATTGTCTCTCAACTTAAAAACTTATTTATGCAGGCTCATGTGATTAACTTTGACCCTTTTTGACAATGAACCCATTTGAAAGAATTGAATCTACAACTATTAGTACTCTATAGTATGTTATACTTATCAATCCAAAACCAACTACAGATTGGTCTTTTGCTTGGCTAATCGGAGTATCCTATAATTATGTACTAAGAAAAATAAATGAATCAGAAAGAAAAGGGTTAATTAGCTTAAAAATTATGAACTTCAGTCAGTTTTGCATTTACAAAAAAATGTTAACTTGCAGCTATACAACATAACTTTCAATATTAATCAATTAAAAATTGAGCAAATTTGACAAAAGCTGCAAAACACTGTACTTTTAGCTAACTAGCTAAGTTCATCACAACAATGCTACTTGGCAAGGTGAAGAGGACATTGATGGTCAATTTCCAAACTTCAGCTTTGAGGACAAGATTGTTCTGAAAAGGGAGGAAAGTGATAGCAAATCATTAAATGTGTTTACGGACAATGGGTGAAGACTGGAGAGAAGGCTGTGGCAGAGGGTGCACCGGATACAGTGGCTGGTTATGTTTACTAGTAGTTGGTTGTTTATTACGATATGACTTTTGTTGGCTGTTTGTTTCCACATTACATTTTCAAAGATTATATTTTTATTATAGCAGTCATTCACGCATCTTCAGATTTATAGATTATTAAACTAGAGGAGAAAATTTGTTAATCTACAAGGTGAGCAAAGAAAAACTTGCTTGTAGTGACTAGTTCAATTATGCATTACAATCACTGAATATTTCATGGGCCTACATCCATTCTACATAGGATTAAAGGTGGTCAAGAATAGCTTAGCTAATTAACTAGAGTTATTTAGGTGACTGATCCACAACTGGATGAACTCATTCACAAATTCGAGGTTTACATTTGTTTCTCATTCTGATACTTATCCTTGAATATTCCAATATAAAAGCTACCTTCAGAAGATCATTCATGTTGGTTTGGCAGATCAGTAGATCTAAGAGATGCTAATGTGGTTTAACTGTTATCTTAAGTTGGATTGTTCCGATTTCAATTAAACAACTTGTATAAAGTGAGCTTAAATCCATGATTTGGTAAGAGAGGGGAGACTCAATCAGTTGAAAGAACTACAAGTAGTTCACTCTACTCCTCACAACAACACCAAAGCTGAAGCATGAAAGGGAAATCCAATCGGCGAAAAAAGGTAAAACGGGACAACTACAAAGATGTACCAATTCGGATAATTTAACGAAGGTCTGAGTAACGTCTTCAATTCCTTGTCGAGAATAAGAGAGATCGCGAGCCAACTCCAATAATAGCATCAAGTCGGACGTGAGCTGCGAGCGTAAATACATCAGATTATCAATCAGCAGGAGAACTGTTAGATCAGGTTAGATTTCGTGGGGTCGGAAGTTGAAGGGTACCTCGTGCGGGGGCAACTGCGGGGCACTAGCAACGAGCGAATCGGATTGGGACAAAATTAGTTTGTCGAGGAGGCGGACGACGGTGGCGTGAGGAGGCGACGCTGAGTTTTCGTCCCTCAGGGTCAGAAACGCTGTTCTCCATGACCTCACCGCCGACGACGACATCCAAGGACGATTTCCGTTGTTTAACATTGGCTTACGTTTTCACTAGAACTGGAATGCCAAATTCATTACAAAAAAACCTTTCGCGCCGCTAGTATTCGATTTAAAGCCCACAATATGGAGCCTGAAGCCCATTAGAGACCACAAACAATATGGCCCAGTAATAATATTCATAAGCCCATTGATTAAGTCGAATCATCTCCTAATTCTACTTTGAAAGAAATTGAATTCGCCCTCCATCTCCAGCTCCAGCTCCAGCTTCCTAGAATTGAAGTCATCCTCCAGCTCCGGCCACCGCCCCATCCTTGAGAGGAAACGGTGAAGCAGGGAGCTCCATAGGAGCGCCATTTAGTGTCCGTGATGAAGGCAAAGAATTTTCGTAAGCGAAGTATAGAGGTCGAAGACGAGGATCAGGACCAAGACCACGAAAAGAGGTGTGGTGTTGTTCATCTATTTATTAATTAAATAATTTCATTAGATCTGTATATGTATTTAGCTGAGATTCTGAAGAACTTCATTCAGATTGGCTTTGTCGTTAGAGGAGGTCAAATTCCTACAGAGACAGAGGGAGAAGAAGTCGGGGATACCCGCCCTACCGACTGTGCCGTCTGTGGCTGCCGCAAATAACAGTAGCACGGGTTCTTTGGCTCGCACAGTTAGTGATAAGAATGAAGGTGAGATTGAGAAGGACGACTTAGTTTTGCAAGACACCTTTGCCCAAGAAACTGCCGTCATGGTGGAGGACCCTAATATGTATGTTCTCCTGCCATCTTCCTAATATTTCCTTGTTAAAGTCTTGCTCTTTTTAAATGGATTGTATTGGAATGTCAAGTGCCTTGTTTCCATCCAAGAGCTTGTTTATATAAGCATTTTTCTGCCCTGTAGCATGAATGATATACTAGAACGCTTCATCAGCAATGAGCTAAGGTTATAATCTTCCTTTGATTGAACATTGGCATATGTGCTGAATGCTTGACATGGGTTTTGCTTGGGGATCTGAAAGAGAATAGAAGTCCGATTTATCAACTAGGCTTGAAGATGCAGTCAATGTTAGTGTTCATGTTGTGAATCTACTAGTGAGCCAAACCTGTTGTTTAGTGTTCATGTTGTGAATCGACTAGTGATCCAAACCTGTTGGTTGTATATTCTAGCCATGGTTGTTACAACAATACAACTATATATCTATCTTTTAGGAATTTTTAGCACTTCATTCAGCCAAGTCCCTGTAATCTTGTAGCAATAGCATAATTTTGATGAAATACTCCCCGTATTTTGATACAGTTATACTTTGTTCTTAAATTCAACTACCTCGCTAGTTTTAGGGGAAGACATGGGCTACTTGAACTGTTATATTACCTCTCAAAGGTGCAGAATGTGGGTTGAGGTTTGTAATTTTGTAATTTCATGTCTTCAAAATTGTGGTGTTTATTTTGAAATAGGCTAAATATCATTTTATGACACAATGTTTGGCGGTTTTCATAAATATGTCCCAACATTTAATTAATAACAAATTCATACCTTTCGTTTCACTTTCACAATTGTGTCCCCCGTCTCATTTCAGGTTCCTTGTAGATGATATGGCTTGTTGGAGCATCTATGTGGCATAACACACAACATTTAGCTATTTCCACGTGTGTTATGTCAAGTTGATGCCCTAACAAGCCACATCATCTACCAGGAACCAAAAATGAGACGGGTTGCAAATTTTGTGAAACGATAGGTATGAATTTGTTATTAAGCTTTGGGACATATTTGCGAAAAACCCCAAATGTTGGGACATAAAATGATATTTGACCTTTAAAATATTAATTGCAAGAGAACAACTTCCATGTTCCTTTTCATTGTCAAAATCTTTATATAGAGTAGTGATTTTATATTTGGGTAAAGAGAATAATAACGAGGCACAAACAAAATGATGAGTTGAAATGGGGTGGAAGCCATATAAAAGGACTTATGTTTGTTGTTTCCAGTACACATTATTGCAAATGATTCAGCCATTGTACGTTTGTTTTATCTTCTTTCTCTAATTTTTTGAATCTGATGGACAGGTTGAGATATGTAGAACAGGAACTGGCAAAGAAAAGAGGCAAGAATATCGATGCAGAAAACCAAGTTGAGAATGATGTTAAGCGTGCAGAGGATGAGTTGTATAAGATTCCTGAGCATCTGAAAGTGAGTGATGACTTTTTATTACTCCATTATGTTGTTTTCTTTTAACAAACCCTTGACTCCCAGCACATATTCCCCACTTACATACACTCCAATTTACATCATCATGTTTTGTTGATTTTGAGGGTTTTCAGCTTGAGAGTGCCTTTGAAATAAGTTTATGGGAACTAGGTGGTACTGATGGCATGATATAGTTGATAATCAAATGGAAGAGGTGGGTTTATTGAATGATGATGATCTAGTCGAGGGTATCCATATTAAGAATGAATAGGTCAGCGAGCAATTAACACCGAAAAATTCTTGAATTGAAAGAATGCAAAACAAGATCAGAGATAGTTCCTCCATGAATTCCTCAGTGAATTTCTTCATACAATACTTCCCTTGATTTCCCAAGTATTTAAGCCCCATGACAGTTTTAAGTGAGATTACCCTAGGGGGTAACTTATTTAATTAAAGTGAACCAACAATTTGACAACTAAATAACTTCACCCACCAAGATGTTGCAACTCAAAATAATTTCCTATCCTAACCAATATTTCGCAAGTACTTTTACCTTCCAACTATCTTGAGCTCTGAAATCAGAGCGATCAACTAACTTGTGTTACTATTGACATGAATGCTTACATTGCCTGCTGCAGCATCTCTTAATTTATTTTATTATATGTGTTATATATGTAAATATGTTATATATGGTAGATGCATATTAGTATACAATTAGGGTTATTCTTTACCTTAATTAGTTTGGTATCACATGTATATATAGGAGCTCTTTTACTTTCATTCCCCATCTCATATGCTATACACACTTATAACATGGTATCAGAGCTACGTTCTAGATCTAGGGTTTGGAATTTCGAAATTTCAAATTAGGGTTTCAAATTTGAAAATTAGGGTCTTTGGGTGAAAAAAGGGAAAAGCCACCCATTTGAGTTTGGAGCCTCACCGGTCGACACTACTAGCTCATGGAGATGCTTTGTCGATCGGCGTACCTTCGTCGGAAGTCCCGTGGCCGGAATCGGCGCGTGTGGCTCTCACGCGCCGGCGACGTTTAGGGCATCAGTTTCGTGTTTCCAGCCCGTGAGGATGCGTCCGTGGCTGGAATTCACTCTGGCCAGTCCCGTTTGGTTCGCGTCGTCGTCCCCTTTCAGATTGAGTACTTGTTGGGATTAGTACCGGTGCGGTGTGGGATCTGTTAATTTTCAGATTTGGTTTTCGGTGCCCGTGAGCACATTTGTTGCCGGAATTGAGTTCCATTTGTTGTGGTTTGCTCTTCTCGACGTTTGTGAGTTGTCTGGATTCCTGTTTGGATTAACATCTGATTGATGTGGGATTCAGTTTGGGTAAGACATTTGTGAGTTATCTGGATACCTGTTTGTGTCTGCATCTAATTGGTGTTGGATTCGGTTTGGATCATATTTGAATTATGTTTGAGATTTCAGTTGAAATTTAAGTTTTAGGTTTTCGTTCTGGTTTATTTTGGGTTAGGATTGATTATCTTTGTAACTAACATCTATGCTCCAGCTTGAGGGGGAGTGTTATATATGTAAATATGTTATATATGGTAGATGCATATTAGTATACAATTAGGGTTATTCTTTACCTTAATTAGTTTGGTATCACATGTATATATAGGAGCTCTTTTCATTGAATAAGATGTACTTTCATTCCCCATCTCATATGCTATACACACTTATAACAATATGTATACTGTTTGCATTGCTTCTATAGAAATTAATTGCCTACATCAGTGGTTATTGAAATAGAAAAGTGGACAGTTCTTTTCACCCTTTGACTTAAAGAATGATGAAAAAGTTGATGATTCCTGTTTATTTAAGGTTACAACCTTCAAAAAGTTCACAATTTTATAGTTCTGTATCTCATATATCTCTTCTCCCAGCATCCGTCACTTATTACTTTATGGTATTCCAAAATAGAAACTCACTGTTACCAACCCCCCTGTACTTTTATCAGGTGAAGAAGCTAAACTCAGAAGAGCAGTCTACTCAGTGGACAACAGGGATTGCTGAAGTTCAGCTTCCCATAGAGTATGCTTTTTCTTTTCTTTTGTGGTAGAATTCATTTTTAATCAGTAGGGAGAACTGAAGAAACTTCTTTCTTGTCAATATCTAAGAAGAAAGGTTGGCAGATAGAAAAACCAATGAACGACAACAATAACTACTAAGCTTCATCACTGATCACACTATGTGCATCAGCTATATGATGATATTTGGCCCTCATATGACATACTTTGAAAGTGATCGGATGCTTGGTTCCAAAAATGTTTCTTGTTTCTGAAGTGCTAATGTCATTAAATTTTTACTCGTGGATTAACTGCTATTGAACTCTGTAGATACAAATTAAGAAATATTGAGGAAACAGAGGCTGCAAAAAAGCTCTTACAGGAGAGGAGACTTGTGGGTCGTACAAAAGCTGACTCCAGCATTCCTTCAAGTTTCAGTGCCGACTTTTTCCAGCGTGGCAAGGACTATGCCGAGAAACTTAGGAAAGGTGATTTCATTTTCTTTGTATTGTGAACCATATGAGGACAATCTAGTACTATATTAATGTCTTTTCCTTGCATTAGAATGCATATGAACTTGTATCCAATTCCATCCCTCTCCCTTGGCTTAATCATTAACTAAAAGCGTCTTTATCTGAGGCGGAATAATGCTGGTCCTGCTATTTGACATTACATCTGCCAATGTCAATGTGACCTGTTTGGGTAGCTTAATCTTGTGAAGCCTTTTAAGTCAAGCTGATGTTAATAATCTCCATGCTTCCTTATACTGAAGTTCGTGCGAATTGATTATTAACTCGCATTATAGTAAAACAGATAAAAACAATAAGCTGCCAGATAATTTAAGTCTTTAGTCGTGGCTTTGCTGCTCACTATTAGATTTATGCCAATGAAGTTAAAATTCCTTGGCCTTAAGGAACATGAGATGGGTAACCTTGTGATTGGGTTTTTCTGAGTCATGTTATGTTTGTTACCTTAGATTTGAGTGCATACATACCATGGTATTGATCAATCCAATAATCCATGACAAAGGCTTTTTCTAGTCAGAAAGATGGTCAATTCTCTTATTTAGAGTTTCGTTGATGCCTGGCTGACATATTGGTTTTGTCTTGATCATATATTATCAGAACATCCGGAGGTTTACAAGGATAAGGGAGCTCAGGAAACTGGTCTGGAGGCTAGAAATCATGATACTGTAGCAGATGCTGCTGGTCGAAGGCAAGCTGCCACAGATGAGTTCATGCTGGACCGCTTCCGCAAACGAGAAAGACAACGTATGACACGAAGATAGCCTGAATAGTGGACGGTTATTCATTATAAGGAAAACAATGTTGAACTGCTTCATGGTGGATTATATTCTTCTTAAATATACTTCCATGGATTTAAGGGGAAGAATGCAAAATGCAGCAATTGCATTCAAAACGGAGTTTTTTCACCTATTATATTCTCTACTACAAACCGTTCAAGTTGCCTCCATTCTGGTGCCAAGATTATGTGAATACAGAAAAGAAACAAAATTTCAACATAAAGTATGCGTTCTCTTTGGTGAAAATTTTATCACGTTTTAGTGTTTCTCACCTTTTTATCTCATGTTTTCTAAGATTTAAAATATGGAAAAATATATACTTTAGTCTAATAAATTGACTTTGTGATAATTTTAAGCTAATAAATCAATACTTTAATAATGTTAATGAATTGCTTTTGTGATAATTTTAACCCATGAGTAATTTTTAGCATCGAAAAGCAAAATTAGTACCAGAAATAACTTATAGTTTGTAAGTCTTTTCCAACGACGTTTCTGACTTATACTTTGTATATGTAATTTTTCGGTGTCAATTGTGTTTTTTTGTGTCAAAAAATACTTATGAGTTAAAATTGTCACAAAATCAATCTATTAAGTTTGATTGATGTATTATTGATTTATTAGGGCTAAAATTGTTACAAATTCGATTTATTAGATTAAAATTATGTAATTTTCCAATATATAATGGTGTCCCTTTTGATGTACATGTTGGTGCAAGATCATCTAGATTCCTAAATAAATAATTCAATTTCACTCAGAAATTGATGGGTTGTAAACGAAGTATAATTGAATTTTTTTTTTTTTTTATTTCTTCAAAAATGTGTCACACACCATGCTTTAGTCTAAACATAGCAAACCAATTGCAACAACAACCAAGCATCTATAATTGTTTCATCAACGCTTGTCGACAAGTCTATGCTCTTGGAAAATGTCAAGCCTAGAGTCGGAAAAATAAGTCTGGCCCGGCTTAGCCCGACCTATCTGTCTGGGTTTGGGCAACTTTGGGACATTATATTTTAGGTTTGGTTCAATTTTGAGGTCGGACCCGTCCAAATGAGTCAAAAGCTTGGTAGGGGCAGTCTGATGCACATTAAATTTAAAATTATAAATAAGATTTCAGATTTGATTGAGTTTCATTATTTTTGGTTTGATGAAATTTCAAGCTTGCCCGAACTGACATGATTTTTTCTTAAAAGCTGAGTAGGCACTTAGTCGGGCCGATCTTTTGACACCTCTAGCTAAGCCTCTGGTTTCGATACCCTAATTACTAAAATAAATATGTGCAATGTTAGTATAGTATGTTAAATGAAATGTTAACTATATTGACCAGTAACATGCAACGGAAAAGATTGCACGTATAATACTTTGTCATGGGTTATAAATCACTTGTGAGTGCCTCCTTCCCCAATCCACTATTTTTGAAAATACAACTACACATGACTGCAAATAACTAATCAAAACCATGCAATAGTGGGCATCTCTACTTTTGAACTTTTGCGCTTAGTCATATGAGGGGACATTACCTTCTTGTACCAGTGATGTGTGATTTGTGGGAAGACGGCGAAAAACATCATCAAATATATCAACAACTATAACACGAACAATATCAATAATAATACATCAACAACAGCAACAACACGAGAATGACGAATGGTTTTGATACATGCACGAATCAGTAGTAAATAGGCAATAAATTCATCTAATATGATTTTTCTCTATATTGAATTATCTCAAAAATATTATTTCAATTTAACATAATTCAATTCAAATCTATAGTATTCCACTATTTTCTGTGTTCCACTCGTTTCTCACTATCAAATTCATTATTTTAATAATATTCATTCTATAAAAAAAATTATTAGAATATATTAATGAATCATAATTAACATCTGAATTTTGAAGTGTAAATAGATTATTACAATTAGAGATACAGTCATGGTGTTTCGGTCTCTATGAAATACGATTTTGTTTATTGCTATATACAATTGCACTCATATACTTGCGGTGTGATAAAAAAAATAGCAAATAATGTAACACCGAAACCATGTTTAAAAATGAGGAAAAGGGAGGAATTTGGTGTCAGAGTTTGGAGTTTGGAGTATGGAGGTGGGAAGTTTAGTACCTTATTATTACAGGTAATAGTAAGGTAATGGATTTGGTCGAGAAGTGCGACTTTCGCTCAAATAAGGTAAAAGTCGTATTTTGGGTTCTGAAGAGGGGTCAAATGATACTGACCCCACGTAATATCCACATGTAATTATGGATGAGTATCATGTTATTAACTATGTATCAAACTGAATTTCGATATGATATTATATTGTCTTAATTGTCGTTTAACGTTAACCACTTCTATTAATTTTTATTATCACATGCAACTACTCCACTAAGACCTGAAAAGCATCTTTTGCTATAACTATTCTGCTGCTTACTTCATCTTCTTCACACTAACTAGCCGCAATAATTGAATGCTTAAAATAAACTGCAAGTTGTATAATAATAATAATTATTATTATTATTATTATTTGTCACTAATCTTAGTGGAATTTTCCAAGTGTAGCGACAAGTTTAAAGAAATTGTGACAAAAAGATAACTTGATCTTTGAAACACATGTATACATTGTCATAATTAGTTATATATTATTATTTTTAGGTCAATTAAAGCGGTTACGCATTTTGATCTCTTAATTTTACTTTTAATTACCATCAATGGTAGAGTATGACTGATTTGACTTCTTCAATGTGCAATGAAAAGTGTAGGGTTAACTTCTCAAAAGATTACCAAACTATAGAGTTTGTATCAAAAACATTATTGAACAAAATTTTGTATCAAAATAGGTACTAAATTTTCGTTTTCTTCCAAATAAGGTATTTATTTCTTTTTTTTTACACTTATTATATCCTGAAATTGTTTTTGTCTATAATTTTATTATCTAATATTCTCAAACGAAGAAAAAATTTAAATATTTTTAATTCACTATAGACTCAAGAAAATAAATTTAGGCTCTCCTAAAACAATGAACAAGATAAAGTGAATGTGCATAAAATGTATATATATCGTTAAAATATTTTAAATTAGATAAATATTATTATTTGCTAACTATATAATAATTATTATTATTAGCAAAGAATGATATTTATCTTATTTTAAATATTCTAGATTTAATCTTTTGGGAAAAACCTAAATTTATTTTTGAGAGAATAGTAAATTAAAATAATAATTTTATTTGTTTGAGAATATTAGATAATAAAATTGTAGAAGAAAATAATTTTCAGGATATATAAGTGTGCAATAAAGAGATATATATCATATTTGAAAGAAAATGAAAGTTTAGTATCCATTTTGATAAAAAAATTTGTTTAGTACCTTTTTTTATACAAATTCTATAGTTTGGTAATCTTTCAAAAAATTAACCCAAAAAGTGTACGATATAAATGGCCGGATATATATGATTGTCGTCCAATATAAATAATTTGTCATATGAGTGCAACTTTGATTATACATTGGAAATTACACTGTTTTGGGGAGTTGCGCTATTTTGTCCCAACTTCTTATACTATTGAATATACATTTGAGATTATATACTATGTTAGCTTAATCAAAAATAAGAGTAGTGTTTTAATTCTCTCAATCAAAATAGACCAAATTATCAAAGAAATCTTGTTCTAATATGACAGAAGCAGTGGTGTCCATTGCTCTGGAAACCTTCCGCGATTTGCTGGTGGAAGAAGGGAGGTTTTTATATGGTGTGGGCGATGAAGTAAAGGCGCTCGAGACGCAGCTGAAAGAGATCAGATGCTTTCTGGAAGATGCTGACCGAAGGCGCCACGAAAACAAAACCATTTTCAACTATATTGTGGAGATCAGAGATCTTGCTTACAGAGCTGAAGCTGCCATTGAAATACACGCAGCTCGAGTGTCCTCAAGGAGAAGACGAGGCCTCAGACACCTCATCCGCAGATGTTCTTGTATTCTTCAAGAATGCTACTCGCTCCACCAAGTAGGCTCCGAGGTTTCACAAATCAAATCCGACCTTGCAAGTGTCACCCAGAAATTGCGAGCCTACGGCATCGATCGGGATGGAGGGGAAAGCTCGGCAGCCAACAACCAAAGCTGGTGTAGGAAGACCTTTCCCGAATTCCAGATTGACGAGTGTTTCGTAGGCATGGAGAATGAGCTGAAGCAGCTTGAATCTCTCCTGGTGGAGAACAAAGAGCATCGAGTCATTTCAGTATGGGGCATGGGAGGTTTGGGCAAGACCACCATTGCCAGAAAGGTATACAACCACATCAAAGAGACCAAAAACGGTTGCTTTGACTCTTTCGCGTGGGTTTGTATTTCTCAGAAATGTCAGATTCGGTCAATTTTGAAGGATATTCTGAGCCAGCTCAAACCACAAAAGAATGAGAATGTTTCAACAAGTCTGACTGATACGGCGTTGATGGAGCAACTATGCCAGATACAAAGAGAGAAGCGATGCCTCATTGTTATGGACGATCTCTGGGAAACTTCTCACTGGGATGGCTTGAAGCATGCCTTTCTTGTCCATGATTTGCAGAGCAAAATCCTGATCACCACTCGCGAACGAAAGGTTGCGGAGATTGGATTCCCAGTTGAACTTGGCCTTCTAAATATCAACAATGCTTTGGAACTACTCTACAAGAAAGCATTTTTCGGTAACAACATTCCAGGTCAGTTACATATTATTAGTTTATTTTCTACTTTCTTAACAGTGAAAAACGATATGTAGTTATAAAATATTGGAGATTTCATACACTTTGGAATTTTATAATAATTAACCTATCTATTTACTCATGGGCAAAAGTTGATTATAGTTGAATTTTGGACTTTCAAATGAATTATCTAGTCAATTCCTCAATTACGCCAAATTAGATGGTATTGTCTAAATTGTGTATTTAGCCAACAAGAGAATCAAATGAATTCTTTGTGAAAGTTGATGAATCAAACGAGAAAATTACTGAATCCACAATATTCGGTATTTTTATTTGGGTTCGAATCCCGTGAAGGGAGGAAATTCTATTTTTTTTAATTCAGTAACTTTACGATGGATTCATTAATTTTCACAACGAATTTATCATTTTCTGGTTCTCACGTTTACATTTAAAAATGGTTTTCACATTTATGTTGTTCTCACGTTCACACTTAAAAATGATTCATCATATTTTTTAGTTCTCATGTTCACGCTTAAAAATGTTTCGTTGTGAACAAATTAAATGAATTAGGTATGAAAATTAATGCATCTACTGCGAAAGTTATTGAATCAAAAAATTCAAGAATTTCACTAGGTTCTAATCTTATAAGGAGTGAAAATTTCGAAAATAAAATAAAATTGTTTTTTTTGGATTCGATAATTTTTTTCAGCGGATTCATCAACTTTCACAGCGAATTCATCATTTTTTAGTTCTCACGTTAACCCTCCCCAGAGGTTGGTTATTGGGAAAACTATATCTTTTTTGAAAACTCCAGAACTATACACATGACACATAAAATTGATGCACAAAATTTATAAAGTTGTGTACAATGAAAATATTCTAAAATTGTGTAGTTCGTAGACTACTTAATTGATTGACATTCATTATTTCAATACAGACGAAGAAAACTTTGAGAAAATTGGGAAAGAAATGGTGCGGAAATGTGGGTATTTGCCATTGGCAATTTCCTTACTGGGAGGGGTCTTGAGAAAGAAAAATTCCATGAGGGATTGGGAGTATGTAAACGAGAATATCAGTACATTCATGTATAGAGGTGAGGGACACGATCAAAAGGAGAATGGGATTGATGCAGTGCTAAATTTAAGCTATGAAAGTCTACCGTATTATTTGAAGCCTTGCTTTCTCTCTTTGGGAATATTGAAAGAGGACGAATTCATGTATACTGGGGATCTATATGCGAAGTGGATAGCACAAGGCATGATTGCATATGAGAATGTTCGAGATAATGAGGAAACTTTAATGGACGTCGCTCAACTCTACTTAAGTGAGTTGGCCTCGAGATCCATTGTCCAAGTTGAAATTGATGTTGGAGTGACTACACCTGAAAGAATATATAGCAGGTGCAAACTTCATGATGTAATACGAGAACTTTGTTTAAAAATGGGGAAAATGGAGGATTTTGGTGTGCGGAGTTTGGAGTATGAAGGTGGGAAGTTTAGTAGCTTATTATTACAAGCAGCATCCTCGCATATTAAAATACGATATTTGGCTATCCATGTCAAAAGAGAAGTTGAACATGACAAGCTTACAATCACTCGCGGAGAAGATACTAGCAAACATTTAAGGTCTCTTCACATATTCAATCATGCAAAGTCAGATGCTATTGAATTTCCACCACAAAATATAGTTGATTTTCAGAAATTCAAATTGCTCAGAGATCTAGTTATGGTGGGATTCAAATTTGCAGGAAGAAAGTTACCGAGAGGAATCACTAATCTTGTTCACCTTAGATATTTGCGTTTAGAAGAATGTGAACTTGATAGGCTACCTTCGTCCATAAGCAATTTGGTGTATTTATATGTCCTTGATTTAACTGATTCGATGAATGTTAGAGTTCCAAATGTTTTGAAGAAGATGTTCCGATTGAGACACTTGATTCTTCCTTTGTACGATGAGGATAAAATTGGAAATTATCGAGTACAATTGGACGAGGGAGTAGATGAGTTGGAGAGTCTATTGTGTTTGGATAGTAGAGTGCATGAATTAAAATGTATGGGCAGAATGAAGAATCTCCAACATTTTTCTGCAATAATATACGACAAGAAAAGCTTGTTAGGTATCATGAATGCGATTGCTACAAAGTGGAACAAGTTAGTGCATTGTTCGGTTATAATCTCTGATGGTTGCGAGTTAGGAACAAGTGAGGAAGGGTACGGGTTATTGAACAAGGCATTCACATGTCCGAATCTTTATATGTTGGGGATTAATGATAAGATAGGGAAGATGGTAGCAGAGTGCGGGAGTGACTTCATTTGCTCAGTAATTACGACTTTGTACCTGACAGAATGCGAGATTGAGGATGATCCAATGGGCATGCTGGGAAAGCTTCCTTGCTTGGAAGATTTGTCTTTAAAATCGTCATCATATGTCGGGAAAGAGATGACGTGTCCATCACTCAGTTTTCCAAACTTGAAGAAGCTTTGTCTATCGGATTTACCAAATTTGAAGGAATGGAGAGTGGAGGCAGGAGCCATGCCCCTTCTCTCTGAATTAGAGATTGAAGAGTGTTGTTGTCTGGAGATGCTTCCAGATGGATTGAGTGGAATTTCAACTCTTAAAAAATTGGAGATTTCAGGAATGCCAGAATTGGAAAAAAGGATATCATCGGCATCAGGAGAGGATTTCCACAAAGTCAGCCATGTCCCTTCAATTATCATCCACTAGTCTCCACTCAGGTAATGCTTGCATAATCTCATTCCTCACATTTCAATTTTACTTTTTGCTTTATATCGTTTGTATTTGGTTTTATAAAGAACTCTTCTACTTTTTACAAAGGAACTAATTAGCATTAGCAGTTTATTGCAGTTTAATAAAGCTCGACACACTCTAAGCTAATATTATCTTTGTTTTGGTTGCAGATTACGTTTCTTCCCCATTCTTGTAGTTGTATGTCCCAAGTGTTTATGTTTGCATCTTATTTCGCTTTAGTTTTGTTGATTCTGGAAAATTTATTCAGTAGTTTGGGGTACTCTTTTTCCTACTAGGGATTTCTCCAAGTTGGGTTTTACCTTAGAGGTTTTAATGAGGCCCGGTCCTTGAGTCTTCCTTTGTAATTTTTTTGAAGATATTTATGCTTTATTTCTATTCTTGAGTTCTATTTTCATTTGCTTGGTTGTTTAGAATCTAGTAAATTTAAAAGTGTGTTGGTTAATATGAATATACTATACTTGAATTAGTGTTGTGGTTTGAATGGATGGATTTAAATCACAATAGATAATCTTAACTCAAAATTCTATGGATCATTTATTGTTGATAAGACTGAGATTCCATATAAGAAGTAGCCAAAGGCATAGAAATGCATGATTCCTTAATAAAAAACAAGCAAGAAGTTGATACTGATATATCATGCATTCATGCCTACTTCAATCATGCTGATGTGAGTAATGCACAGCGCCACAGTTCTTCCGCATGCAGAATTGATTAGCCAAATTTTATAAATATTGATAAAAAATATTATTTTAATGGTTAAATAGAAAGAAAGAAAAAAAAATTACACCTGAAGTTGATACTGATGTAGGCAATGCATCACGAACACTCATATATAGTTGATGTTTAATTAAGTTGCAAAATTGTGTATATCCTGCAAATTATAGTTGTTGGTGAGATATTTGTTTCCTGCCATTGTTTTATGAAATTTAAGTTTGCAAAGTAGAGCTCTTGGTAAAAGATATTTCTTTTATGAAAAAATTTAAATATCCTACAGCCTGATGGAAGAGTTGTGGTTTTTTTATGGCTTTAAAGTTAATCACCCTGATTGTTCATTATTTTTATTTGCTACGATTCCGTAAGTGAACGGTGTAGTTGTAATTAGTGGAAACAAGGCCGTATTCCACGAATATTATTAAAGTCAAACTTCAAATTACTACTAATAGTTCGATTTTATTCTATTTAGACTAACGGAGTTCAAGAGTTGTTAATTAACTACTAAAAAGCTAAATTCAAAGCAAGCAAACATAAAAGTAAATAGTAAACTATTAACAAATTGGGAAGGACTCGAAGGAAAGTTATCCTAAGGACTAGACTTCGATGAACTTGTAATTAGACGTTTCTAGACTCAACGGATTGTATGTTATGATTTCAATTACTTAAGACGATCTCAAGTTTAGCTAAAGCCTCCTCCCAAGTATACTAAGCCGTGGATTACAAACTAGAACCACCTTCCCCGGTCGGTTATTAATCTATAACACCCAAAAGCACCAAGGATCAAGAGCCCTCACACATGCACCCTCTCAACCTCCAGATGTGTTGAGGTTATGTGCTTCGTGTTCCTATTCTACTATCGAACCTCATCTCCCGATTGTTGGAACAACATAATAGAGATGCTCAAATTATGATCAATCATTTAAATACACAATACAACCAACAACACAAAGAAGCGATTTCATTCAGATTGGCTTTGTCGTTAGAGGAGGTCAAATTCCTACAGAAACAGAGGGAGAAGAAGTCGGGGATACCCGCCCTACCGACTGTGCCATCTGTGGCTGCCGCAAATAACAGTAGCATGGGTTCTTTGGCTCGCACTGTTAGTGATAAGAATGAAGGTGAGATTGAGAAGGACGACTTAGTTTTGCAAGACACCTTTGCCCAAGAAACTGCCGTCATGGTGGGGACCCTAATATGTATGTCCTCCTGCCATCTTCCTAATATTTCCTTGTTAAAGTCTTGCTCTTTTTAAATGGATTGTATTGGAATGTCAAGTGCCTCGTTTCCATCCAAGAGCTTGTAGCATGAATGATATAACTAGAACTCTACTTGAACTGTTATATTACCTCTCAAAGGTGCAGAACGTGGGTTGAGGTTTGTAATTTTTTAATTTCATGTCTTCAAAATTGTGGTGTTTATTTTGAAATAGGCTAAATATCATTTTATGTCACAATGTTTGGCGGTTTTCATAAATATGTCCCGATATTTAATTAATAACAAATTCATACCTTTCGTTTCACTTTCACAACTGTGTGCCCCCCGTCTCATTTCAAGTTCCTTGTAGATGATGTGGCTTGTCGGAGCATCTATGTGGCATAACACACAACATTTAGCTATTTCCACATGTGTTATGTCAAGTTGATGCCCCAACAAGCCACATCATCTACCAGGAACCAAAAATGAGACGGGTTGCAAATTTTGTGAAACGATAGGTATGAATTTGTTATTAATTAAGCTTTGGGACATATTTGTGAACACCCCCAAATGTTGGGACATAAAATGATATTTGACCTTTAAAATATTAATTGCAAGAGAACAACTTCCATGTTCCTTTTCATTGTCAAAATCTTTTATATAGAGTAGTGATTTTATATTTGAGTAAAGAGAATAATATATGAGGCACAAACAAAATGATGAGTTGAAATGGGGTGGAAGCCATATAAGAGGACTTATGTTTGTTGTTTTCAGTACACAGTATTGCAAATGATTCAGCCATTGTACGTTTGTTTTATCTTCTTTCTCTACTTTTTTTGAATCTGATGGGCAGGTTGAGATATCTCGTGTATCTCTTCTCCCAGCATCCGTCACTTATTACTTTATGGTATTCCAAAATAGAAACTCACTTTTACAACTTTTATCAGGTGAAGAAGCGAAACTCAGAAGAGCAGTCTACTCAGTGGACAACAGGGATTGCTGAAGTTCAGCTTCCCATAGAGTATGCTTTTTCTTTTCTTTTGTGGTAGAATTCATTTTTTAATCAGTAGGGAGAACTGAAGAAACTTCTTTCTTGTCAATATCTAAGAAGAAAGGTTGGCAGATAGAAAAACCAATGAACGACAACAATAACTACTAAGCTTCATCACTGATCACACTATGTGCATCAGCTATATGATGATATTTCGCCCTCGTATGACATGCTTTGAAAGTGATAGGATGCTTGGTTCCGAAAAATGTTTCTTGTTTCTGAAGTGCTAATTTCATTAAATTTTTACTCGTGGATTAACTGCTATTGAACTCTGTAGATACAAACTAAGAAATATTGAGGAAACAGAGGCTGCAAAACAGCTCTTACAGGAGAGAAGTGTAAATCATCATAATGTCGATTCAAATCTAGTATTCCACTATTTTATGTGTTCCACTCGTTTCTCACTATCAAATTCATTATTTTAATAATATTCATTCTATAAATAAAAATTATTATAATATATTAATGAATCATAATTAACATTTGAATTTTGAAGTGTAAATAGATGATTACAACTAGGGATAATAGTTAGTCATAGTATTTCAGTTTCTAGGGAATACGATTTTGCTTGCTACTATACACAATTACACTCTTACAATTGCGGTGTAATAAAAAAAATAGCAAATAATGTAACACAGGAACTATGTTTAAAAATGAGGAAAAGGGTGGAATTTGGTGTCAGAGTTTAGAGTAGGTGGGAACTTTAGTACCTTATTATTACAGGTAATGGATTTGGTCGAGAAGTGCGACTTCCACTCAAATAAGGCAAAAGTCGTATTTGGGTTCTGAAGAGGGGGTCGAATGATACTGACCCCATGCATATCCAAATGTAATTATGGATGAGTATCATGTTATTAACTATGTATCAAACTGAATTTCGATATGATATTATACTGTCTTAATTGTCGTTTAAGGCGGCCAGGCTTAACGTTAACCACTTCTATTAATTTTTATTATCACATGCAACTACTCTCTTTTGCTATAACTATTCTGCTGCTTACTTCATCTTCTTCACACTAATTGGCTGCAATAATTGAATGCTTCAATAGACAGCAAGTTGGATAATTTTTTAAGCAAATTGACAGACTGAAAAGCATCTTTTCCTATAACTATTGTGCTGCATCTTCATCTTCTTCACACTAACTGGCCGCAATAATTGAATGCTTAAAATAAACTGCAAGTTGTATAATAATAATTATTATTAATATTATTTGTTACTAATCTTAGTAGAATTTTCCAAGTGTAGCGACAAGTTTACAGAAATTGTGACAAAAAGATAACTTGATCTTTGAAACATGTATACAATGTCATAATTTGTTATATATTATTATTTTAGGTCAATTTAAGTGGTTACACATTTTGATTTCTTAATTTTACTTTTAACTACCTTCATTCTAACAACTGCTGATCGTGACTGGTTTGGCTTCTTCAATGTGCAATGAAAAGTGTAGCGTTAACTTCTCAAGAGGTTACCAAACTATAGAGTTTGTATCAAAAAGATTATTGAACAAAATTTTGTATCAAAATAGGTACTAAACTTTTGTTTTCTTCCAAATAAGATTTTTTTTTACACATAATATCCTGAAATTGTTTCGTCTACAATTTTATTATCTAATATTCTCAAACGAAGAAAAAAAGTATTTTTAATTCACTATAGACTCAAGAAAATAAATTTAGGGTCTCCCAAAACAATGAATTTTATGATAAAGTGAATGTGCATAAAATGTATATGTATTAGCAAATAATGATATCTATCCTATTTTAAATATTTTAGATTTAATCTTTTGGGAAAAACCTAAATTAATTTTGAGTGCATAGTAAATAAAATAATAATTTTATTTGTTTGAGAATATTAGATAAGAAGAATAATTTTCAGGATAAGTGTACAATAAAGAGATAAATATCATATTTGAAAGAAAATGAAAGTTTAGTATCCATTTTGATTCAAAATTTTGTTTAATACCTTTTTTATATAGTTTGGTAATCTTTCGAAAAATTAACACAAAAAGTGTACGATATAAATGGCTAGCTGAATATAAATGACTTTCGTCCAATATAAATAATTTGTCATATATATAAGTGTGAATTCAATACGATCTGTAGTGCAAAATTGAGGAATTCCACTTGTAATCACTATATTAAAACCAACGGCAAAAGTAAGGAATTCCACTTGTAATTACTATATTACAACCTGGGGTATTCCAAGGGTCCACATACGATTATATCCACCAAACAATGTAATTCTACATTGGAAATTATGATTTGTGGAATTTTCTTGCTGTTTTGAGATAATATACTATGTTAGCCTAATCAAAAATAAGAGTAGTGTTTTAATTCTCTCAATCAAAATAGACCAAACTATCAAAGAAATCTTGTTCTAATATGACAGAAGCAGTGGTGTCCATTGCTCTGGAAACCTTCCGCGATTTGCTGGTGGAAGAAGGGAGGTTTTTATATGGTGTGGGCGATGAAGTAAAGGCGCTCGAGACGCAGCTGAAAGAGATCAGATGCTTTCTGGAAGATGCTGACAGAAGACGCCACGAAAACAAAACCATTTTCAACTATATTGTGGAGATCAGAGATCTTGCTTACAGAGCTGAAGCTGCCATTGAAATACACGCAGCTCGAGTGTCCTCTAGGAGAAGACGAGGCCTCAGACACCTCATCCGCAGATGTTGTTGTATTCTTGAAGAAGGCTACTCGCTCCACCAAGTAGGCTCCGAGGTTTCACAAATCAAATCCGACCTTGCAAGTGTCACAGAGAAATTGCGAGCCTACGGCATCGATCGAGATGGAGGGGAAAGCTCGGCAGCCAACAACAACCAACATTGGTGTAGGAAGACCTTTCCCGAATTCCAGATTGAGGAGTGTTTCGTGGGCATGGAGAATGAGCTGAAGCAGCTTGAATCTCTCCTAATGGAGAACAAAGAGCATCGAGTCATTTCAGTATGGGGCATGGGTGGATCAGGCAAGACCACCATTGCCAGAAAGGTATACAACCACATCAAAGAGACCAAAAATGATTGCTTTGACTCTTTTGCGTGGGTTTGTATTTCTCAGCAATGTGAGATTCGGTCAGTTTTGGAGGATATTCTGAGCCAGCTCAAACCACAAAAGAACGAGAATGTTTCAACAAGTCTGCGTGACACGGCGTTGATGGAGCAACTATGGCAGATACAAAGAGAGAAGGGATGCCTCATTGTTATGGACGATCTCTGGGAAACTTCTCATTGGGATAGCTTCAAGCATGCCTTTCTTGTCCATGATTTGCAGAGCAAAATCCTGATCACCACGCGTGAACGAAAGGTTGCGGAGATTGGATTCCCAGTTGAACTTGGCCTTCTAAATATCGACAATGCTTTGGAACTACTCAAGAACAAAGCATTTTTCGGTAGCAACATTCCGGGTCAGTTATATATTATCGATTTACTTTCTACTTTCTTAATAGTGAAACGATATGCCGTTATAAAATATTGGAGATTTCATACACTTTGGAATTCGATAATAACTAACCTATATATTTACTCATAGGCAAAAGTTTATTATAGTTGAATTTTGGACTTTCAAATGAATTATCTAGCTAGTAAATTCCTCAATAATGCCAAATTAGATGGTATTATGTTCAAATAAAAACTATTTTAAAATGTAAACGTGAGAATCAAATAAATTCGTTATAAAAGTTGATGAATCCACCGAAAAAGTTACTGGATCCACAATATTCGAAAATTTTATTTTGGTTCGAATCCCATGAAAGGCGAAAATTCTATTTTTTTTTAATTCAGTAACTTTTCCGGTGGATTCATCAACTTTCACCATGAATTCATCATTTTTTTGCTCTCACGTTTACATTTACTTCTCATGTTCACACTTAAAAATGATTCATCATTTTTTTTAGTTCTCATGTTCACGCTTAAAAATTGTTCGCTCTAAACAAAATGAATTCGGTATGAAAATTAATGCATCAACTGCGAAAGTTACTGAATCCAAAAAATTTAAAAATTTCACTAGGTTCTAATCGCATAAGGAGTGAAAATTTCAAAAGAAAATAAAATTGGTTTTTGGATTCGATAACTTTCTCAGCATATTCATCAACTTTCACAGCGAATCCATCATTTTTTAGTTCTCACGTTAACCTCCCCAGAGGTTGGTTATTGTAAGAACTATATCTTTTTTGAAAACTCGAGAACTATACACGTTACACATAAAATTGATGCACAATGAAAACATTCTAAAATTGTGTAGTTTTTAATTTCTCAAAATAGATGTAGTTTGATCCAATTTCTCCTATATATATATATATATATATATATATATATATATATATCCACCCACTTAGTTATTTTCACTAGTAGACTTAATTGATTGACATTCAATATTTCAATACAGACGAAGAAAACTTTGAGAAAATTGGGAAAGAAATGGTGCGGACATGTGGGTATTTGCCATTGGCAATTTCCTTACTGGGCGGGATCTTGAGAAAGAAAAATTCAATGACAGAGTGGGAGTTTGTAAACGAGAATATCAGTACATTCATGTATAGAGGTGAGGGACACAATCAAAAGGAGAATGAGATTGATGCAGTGCTAAATTTAAGCTATGAAAGTCTACCTTATTATTTGAAGCCTTGCTTTCTCTCTTTGGGAATATTGAAAGAGGATGAAAGCATGTTTACTGATGATCTATATGCGAAGTGGATAGCACAAGGCATGATTGCATATGAGAATGTTCAAGATAATGAGGAAACTTTAATGGACGTCGCTGAACTCTACTTAAGTGAGTTGGCCTCGAGATCCATTGTCCAAGTTCAAATTAGAGTTGGAGCGACTATACCTAAAAGAAAATATGGCAGCTGCAAACTTCATGATGTAATACGGGAACTTTGTTTAAAAATGGGGAAAATGGAGGATTTTGGTGTGCGAAGTTTGGAGTATGAAGGTGGGAAGTTTAGCTTATTATTACAGGCCGAAGCATCCTCGCATATTAAAATACGACATTTGGCTATCCATGTTAAAAGAGAAGTTGAACCAGAACATGACGAGCTTACAATCACTCGTGGAGAAGATACTAGCAAATATTTAAGGTCTCTTCAAATATTCAGTCATGTAAAGTCGGGTGCTATTGAATTTCCACCAGAAAATATAGTTGATTTTCAGAAATTCAAACTTCTCAGAGATCTAGTTATGGTGAGATTCAAATTTGTAGGAAGAAAGTTACCGAGAGGAATCACTAATCTTGTTCACCTTAGATGCTTGCGTTTAGAAAAATGTGAACTTGATAAGCTACCTTCGTCCATAAGGAATTTGGTGTACTTAGATACCCTTGATTTAGGTGAATCGAGGAATGTTCGAGTTCCAAATGTTTTGAAGAAGATGTTCCGATTAAGACATTTGATTCTTCCTTTTTACGACGAGGATAAAATTGGAAATTATCGAGTACAATTGGATGAGGGAGTAGATGAGTTGGAGAGTCTAATGTGGTTGGATAGTAGAGTGCATGAATTAAAATGTATGGGCAGAATGAAGAATCTCCAAAAGTTTTATGCATTAATATACGACAAGGAAAGCTTGTTAGGTATCATGAATGTGATTGCTACAAAGGGGAACAAGTTAGTGCATTGTTCGGTTATAATCTGTGATGGTTGCGAGTTAGGAACAAGTGAGGAAGGGTACGGGTTATTGAACAAGGCATTCACATGTCCCAATCTTCATAGATTAAGGATTAAAGTTAAGATAGGGAAGATGGTAGCAATGTGCGGGAGTGACTTTATTTGCTCAAATATTACGAGTTTGTGGCTTGCAGAAAGCGAGATTGAGGATGATCCAATGGGCATGCTGGGAAAGCTTCCTTGCTTGGCAGAGTTGTATTTCTACGAGTCATCATTTGCCGGAAAAGAGATGACGTGTCCATCACTCAGTTTTCCTCGCCTCCATTATCTTTCTATATATGATTTACCAAACTTGAAGGAATGGAGAGTTGAGGCAGGAGCCATGCCCCTTCTCCGTCGTTTACAAATTGGTAGGTGTCGTTGTCTGGAGATGCTTCCTGATGGATTGAGTGACATTTATACTCTCAAAGTATTGGTGATTTCAAGAATGCCGGAATTGGAAAAAAGGATATCATCGGCATCAGGAGAGGATTTCCACAAAGTAAGCCATGTCCCTTCAATTATCATCCACTAGTCTCCACTCAGGTAATGCTTGTAATAATCTCATTCCTCACATTTCAATTTTACTTTTTACTTTATATCGTTTGTATTTGGTTTTATAAAGAACTCTTCTACTTTTTACAAAGGAACTAATTATCGTTAGCAATTTATAGCACTTTTGGTACTCAAAGAAAAGGTTTTAATAAAGCTCGACACACTCTAAGCTAATATTATCTTTCTTTTGGTTGCAGATTACGTTTAAATAAAGCTCGACACACTCTAAGCTACAGTCTTGTTGTTGTATGTCCCAAGTGTTTATGTTTGCATCTTATTTCGCTTTAGTTTTGTTGGGGTACTCTTTTTCCTACTAGGGATTTCTCCAAGTTGGGTTTTACCTTAGAGGTTTTAATGAGGCCAGGTCCTTGACTCTTTGTTTGTAATTTTTTTAAAGATATTTATGCTTTATTTCTATTCTCGAGTTCTATTTTCATTTGCTTGGTTGTTTTGAATCCAGTAAATTTCAAAGTATGTTGGTTAATATGAATATACTATACTCGAATTAGTGTTTTGGTTTGATTGGATGGATTTAAAACCACAATAGATAATCTTAACTCAAAATTCTATGGATCATTTGCTATTGTTGATAGGACTGAAATTCCAAGTAAGCAGTAGCCAAAGGCATAGAAATGCATTATTCCTTAATAAAAAACAAGCAATAAACATTTTCGGACATGATATATCATGCTTACTTCAATCAAGCTAATGTAAGTAATGCACAGCGCCACATTTCTTCCGCATGCGGAAACGAGTAGCCAAAATCTATAAATATTGATAGAAATATTCTTTTGATGGTTGAATAGAAAGATAAAAGAAAATTATTCTTCCGCATGTGGGAGGATCAAAAGCCAAGAAAAATATCCTCATCGCATTTATTATCATGCATAGTAGTAGGGGCGAAGCCAGGATTTTGAAACTGCATGGACGAGATTCCATCGAAAAATTTAGTGGATTTCTTTCGAATAAAAGTAAAGAGTCGAGTCAAATTTCAAAATATTTGTTTTGTTTGCAATTTTACTATCAAGAATAAGATCGGGAAAAAAGTAAATTCTCCTAAATATCAAATGCCATGTTTCAAATAATGGAATTAAAGTGAAGGCAAACAGAAAAAGAAAACTTTATTTATAATTAAACATACCCAAAGTTTCTCAAAATGATACAAACCAGACAAAATAACATTAGATATCAAAAACTACGCAACACATTCACTCACCAATTCTAAATTATGACCTACGTGTTTTCATGAGATCAAACTCATTTACAACTGAATCAATCTCAAAGCTTTGAACAATTTACTTCTCGATATACATTATCAGAGAACTAGACAAAAAACCATCTTTCATTTTGTTCCGCAACCTTGATTCCACAATTTTCATGGCGGAGTATAAGCAATATAAATTTAAAATAGTAAATTATATAAAGCAATAGTACTTTTGAAAAAAGGCAAAACTTATTGATGGATTTTACAATATGGAATGTTTCTTGTGCCACTGTTTTCGAATTTTCAAAACAAAAACAAGTTGTTTTGACTTTTGGGAGAGGAAAGTGGGAAAGGAAGAAGACAATGAATTTAAAATGAAAATCCCGTAGAATTGGAAAAGTTAAAAAGAAGGAGATTCTAGAATTTATATAAATAAAGGAAAAAGGTATAACTAAGTGGGGAGAGGGGGGTGAAATCATAAAATATTAAAATAACAACTAAACTAAATATACTAAAAATAAATTCTTACCGGACGAGTGAAGTCAGAGCTTGAATCCACCACTGCATAGTAGATTGTTTAAAATTTTGTTTTACAATAGCTAGAAGAGCAGTTTTCCTAGAAGGTCTATAAGTTTTTCTTATAAAAGGAAATATGTCTACCATCTCTATCACGTTAGAAGAAGAAGAAGAAGAAGAAGAAGAAGAAGAAGAAGAAGAAGAAGAAGAAGAAGAAGAAGATGACTCAAACATAAAATATTTGGATGGTGTTCTAAAGAAGGTAGGTATCTCCTGATGCAAATACAAAACGAACTTCGCGTGAGAATGAAAGAATGGAGTTTTGAGGAAGATAACGAAGTGAAAAATCGAAAGTGATGAAGATGAGCTCCTAGGAGATCTTATAAACCCTTCGGACAAATAGAAGATTAAGATCAAAGGAAACCAAACGTTTTTCAAAATCAAAGGACGAGATTAAAAATGTAGAAAATTTCATGTTGGCATGTCAATTAATTTCGGACTCATTTATAATATATATACTCATACATGTACAGGATCTAACTAAAAATAATTTTACTTCTCATCTCAAACCCATATAGTAATACCGCGAATTACTCAAACATGTTTAACAATTAAATATAAATTATTATAATAATTGATATAAAATAAGATATAACAATAAAAATAAAATAGAGATTATTTCACATAGACATGTCGATTAATATTCAAACTCATTTACAATCTATATACCGTAATCTCAAACCCGTTTAAATTTATAAAATAGTTCATCATCAAATTTAAGTTGTTACAATATTTGATAATCTTTCTCATGTAAATTGAATATTAGAAAATAAATATTATAAATAAAAAATATTATAAATTAATTTAAATATAATTTTAAAACTAAACAATTTATGAAATTCATTTAGAATTTATATACACTTACATATTTTAAAGTCGATTATAAAGTGATTTTACAATTATCGCAAAATATTTGTATTGTCTTTTTCTTTTTGAATGTAAGACACATGTACAACTATATATAGTATATAATGTTGACTACAATATATTGCTTATTAATCCAACAATAAAATATTATTAACCTAATTCTTACCTCATGTATGAAAATCATATTATGCTATCAAATCATGTTGTATGTAAAAAAAAAAAATCACCCCCCACCCTCTTGTTAATTGCTGATCTTTTTTCTGTATGCACATATTGTTCATTTTGTCTAACCTTTATTACTTATTTATTTTAGGGATAAAGTATAAATTTTACACTTTCCAATAAATCTAATACTTTTAATCTATGAGTCAATTGAGGCATAACTAGTTATGCTCATACCTATATTAATTGTATATCACACCAATAATTAAATCTGAGTTATGGCATATAGCATAAGGCCTCGAGAAAGCATGCTCATTTTGATTAGTAGCATACTTTTTTTTTATCACAATGTGAAGATTAAATCGTCAATAAGTGAAAGTTTATATAATATTTAATTTAATTTTACATTTTATTTGATTGAATTATGAAGCATTAGAATATTACACTTGCAATTTTTAGAATTTCAGTTTATAACATACATAAATGGATAAATGATGATTGTTCTATTTATTTTTTTGATGAAATTAACAAATATAAAACTGTAAATACCCTATTAATTATAACAAACTTTGTTCGATATTATTCACTGAAGAAAACAATACAATCATCACACTCACACTAAAAAATTAAAAGTAAATAAATTCAAAGATGATAATATCGTTTTGTAACGAACACAATAATATATTGCAAATTCAAGTTTCATTAGGCAACCCAAAGAAGAACGTAACCTGATGCCTCCCCTCTCAGTGGTGACCATTGCCGCTACAACGATTTCTTGACAATTATCTTTGCACATGCTTTTCCATTTATGGAATTTTTAACCTTCTCACTGATAAATCTGCACTTTATTCGCGTAAAGCCACTGCTCATCCTCTTCCACTTCTTCCATGATCATCTTCTCTATGCAGTCTCCAAATTTTATGTAATAAAACATAAAATACCATGTTATTGTTATCACATATTTCTATCTTTTGTTCTCGGTTATCGCAATTCACAAATGTTGGATCTCTCGGATATTTATAGGAGGTACGATGATAGTGTCGTTCTAGTGAGCACCAATCACATATATTCCATTGTCGTTTAAATTCTTTCAATTTAAATCCTTGCACTTCTCTTTTCGTGTATGCAATATCGTATAACAGAGCTCGCACCTTTGAAAAGTAATTCTAGCTTGTCGGGATCTTCTGCAGATTAGCTCTGAAATGTTGAAAATCAAACACCAAGGTTTAAAATATTTCGTGTTTCTTCAGTTTGGTTGAATTTTTTTCTTCAGTACATTGACTTCCTGTTTCATCGGTATGAGTTGCCTCCACAAACTTTCAGTGGGAAAGACTTCGTCTCTTTTCATTATGGTGATTTCGAGTCTTGAGTAGACACTTATGCTTTGACGTAGTCTTAGCAGCTTCAAATTCTCTTCTGTTGATATGACACTTGGTCATTTTCTTGATATTTTCGTCTTTAGTAGTGTTAAGTTTTTAGTATTCAGTATTCAGTCTTCCGACTTAAGCCTTTAAACTTCACTCTTCAATATATAGCACTCCACTCCAGTATCGTTATGCTTTATTCTTCAATTGCATTGCATCCTTCAGTTGTGCTTCTTATCAATTGTGTTGGTCTGAAACTTCTATCATTATGACTAGCTTACGTGTTGTCTTGAACTCCTTCAATATTACTTGTCCATATTAATGATTCTTCTGCTGAAACCTATAAACATAAAAAGCTAGTTTCTTAACATATGAGCAATACTATGTTACATCAACATGACAATAAATCTAATCAAAACACTAAGTTAAGATAGAATTTTCCCAACATCATATATTGAGCACCTCCAACGAATGTTGTCTGCAAAATCACACGTTTACCTTGTGACGATGCATGAATTTCACCTCTCAATAGCGCATCATTAAACCTTTATACAAATAACTGCATAACCTTTTCTGATTCATTCTCACCCACAATATTCTAGAAGATTTTACCATTGTATATGCATCAACCACAAATTGCTAGTATAGTCTTCTAAATGATAAAATAGTGGATGGTTCTTCATGTCTTTCATATATTCTATATGCAAAGAATTATCTCGATTCACTTTTCCTCTATTTGCATTAGAGCTAGAATTTGCTGCAAAATATATGCGTCTTCTGAAACCATCCTTACCAAATAAAGTTAGCGAAAAAGATTATGAGAGAATATCTGGAAACTTTTTTTTAGGGATAATAATTCCCTATTTATATATACTACATCCGTCCATCAAATATTTTCATTTAATTTCATTTTGATTCGTCTACTAAAAATATTCATTTTCATTTTTTGGAAACATCAACTTCACATTTTTACCCTAAATATATCCACTTATTTAAAAAAAAAAACTCATGACCCACCTTTTTACACCCACTATCCATTAATATATTTATTTATTATCTTCATGGTTCATCTTTTTATATCTACTTAGGGGGTGTTCACTTTGTATGATTATGTTAGATAGATAAAATTAATCCAATCTAATCAAGTGTTTACTTTTAAAGTATTTGAGGATATTCCAAAGCCCGAGATTATTTTAATTCTTTGAATTATTCTCTATTAATTTTAATCCAATGTTCTCTATTAATTTTAATCCAATCAATATATGTAGGATTGAGTTAATCCTTAAAATAAAGGAAGAATTATTTATCTCAATTTTAATCATTCACTAATCTTTTATAGTAAACAAAGGATTGATAGATAAAAATTATTTTATCACATATTTAATCCATCAAATAGTCAATCCTTCAAAATGCTAATAATGAATCCATTATTGTACACTCGTTATAAGGTATGATTTTGTTGCAAATTGGGTTTGTTTGTTTTTTTTTGTATGGTAAAACTGGAAATTGGGCCGTGGGCCGAGGTTGGTGATGGATGTCCAGAAGCCCAAATCTGAGCAACCTCACTTCATCTTTTTGGCACTACCACCAACTGACAAACCAAATAACACACCCACAGTAACCGTACATACTACGTGCTACACACACTATCTTTCTCTCCACCAAGCCAACTCCAAGGGCGCGCAAGCGGGAGGATCGAAATATACATCTTTGCCAGTGGCACATTTGCTCTTCCCTGTTGATCAATTAAGGTGACCCAAACTCACCAATAATGCTCTATTTTGAGAAGGATCAAACCTACACTGCACACTTCCACAAACTTTTTTTGTTTTTCACTGATCAACGTGATCTGCTTCAGTGTGCGTAGTGTGTTGTGTGTTTGGTGGACTTGCTATATGGTTGATGCTACTTCCATGCCGCATTGAGGTTTTTTTGCCAAAAAAAATAATTTCTGGAAGCTTCGAGATACTTATTTCTTCTTCTATTTCTATTTGCTTTTAACATGTTCGCTTTCAGGTCAAGTACAACAGAAACCCTCTTTGCTTTTGTTCAGATTACATTTTACTGCCCTCAAATTGTCATCTTCATATGTTTCTTCGGTAACTCCAATTTTGAATGCAGTATGGCATTATCGGATGAAGAGGGCGAGATTGTTCCAGACCGAGCGACAAATTATTTTTTGGTTGACAGCAAAGAAAATCCCATTTCATTTTCGAGTCTACCTCTTATATGGGACGACAGTGAGGGGGAGGAACATGGCGAAAGGGTGACGGTTACAACTGAATCTGCATTTCTGCGGGGAGCGGTGCATGATGGGTGTGGACAAATCTATACCAAGGTAATCGCCTGGAAGTTTGTGTTGTCTTATGTCCTTCCTGAAATTTATGTGCTGCGCGATTCCAAGTATAAGAGATGGATAAAGCTCCACAAGCCAAGAAAGGGTTATGAATCTACTGTGAGGACTGCCCTCATTTCAGTTCACTGTCTCCACTTTATCAAGAAGAACTCCAAGGAGATATCCTGGGAAGACTTATGGAAACATCTAGGAAAGACCTTCAGGTAGCCATTCTTGATAATAGTTTACCATAGATCTACATTTATGCTTTTGATTTTCCTCTCATTCGCAATTTACCTGCATTCTAGTACGTATGAGGATCCACCTTCTGAAAATGATCTCGCCGACCACTTGCAATTGATAAAAGAGGCTGCTCTAAGGGACAAAGATATTGCAAAGACGAAGGTTTGTGTTCTTACTGCTGCATCCTTCCATGGGAACTGACTAAATATTACTGTTAACTTTTTAATATTCTTAAGTTGCATTTCAGTGGTTGGTCTGACTTTATGGTATATCTTTTCGTATTCTTTGATAATGGCTAATGAAACAGAATCTGCATGCATTTCTTTCTCAAATACCTGATAAGAGGAAATCTTTCTGTCAGGTCAGCACCCATGCCCAAAATCTGGACCTGTTTTGAAAGTCTCTCATATCTACCTTGTTCCAATTTCTTAGCTAAACTGATATTTGCTCTTTTTCAGGATAATAATAAGACAAGGAAGAAAGCAAAGTTTATAGTTGATGATGATGATGCCGACATTGATGCCCATAATAATCTGAGTGATGAAGACCAAGATGAATTGTTTGATAATGTCTGTGCATACTGTGATGATGGTGGCGATGTATTGGGGTAAGCAAGTATTTATCAACTTTAATCTGTTTGTGGATGCATGCTTAGTAGGTAATCACATTAATAAAGATAATTTAACAGTTCCTTATGTTATCAAGTGAAGAATATAGAAAGAGAAATAGTTTTTTTGCAAAATATCTGTCTCTTGAAAATCTATAATGATTTAAGGACACCTACAACTATAAACCAACAATATAACTGATTTTGATTTTTCTCTTGAATACTTTCTATCAGTTGGCTTCCTTTTAGTACTATTCAAATTTTTTTAGATGACAACTTGTATACCAGCGATATGAGAATCACATCTCCTGCTCCTAAATAGGGGGGAGGGAGAAGAAAATAAGAATAGTTACACCACAATACAATAAACATTGCAGAATAAAAAAAATAGATGACCCTTCTCAGCTTCAATAAGTACCATGATACAATAACTTGTTAGAACGAGAAGCCAATTCAAGTGGATGTGATATAAATTGGCCTTTCTGCAGCTGTAGAATATGGAGTATCAGTCTTTCTTTCATATATTATTAGAAAGTGATCTTAATGCAATAAATTGTAGCAAATTCTTCAAAGCATTTCAATAGTTCTTGAATCCACATGTCACAAATATGAATTAGTATGGCTCTTGGTTCTTTGCTGAAATTGCCTTGTAATGTGAATGTTTTACTTCAATGCAGTTGTGAAGGGAGGTGCATACGATCATTTCATGCAACTATAAAATCGGGTGCTCATTCTAAATGTGAATCTCTTTGTTATAGCAGTGAGCAAATCCAGGTGCGTTACACCTTTTTTTCCTTCCTCTGTCATGTCTCTTTTTCATGCTGCACATGGAGTGATGTCAGTTCCCCTTGAAAGGGATGCTGTAGTGTCAGTTCTATTGATCACAGACCTAAGAGGAAAGCTATATTTTTGAGCAGGCAATGGATACTTTTCTCTGCAAGAATTGCACATATCAACGGCATCAATGTTTTATTTGTGGGAGGCTGGGAAATTCTGATAAATCTTCTCGGGCAGAGGTGCAACTCCTTGCCAGTTCAGAAAGAGAATTTTTTCAAGGCTGCTTGTTTCTTCTAATGTCTAACCCTTTAAGTTGATGTAGCTCAACTACTTTTGTCTCTCTCAAGCAAGAAACATGCTGCAGTAGATTATGTTTCTCTCTTTTTTGTTTGTTTCTATTTGTTATAAGTCAAAAACTTTCGTTTTATATCCTTTTTCATTAAAAAAAGATTCAATATTAATATTTTGCAGGATATACTCCTGCATACATCACTTGTCAGTTGAACAAGCTTCAGACTTGTAGGATAGTTCTTTCCCTTTACATGTCACACATCATTGTATTAGAAAACATGTGATTCTATCATTTAATGTTTATCCTGCCTCAAGTAGTAAGACAAGAAAAGGTTCCAAGCCTGATATATTAGTCTTATGAAGTATAACTTGATTCACTTAAGGATGAACCTATATTATTAAGCAACTCTCTAGTTGTTGGTTATGACCTTAGGAAATGCTAAAAGTATTTGATCATTATTGCAGCAACTAGGTTACTTGATTAATGACTTAATCAGTTTATTCAACACCTAAAATCAGTCAACTAAGGGCTTTGCTTTTATTACGCTTACGTTCTTTTCAGGGTAGTGGTGTTGTGAACATAAACTATCTTGCTTTACACTCTTTTTTCTCCCTTTTTTTTTTTAAAAAATGCATCCCAGTTGGAAAATATTCTCCTCACTACTTATCTTGTGGCATTTTTTAGATGCTGATTTTATTCCTTAATGTTACTCACTGAAACATTGTTTTCAGCTACAGTTGGTTATTCCTACTTGATATGTTGTGGTTTCCTTCCCTCTAGAGGGAGCTGATCATGGGAATTAAAGGATGGTGATCCATTTCTACAGTGGGTGGCTAACTTGAATTTTGTCTATTTCATCTCATAAGGTCTTTCCTTGTTTCTCGGCAACATGTGGGCATTTCTATCATCCAGAGTGTTTATCAGAGCTGCTTTTCCCTAGAGATGATTGTCAAGCTCTAGTATTTCAAAATAAAATAAAAGCTGGAGATTCATTCACATGCCCTGCTCATAAATGTTATGTTTGTAAGCAAGGAGAAGATAAAAAGTTACCTGAGATGCAATTTGCAATATGCAGACGATGTCCGAAGGCATACCACCGTAAATGCTTACCAAGGTTGCCCATAAAGTAGTCACTTATGTTCTATTGGGTACTAATTAGTTGAGATATGTCTGAGGTCTTAACTACTGATAAATTTTACAGTACTATATTGTTTCATCAAGATGATGCCAAGAAAATCCCTCAAAGAGCTTGGACAGGTCTTTTGAACAAGCGAATCTTGATATATTGCAGGTATGTACCTTTCATTTTCTTGAAAATTTTCTCGAGATTGCCCTGAATTTTCGCAAATCATATATATTTTATTCAGGGATCATAAGATCTGTCGTAAACTTCTTACGCCACGAAGGGATCATTTGCTATTCCCTGAAGATGATGGAAACACAGGGCAACATTCTACAAGGAGTAAGGCATTTGGAATTCTACCAGATGAAGATAAAGTAGAACAACATTCTAAAGGAACATCTGGCAATATTTTGAGCGGTGATCCTATCAACAAAAATAGGAGAAACCTTACTGGAAATGTTTCTAAACGGAACTTGAGTTCAAGCAGGATAAATGTTGGTCCTCCTGAATGCAGAAGTCTAAAGGAGCCTTCCACGATTAAGAACAATCAGATAAGCGCTAAGCGAATATCAATATCAAGTATGAAAAAAATTCCTGATAAGGATGCAGCTGAAAATGTCCAGGCTGGAAGTGCTGCAACTTTGAGAACTGCAGAATTGAAAAACCGGTGATGACCTGTATATTTTGCTGATAGCTGATGTTGTTGGTCTTAATGTTTCACTTGGTAGAGTATATTGGGCTTGAATGTCTATTCCCTTCGCAGGATACAGAAATTGATGGAAGATTCCATTTCTTCTTTTAACAAGGAAGAATTTCTTGGAGATCAAAGGAGAAGATGTTCTCATGATTCCTCCATACATTTCCAAGTAAATAAGATAATGACCCTGGGGAAGATAGAGCTCTCGGTGCAGGTATATTTTCCTCTCTCCTAATTGGACCACTTAGTTGTCATAATGCCTCTAGGCAAAGCCTACAGCTCGCATTTATGTTTGACGTCAGTCCTCAAATTTAATACAATAATTGCATGCACTTTCTGTCGCTTGTAAGGAATGAATTTTGAGATGAGACGCCTATTTTCACGATTTCTTATGCTAATTTTAAAAGGGCACTTTCTGGTAATTGTTAAGGTACTTCTCAGCTTCAACACAGGAAAGGTTTTCAAATGGAAGTAAAGATAGGGGAAATTCCCTTTTTTGATATCCTATTTGTGGACAATAGTCTTATGAATCTGCTGGTTCGAACTCTTTTTCCTTATGACTTTTATGTTGGTTTTTAGGCTATCCAAGGAGCTCTACAGAAATTACAAGAAGGTGGTACTGTTAAGGATGCAAAGGATGTTTGTGAACCTGCTGTTCTTAGTCAGGTGATCAAATGGAAGGTTTGTACCTGGCATAACTTAGTAATAACCGATATCTAGCATTATATTACATCCTACCAAGGAGATTAAGATTAGAGTGAGGATAGTGTGTGCTCTTTGAGTTGCATATAATCCTAGAAAGAAAAAGCTAAGTGAGAGAAAGGAAGGAAGAGATATAGAAACATCAATGTTTATTCTACACTCCAAAAAGGTCGTGTCCTCTGCCCAGATAATGGCAGAGCAGCCCCTGACAAGACAGCTGCTCCTTTACAGATTGTACAATGAACAAAAGATAGAGCAACTAGTTCTATGATAAACAATTTTAGTCTCTTCTCCAAATCATATCCTTAAACCTTAATTCATCTGATAATCTTTTGTCTATCTGGGTATTTTCTCTCTCTGTTGGGCCACTTGTTGGAGGAGCCTTCTTTGTCACTTTTTTCCTCCATAGCAATTTGTTGTGGCTCAGGTTCAGAATTGTTCTTCCTCGAATGCACAAACTTATTACATTATTATACGAGTGCATCAGATGTTTGTAACATGGTGCATCTTGTACTTGTTATTTACCAAACACAAGTACTTTTTCCTCCCACGCAATGTTGTGTGCACTTAGAACATCGGCTCCAATAAATTTGGATATTTTCTTTAAAACATTGTCAGATGAGATTCACTTGCCATATGTTTTCAGTGCAATATAAACTTTATGCATCTTGTTTTCAGTTTGTTTTGTATGACATTGCCGAACTGCAACTTAGACTCCCAAGTTATTACTATCTTTGGTATATGTTTTCCAGAAGAAGCTAGCTGTCTATCTTGCTCCCTTTATCCATGGTGTGCGTTATACCTCTTTTGGTCGGCACTTCACAAATGTGGACAAGCTAAAGCAGGTGAGGAAAGATCTCTAGTTCCTTTAAAAAATAAAAATGATTTCTCCCTTCTTTTTAATTATAAAGCTAGATTTTCATAGTATGCTACTATACTTATATTAAGTTTGACTAAAGTCATTAACGAGACAACATTGAATCTTCGTTTAATTCTTCTACATGTCCCGATCTCTTGAAGAAATGTTTGTTCCCTCAGTTCCACATATATTGTTGTTGTATTATTCCTCAAGTCTCTCCGTCTCATAAAATGGAGAATTCTCCCTCAACAACGCCCTCTGCTTAATTAATAATATGAGATTATGATTTCAGGATAGTATACTTCCATACAAGTAACAACTACAATTTTTAATGGAGATAATATCTGACATTCTTATATGTATCATAATTATTATACTTAATTTAAGATGTAAATTGAGTTTTCTGACACTGTATCAATTCCCTATTTATAGTTTGAGATTTTATTGTTTTGGTCTCTTTGTACTTCTTATTGTTCTCTTTATTTATAATCCTTTTGATATGGTGTAATATGATTGGAATACTCAGTCAAATATCTTTCTACTATTTCTTTATTACCGCATTAAGAATAAAGTAAAATCTCACGTTTTTACTAAATTAGAATTTTGAAAAATTCTACCAAAGAAAGAGGTGAAAAGGAAAATTTCTTCAACACATTGGATTCTTTATCTGCCCCCACATACTTGGCTAAGACTTTAGTTTATTGGTGTTGTACCCTTGTAATTTATTTATACTGGGTTGCATGTAATCATTAGGTCAAATATGCAGGTTGTAAATCGGCTGTGTTGGTATGTTCAAGATGATGATATGGTAAGAACAGTTTATGGCCTTATCAATTGCATGTTGATATTCTAAGGCTGTCATATCTACTTCAGGCACATCGATTAAATTAATACCCAACTCTTAGAACTAAAATTGCATGTACCAAGTAGAATATCTCATCATGCTCTATTGCTCTTCTGTTCTGACTTCTGAGTTAATTTAGGAAATAATAATGAATGACATTTGTAGTCTCTTATATATGGTTGAATACAAACAACCGCTTGTACTCAGTGAAGCCAAAGTTTGGGGTTATTTTTCCAGTTGCATTAGACTGTTGACATGTTCCAAATGCACCTGATGACTGAGAGATTGAAATGTGATATTTAGTCATCGAGTATTAACAGAATGTAAGACATCATGTTAGTTAATTGTTCAAATTGTTACTACATATGATATTTTAGAAAATTATTCTGATAGAGAACATCGCACATCTTGGCAGAAAGAAACTTTTGGATAACTGAAAATTTGTATATTATTTATTTACTTAATCCCCCCACCTCTCTTTTGAAAGTTTGGGTATGTCTCAGCCTTAGAGAAGGTATACGCTCATGATTAAACCTTTTATTAAATACAGATTGTCGATTTCAGCTGTGGATCAAATGATTTCAGCTGCTTTATGAAGGAAGAACTCGATAGAATGGGGAAAAACTGCTCCTTCAAAAACTATGATATCATACAGACGAGGGTAGGCATTCTGATGGTTCTCTATTCATTTCAGCAACAAGAAACTAAAGCTATCAGGCTTTAATCTATTTACTTTGTTGTGCATTGCATGCTTGAGATATGTATAACTGTGCAAAATGCAATTGACTACAACACCTTCCTTGGAATACTACTTTCCTTTAAATATCAAACATAATGCTGTGCAGAAAACCTAGTAACATGAATTCACATAGTAGATAATCAGTAAGAATGCCAATTCTATGTGTGCACCAAAACTATATGAATTCTTACCACTGCCACAAGAAAAAGTACCAGAATGTGGAATATGCGATTGAGTGTCATAATCTATTCAATCTAGTGGCTTAACAATTGATGACCCTCTCCTTTAAACTGCCCTGGCTGGATTAGTATTGGGCTCTTCATTGTTAGTGATCTGTTAATCATATTTTTGGTCTAACTATCAATTATTTTGCTGTCTTATGCACTTTTATCTTTACATGCTGATTTACCTGCAATCTGACCATATCATATATCTTTCAACATCTTGTTTCTAGAATGACTTCGATTTTGAGAAAAGAGATTGGATGACTGTTGGTCTGGAAGAATTACCTGAAGGATCTAAATTGGTAACGTGCATTATTGAAGTGGCAAATTCTTGCCATGTTGAAGAACTTACCTGTGTCATTGTTTTAATCTGTTTGACTCGTAGCATTGCTGGTCTTTTTGCTAGATCATTGGCCTAAATCCTCCTTTCGGAGTCCAAACATCCCTTGCAAACCAATTCATAAACAAAGCTCTGACTTTCAGGCCAAAGCTTCTCATTCTCATAGTTCCTAAAGAGACTGAAAGGCAAGAACTGATAACAAGTTGTGCAGAATCTGTACTCATTTTTCAGCCTTCTTATTATTTGTTGGCTGTCACAGATTGGACAGGAAAAAGACTCGATATGACCTTATTTGGGAAGATGACAGAATCCTCTCTGGCAAGGTATGGCATTGGTTCAGTAATGAAAAATTTGCTTCTATGATTGACAAGTCAAGAACACTGATGCATGCCTTAACTTGATAATCTGTCAGTCGTTTTACCTTCCTGGATCGGTAGATGTACATGACCAGCAAATCGAACAATGGAACTTGGACACACCGCCTTTATACTTGTGGAGTCGACCGGATTGGACTGCCAGGCATAAACAAGTAGCCGTGGAGCGCAGCCACCACTTGATCGAGATACAAGAGATGGAATGTTCAGGAGGGATTAGACCAAGTGCAGTTTCTAACTATTTGATGGAAGAAAATCGAGATTGCTATGGTGATTTCTCCAGTGTTGCGGCTGGATACAGTGATATAAACCTCATGTTAGAAGACCTTCCTGAACCAACAGATGATTAAGTTCACGACTTATCGTGTACCCTTTTCACAATACATTGCACGAGTCGACTTAGAACATCGGCCCGTGGAGTCGAATGTCATCATCGTGCATAGTATGCATAGTAGAATCCTTTATTTCAACAATCGTGTTGTATCTTCTATTCTCGTATTCATCTCCCACACTGACACCATAGATATACACTAGCACCTATTGGAATTAGAGTAGAAGTTAAAAAATCGATAACGCCAAGGTAATATTTTATTATTAACCTTACCAAATAAATAATCATGAATAGACAATAGAACAAGTTAGGTGCTCTCTTAACAAGGAGGGATAAGGATGCATAATTTACAATTACAACATTTCTGCTAGTGCAGAGCCCGGCACCAAGATGAGTACAACAAAAGTTGTCTTGTGCTACAGCCCACCAAGTCCAAGATCACAATTTCTCATCGTCGTTTATGGAATTTAATCGTCTTATTCTTTGATCAAGAGCTGCCATCACTGCTGGCTCCTGCTTTTTCCTCTGCTTTGATATGTTTGTGGTTATCATGAACCCTATCTTCTCAAACGCAACCTACAAAAGTCGTTTTGGCACGAGTGGAATCAAGAAAATCAGCCACAAAGAGATGAGTTAAATTGAGTCAGTTACCGTCAGCAATTCATCAGGATCAAAGAGGTAATGGGTATTTCTCTGTATAACATTGATCACATCACCTACATGATGTGTCACCAGCAACTCTTCTTCATTCATCTGCTTTTTCATCAAAGGACACTGAGTTCAGTCTTCCCGTGTCTTCCTATTCAGAAATTCAACCCCACTGTATAAACATTACCTTAAAAATTGCCAAGGCTACACTGAATAAAACCTTTGCTCCCTCGTAGAAAAGAACATCCCACACACGCAACGTTGTCTGAATGGAACAATGATGTTAGTAATGAGGCAATTCAATACCTCTACATGGAAGTTTTATGTAAGGGCAAAAGGATTTCAACCTCCGAAGGCAAGCTCTTAGAAAATAGGCATAAAAACCACTCTGTGCAAACAAGAGAAACATCAAACTCCAAAGCTCCCAGATGAGCAGCTATCCTGCATCAATTTCTATATTCTTTAATAAATCACAAATATCATAGCTACATCATCAAACAAAAAGAAAACGCGAGAACCTGGGGCACTTTTTGGTCAGCAGATCTTTAAACACTCTCTGCTCGACATGGCAACCAGATAAATTAGTTGTGTAACAGTCACTGACCAACACATTTTCTAAGAGAACAGCAAGCATCCAGAAAGCTTCTTCTTCAGTTTTCATCACAAGCAACAGTAGTGCTGCAACATAATTTAAACCCTGCACCATAATATATAAAAGCAAACAAATTACAACGAAATTATATGTCTTCCAGAAAAGAAAGAAGGAAGTTATATTGAGCTCTCAGTATGTAAAGAATCACCTGACAATAACCAACATCAGAATCTCGGAAAGAATACCCAACAAGAACACGCCTTAGAGCAGCGTGCCCAGCTGGAGTGTCCAACCATGGATGACCAGGAAATGTTCGAGGAAGATCCTGTACTAGCATTATAGTAAAACAATAGTCAGGCACACAACTAAAATTTTCAACCTTTTTGTCTTACAACTACAATCTTTCGAGCCAACTCATGTCAAATGAAACTTAGCAAATTATACTCAAATTTCTGAGTGATTATCTAAAAATAACTGTCTTAACTCTGCATAGCCTATGGTCATTGCCCTTATAAAATTAAGCACTACACCTCCCATAATTAGACCTGAACTTTGAATGTAGCTATAATTTTTGAGACAAGGTATCTTCTACGCACACATTTTGATAGAAAATCCAATATTTCAGAAATGAAAAATCCATTCCATATTACAAGTTAATTTCACGTAAGTCTCCCAAGAATCTGTCAAGGATGTTGAGAAATGATCTTGGGGCTCACAATCTCAATTTTGGGAAAAAGAAGTGACTTGGGAGGTACTGGGCAAAAATCAGAAGCATGAGAGTTGCATTTCTCCTAAGTGAACGTTATTGTAAGTTCTTAATAATCAATTATGATTGCGAAAGGCAAGTTATAGTCTAACATCTATTCAATCTGTTCTACCATAGTTGTTCAAAAAAATCAATCTATTCAACTGATTTGTCACCCATTTTTCACTCATAAGTACAGATTGCTGCCTACAAAGAGCAATTTCATGGTGTCTACTCTTAATCACCACTCTTTACTAACAGTTCTCTGTCAAATTCCTTAAACTGTTTTTGACGATCCCCATCTACTTTTGTATGTAAATCGACATAAATATGCATATATGGATTACCAAAATGATAATATCATAATGCCAATGCTCATCCCAAACAACTACAAGCACCACTCATAGTAAGCACAATGCCACATACAAGAACCAAATCAGCAAACTAAACCAATAGCAATGCACGAAATCGAAGCCAAAAAAGGGAAAAGGGTGACATACATGATCAATCTGCTTGGTTGCAGGGGTAACCTTATCCTCAACAGCGCTGATCAAATCATTGTAATAGCTGTCCGGCACGGTGGACTTCTTCTTAGCAGCGCCAGAGAGGGAGAACCAGACCTTGGGCCTCAAATTGGGGGGAATGCCCTTCCTGATGAGCTTCTTGAGAGTGATGGCATTGACCAAAGTAGAGAACTTGAGGGAAGATTTGAGAAGAGTGGAAGGAACAAAGCTCTCCAGATACCAATTGGCGCCCTTGTTGGCCTCCAAAGCCCACCACACCTTCCCCTGCTGCCTCACTTTCTCTCACCTCATTCAATACATTCACATCATCCACATTTCCTTCCACCGTGAATCCGTACAGATCTTGGAATTTCACCATCATGTTTGCCCTCCTCGTGTGGATGCTCGGCCTCAGTACCGGAATCTGAGCTTGATACTCCATCGCCATGTCTCTCTTGCCCTGAATTCGGCTGCCTCCGTACATCATCTTCAGAAAGGATCGCTGATGGTATGGATGGGAACAACAAACACCAAGACCCAGAATAAATTCAAAGGGAAGACATCAAATGAGACGAAACGGTCAGCCCTTTTCTTGTAAAAGGAAGGAGCGCTTCAAAATCAGAGAATGATTAAAAAAACATTTTTACGCCACAAGTGAAGTTGAATAAAAAAATAGTAGAAAGAAAAAGCAAGAAGAAAGAGGTGGGTCTTGGTGGAGATCGATATCTAAGAAATCTTATAATAGGTCCATTTTTGATTTTTTGCCACTATTTAACTATTCAATAAAAGAAAATGCAGGCCAGGCAGCAATCGAAAAATTACACAACAAAGTTCAAAGCTTGGATCTTTCTCAAATCAAATGAACGTTTCAGTATCAGTAGTGATAGATCAAAACACACCTGATTGCATTACCATAAAAACAAGATACTATGAAAAATCAGAGATCCCAGAAAAAGGAATGTAAGATAACAAATAAAACTGGAAAAAAAAAAAAAGTGGCCCAAATTACAGAAACGAGAAGAAAGCCTACAAATTGTGTGTAAGACCAAAAAGGAAAAACAATGAAGAAAGGGGCGAGGCAGCTAGAGAATAATTTTATTGTCGTAAAATGGGCAATTGGGATAGAGGCGTGAAGCTGAATTTGAAGAAGAGAGCGATGCAAATCAGTGGTCCAAATTCAGACAGAAGCAATTGAACTTTTAAATATCACAACAAAACCATTGATTACTTTTTCTTATGTTTATTTTGACTAACACGTATTACTAATTTATTTATATTTCAGTTTATAAGAAAAGAGGCTGCGTGAGAGTTCACTTTTATCAATAGGTTCATATTTTATAATATTTCAAATTTACTTGCTCTTTGACCGTTTCAGATAAATTTGTAGATATAAGTTTCATATTTTCCTTCTTACACAGAAGAGGACACTATCCCATATGATTACTATTATCCATCCATTTTCTCATTTTATTTTATTATAATAAAAAGCGCAACTACTACTAATACTTGTAATAATAAGTAGAGATGTGATCGGTTAGTCGGGTGTCGGTTATATCCGGAACTGAATCGATAATCGTCGGTTATCGGGTAACTGATATCCGACATTTGCGGGTTCGGTTTGGTTCTCGATTAGTACATTTTGAAATTTTCGGTTATCGGTTATATTCGATTAACCGACGGATATAACCGATTAGTCGAAATTAAAATTAAAATGCATATATATTTCAATTCATATTTCAAAATTAAGGTATCGTTTTAACTTTATTTAAAAGTTCTTATGTGTATTTTAAAACTCATATTTGTTCTTATTAAATCTTAGTTGTGTATTTCGATTTCCCACTTAAAAAAATATGGTAATGATTAAGTAATGCAATTTCCTTTAAAAAGATTAAGTGAATGCAATCGGACTCTATCAAACTCAAGTTTTGACTGATATCAAAGTTTATGATAAAACATATAAAAGTTTTAATTAAAATATATATACCTTTCATTATCAATTTTAGACATGTCTATTATAAATTATTTAAAATATTAAGGAAAAAAAATGATTAGTTTCAGGTACCTGAGAACCGAACCGACTAACCGAATCGATTAATCAATGTCGGTTTCTATTATTACTTTTGTTCCATCGAACCGGTATCACCCCTAATAATAAGTCCATTTCTTTTGCCACCAACTTCTAGTTTACTGAGCATGTGATGTCATCCGTTCATTGTTTTCTTTTGAATATGAGTTAGGAGTGCATTCAAAGCTATTTTCTCCTATCGATTTACATATATATATCAGAGATCAAATTTGTATCTAAATATATTTTAATAGAAAAGACATTTTAATATCTGTATATCCTATTTAAGCAAAAATGGGTGAATGAAAAAGAATATAAGTGACATACAAGTGGGAAAACGCTAATTATGTAAAGATAATTGTAATCACCCCATGATATTATAGATAATTGAGTGTGGTGTGTGTGGGGTGCCTGATGATTTTTTATAATAATTTATTATTGCCATATGATGTTGCTCCCATGATGTTCGAAAAATGAGAAATAAGAAAATAATATTTCATTTGTCCTATTATTATTGGCTCGTTTTCATTTTTGGACTGTCCCGCTATTATTGTCTCATTCAATAAAATGAAATAATTTTACAATAAAAAATATCTCGAATTTCATATCATACACTAATTTACACATAAAACACAATTCTCTTTGATCTATGTGAAAAAAGAAAGGAGCCAATAATATCGGGACGGATGTAGTACAAAATAATTACAAGGTGCTATGATGATTCCATTATTCAAACCCTTGAATTGTGACGTCTCAGTGAGTGGTTGGACACAGTTTGAGTCTAAATTTCAAAATGTTGCATTTGAATTGTATCCGGTCATAATATTATTCATTGAATACATGAACTACCCTAAACTTTTAAGTTAAACATCGATGACCGTTTTTATCATATACTACCAAATAAATTGTATGTAATGGACTTTTTGTTACTTTATTACATTTTTTTATTTTTTTGCCCGCTATCTTCGAGGCGTATTCATGTGTAATAGCATGCAAATCACAAAAAATAGATAAGCCACATGATTTAAAAAAACAGATGTGACAGGCTCAGATTCATAGAGATGTTAGTGGAATTTGAACCTACGATATTTTTACCACACGAATTCATTTTACCACTTGACCGTCCTAAATAGATATTTTATTACATTTACGATATATAATGTTGTTGTATGATTTCAAATTAAATTTTTGATGAATTTGAGAATGAACTTTTAACGATAACAACTTATTAATTTGAATCAATGTTGGTTGGTATAAACTATTTGCTTTCGCCAGTAAATTGACTTTAGATGGGAGTCATTTAAATAAATTGATAAATTTAATACTATACTTTGGACTGTAAGTTTGTACTTGTCGGGTCAATAAGATTAAATGCAAGCAAGATTTGTTAAAAACTCCTATTACATTAACACAAATATGACACAAATTTGCTATTGTTTACATGAAACGGCACGATAAACTCAACCCAAAACCCAAAAATAAATTAATTAATAAAAATTAAAAAATTAATATTGTAAACATAAGTATTACCATCTTATATTTACACGAATATGACACGAAATTATCATTTTATACTAACACGACACGATAAATTATCGTGTTCTTATTGTATCGTCACGATAAAGACACAAACACAATAAAACCGCACGCTAAACCATTACTCCGTATGTGTTCGTATCATGTTTTTCATGTTGCATCAAAAATGCTAGCCCTACTATCTCTGTGATTGGTGTGTTCAACGTAGATCATTGATAGATATCTCCGCATATAGGTTATTACTAGAATGTGAATCCACACATATATAAACATGTAGCCTCCTAATTATCATATGTATATCCAATCGATGAACTTTATAACTCGTTTTAGAAATATGTGATGTGAGACTTCCGCCTCATACGACTCCATCCCGAGCTTCCGTCGTCGGCCTTGGCATTAGACCACTATCTATGCATGTATTTTCAGCCTGGACTCTCGAATCTTTTGCTTCTCGGATGGTAGCGAACAATGGTTCTTAATTATCTGAGCATATAGATAATTATTAGGATATGAATCTTAATCTTAATAGATATAAATAGGAAAATATCCCTCGTAAAGAACAGAGGTGTCAGTTCGTCAAGTCGGATTGCTGTCAAGCCTGGCTAGATTGAGGCTAATTTTTGAAAAGTTATATGCATATGCCTAAAATGCGATTTATAGGTTGTATGCGAGCCTATGTTATAAAATTTTCTTGTCGTGTTAGACTGATCAAAACTCATTATGCCAGTGATTAGAACCATACAAGGTTGTCATGAGTAAATATATATTACATGGATGTATAAATATTAATCTTTTCGTCACAAAAATTTGTTCATAGTTTTTCTTTTTGGTGTGTCCTCCAAATTTGTTATTTTTCCATACAACATCCATTATTTATATTTTTTACCATCCATGACCAACCATTATCTCTACTTAGGGTACCCACAACGCTAAATCGACTTCTCAATCTTTATATTGGTCCCAAAGTACCACATCAACTTTTTAAACCCATTAACTTTTATTCTATTTTTTCTATAGCTATAAACCCAACTTTCAACTTTTAGTTGGATCCCACTAAAATACACACAATTTTATACCTCTATATATGTGATGAACTATGTATCTTTAATTATAAACTGAATAACTTCATAAAATATTTTTTTATAATTATATAAATTGTATATATATATATATACTATTAATTCCAGACCTTTAAATCATTTTAATCCTTATTTAAAGATTTTATATCAAAATTTCTTTAAAAAAAGATTTATATCAAAATTTCTTTAAAAAAAGATTTTATATCAAATAAAAGATCTTGTCATGATCTATAGAATAGGAAATTGAAAAACTAAAAAAATCATTTCTATAACTTATTTGTTTAAAAATCTTTAAAAAAACAAAAATAAAATGACATATGGGCTCCACATTGTCAAGAAAGTTGGCTTTCAATTTTGAAAGTTGGGTGAAACTTTATTTTTTTCTTGAACCATTGTAGCTAGGGATATCAATACGAATTGAAACAGTAATTTGGCGAATAACCCGATAAAATTAATGGGTTGGTATAAAATCGTGCTTAGAATATAAAATCGGGCTATTGGGCCAACCCATTCGGGTTGACGGTTAATCATTTGGCCGGTCGGGTCGGTCGTCGGGTTAGCCCATCGGTAGGAAAAAAAAAACTCAACTCATTTTTTCCTTTATCTAATAGTTAGAAATTCAAAATTTTTGATTTCAAAATTTACTTTTCATGTTTAATTATCTTAACTTTTGTAGCTATTATAGATTGATTGTTTATTTAGTTATTTATAGTGAATTAATTTTTTCAAATTATAAATTTTAATTGGTAGTATAGTGAATTAACTTATAAAATATTTATTAAATATTGAATTAGCTATTATGGAATATGAATATTCGGATATATTAAAAATAATTTAGTTGTGAGCATTATTTTTATTTTGATATTGTTATATAATTTAAATAGTACTATTATATTGACTTAACTTATTAAATTTTTCTAGATATAAGTTTTAACTCCGCTATAATTCTATTATATTATTTAGAGATCATTTAGTTACATGGAATCGAATATTAAATCATATTAGAAAAAATGAATTTAGTCATGAGCACTATTTTTAATTTTCATTGTTTACTCTTCAAAGTTAGTATAATAAGATTAAAAAAAGAACTTGTGGAATATATTATATTTATTTCTCACTTATTTGTTTTTACTCAACGTTTAATATAAAATATTTGTTATAAATATTATTATTATCAATATATATATATATATATATATTTTTATATAAGTTTTTTTAAACTTTACATGGATTGACCCGATGGGTTGGCGAAACCCGAGAGTTTAGGGTTAGGGTTGAACATTTCTAACCCGAAAAATGTCAACCGAATAGCACGATAACCCGAGTGGGTTGGCTCGAACCGGCGGTGGCCCGATTGACATCCCTACCCGCCCTAAAACTAGGGATGTCGATCGGGCCACCCCTGGTTCAGCCAACCCACCAAGTTATCAGCTATTCGATTCGAGCTATTCGAGTTGACATTTTTCGGGTTGAAATGTTCAACCCTAACCCTAAACTCTCGGTTTCGCTAACCCATCGGTCAATCGTAAAGTTTAAGAAAAAACTATATATATATATATATATATATATATATATATTGATAATAATAATATTTATAACAAATATTTTATATTTTGAAAAAACAAATAAGTGAGAAATAAATATAATATATTCCACAAGTTCTTTTTTAATCTTATTATACTAACTTTGAAGAGTAAACAATGAAAATTAAAATAGTGCTCATGACTAAATTCATTTTTCTAATATGATTTAATATTCGCATTCCATGTAACTAAATGATCTCTAAATAATATAATAGAATTATAGCGGGGTTAAAACTTATATCTAGAAAAATTTAATAAGTTGTCAATATAATAGTACTATTTAAATTATATTACAATATCAAAATAAAAATAATGCTCACAACTAAATTATTTTTAATATATCTGAATATTCATATTCCATAATAGCTAATTCAATATTTAATAAATATTTTATAAGTTAATTCACTATACTACCAATTAACTCGGGTTATAATTTGAAAAAAATTAATTCACTATAAATAACTAAATAAACAATCAATCTATAATAGCTACAAAAGTTAAGATAATTAAACATGAAAAGTAAATTTTTGAAATAAAAAATTTTGAATTTCTAACTATTAGATAAAGGGAAAAAATGAGTTGAGTTTTTTTTTTTTTTTTTTTTTTTTCCGGCCCGATGGGCTGACCCGCGACCCGATCGGGCCAGCCCGATTAACCCGTCAACCCGAATGTGCTGGCCCGAATAGCCCGATTTTATATTCGGGTTACGATTTTATAGCCCAACCCATTAATTTTATCGGATTATTCGGACCAGCCCATGAGTTTCGACACGTATTGACATCCCTACCTAAAACACCAAGGGCGCCGCGCCGCACCACAAAGGTGAAAGGACCTCGGCTTCTTTGTTGTCAATTCTTTTTTCTAATATACTAGGTGAATAGTGTGGTCATTATATGTACAAATTATAGATTGAATAATATATACTTTAAAAATACATAAAAATAACTAATTTAGGAACAAAAATTTCATATCTTATATCAAAACAATATACATTTATATATTGAATTATTAAATTATTTTCAAAATTCAAAATAAACAAGAACACTGTCGATGTATCAAAATTTATAAAAACACATTGTTTTGTAATATATCGTAATAGATTAGTGTTTCCTACATCCTACAAAAAAGTTTAGAAGGATTAGTTATTTAATAAAACAAATGTAGACTAAGAGCTTAAAAAACAGCTTATAAGCTGTTTTTGAGGAACTTATAAGCTCAGCCAAACACCCTCTAAAGAAAGTGAAGCTATCTGGATGGAAGAATTTAACTTCCACTATTTAAGGAGATTGAGAATGTTTTCCTGCGGGATCTGATTGTGTTTAGACCACAGTAAGTTAAAAGATGATTATAAACATAGTACAATCAGGCAAGCCGAATTTTAGATGTCACACAAGACGTCAAGACCCCTATGCTTCGTAGTTATAATAGAATTCGAGTCTTAAAGGCTGTAGTGTGAAAGTTTCACTCTTTTGTGGTGGCTTTTTGTGGACGCTGTAAACTGATTTTCTAAATTATTTTTAACCGTTGAATCACCGTGATTTAACCACTTCACATTCTCATGAAGCTAAGATGTGGAGCTCTCAAAGGAGAGATTCTCATTTTTGGATTAAGAATAACTCTAAAAAACTTAATTAGGTAATAAATATGTTTATAGACTTGGTTCTACCTTTTTATATTATGATTAATGATTTTGAAGAACATATGTATTAAAGGTGATCTTATGTGCAAAAGTTGATACTTTTGTTCAATGTAAATGATACTCTTATTCAATGTAATTGATACTTGTTAATTACAAGCTAAAATTCTTTAATATAAATGATACTTTTATTAATGACTAATGATACTTTTATTTGTTCGCACAATACGGACATATGTACATAATTTTGTGTATGTATTATATTCATACAAATTTTAAAACAAGCTCATGACGTAATGCATACAAATTTACATCCGTAAAATGTAAGTTAACTAAAGGAGATAGGTTACCTAAAAAAAGCATAACTAATTGGATGAAATCACTCAATTCCTTCAAAAAACTTAAATAAATAAACATTCAATCTATATTATGTAAAAGTAGTGGCGACGTGTTTGTAATTAATTAACTGTAGAGAATATGGGTCGATGGATACAAGATGCAGCCGATGGATGCTGCGTTGCTGATGTGCTAAAGAGGAAGGTGTATGCGCATGTGTGTGCCACGCACACACATGTGTGTGTATGATGCAGCTGAGCATGGAAGGCAGGTGAATGGATCATGCAGTGTGCTGCAGCTGAAGATGAAAGTCAACTAAAGTATGCAACAATGCTATAAGAGGACGTGTCTTCAACACATGGAATTAATAGTTAGTTAGGAGCAGTTACTTGTTTGTTACAAAATCTGTTAGAGTAGTTAGATGCAGTTATTAATTTCTTCTATAAATACCATGTATTGTCATTTGATAAATAACAAGAAATATACAAATATTCACAATGTAGTCCATTGAGTGTTCTTCCTTTTCATTCCTGCATTTTTCTTTCTTTTCTTCTTCTATTTCCCTACAAATTCAACATGGTATCAGAGCTTATGGTTGAAGTTTGAGTTGATTGCTGAGGTTTGATTGCTCATGTCTCCTTCCCCGCTTTCAAGAAGCAATGGCTGGCAGTCCAGCCCTCTACTTAACCAATAATTACCAGCGCCATGTCAGCTGCATTGCCGTCAATTGCCGCCGGCAGCCCGAATACACCGACGAGACACGTCGTCTGAGGAGACGAGATGTGCTCATTACTCCGTTTCTCGCTGCCGGAGCATATGCCTTCCGTTCTGCGGTGGCTAAGGCCGACAAGAAGTTGGCGTCGGAAGGTGAAGCAGGAGCTCCGGAGCAAGTGCCCGTGAGCTCGCCGAGTGAGGTGGATGCTGATCCGGCGGAGAAGGACGAAACCATAAATTCGAGGATATATGATGCGACGGCGATTGGAGAGCCGATGGATCTGGGGAAGGAGAGGAAGATGGTGTGGGAGAAGATGATGGATGCGCTGATTTTGTATCTAGGGAAGGCGGAGCAGGTTCCGATTTCGGATGGTAGAGAGTTGGAGCTTGAGATTGTGAAGAGTTTGCGGAAGAAATGCGTCGAATCTGAGCGGTTTTTTTCTTTGGCTTTGGAAGCTTTTCCTTGCAACTTGCAGGAACAGCTCGATCAGTATATGGACGATAGGATAGAGGAGAGGATCCGTCAGCTAGAGGTGGTTACCGCTCGCACGAGGCAGCGCCAGCGGTGGCGACAGGCCAAAAATTCTACGAAAATTAGTTATTTTCCTAGTGAAACGACTATAGGAAATGCAGGCCCCCCTGAATCCATTTATGACTGGACGAAGGAATTTGACTCTGATTTGGCTAATCAAAATTCAAACAACCAGGCATTCTCTAGAAAGTATTGGCGCCTTCTCCAGTGCCAAAATGGTCTTCGGATTTTTGAGTAGCTTGATGAAGTAGATATTCTTCCCAAGAGCTGCAGTAGAGCAATGAAAGCTGTTGGGGTGGTGGAAGCGACATGTGAAGAAATCTTTGAACTAATAATGAGCATGGATACAACACGATGCGAGTGGGATTGCAGTTTCCAGTATGGTAGCCTAGTGGAAGAAGTAGATGGACATACAACTATACTTTACCACAGGCTTCAATTAGATTGGTTCTTGCTGTTTGTCGATGCAGCATTTTGGCAGAATTCCGATGGCCAATATTGGGAATTGGCTTTTATTGTTTTTGTTAAGCAAAAGGTTGAAGAGAGAAGCTCTTCAAGATGAGTCGATATCGAGGAGATCGTCGACCGAATGACGAGGAGTATGACGACGGTGTCCTACTCATTTTTACCGATGGTGTATCAGTTGATTTTCTTACTTATGCCTATACTAGGATCGATGGTGATCTTAGGGAAGATCGATGGTGATCTTAGGCTTTCTTACTTATGCCTATACTAGGATCGATGGTGATCTTAGGGAAGATCGATGGTGATCTTCCTTACCTATGCCTCTACTAGGATCGATTGTGATCTTAGGGAAGATCGATGGTGATCTTAGACATTGTTTAAATCCGTTGGAGTCGTGAGTTACGATTTCAGCCTTCGGTTTCGATATCTCATGTCCAAGCTTGAGATGGTAGATTTCCACCATCTCCAGCTTGCGGGGGATGTAGAGAATATGGGTCGATGGATACAAGATGCAGCCGATGGATGCTGCGTTGCTGATGTGCTAAAGTGGAAGGTGTATGCGCATGTGTGCCAACACACATGTGTGTGTATGATGCTGTTGAGCATGGAAGGCGGTGAATGGATCATGCGGTGTCTTTGCAATGAAGATGAAAGTCGGCTAAAGCATGCAACAATACTATAAGAGGACGTGTCTTCAACACATGGAATTAATAGTTGGTTAGGAGCAGTTACTTGTTTGTTACAAAATCTGTTAGAGTAGTTAGATGCCGTTATTAATTTCTTCTATAAATACCATGTATTGTCATTTGATAAATAACAAGAAATATACAAATATTCACAATGTAGTCCATTGAGTGTTCTTCCTTTTCATTCCTGCATTTTTCTTTCTTTTCTTCTTCTATTTCCCTACAAATTCAACATTAACTATAAAAAAGTTTATAAGATAATCCTTTAGTCAATTTCAATATCGGTGAGGTGTGTATATATGTATTAGTTTAATAATAAAGTAGTTAATTTTTTAGGTCTAATACCTCAAATTCAAGCTATCGTCATGCAATCATTAAATATTTATTTATAAAAAAAATCGATGAGGTGCATATGGACACACATGTTCGTTCTTAATGATAAGAGTGAACATTCGGATTTCGGTTCGGATTTTTGCCTAATCCGAATCGATCCGAAAATTCGAATTCTTAGAAAGAAAAATCCGATCCGAATCGAATATCCGAAAATCCAAGAATTTTATAAAAAAATCAAAAAATTCGAAACCAATTTTTGTTAATTCTTATATATATTTATATTAGATTTTAAAATGTTTACATAAAATACTATTATTATATATAAATTATATATAATTCAAATTTTTGGATTTTTTCGGATTTGAAAAATCCGATCTGATCCAATTCGAAAATCCAAAATTTTGAAAAAATATCAATCCGATCCGAACCAAAAATTCAAAAAATCATAAACTAATTTTAAATTTCGGTTTAGATCGGATCATATATTCAGTTTTCGAGTATTTTGCTCACCCTACTCCTTAAAGACATTTAGTGCAATTAAATCTGAAATTAAAAAGTTAGGGCCGATTAATTAAGTCTAAGATAAGTCCAATTTGACTATCAACAGGCCGAAGATGGTGCATCCGGATGTTGGAAGCGACTGTTGAGGTTCTCAGTATTTTAATATTAGATTTTGACAGTATTTCGACATGAAAGTTTAAATTAGTCGAGGGTTTTACATACTTCATAACAGCATCTCCAAATAACACCTCTCAATTTTCAAATTTTTACTGATATCACCGCAGAGACATCATCATATTTTTATCTCCAACATTCAATCCCAATAATACCTCATCAAATTCAAGTTTTTGCTTATATCATTATGGATCCCATTTTCAATCCACTTTCAACCTACTTAATATTTATTCACATATTATTTGAATTTCATATTTATTAATTTTTAACTTAATATAAATTAATTTGAAAAATTATTTTCAATTAATATAAAAATAAATTAGTTACATACTTCATAAAAAGAGTTGAACGTGTTCCTCAACCCGTGGCCAAAAGTAGTGATTCGCCTCTTTGGAAAGGAATCTTCTTCCAGGTTTTGAAGCGGTTAACTGTCTCCAAAGACTCTAGGAATCTTCCTCGTTGTTGAAGCCTCACATACTCTAGGCAACTGGGTAATGAGTAGCTCATCTTTGTCTGAGTAGTGCTCCTCGTTTTTCTGTTGTGCGAAGTCGGGACTTGAACCCGAATGAACTCGTCTGGATCCGGTATTGGGGAGGAGAATCGCAGCCGGAGTTTCGACGATTCAACGAACGGCCATAAAATTTCATTTTTATAATAAATTTATTTTTTATCTTAAAAATAATTATATTTAGAATCATAATAATTATAATGATAGTAAAATAATGTTAATTAATAATAATAATAATAATAATAATTCCGACGAAGGATTCGGAAGGAACACCACTAGGGTTCAGCTCCTCAGCTGGCGGCTTCTTTAAAAACTCCAAACCCTACATATTTATTGTTTTTGTCTCTCGCATCTCCGCTTTTTTACCTCCGCCGCCGCCGCCGTTGCTGCTAGCCTGCTACCGCTAGTTCTGCAGGTAACTTGTTCAAGTTTCTATGGTGGCTTTGTTTTATAGCGTTCTTGCAATTGTTTTTTGTTTCGTCACTTCATTGCTCTTTCATTGAAACAATCAGAATTTTTCTCGCATCTTTGGGGATAAAGAAACTGATTAGGATTTATAATCGATTTAGCAAAATTTCAGCAGTGGGAGGCAGATACTTTGAAATTCTTAGATTTTACAAGAATATTTATTATTTTGTTTTTGGAGATTATAATTTCTTACATTCTTGCGTGAATGTGTGTGGAGAATTAGCTAATTCATATTGCGCCCTTAGTTAATCCATAGGCTGTATGCTTTAGTCTATATTATGATACTGCTTTCTATGACGTATTACTTTTTGGGTTATCCACCTAAGATGATATATTTATTTTTTAGAAAATAATTATCTCTTTAAAAATTATAGATCATCTATTTTTTATCATTTTATATTTTTCTCCTAAATAATATTTTCGAAAAAAATTAACCGTGGAGCATGTGGTTGACTCATGAAATAATAAAATGTTTTGGCCCAATATACAAAAACACCGATGCCCAATTAACATAACCAAATAATCAGCCCAATTAATTGTACAATTTTGGGCCCTTAAAAATAACGTAGCAGCGCCCAAACTTCAATTAAAAAGTGTTGATTTTTTTTTTATTTTTTTTTTGTAGAAAAGGCCAAAAAAAGATAAAAAAAGAAAAAAATTACAGGAAGGGGAAAACGGAAGAAGCAGAAAAACCCTAAAAGCTTTCACAGCGCCGCTTCTTTTTCACGCTACTTCTCTTCCGTTTCAATTTCCATCTTCTCTGTCAACACACACGAAATCGTTACAGAGTATCTAAGAAGAGATAGGCGAACAAGCTGCGATTCAGCAAATCTGAGGTAAATCTGCCATTTTAAATAAGTAACTTTATATATCTACATGTACTAATATTTGAAGCACAAACGCTTGGCGAAGACGAGGGATTTATAGAAGTTGAAAGATTTCTACTTTTTGTTGGAGAAGGGGTATCTCTAGGATTCTTCTTGCTCATCACTAATTTTCCTTTGCAGCATCCAAGGAGATTAAATTTTTTCATAGTTCTTTTTTTTTCAAATGACCATGGAAACAAGATACTACTTCACGAAGATGGAAATTGGGCGGGCTTGTATTCATTTTTTGGTTTTGTAACAGAATTTTGAGAAACTGAAATAGAAACCGCAGTAAACATTATTAGCTGCCAAAAAATCAAGATTTTCAATCAAAATGGTTACCGTCTCTTATAGAATATGTCTCATGGTGATTTGTATTTGCTTCATTTTTGTGATTTATATATCTTGATTTGAATTCAACCAATTCCCTGAGCCCTTTCGACATTTTTGCCCCTTAATGCTGTCATGTAGAATAATTGTGCATGCATAGACGCTCATCTTTTCTTTGATGATAATGAGAAGATTCTTTTTAGAGCTCGTATCATTCTCTTCTCTATTGCTAGGTTTGCATTTTCATATTGAGTGAAATTGTACTAAGAGCTGCCAAAATGTCGAGGAAGGGCTTGATGGAGCAGGATTTAACTAAGCTGGATTTAACTTTGTTAAATCCACTATCGCCTGAGGTTATTTCTCGCCAGGCCACCATCAACATTGGTGAGCTTGTATTGCCAATACCTTCGTCCTGCTTCCTAAGAATATTGCATGTTTTTACCCCCCGTTTTGTGTTTGTTTTTATGTGCTGGTGTGGGGTAGTATTTATAACTCAATGCTGAGTTCTTTTTGCTTCTTCAGGCACCATTGGGCATGTGGCTCATGGGAAGTCAACAGTTGTGAAGGCCATCTCTGGTGTCCAGGTATTGAACTCCATACCTGCTATTGTTTAGACATCCATTCACTGTGTGAGTTTAGTAAGCATTTATTCTGTATTGCTATTAAATGTTTTTTGATTTTGATGAGCACTTGTTAAGTTGACCAACAGTAATAAAACTGAGTATGGCTCAGAGGAATATTCAGGATTTATGTTGTTGATTTGAACATGATGGTTGGGTTTGTTAAGTTTTTTTTTTTGGACCTTCTGGTTCTGGTTATTCTTACTTAAGTATATATATTTTTATGGACTTTATTGCCTTTTGGCTTTGTGTGCCATAGTTGCTTGTGCTTATTAATTGTTAGTTGGCTTGCTTTTATCATTCTGTGAATGCATGGCGAACATTATTTTATAGTTTGATTTTAAGGCAAAAAGAGATTTACTTCTTGAATGCTTTTTGCAGACTGTTCGCTTCAAAAATGAACTGGAACGTAATATTACTATCAAGCTTGGGTATGCCAATGCCAAGATATATAAGTGTGAAGAGGATCGATGCCCTCGGCCTATGTGTTACAAGTAAGATGTAACCCGTGACTAGATCTTTTATTGGCTGTGCTACATTTCCTGGTTCTTGCTAACTATATGATTATTTTCTCAGGGCATATGGAAGTGGGAAAGAAGATAGTCCAATGTGTGATGTCCCTGGGTTTGAGAACTGTAGGATGAAATTGCTTAGACATGTATCTTTCGTTGATTGTCCGGTAAGTTTTATCTTCGAACCTTTTTTTTGTCATCAGCAACTGTATTTCTTTACATGAAAACTTCTAGAGCAAAGCTGTCATAGTTGCGGACTTCTCATGGATCTTTTCTTTCAGTTATTATGCTGATTTCGCCCTTATCTTTGTCTGGCTTCAATATATTTATCTTTAACTTCATGACTAAATACTTGGACTGTCATATTTGTCCACAGGGTCATGACATTCTCATGGCGACAATGCTTAATGGAGCAGCAATTATGGATGGAGCTTTACTTCTAATAGCTGCGAATGAGAGTTGTCCTCAACCTCAGACATCAGAACATTTAGCTGCTGTGGAAATCATGCGTCTCCAACATATCATAATACTTCAAAATAAAGTTGATCTTGTTCAGGAAAATGTCGCCATCAACCAGCATGAAGCCATTCAGAGGTTTATTCAGGTCAGTTTGTGTGCCTGATGCAATGTTGATTACCTAGTACTACATTTAGTAATACCATTTTTCAAATTGTCTCCACAGGGAACTGTTGCAGATGGTGCTCCAGTGGTTCCAATTTCTGCGCAGCTGAAATATAACATTGATGTTGTATGTGAATATATTGTGAAAAAAATCCCAATACCAGAGAGGAACTTCACATCTCCACCAAATATGATTGTGATCAGGTCTTTTGATGTCAACAAGCCTGGGTCTGAAGTTGATGAAATCAAAGGTGGCGTTGCTGGTGGTAGTATTCTTAAGGTAGAGTTTTTTTATGTGTAACTACTGCATCTGTATATCCTGTCTCTTGTCATTTTTTTCTCTGATCTAATTTCATATACACCTTTGTGCTAATACAAGCCTAGAAGGTTAACGTTTGTCCTTTGTCATTCTTTTTCTCTGCTCTAATTGCATATACAGCTATGTGTTAGTACAAGCCTAGTAATTAACCTTCAGATAGCATTGATTTATTGCAACCTAGTCACCTGAGGTATCAATGTAACAGAGCCGTCTCATTGTACTTGCAGGGTGTTTTGAAAGTAAATCAGTATATCGAGGTCCGTCCTGGTATTGTTGTCAAAGACGAGAATGATAACATCAAGTGTACACCTATATACTCCAGAATAGTATCCTTGTATGCTGAGCAGAATGAATTGCAATTTGCTGTGCCTGGAGGACTTATTGGAGTTGGAACAACAATGGACCCCACACTTACTCGTGCTGATAGGTTGGTGGGCCAGGTTCTTGGAGAAGTTGGTTCTCTACCTGAAGTCTATGTTGAACTAGAGGTAAGGAGTTGTCTTTGGCTTTTTCTAACAAGTGAATCTGTCTCTTTTTTCCCTATGGAACTATTTGGTTGCTGTTGCTAAAGTTGTCTGTTCAACTCCCAGGTTAACTTCTTTTTGCTGAGACGGCTGCTTGGTGTTAGGACAAAGGACACAGAAAGGCAGGGTAAGGTCACAAAGCTGACCAAGGGAGAGATGCTAATGTTGAACATAGGATCTATGTCAACTGGAGCTCGTGTTGTTGCTGTCAAGAACGTGTTTGCAAAACTGCAGCTAACTTCTCCTGTCTGCACCAGTAAAGGAGAAAAAATTGCTTTGAGTAGAAGAATTGATAGGCACTGGCGTCTGATTGGCTGGGGACAAATTCAAGCCGGTATCACTCTTGATGTTCCACCCTGCCCCATCTAAGTGAGTTGCTGCATTTACATATCAACTGAAGTTAAGAATCACTTGAAAGCAAGGAAGTGAGATGTGGGAAGGCCGACAATTGCTGGGAACAATTTTTGTTCGTTGGAGGAGAAAAGATTGTCAAGAGTTTTGGATACTTATATTGTTTGTGACGCATTTTTATCCTTTCCTTTTTGGAGTTCATATATTGTTGTCTCGTCTGTTTTTCATGCATTTTAGATGTCTAGTTACTAAGCAGACCCCATTCGATGCGGCGAGTTATTTCATCTTATTATCCGTTACATGAGCTCAGTCTTGGCTATTAGAAATGGCTGGACGAAAAGTCCTAGGGATCTGGCAAATTAATTGTTCCATCGTAAATCTTTAGACATTATTCCGAGAACAGGGGATTTTGGGATTTCAGACATTGTTTTACATCAGTGTATATACCATTAGCTTCGATGTAGCTTAGTTTATACTAGATTGAATAATATGAATAGTTCCCATCTGCATAAAGTAATTCTTGACATAAGCTCGTGCTTCTTCTAGTCGTACTAATATATAATTTGAATCGCAGACAAGAAAATCATAAATTTACAAACCAGTCAGATGTGACAACAATGTTAAAATCTTGTATGGCTGCAAATGAAATGTCGATTTGTCTCCTCTCGATAGGTCGTTCCATATCACCATCTATAAACCAAATCTCTGGACTCTCCGCTGTCGTAATTCCTCAAGCGAAATGGACTCACTGTCACTGTAGTTACTAGTGGGCGTGGGTGCGAATCCATCTCCATCACCATTGCGTTCTGTTCCACACATCTCGCAAACATTTAACAAGCCTGAGTTGGAGTTCTCGTACGTACATGCTCCACAACTCCATACACCCCCGTTCCCACCAAGAGTTCCTCTTCCAAACACTCGGTCGGATGAAGGTCGGAACATACTGTTGACAAACCTTAACGGCCAACCTAACAGACGGGTGACACCCCTCATCATCTTCACAAAAGGGTTGGCACCAGATCGTGCACCCGTAAGATATAAGTAGGAGATTCCAGCAAGTATTCCCCCAAGATGACCCAGAAATGACACTCCAGGTACCAACATTTGAATGAGAAGCAGTTCTGCCCACGCAGCATAACGTGCAGGGACCATAATTCCGTGCACATATGCATAGCTATCCGACTGAGAGTAGAGAACAACTTTCATGGCGAATAGCACACCAGAGAATCCCACGGCGTATTCATTGTAGTAGGCTCTGTCGTAGTCAAAGAGCAGAAGAAATTTGGCTAGCAGTAATGTGATGCCCTGAGACATACCAAGTAGAGCTGCGACCATTGATGCGAATTCGACGCTTCCCATTGCACCCTCCAACTGTATTCCCTTCCACAGTAGTGATAGCATATTGTACACCAGGTGCGGTTCACCAGTGTGGTACAACGGTGATAGAAGAAGGCGCTTCAAATCCTTGTTCTGCTCCAACCAAATGAATAACCATAAGCAAAACAGCAATTAAGTTTTTTGACAAAATTAAATGGTTTAGCTCCCTACGTTCCACAGAAATCTCTGTGTCCTACACTTCAAATTCTAAGCAAACCTTGGCAATGGGTCTAACTAGACAAATGCACAAGAGTAGCTCGTTTTCGCATCAATTCCAAGGGTTTGTGCTTTCAATTAGTCTATTTCAAAACAAGATACACATTTGTATTCCTTTCAAGATGAAATTTGACTGAAAGGGAAGGGGATATCAGATAGGTTCCACATTCCTCAGCTACAAGATCAAGCGTCATAAGTGATGACAGCAAGAAAATCGAAGCAGGCAATTAAAAAAAAAAAAGCAACACTTTCCCAAACAACTGATGAATAAAGGGATAAAGAGTTACCTTGACAATGAGATGGATTAAACCAGACTTGATTGAGGGTGGGGAGAATTGGATCGAGAAATTTAGGGCGCAGGTAAACAAGTGTATTAGCGGCGATAAGGCCTGCGGTGACGGGTGGCTTGCGGTCGAGGCGGCCATACTCGCTCAACGCCTGCAGCAGAAGCAGCCCTACCATCCCTCCGCCTCTTCTTCCTCTACCCATCTCTAAATTCGATCGGAGTTTCTCCTCTTTCTTTCTCTACAGCAGTGGTCTAGATTTGTGAATTGTGGAATGAATCTGATCAGATTTTAGCGCTAGTTTCTTGGTTCCGAAGTTTGCCCAGAAAGTTCTAGATCTCTCGTATTTTCATCACTAATCCAATTGAGAGCCTAGAAATCCGCATTAGCTTTTTATTTATTATTGCCCAACGGGCTTAGTTTAATATAACTGGAACTTTATAATAATTAATTATTTATTTCAATATAATTGGAATTTTATAGAATTAACGTTAATAACGTTATATAATACTTTACTTTCTCATTTTATTTTTATCGTAGATTAAGAAAAATTATGTTTTATACCTTACTAATTGTCTAACCTAGTTTATTGAGATTGGTTAATAATACTCATTAATTAATTTTTTCGTTTCAAACTTGTATACATGATAACTTAAATTAAAAACTATTCTTTAAAAATGAATTGTGCAAAGTATATCATTTTTTAGGTTTTGAGTTGAAAAACAATATCTGAATAATTGATATGTAGTTCAAATGTTATCATTTTATTTAGATTTTCAATTGATAAAATTTAATAAAAAATCGATGTAGATCAATTTGCTCACTAATCGTATATAGATATATTTTTCAAAAATGTAGTATTTTATTATAATGCATACTTAAGTAATAAAAGATAAAGATAGAGATATTAAATGAAAAAAACAGAGAAAATAATTTACAATGTCTTTTTTATAATTAAAATTTATGATATTTTTGTACGACGCTTCGTAAGGATTCATCATTCGATGTCCTAATTTTTGGAAAATAAACAAAAGGATTAAGTATATTTAATTTGTATACTTTTTTCTTTTTAAATTGAAAATGGTAGTGGTTGAGCAAAGCCCAAACATTTAATTGGATTGGGTGATACCGGCGTTTTGAGGGGAAATGTTGGTTTATAGGCTATGTCGAAGGAGACTCACCTCGTCTTGGCTCTCAATCATAATCATGATTTGAGTATTTGATGAATTAGATATATAATAAAATAAATATTATTTGTTATTTTTTTTGTTTATTACAAATGATTAATAGAAAATTAAAATTGAATTAAATAATTCTCTCTTTATGTGGATGAAGACTTCTCTAATTCCGTATATTTTAATTAGATTAAAATCAATGGAGATCAACTCAAAGTCGAACTCTGTTTTCCGGTTGAATTACATACTCAAATGAAATCTAGGGGCCGGGATTTGTTAAATTATAATATTATTGTTTAGCTATCAAACTCCACATTGCAGCATTTAAATTCATTGCTTACCTACTAAAAGCTCCACCAAAATTTAACCACTACTTTGATCAATCATCATCACATATATAAATAAAAAATATAATACAAAACTAATTAATTGTATGCATAAATTCTAATTTTCCACAAAAATTAAATTAGGGAAGAAAGACGACAAAGAGATACAAAGAGAAAATACATACCTTGTTTATTAATTAGTGGGTAATTACAATATACAAGTGTAAAAAGGAAAGAAAATAATTGTGCGGTGGCATCACATGAGGATGGCGTAGCGCAAACTGTCGCGAACCATGAGATGGGTGAGCTCGGACGATGTCTGCGGCATCTCGGCGGAGGCCCAGACGCCGTCAGGGCCACTGATACCGGGGTGGGAGAGGCAAGAGAAGAGAGAGAAAGGAGCCAGCAGGATGGCGCAGAACAAAGAATTCCACCGCGACGCCGATCTTGGCGCTCCCGCCGCCGCCAGTTCCTCGTCGGCCACGCGGGAGGCCTTCTTCTTGAGCGTCATTATTCTGCAGGTGACGGCCATCGATGACAGGCTCTGTGTGTGACTACTGGAGTCGGAGAGACAGAGAGAGAGAGAGAGAGAGAGAGAGAGGAATGACAAGAATTTGTGATCAATTTGGAGGAAGGAAATAGTAGTAGTGGGCGATGAATTGAGTGGCAGTTGTTGTCAAAATGTTTAGTTAATGGATGAATGCATCTTTTGCTACCTGCCTTTTCAACCCCACTCACCACTCCTCTCTTTTCACATTCACACACACGCCTTAATCATCAATTATTTCCCACTAACCTCCCTCTTGCTTTAATTCCATCTACTAATAATAATTGCATCTCCTATTTTAATCTACTTATATCTATTTTAAAATAGTATTCTCCTTCTCAAGATATATAGTGCTCTATGGGAGGAGCTACAATTCTTAGTCATGCTCTCGAAATGATCTATTATATTTATATCAATTTCATTTCGAACTATTGATATTCCTTGAATCCATCTTCCACTTCGCAAAGTTAGTCGGGGGTATGTAGTATTGAGCCTTAATACTCGTATTGGGCTAAGCCATTTGGTGTATTCTCTTGTTACTATATACTCCATCCGTATTCTGTCATATTTCTTTTAAGACAGTATTTAGAGAAATCTATAAAGTATAAATATAGAAAATGGGTAGGGTCCACACTTTTGAAGGATATTTCTTAAAATTAATCAAAAAGAAAGAACATTTTAAATGGGATGATATTAAAATATGTTAGCCTCCTATTAAAATATGTTCTCATTTTCTGCCCGTGGACGTAGCCAATTCATTGTTGGTCAACCACGTAAATTTGTGTTTTCTTTTCGATTCTGTTTCTTAATTGCTCAATAATCATAATCCGTTTCAACACGAACTATAAAGCAGTTGAAAACTTTCTTAACGAATAAGCAAAGTCAAAGGAACTTAATTTATGTAATAATGACATAATTTGTCATCTTTATATTACTTACATCTTAGTGTATATATGTATATAGATTACATTTAATATTTCACTAGTATTGATATAATGATGTGATATTCAATGCAGGCAAAGATAATGATAAATGTGATGTAATTTAAAAAGTAAGAATAAGTGATAAAGTAAGAATAAGTGATGACATAAAGATTTTAATGGATTGGTTCTAACATTTTTTTTGGGTCAATTTAATGCATAAATTTAAAGGCCGCATCACGGTGGACTCGAACCCGAAACCTTTGGCATCGGGCATTAACCACTCTACCATTAGGCTAACACACATAACATTAGTTATTATGTGGTAATGGACATGGTAAACCGTGAAAAAATGACCACACCAAATTTAGATTCCGGCTTAAGTTGACCAACAAGAAGAACGAGAGCTTGTGTTTTTTTTTCTTTTAAAAACGAAAATCAAGTTCCACCATACAAAAATACATACTCTCCACATCCCCCACTCCCATTATAAATACACGAGGAATGCAGTGTGAAAATAAAGAGATAAAAATAAATAGAGATAAAAATTTAAAAAAAAACAAAAAAAAAGAAATAAAATAATCCATCCATCATCATGGATAAGAAAATCATATTGTCAGTTGTTTTAGTTTTGCAGTTAGTATTGTTGGCCAATTCCCAGACGGTGTTCGACATAACAAAATACGGGGCGAAGCCTGGCGCAGACATCAGCGAGGTACGTGCGTCGCAATTACGTAGAGTTGATTAATATTAAAAGGTAATTAGATATTATACTAAGATAAAAACTTGGACAAGTTATTCCTTACCATGCACTTAGAACAAAGTGATAGTTTTTTTTTTTAAAAAAAGTTAAAAGTTATTCTGAATAAAAATGATAATTGTTATAAATGAAATTTGACATTGTAAATAAAAGTAATACTCTTTTCGCTTCCAATTTTTTTCTGGATTTTTCCGATAGGGATTTTAATAAAAGTTGTCGAGTATATTGTAAGTGGATTAGGATCCCAATAAATGGTATTGATTGAGGATAAGAAGGAGGGATAGTAGTGGCCATATGTGGTAAAATATGTAAATAAAAAGTGTTATTTATGGTAATAAGAAAAAAGTATTTTGTAAGATAATTGTATAAATGAAATATGAAGAAGTTTGAGGGACATACAAAGAAGAAAACTAGAAAGAAACGGAATAAAAGTGACAATTTTTATAAGTAAAAGTTATGATCTTGTGAAAACGCATGATAATCGAGAGCTTGTGGGAGTGTGCCTACATCAGTTGATGATGATGTGCATGCAGGCTTTGATGAAAGCATGGAAAGATGCAATCGCATCCCCAACTGCAAGCCAGATACTGATCCCAGCGGGCGAGTGGACATTGAGCCAAGCCCACATGGCGGGGCCGAACAAGGCCCCCATCAACCTGGAGGTGAAAGGCACCCTGAAAGCCTACCCGGACCCGGCCAAACTCCCGGTGAAGACGTACGAATGGGTAACTATCAACTACGTGAACTTCCTGACCATCTCTGGGGGCGGCGTGTTCGACGGGCAGGGGCAGCAGGCCTGGAAGATGAACGACTGCCACAAGAACGAGAACTGCGCGAAGCTCCCCATCAACCTCAGCCTCAACTTCATCAACAACTCCATCATCCAGGATGTCACCACCAAGGACAGCAAGAACTTCCACGTCAACTGCATCTCCAGCGGCAACGTCACCTTCCAGCGCTTCAAGGTCTCCGCCCCGGGGGACAGCATCAACACCGACGGCATCCACATCGCGCGCGGCAACGGCATCAGGGTGATCGACTCGTTGATCGAGACCGGGGACGACTGCATCTCGATGGGGGACGAGCTGACCGACGTGCTTATCAAGAACGTCAAGTGCGGGCCGGGGCACGGCATAAGCATCGGCAGCCTGGGGAAGAACGTGCAGGAGAAGGACATCAAAGGGATCACCGTGCAGGGCTGCACCTTCACCAACACCGACAACGGGATCAGGATCAAGACCTGGCCCTCCGCCCCCGCCACCCTCACCATCTCTGACCTCCACTTCACCGACCTCACCATGGTCAACGCCAGCAGCCCCATCATCTTTGACCAGCAGTACTGCCCCTGGAACCTCTGCTCCTTGGATAAGCCATCCCAGATCAAGATCACCGACGTCGAGATCAGCAACATCAAGGGCACCAGCGCCACCTCAGAGGTCCTCACCTTCTCCTGCAGCAAAGCCAAGCCCTGCGAGAATATCAAGATCGGGGCCATTGATCTCAAATACATTGGAACCACGCCCGCCCCCATCACCACCAGATGCGAAAACATTAAGCCCATCTTCTCCGCCACCCAGAATCCCCCCGTCTGCTCCGGCCCTCCCGCCCAGCCGCTGCCCAAGCCCAAGCGCTAAATAATTCATTCATTGATTATTAGCTACCCTAGCTTCCAATATATTTTTTATTATTATTTCACCATGCAACTAGCTAGCCAAGAACAACGCTAGCTACAACTATTAATTTTTTCACCTTTAATTTCTTTTTCATATAATTATATAAATCACCATATGGGACCCTTGAGGAAATTAAATCCACTGAGCCTTTCATTTAATTAATCACTTTTGTGGATGTATAAGAGCGCTTCCAATCCTTACTACCAATATTTTCTGTATCATACTCTATTAAATCCGTTAATTTAATAATTATATTGATTACAAATAAAATTTATTGTAATATAATGAACCCTCAGTAAAATAATCATTAGTAACAACTGAAACTTTGAAAATGCTATATATCCTAATTATGAAATAACCAATCCTAATAATATTGGCAAAATTCAGCAAATAAACATGAAGCTAGTTATATATGCTCCATAAGAAATTAAGTTTCCCCCCTTGGATGTCTTAGTTGCATATTTGTGTTTTATCCTTTAGTGTGCTCATAAATTAGCGTTATGGCGATCTTTGTGATTTGAATTTAACTGAGAAGGTGTTTATCCGAGTTTATAAATTCTTCAAAACAGCTTATAATTAAACTGTTTTCTAAGCTCCTTCTAAATGGTGCGAGAAAATATACATAAGAAAAGTTACAATTTACCAATTATAAATATTATATGTATAGAATAAAAAATACTTTGGAAGGCAATTTTCAGAACAAATACTTTCATCTAAAGCCCTTTTTTTTATTATTTCTTTTGGCTAGCATAAGTCACGATGGATCATTTTCTTCCATCTAAAATAACGTCAATGATCATGTAAATTAACAAGAATTGCTACACTGTATTACCCACTAATTCTACATTGTTTTGATCATTTCAGCAAGAACTTGACAAAAAAAATCTGCTTTAAATTGATCACCCTCTAATTAAATTTCCTGAATAACTTCATAATCTACCAATGAGCCGATTGAGAGAACACTGGTAGACGAAAGAACATACTACATCTGTCCATGAAAAGTATAATATAATTTTTATTTGGGGCGTTCACACAAAGTATCTCACTTTCCATTTTACTTTATCTCCTTCCATTTTACCCTTAAAGTCTTCAACTTGTCCACTAAAAAAACATCTACAAACTATTTTCTTAAAACGTGTGTCGATCAAACGTTTGACAAAAAGTTGTTGTATTTATGCTTACGTGCAGTTGTGGAGCCAAACCCTGATTTCGCTCCAACGATATGTCTTGGACAGTTTATTTATTAGTATTGTCTTATCTAGGTTGTATTTTGTATTTTCCTCATTTTTTATAATTCTGTAGTCCAAAATCATTCTAATTAATAGTGTAATAATATACTCCCTCCGTCTCGTTCAAGACGGCTCATTTCTTTTCGGCACGGTTATTTAGGAGAAGAGATAAAGTGATTAAAGTGATAAAAGTATGTAGGACCCACAACTTTTGAAGAGATAATTATTTGCTAAAAAGGAAAGGGGTCATCTTAGGTGGGACAGCTTAAAAAGGAAAGCGAGTCATCTTGGGTGGGACGGAGGAGTAATTTTGTCCATCCATTTTAAAAATACTAGCTCCGCCACTACGGATGGATTTATGTGGGAAGATTGAATATTTTTTGATGGAATGAAAATGAAATGCTATTCCTACTCAAGAGAATATTGAATGCAATGATCGTAGCTTATGCTTAACTGAAGAAGATAGCCTGAGATGAAACAACAGATTTCTAGGATGCCTTTCAAAATCTTTTCCACTATAAAATCTAATTATATTTGGTAAATTATGACTTTCTAATTAATTATGCATTATTCCACACATTTGTTAAATTCAAATCACAAGATTAATTACGACATAGCGTTCATCCATGAGTGTCGTATTGACACTAAAAATTATTGTCCCAAATTTGATATCCTAGTTTGTGTCGAATTGAATAGCACAACAAAAACTATGATGATATATATACAACACATTAAGGCGTAATCTCGATCAAACTAGTATATGTTCGGAAAGAAAACTAGGTTCCTGTGGCCGAGAGGTCACAGGTTCGAACCCCATCAAACGCCTCTATGGGTTTGAGCCTGTCACACCTGATTTTCCAAGTGTGGTTTACCTGTCCTGTGTGGTTTGCAGGCTATTGCACAGGAACGTGGGATTTACCCAGTGTGCACCTAAGGTAGCGGTTGCGGGTTCCCATGATATCAAAAAAAAGGGAAAGAAAACTAGGTTTAATTTGATTTAATATATAAACTTTAACATGATAATATGCGAGATTAATAGTGATGAGGCAAAGGTGAAGATCTCATAAAGCACTTACAAAAACATTATAGCCATTAATTTGCTTTAAGCTAATAATAGATAAGTAGCTGAAAATAGATATAGAGTCTCCGACATTCCACATCTGTGTGGATCCCCATGTTTCAAGACCGTAAGACCTCGTCGAATTCCAAACATTTATCCTGATTGCACGTAGAGATTGTTAGTATAAATTGGGAAGATAACCTGATGATTCGTTCATCACCTCAATACTTATCAAACAACATCATTCATCAAGTATTAATCATCATGGAACAACAACGGCTGTTTTTCTTGGCACTTGTTCTGGCACTTTGGGCAGGCTCAGAGGGGGTAAAGATCTTTGATATTCAGAGCTATGGAGTGGCGCCCGGCGGAGATATAACTGCGGTACGACGTTATATATGTGTATATATATATAACTCTCGAGTTTGGTTCAAATAAGAACCATTCTTATCCTAAAAACTATGAACCAAATGAATTCGTTATGAAAGTTGATGAATCTGTCGAAAAAGTTAATGAATTAAAAAATTTAGAATTTTCACCCGGGTTCAAATCCCATGAGGCGAATATTCTATTTTTTTGGATTCAGTAACTTTTCCAGCGGATTCATCAACTTTCACTGTGAATTCATCATTTTTTGGTTCTTACATTCTCACGATAAAAATAGTTCTTTCGTTAACCATCCTCTATAACTCTCTATATATATTAAGTAAATAGATAACTCTCTCTATATATATGAGTTAAGGTTTTCCTTTAATTACATATAATTGGGGATGGCATGGCATGTAGGCACTGGACAAAGCATGGAAAGAAGCATGCGCTTCACCGGAACCGGCGAAAATAACAGTGGGTCCAGGGAACTGGATCCTGAAGCAGGCTCACCTGGAGGGACCCAACAAATCGCCGGTGGAGCTGGAAGTGAAAGGCACCGTGAAAGCCCTCGCCGACCCTGCCCAGCTCCCCAACAAAGAATGGGAATGGGTGACTGTCAACTACGTGAACTACTTCACCCTCTCCGGCGGCGGCGTTTTCGATGGCATGGGCGAGCAAGGCTGGAATAAGAACGACTGCAACAAAAACAAGAACTGCGCCAAGCTTCCCATCAACCTCAGCTTCAATTTCATCAACAACTCCATCATTCAAGACATCACCACCAAAGACAGCAAGAATTTCCACTGCAACTGCATATCCAGCGGTAACGTCACATTCCTACGATACAAGGTTTCAGCCCCGGGGGACAGCCCCAACACCGACGGCCTCCACATTGCACGCGGCAAGGGCATCAGCATACTCGATTCTGTCATCGAGACCGGCGACGACTGTATCTCCATGGGCGATCAGCTCACCGACGTGATGATCAAGAACGTCAAATGCGGGCCGGGGCACGGCATCAGCATCGGCAGTATGGGCAAGAATATTCAGGAGAAAGACGTGACCAGAGTAACAGTACAAAACTGCACATTCGTCAACACAGACAATGGTGTCAGGATCAAGACCTGGCCCTCCGCGCCGGCCACCTTGACAATCTCCGATTTGAATTTCGTCGACCTAACCATGGTCAATGTCAGCAATCCCATCATCATCGATCAACAATACTGCCCCTGGAACCTCTGCTCCCTCGACGTACCTGCCTAATTAATATGCATTTCTTTCCTAATTTTAATTTGTTTTCCATGATAATTAATTAATTAACCATCGTTGTTGTTGTGCTTGTGCAGAAACCATCGCTTATCCAGATTAGCAATGTCAAGATTCACAACGTCAAGGGCACGAGCTTTACTCAGGATGTGATCACATTTTCCTGCAGCTCAAGCAAGCCATGTCAAGATGTGCAGATTGGAGACATTGATCTTAAATTCACCGGAGATCCCACACTAGGCGGCCCCACCACCAAGTGCGAGAACGTTAAGTACACTTTCACCGGCGGCGCACAGAATCCACCTTTATGCGCCAAGAGCAGCGCGCCCAAACCTCTTCCCAAGTAGATCAAATCAAATGGACTAATTTATAGTTTTGCATTTTCTCATGTTATGTTACGGGTCGTTTGTTTCATCTCGATCTGTTCTTAGAGGCCGAGGAATTAAAGATGATAGATCAATTCCACATATATAGTTTGTAATAAAGCAGCTTTTTCGGTGACTTTGTTTTGCCGAAATGTTGAATGTATTGTTTTTATTTTTATCTTATATAAAACACATTTTGTGATTTTTTGTAGTTTGTTTTGAACAAGTGGAACATGTAGATGGGGTCGATTTCTATGTAGTTGTTCAAGAGTTCACGAACTAATTGTTGGGTCTTAACACTATGATATTTTTGGGCCTTACTGATTTGTCACTCGTCCAATTAGTATGATATTGTCCATCCTGCTTGAACCCCAAAATCATCTAATTAGGAGTGAGTTTCTTAATATATGAAGGCAATTCTTCTTATCGATGGGATTGAGTTTGCACCATACCCAACAATCCTCTCATCAAACCAAGGACCACATCACGCTCCCTCGAGCGACAATCGAACCTCTTGCACCGCCGTTACCACCCCGGGAGCCGCGCTGACCATCTTGCGGAAGACTTTCGACACAAGGAACCACCGGATTCAATCGTGAGTTCACCGAGGTTCACCTCACATCGGAAAGTAGTCTTGTAACATATTGGGCCTTGCCGAACCGTCGGCTCATTGTTGTTAGGGTGCCACCACTCTGTCCAATTAGTATGATATTGTCCGCTTTGGGCTTTACGTTTGTTTTGGGCTCAATCACCAAAAAGGCCCATACTAATTGGTATGATCTTCTTAATATATAGAAGACAATTTTGATCGATTTCAATGTAGTTGTTCAACAGTTCCCAAACTAAGCACTTAAATTCGTGAGTTCACATCATAACTTCAAGAATCATGACTAATTCAAGAATGATGATTATGAATTCATGAATTAGCTAATTTGTTAATTCCTGAGTTCCATGTTCCGAGCAACTTATACATCACTTATTAAAATAAGCATAATTTTTTCCGTTGAAAACTTGACCCACTTGGTTTTCCAACAATGTATATATTGTTCAACATAGGGATATTTCTCAATAATGATAGTTTATTATTAAAAGTCAAACCTCGTGCCGACCATATTCTGAGACTGTAGTAATTCACAAATTTACAAGTATGATGCTCGTGAATTTGTGAATTAGTCATCAATACTCGTGAATTAGTGTGCGAGGTTTTGAATTTTTGAGCAGCTTGACTATCCAATAAAATATATAAGCCCAACTTTCTCCGTAGTTCATATTTTTAGGATTCTATAAACTTTGGTCTTCAAGCTTACTTCCTTGATTGCTTCTTATCGAAGAAAAACCGATCGAACCGATCGGTTTTAATCTATCGTTTGGTTTTTCAAAATCGAAACCGGTTCGGTTTAAATTTTCAATTAAAACCGAACCGTTCCGATTATATATTTTAGGTTGATCGAAAATCGAACCGAAAACCGATTATTTTATATATTATATATATTTTTATAATAATTAATTAATATTTTAATTAAATAATTAGGATTAAATATGTTTATTTAAAATATATATATATATAATATAATAGTTTCGGTTATTCGATTCTGTCCGAACAAAATCGGTTTTTTTGAAAACCGATTTTAATTAAAACTTTAAATCGTTCGGTTCAAAATATTTTCAAATTCGATTTTCGAACCGATCGAAACCGATCGGTAGGTTATCTTCAAGCTTATTTCCTTGATTGCTTCTTCTTCACTAGCTTCAATGGATGAGTTCTTCTGTCAAGGTGGATGTGGATGATGTTGAGAGAAGAATGTTTTCTTGAGTGGTGTTGACGAGGCTAAGGCTTCAAGAATGTAAAAACTTAGGTTAAATGAGAGAAGTTAGAGTATTTATAGTCTTGGTGGTCCATGGGCTCAGTGTTGTTTTTGTAAGTACTTTATGAGATCCTCACCTTTCCCTCATCATTATTAATCTCGCATATCATCATGTTAAAGTTTATATATTAAATCAAATTAAACCTAGTTTTCTATCCGAACATATACTAGTTTGATCGAGATTATTGATCGAGATTACGCCTTAGAAGGTGTTTGGATGAGCTTATAAGTCGGGATAACAAAGTTATGCATCTATTTGGTAGCTATGTTTGCAAAGGGTTTATCCTAAACAACTTATAAGATGTGAAAATAAGCTCCTTTTATAAACTCCCTAAAAATAAGTTGGTCAACTCGTTTTTCATAAACTTATGAGCAATCATGAATTTACCAAAATAACCCTATTATAGTTCGTTATTTGGTACCTACACTATCAACTTCACATCTGTCAATTTTATCTCTTTAACTATGATTTTCTCCCTAACTCACGATTCTTTCTCTAGCTTATAAGATCAATTATCCAAACACTTTAACAACCACTTGAGACATTACCTCTTATAATGAAATATTTTAAGCTCTAGAACTTATAAACTCTAAAATAACCTACCAAACATGCCCTTAGTGTATTGTATATATATCATCTATGTCTCTTAGCTTATTTGTAGATCGAGTGGCAAGATGTTACAGCTTCATCTAATTTAAAAAATAATTAAGTTGGTGTTTTTGCAAAAAGACAAAGTTGATATAGATTCCTTATAAAATTGTAACAATATTATTCCTTTTGTCGACAATATATATCAGATTTTGTTTCTTCTTCTTGAGACATGATGGGATATGGCCCAACCGACTAGGCCCACTACCAGGCCCAAACGAGCTGGGCCTAAAGTTTGGTAGCGGGCCCACGCAGTTGAGCCCAAGGCGAACCCTAATCAGCGCCAAAACGCTAGCCCCGTAACCGCCACTGGGCCAATGGAGGATGAACCAGGTCAGCGCCACCTCCACGTGGGCGAAGGCGAAAGGTCCCGCCCGCCAATGGAGGCATGCGGAGGAAGAGTCACGCCTCGGCAATGGAGAGGACGAGCACGCCTTGATTGCGTGCTCGAGTCGTATAAATAGAAGGAAAACTGACATTAGAAGGGTTGACAACTTATCGAATACTAAGAGCTTGTAACTACACTCACTGTACTGATATTATAGTGAAAGTATTGAGGAAACACTCCTCCGTGGACGTAGATCTCATTAACGATCGAACCACGTAAAAGCCTTGGTGTTCTTTGTTGCTTTACATAAATCTCGCACACTTACGTAACCAGATTTATCATTGGCGTCGTCTGTGGGAACACTCCTGAACAAGAAAGCTTCGTTTCCTCTACAACTTAATGGCAAGAACACGACAACCGCCGCCCACGCTGGCAACAACGTCTTTGGGACGACCAGTGGTCACTTTCGGTCGCGGAAGGAAATCGCAGATGCCACAAGCGCACAACACACCCGAGGGCCACATGGAAAACGCTCCATACACCCTCGTGACCGCCCCCTAACGTAGGGAAGATGCCGACCGACGAGGAAGAAGAAACAACTCATTCGTCCCACGAGGTCCTCGGCCGAGTCAGAATCGAGTTCTCAACGCCAATCTTCGCTAATTCCAAAGCTTCTCAACCAGAGGACAAAAGGCGGGCCCTCAAGGGCCCCTGACCGAACACCACGGCCGCCGAGGCCGCCCTCCAAACAGCCGGCGCCACCTCGCGTGATAGCCGAGAACGCGATCACGCCCGACGTGCGGAGCCGCTCACCGCAGCCGAGCCGCCGCCCTCATTCGCGGAGCCGCTCGCCGCGGACGAGCCGCCACCACCAATCGCCCCCTCGCCATTCGCGGAGCCGCTCTCCGCCTCGTCACGCCGACCAGAGAGCCGAGCAAAACAGGAGGGAAGAAAGGCGGGGTCGAACCCCCCCTCGGAGGGACGACAGGCGTCGCTATCGATCCCCCACCCCTCCAGAAAGAAATGGCAACGATCTCCCGGGGTTCGACCGGTACGGGAGAATCATCTCCCCTTTCTCCAGGGAGATTCTAGACACGCCTACCGTGATGCAACGGCACCCAATATAGCGGCCTACGATGGCCTAGGAGACCCCTCCGACTTCCTTTTCGCCTACACAACCAACATGGCGAATCAAGGAATGGAAGATTTTCACATGTGCAAAATCTTCCCCGAGGTGCTGATCTCCAACGCACGACGCTGGTTCACCTCGCTCCGCCAGAACAGTATACACTGCTTCCAGGACCTTATGGACCAGTTCAAATGGCGCTTCTATCAGAAAATGCCGCCCCAGCAGCCTTCCTCCGACCTGCTCACAATCCGCCAAGGGCGGGACGAGACGATGTCAAATTTCGTCTCAAGGTTCATCAAAGAGTCGCTCAAAATTGACGACAGCAACGACCTCTACATCATCAATGCGTTCAAAAACGGGATCCGGCCCGGCGCGTTGAACAAAGAAATTACCAGGGAAAAACCGAAGACGGCGAGCAAGCTTTGGAACCTGGTGGACAACTTCGTCAAGGGAGACGAGTCGGATCGGAAGAAGAGGAAATGGAGGACGAGCAGTCCAGAGAAAAAGCCGATGACCGAAAGTCGGCCGATCGTCAAGCGCCTTCGACAGGATCAAAAGGGGGCCACTGGAGTCTAGGCTCGGACCTCGGCCCAACCATGGCGGCAGAGCGCCTCCCCTGCTCAAATCAAGGGCGGAAATATTCGAGCTCCACGCCGAGCTCTTCCCGAAGCCCGCCCCCATGAAAGGAGGATCCAAGAAGAGGTCCACAGACGAGTATTGTGACTATCACCGCGGTATGGTCATGATATCAAGATTGCAAAATTTGGGCTCGCAGATCGACGAGCTCGTTAAAGGTGGAGCCCTCAAGAAATACCTCGGCCGAGCTGGGTCGAGAAACAGGAAGCGCAGAAGAAATGGAGGCGGCAACAACTGCGGGCCCACCCCAACAACGACCCAACCCGAAGACGAGGAGGACGAAGGTCCCAACGCTATGGAGCAGGTCTATGTTGTTACCGGACTGCCCCTCGGGACGACGAGGTCGTCCCTGAAGAACGATGCCCGGAGGCCGACCTCAAGAGCCAAGAACAAACGACTCGGGATGGTGAGAACATAACATTCTCAAAGGAGGACCCCGTGCCCAAGATCATGCCGCACCAGGACGCCATCACCATACAGGCCGTGGTGGGCAACAAAAACGTCCACCGGGTCTATATCGACATCGGAGCCTCCGTCAGCATCATCTTCCAGGGCTGTCTGGATAAGTGGAGGTCGGAGGTATTGGTACTTCCCGCCTCCCGGCCATGAGCTTCACTCAAGAGGCGATCCGGCCCGAGGGGTCATCACCCTTCCGGTCACGGTAGACGAGCTCCTGTGTCGGTCACCAAGGCCATCCGATTCTTCCTGGTCCGGGCTCCCTCTCCATACAACATCATCTTGGGGAGAGATTGGCTATACGCCACCAGGCCGTCTGCTCGGTCTACCACCACCGTCAAGATTCCCACCCCGGTGGGAGTGCTTAGCATCCGGGGGACCAAACGACAAGAAAAGAATGCCTACGACTCAACCCAAGATGCGGCCTCGCCTGTGCATAGCAATTACCGAGCCCCTGAGATCGACACCGGGGACGACCGACCGAGGACCTCCGATTATACTGACGACGATCCTCGAAGGTCATCCAGTCGGCACTCAGGCCCACCGACATCCAAAGATGTCATACAACTTCTAAGGGAATATAGGGACGTGTTTGCCGGTCCCGTTCGATATGACCGAGTGTCGCCCGAGCTCATAACTCACCGCCTCAACATCGACCCGCCACCAAGCGATCTGGCGAAGAAAAGGATATTCGCGCGGAGCGCAGCCGGTCATAAGGGACGGTGACACAACTCAAGGCCAAGATCTTGTTCGAGGTCGAATACCCGACTGGATGGCTAATCCATCGTGGTCCGAAGCTTGGGGAGGATGGCGCATGCGTCGATTACACCGACCTCAACAAGCATCGCCTAAAGATTGCTACCCTCCCCGATATCGACAAGAAGGTGGAGGCATTGGTGGGCCACGAGATGTTCAGCCTCACGGATCTATACAAAGGTACCACCAAATCTCGATGAGCCCAAGACGCCCAAGACCGCATTCATCACCGACTTGGCGTCTTCACAGACCGAAGATGCCTTCGGCCTCAAAACGCCGGGCTACTTACCAAAGGATGGTGGATGCAACATTCAAAGACCACATCGGGGAGATCGTCGAGGTCTACGTCGACGACATTGTAGTCAAAAGTCAGGAAACGGAGAGCTGCGCCTATAACCTCGGCACCATCCTCCAGCTCCTCAGGACGGCCAACCTCAAGCTCAACCCCCAGAAATGTACATTCATGGTAAAGACCGGCAAGTTCTTGGGATGCTAGGTTTCTCAGGAGGGCCTGAAGGCCAACCCCACCAAAGTGAAGGCGGTTTCGACATGCGGTGCAAGGACCATCCGTGAGATCCACAAACTAAGCGGGTGCCTAGCCGCCTCGCAGATTTGTCTCGAGCCGAAGCAGCCCCTTCTTCAAAATCCCGAGAGAGCTCAGAACCGCCGGCGGGAAGAACACCGGGCCGCCAGCTTGTGAAGGATTACCTTGCCGAACCGCCACCGACCGCCCAAAGCAAGGTGAATCCTTTCTATATATCGCCGACGGACGAGGCCATCACGCAGATCTTGGTAAGAGATGAGGTGGGACGACAACTCCCCATCTACTTTATCAACCGAGCTCTCAAAGGACCGGAGACGAGGTACACCGGCCTCGAAAAAGTAGCACTGGCCCTGGTGAACGCCAAACGACGCCTCCGACCCTACTTCCAAGCTCACTCCGTCCAGGTACTAACTGACTTACCTTTGAGACAAGTCTTATCAAAACCCGAGTCATCCGGACGTATAGCTAAGTGGGCACTGGAGCTCGGCGAACACGACATCTCGTACTCACCCGGGCCGGCCATAAAGGGCAAGCTCGCCGACTTCTGGTTGAGGCCAAACCACCGAGGTGGGATCTCGCAACAGTAACTCCAGCTCCCGCCCCCACGGCGGAGGAAGCCGTCCATACACCACCAGGTGATTGCTGGCAGATGTACGTGGACGGAGCCTCGTGCAAAACGGACAGCGGAGCGGGCATCCTCCTCCTCGGCCCAGATGAGCGCGAAGTCACCTACGCCCTACGGTTCACCTTCCCGACCACCAACAACGAGGTGGAGTACGAGGCCCTGATCTCAGGACTCCGCCTCGCCAAGGAACTGGGGGTGGACAAGATCCAAATCTTCGGTGATTCCCAGGTCGTGGTGAACCAGGTGTTAGGCAAATACGAGGCCAAGGAGGACCGAATGAAACAATACCTCGAAAAGGCAAAGGAAATGCTGACCTCGTTCAGGTACTTCAGTATCCACCGAATCCCCCGAGGGGAAAACAGCCGAGCTGACATCCTCAGCAAGCTAGCTGCGTCATCAACAAGTCCACCAGTAGAGGAGGTTTGTTCTAGAAGCATCGCGGAGTCCCACGTCGGCATCATCACCGAGATAGAGCCGAATTGGATGTCTCCCCTGAAGGCCTATCTGGAAGACGGCGCACTACCTCAAGATCGGCTCGAAGCCAGAAAGATGATGGCGAAATCTCAGAAATACCTCATACATGAGGGCGCTCTCTACCGGAAATCTTACCTTCAACCCCTCCTGAGGTGCCTCGGGCCGTAAGAAGCCGACCACGTGCTCAATGAAATTCACCGGGTCTGCGGAAGCCACATCGGTCACGAGCTCTCTCGAAGAAGACGCTGAGGTCGGGATATTACTGGCCCACCCTCGTGCAGGACTCGGCCGAACTCGTCAAAAGTGCCCGGTGCCGATTCACTCCATCGTTAAAAGCGCCTCAAACCGATGGCGACTGCGAGTCCATGGCCTTTCATGCGGTGGGGATCGACATTGTTGGTCCGCTTGACCGAGCACCGTGTCGCCTTCGATACTTAGTCATAGCCATAGACTACTTCACAAATGGGTCGAGGCCGAGCCACTTTCAAGTCTCATGCGAAGGATTCGACCTTCGTATGGAAAAATATAGTCCGCCGCCGGCAGATTCCGCACATCCCGGTCTCGGACAACGGCACCGGTTCGTCGACAAAACTTGAGGTGGTGCGAAGAGCTTCAGATCGACCAGCGCTTCACCTCGATCGCACACCCGCAAGCGAATGGTCGGGACCGAGGTGACGAACCGCACGATCGTGCAAGGATTGAAGAAAATTGGACCGAGCTAAAGCGATCGGGTGAAAATCTCCTCAAGTCCTCTCGTCCCACAGACCACACCGGACGTCGCACGGAAAACCCTTTCACCGGTCACGGCATCGAGGCCGTCATACCGGCCGAGATCGGCGCGCCAAGCCCGCGACTCTTCACTTCGACCGTGCCGGAACGAGGAAGACTGCGAGCCAACCTTGACGCCTCGAGGAGAAGCGAACTCGCCTTCATAAACGGCCAATCAAGGCCCAGTCGCACGGCACTACAACAAAGGGTCAAAGCCTCCAAGGCCCAAGTAGGCGACCTCGTCCCACGAAATAATGAAGCCAGTGAGAGCCGAGCGCCTTAACAATGTGGATCCGACATGGGAAGGCCCATACCGCGCTCACGAGGACCTCGGCAAAGGGCTTACAAGTCGGCTCACCTATCCGTGCACTTATCCCTAACACGCACATTACTCATTTAAGGAGGTATGTTACATAACCCGATTTAAGGTCGGCACCATGTTAGTCCCTTAATTGTTTTGCCAGAGTACGATGTTGATCACATGTTCAATAAAACATCTGTTTTTCTAATGAATATTTCACTTCGTCTCATACATATGTGAACATCTGTTTGGATACACCACACTTAAACCTTCACAAGGGGACGCCCTTACGAAGATGAAAATCCCACCAAGTAGGGTACGCATACAGATTACCCATTAAGTTGGACGTCTACATGCAAAGCATACAGATTACCCATTAAGTTGGACGTCTACATGCAAAGCATACAGATTACCCATTAAGTTGGACGTCTACATGCACGCGACATCCAGACCGATCTCGCCAACTCATACCCCTTTATTTGGGAAGATATGCACTCCGGTACAAAGTCTAAATGCATTAACGACTACAAACAAAGTACCAAGCCATATACAAGACAACCGGGCTTCAGAGCTCGTTTATACCCCTTTATTTGGGAAAATACACACCTCTGTATACAGTATAAATACATTTACGACCAAAACGAAGTCCTAAGCTATGTTTGTACCTCTCAAGGGGGAAAATATACACTTCGAAACGAGTCTAAATACATTTATATCTACACAAGGTCCTATACTATACACGGCCTCATTCGGCTCCGGCCCGCTTGCAGGACTTCTTCAAGCCGCACCAATTCTCTACAAAGTCTCCAGGGCCGGTGTATGCCGGGACGAACTCGGTGCCTTCAACCCGGTCGATGAGGTCGGACTCACTGCCCGCCTCAAGAACTCGGCATGGGCTCGGGAGCGGCCGGAGAGGCGCCGACTCTGTGGTCGACTTCACTGATCTGGGACACTTGAGCCGGCGCAGTGCAGACTGCGGCATTCCGGGAGTGGGATTCACCCGGCTGAATGCGACCGCCCCTACCCGCCGATCTTCCCGCCGACCGAGGTCCTCGGTCGCCGTCTGCTCCCGTAAGACCGCCTCTCAATGATCCGCTTGTGACGGGCCCATCAACCGCAGCACTTCGGCATGATCGAGTAGCTGCCCCTCTCGGGTTCTTTTGTGATCGGGTCACGGAGTCCGCCGACCTCATCGCCGCCAGCCGGGCATGCGTCGCTTATGACGATGTCATACATCTCCATGTATTTCACGACGGAGTTGACACAGGCTTTGAACTTCTTGCTGTTGGGCCCCTCCTCCTCCCTCAGCACCATACCCTCTGCCGCCAAGAAGCTCGAACTCGGTCGTCGACCGGATATGGTGGTCCCACCAGCCCGGCGGATTGCCTTCTCATACTCCGCATGCTCCTCCGACACCTGAGCTAGCCTCTCCGCGATCGATTCGAGTCGCCTCGCCGACCGAATCAAGCGTCCTTGGATAGCGTCGGCAGATAAGTCCACCTCCTGGACTCTGTCCTGTGCGATCCTCGACTTCAGGACCTCGTTCTCAGCCACGAGGCGGGCCACCTCCCGATCAGCCTCGGTCAACTTCTTCTTCAGTTCGGAAGAAGACGCCGAGCTCGCATCCATGGCGACCAAAACTTGGGTCAGCTCGGCAGACCGACTCCTCCAAAATTGCACCTCCTCGTCCTTCTCGGCCAGGGCACCTCGGACCCCTTTCAGCTTGACCAGCAAGTCATGGTCGAGTCCCAAGTATTGAGACGCAGAATGCTATAAATAAAAAGACAACACAAGTCTCGAAGGTGATAAATATTTTTATCAGATACGGACGAATTTATTACAAGGCTCGAGGTCCCATCGACCCCGCGGTTCACCTATTATAACAGCCCACTAACCTCGGCCTCTCTTGGACTCGCCGCCCCTGTTCCCTCGCTGCCGTTCTCCATTGCTCTCCTGCTGCTGTGGTCGCTGGTCGACTGAGCCGCGAACTCGGCTCCTCCTCCTCCTCCTCCTCCTCCTCGGCCGGGCCCGCACTCGGCCGAAGCTCCTGGCTCGGGATCTTCGTCCACCTTGCATTGGGACACGGCCTCGGTCGTCGGGAGCGACGAAGAGAGGCTAAAGCCTCCACCACGGGGAAGGCGGCAAGGCGGCAAGCACCGGGCATACCGAAAGTTCACCGCCTCGATCGATCTCGGCCCACCCATGTCGCCTTGTCAAAATCGGCGGTGTGGCCGCCAACCCTCGGTGGGTAGATATCACCGCGGCCTCATCACGCGGCGGTCGGAGATAAAGCGGAGAAGGACTCGACTCGATAAGTTTGCTTGGCGAAGGCCTTGACATGGGTCCTCGCCTCCAGAAAGCAATTGTCCGATCAGCCGATCTCTTCTCCGCCTCGGCCACCTCCTCCCGAGCGACTCCACTCGGCGCGGGCCTCCCTGACAAGACGGCCCTTCTCCCTCATGGCGGCCTCGGCCGCGCCCCTAGCAACCTCCACCTCCTCCTCGCACCACCGGCCGAGGACTCCATCATGGCCGCTTTCTCTCCAGCTCCTCGTGCCGGGATGCAACAACATCGGCCATGCGGCGCATCTCGCTAGCGATCAAGGGCAGGTCCTGCAAATCAAACGATTAGTATCGCCAAAAAAAAAAAAATAAAAATATCACTAGACAAGGCGGAAGATCGCGGAGATCGGCACTGCAAGATCACGGGCACGAGCCTCCACCTCAGGCCCGAGCTCGAGATCGGTCGGACCCTTCAGCAGATCGAGGTGTTCCACCACCACGGGCTGCGGGTGGGCCCACCACCTCGCCTCTTTTAGAAGGCTCCGTGCCGTCCGGTGGTGCAGGTCGAGACGAGGCCACTGCTTGACCTCCTTTGTGTGCTTAAGCTTCACCGCATTCTGTAAGAAAATCGCGTTAGTCAAACAGAGGTCGAACCTATAAGAATGAGAAGAGAGGTGCCTCACCCACTCGGACCCGACCACGGAGCTGCGACCTGCACACTCACCGGCATCATTAAAGGCCGTCCTCGGTGAATTCTAGAGAAACTTCACCGAGCGTGTTGGTGATCCTCTACCCCACCGAGGGCTTAAGCTTTATATCCGCCACTTTACCCATCCCCAACCGTAGATCGGATGCCCATCGGCCCTCAAAAGAAAAACTTGTTTTGCCACCCCGACACCTTCGGGGTTGACTCACCCTAAATGTCCGCCGAGGCGAAGATAGTCTGACCCTTTTGAGTACTGACGCTAAAAATCGCATCAAGAGCTCAAAGGAGAACTCCTCGACCACATTATAACAAGCTAACCCCATCTCAACTACCGACCTAATGGAGTTTGGGGTGAATGGCGAGATGGGGATTGGAAATACTCTGGAGGCTCAAAAGATGGGGCTAACGGAACTAAGACCGCCCTCAAGCGCCTATGTACATAGTTATGAAACCCTCCGGAGGGGCTAATGCTCTATCAGATGGGTGCGGAACACACCACCAGGCGTCGGCCGGAATGTGACATTCCCTTCCTATTTTTATTACATCGTCGAAGATCACAGACGATCTGACGTCCCTCACCTTAACCCCATCCCACGCAGATGATATTGTTGGAACCCTAGCGCTAATCTTCCTACACCTACCCGACAAGGTATAGCAGGAATAATCCCTAATCTCGATTTCACTATCAGGGGGGGATGATGAGCGGTTCGAACCAGAAACCCCCGCGGGAGATGATCGGGCGGACCCGAAAACAGGGGCGAGGGCGTACTCAGAAACAGAGGAAGAAGACATACTTACTTTTTTACTCTGAGTGCTGAATTCAGAAGATGATCGAAAGCTTCTCCAAATCGGGAAATTCTCTCTGAGTATAGAGGAGATGAACAGTTTTTAGTGAAGGGAATGAACAGTTTCCCCAGCCTCTGGCGCATTTAAAGCACAAACTGGCGCCCGAAGCTTTCCACGTGCCTACACGTGATTGGAAGTGGAGTACACGCGCGCACGCAGTTCGAGTGCACAACTACCGCCTGGCGCGTATGACGTACGCTAGGCTAAGATAGACCGCCAGTCTGACCTAGAAATCATCATACGGACCCCGACGTCTCCCAGATGGCGGTGACTCAGGTCGCACCCCGTCAAGATCGGACCCCGGACCCCAATCAACGGACTGCGCCCGTTACGGAAAATTCCACTCCAGATCGGACCTCGGCGTAACCTACGCAGAGGGGCGGTATCCAGGTCGGACTTCGACTTGTTCGGTGCCACATCTTTTTCCAAGCAACGGACAACGGACCACCCAACTCAGTTCGACACCGGATCGCCAAATAAACCCTCACAATAAAAAGACAACGCCTCAACAAACAACTTCACCGAGCCACACCTAACCTCGTGAAGTGCTCTTCACTCCACTCGGCCCCGTGTCCCTCGGCTATTCGGGGGCTATGATGGATATGGCCCAACCGACTAGGCCCACTACCGAGCCCAAACGAGCTGGGCCTAAATTTTGGTAGCGGCCCACGCAGTTGAGCCCAGGCGAGCCCTAATCGCCAAAACGCTAGCCCCTTAACCGCCACCCGGGCCGATGGGAGGATGAACCAGGTCGGCGCCACCTCCACGTGGCGCGCAGGCGAAAGGTCTCGCCCGCCAATGGAGGCATGCCGGAGGAAGAGTCACGTCTCGCCAATGGAGAGGACGAGCACGCCCGATTGCAGAGCTTCGAGTCGTATAAATAGAAGGAAACCGACATTAGAAGGGTTGGCAACTTATCGAATACTAAGAGCTTGTAACTACACTCACCGCATCGATATTATAGTGAAAGTATTGAGGAAACACTCCCGTGGACGTAGATCTCATTAACGATCGAACCACGTAAAAGCATTGGTGTTCTTTGTTGCTTTACATAAATCTCGCACACTTACGTAACCAGATTTATCAAGACACAAGTATAATTAATATTAATTGGATTGTTTAAAAAGATTGCAGTCATAACAAAATATAGAAGAATTTGTATGATCTTGTGCATGCGACATGCTTTTGTGAGAATAACTTTTTTGTGTCAATACGACATTCATGGATGAACGCTCTGTCGTGATTCATCTTGTGATTTGAATTTAACAAGTGTGTGGAAGAATGCATGCAAAACCAGATCCTCTAATTTTGCGACAAATATGGAAATCAAAACAGATGAGAAATACAGACAACCTTACGACATGCATACTTCCAAATTTAGGTGTAAGACTTTGTTACCTCACGTTTGATGATCAACAACCGTTGACTCCTCTTAGATGTATGATCAACGGTAATTAATGTTGCTGCATGCACGCACCTCAAACCTCTATATATAACACATAAAAAAATTTAAGATCAAACCAGAAACACCACACACAGAGGCGGGTTAGTAGAAAAAAAAAAAAAAAAAAGAAAAGAAAAGACGATGAATTATGCATGGATATGGATGGTGGCAGCCGCGATGTTGGTGGCGGAAACCAGGCGGCGGAGTTTAACCTCCAGAAATATGGCGCCAAGGCGGACGGCAAGTCCGACGACAGCGCGGTGAGTTATCTAGTTTCCAAAAAAATGCAGGTGTTGATATGCCTTGAAACTATCTTCGGTATATCAAGATTGGGCCTTAATCGATTGAGCCTTATTGTCTGATGAGCCTTATTACTCATATTGGGCTATATAGTATATATATATGCTGTAATCGTAATCAGAATCAAAACCCTAGTCGCCTAATAAAATCCGTTCTCATTTTCTGCCCGTGGACGTAACCAACTCATTGTTGGTGAACAACGTAAATCTGTGTTTGCTTTATTTTTTTCTGTTTCTTATTGCTCAATAATCATAATCTGTTACAACAGCAGGCATGATTTTGTTTTAATAATAATGATATATGTTGATTATGCATGGTGCAGGCATTGTTGAAAGCGTGGACAGATGCATGCAAGTCTGTGGGGGCTAGCAAATTGGTGATCCCGAAAGGGACATACATGTTGGGGCCGGTGAAATTCGCAGGGCCTTGTCAGGGCCCAATTACAATTCAAGCCCAAGGGGCGGTGTTCGTGGCCCCAGCCGACCCGGCCAAATTCAATTCCCAGAACGGTTGGGTTTTGTTCCACATCCTAAACAACTTCCAGCTCTTGGGCGGGACTTTCGACGGGAAAGGGCAGACTGCGTGGAAGAAGAATGATTGGAAGGGAGAGTCGTGTCTGAAATCGGGAAAATGTTCTTCCATACCCATTAATCTGTCGTTTTACAAGATCACGAATTCATTGATCCAGGGCGTGACCTCCTTGGACAGCAAGCAGTTCCACATGAACCTGCTGCACTGCGAGAACCTCACACTCCAGCAGACCACCATCAAAGCCCCCGAGGACAGCTCCAACACCGACGGGATCCACATCGGGCGCTCCAGCGCCATCAACATCACGGAGGCGAACATCCAGACCGGAGACGACTGCATCTCGATCGGGGACGGGGCCCAGCAGGTGGACATCCAGAAGGTGCGGTGCGGCCCCGGGCACGGCATCGCCATCGGGAGCCTCGGCAGGTACGACAACGAGCAGGAAGTGCGTGGGATCAGAGTCAAGAACTGCACCCTCACAAACACCATGTACGGACTCAGGCTCAAGACGTGGCCCTCCTCGCCCTTGGCAGGGGTCGCGCGGGACCTCCACTTCGACGACATCGTCATGAACAACGTCAGCACGCCCATCCTCATCGACCAGGAGTATTGCCCCCACAACCAGTGCAATCTCAAGGTCCCCTCCAAGATCAAGATCAGCGACGTCACCTTCAAGAACATAAAGGGAACCTCCGCCAGCAATGTCGCCATGAGGCTGGTGTGCAGCAAGGGAAATCCTTGCCAGAATGTCCAGCTTGCCGACATTAATTTGGAGTACCGTGGAACTAACGGGACTGCCACCTCCGAATGTGGAAACATCAAGCCCACCACCACCGGCAAGCTCTTCCCCCCGCCTTGCGCCGTGCAGGTGCAGTCCACTACTAAGGCTGCCTAAATCCACATGCATGCATCTCTAATTACGTAATAATTAGATGCATTAGTGCAATTGCATCCCCGCCCTTTTGTGATGATGATTGGTGCATGGGAGATTAAATTAATTAGTATGTCAGGTTTTTTTTGTAAATAAATACTAATTGTAAATTGTTTGGCTCAAAAATAAATAATCGTATCATCAGAGATCGAGTAGATACATACGTACAAACTTCTTAAACGGACTATAGACAATTCTCAATGAGTTTGTTTGGATTGGAAATTTCTCTGATGGGCTGTGGGATTAGTGTATTTGGATAAATTCGTCCAATGCGTAACCTAATTTCGAATTTGTATTTAAAATGGCACCCTTTCCTTTGACTTAGTCTAATATAAATGCAATTTACACTTTGCATCCTTTCCTTCGACTTAGGGTGTTTGTAATCAAACCTCCATTTCACAAATTAGATGTCATATCGTATTTTATAAATGTCTAAAATACATGTTGAAAATGTCCAAAAAATAAACAGCACCCATGGCGGATCTAGAAAAATAAGTTTGTCAACCCTAACTCTTTTTTTCATTAAATTTCATAAACACCAAATGATTTTATCAAAATAAGTTATTATAGTTTGTTATTTTATACATAAAATCCATCGATAATTGAGTCTATATCTTTATCTTTGATAAAATCTTTTCAATATTTCTCTAGTAAATCATCAAGTAAATCATTCCATCTTATTAAGATCAATTATTATGGAAAATGTTTGTTCACTTATAGAAGTAATTAAAACATACAACGTCTAAATTAGATGAATTAGTCTAGTTAACATAAGGTAGTGTAGAAACATCATTATATCACATCATACTTATAATATCATTAACTAAGTTTAATGAAACAATGTCTTAGTTGAAATCTTCGTGATAAATGGAAGTCAAATATCACTATTATTGAATGATTTAAACAAATTTATAGGATTTAATCAAACGCTAAGAAATTAATTACAAATAACAATTTTGTTCTAATTTTGAATTATTTTGAACTGTTTAGATTAACTTAATATACATGAATATTGAAAAAATGTCCAAATCTATACCTGGCACCGTACAAGATGATGTTGGCATGAGCTACTCGTTTGAAATTAAAAAAACGTTGACGGCGGCAGTGTGAATAAATGGGAAGGCGAAGTTAGAAACGGTTGGTTTGTTGGTTGACTGGAAAACGTTGCATTAATTGTCACAATAAACAATGCATCAAATTAAAATAATTAGGTGTGAACGAAAAACCATAAGCCAATCACTATATATCGTACCATGTACAAGCAACAAAAGGAAAAGTACAAGTGTCCCTCTCTGACTACGTCACATGACAAATGAATCCTCTCACACCAAATAAAAATAATAAACTATAATTTTCTACATAGGCTCATCAAAATCAAATCCCACCAGGGATCTAAGCTTGGTATCCATTGACTCCATTAGTTACGTGTTCTGGTTGCTTATCAGACTCCCTTTTCCTCTTGAGCACAACATACCATGTAAATGCTTCTAACAGAGCAGCGCACGCTCCCAAGGATATCAACACCCCAATGTACGCATTTTTCCATTTTTTCTCAGGGTCCAAAATGTCAAATCCTTCGAAAATGTTGACGATACTAAGGATGATGACCGTGTATCCTACGCCTTGGTGGTATATGTTCCAGTAGAGTCTGTATTTGTGGTCGGGCTTCGGCCTCAAAAGCAGGGCGAAAACCTGTAAAGAATTTGTTGGAGGAGGAAGATGATGATGATGGATAATACTTAACTTCAAAGATTGCATGAAAAACAAAACCACTAAAGAATTTGTTAATTACCTGGAGTGTTCCGAGGGCAAAGAGGGTGATGCCGATGTTTCTGTGAACGTTGTGCTGGACTCCGGCGGAGTCGCTGCCGAGTTTGATGCCGGTGCCCCAGCCTGCGACGCCGACTATGTAGGCCGACGTCTGGCAGGTGACGTGGATGTAGAACCACGCTGGATTGGCTGATTTGAATACCTTCAAATACCTGGCCGCCATGGCGCCCACCGGCATCAAGATTCCCCAACTAACCACATTCAGCACGCCATGAACCTACAAAAATAAAAGTTAATTAATTAATTAGCACGAGGAGCCCATACATGATAGGGTTGGTTGGTGATGGTAATGGCAGGTGAACTAATTAATTAGTATATTACATTTCTTTTACGCTGTCTAGATCCTCCAGCAGCACCGGTGGTGGCTCCGGTGGCGAAATCAATGTTCCCGATGGACCTGACGTTGTCTCCGGCGATGGAATGCTGCTGAGGGGTGTTTCCGGATACGACGCCGTGCTGCCACACCTGAGTGTAGCTGGTGGTCCCCGCCGGAAGCTCGATAGTAGCGTATATGATGATCTCATTGTCGCCGACGAATTCGGCGGATATGGCCGGCACGCCGAAGCTCAATGTGCCCTCTTGCAGCGTCGTGGAGTAACTCGTGACCGGAGAAGTGTAGGCGCGGATCGCACCGTCGGAGCCCACGAATGCCACCAGCGACTGCGCTCCAAGCATGTTGTTTCCGGTGGGGTTGAGCGCCCAGGCCACCCAGTCGGAGCGGCTCACTCCGCCGTGCCGGTAGGCTATGTCCACGGAGTTGTTGCCCTCGCGGTAGTTCCAGTGAAGGAAGGCGTTCAGGACGGGAAGAGCGCTGCACTCCGAGAATGTCCTCCCGTTTGAGAAACTATACGCCGGGCAGTTCTAATTTACATAAACAATATAAATATATATATCAGTCAAAAACAAATCAATCAACATATATTAACTAACTGCATCATGATAGTTAATTATAGTACTCACATTTGTTGTGGTTGTTGTTGTTGCCGGGGGAGGAGTGGCGGCTGCCCCCGGAGCAGGGGTGGGGGTGGCGGCTCCGGTAGCAAAATCAATAGTCCCTGAGGACCTGAGGTGATCACCGCTGGGGGGGTGGCTGAGGGGGTTGCCGTCGGAGACGTCGCCGTGCTGCCACACCTGAGAAAAGCTGGTGGGACCCTGCGGAAGGTTGATAGTAGCGTATATGATGATCTGACTGTTGTCCACGAATTCGGCGGTTAGAGTGGGAACGTCGAAGCTCAATGTGCCCTCTTCCAGCGTTGTGCGGTAGTTGGCGATGGGGGCGGTGTAGGCGCGGACGACACCGCTTGAGTTGACGAAAGCCACCAAGGACTGCGCTCCCAGCATGCCGGTGCCGGTGGGGTTGAGGGCCCACGCTACCCAGTTGGAGGAGTTGATTCGAGTGTGCCTGTAGGCGATGTCGGCGGTGTGGTTGCTTTGGTGGTAGTTCCAGTGTATGAAGGAGTCTAAGAAGGGGAGATTGTTGCAGTTTCCGTAGCTTCTGCCATCCGAGAATGCGTAGGTGGAGCAGTTTTGAGCGTTGGATGCAGCCAACAGGGAGAAGAAGAGGAAAACAGAGAAGAGGACAGTTTTGGGGAAAAACTGTCCATTTTGAGATGTGTGGTTATTGATTTTAGTCTGTGAATCTGTGTTATTTATGAGAGGAGAATGGGAATTTTATAGAAAGTACAGAAACAAGCAAGAATCTGAATGGGATAAAAATATAGGCGTGTTAGAAAAGGTGTAGGTGAAGACTTGGGGATAGTCTTGACTCATTCCACTGTGTGTTGTGTGTGTGGAAGTGCCAGTTCTTTTTTATGAGAGAAGGGAAGGAGGGAGGAAAGTCCCGTTCCAACTTTGCATGATTGCAAAGACTAATTAATCTTTGGGGCTCCCTCCTTGGTCCAACTCTCAACCACCCCTCCTTTGAAACTTTTACTTTGTCTATTTATTGGGAACAGAAGAAAAGGAAAAACACATCATATTTTTATGACTTGGCAAATTATAGGCTTGTCCTAGTCGTAATGTGAATGTTCAACTCGCCGCCTCTCCGGTCCCACCTCCTAACTTTGTTATACTCTCAAGTCTCAACTAGCACCCTGCAAAATTGAGTTATTTCTCAATTTCAGCTTCGCTTCAAGTACATAAATTAGGGTGAGTAAACTTAAATCGAACCTCCGAATCAAATTGAAATTGACGGTTTGATTTGGTTTGAAGAGTAATATGATGCGGCTTGGGTTTGAAATCTCAAACTGAATTTTATTCGGTTCAGGTTGTGTAAAAAATACGTTTATAACCTGAATCGTCCGAAAATTTAATATTTTTTATTTTTTGTTATTATTTGTAATTTGTAATATTCTAGTACACTTACGAACCATGAGATATCATATTTCATATTCCCTAGCACACAGCGGCCACTTTAACGAACCATGAGAAATTATAGGTTGGTTATTAATTTTTTGTTTTTTTTTTTATTTTTATTTTTATTTTTGAGAAAAAGGGGTTGGTTATGAATTATCAGATGTTAGTTTTTTAGTTTCTCACCCCAGTCCTTCAGCTGCTTCCAACGTATTTTCACAAATTCAAGGAAAGCAAGCCGAGAATACTTCCGTTTGGTAGTCTTGTTTCGTCAGGATAACAAAGTTATGCGTCTGTTTGGTAGCTCTGTTTCGTATCCTTACTACCGTGTTTTAATGATGAGAACTCTTTGGTTTTGTCTGTTTGGTAGTTCTGTTTTGCACTATTTCTTTAGGATTTGTAACCTACCTAAAGTGGTGGGTTACGAAACCTAACTGCACAGTACATTTTAATTAGACGAAATATAACTAGACAAAACTTAACTAACCTACCAAACGTGGAGAATGTGAGTTTTTCAGGTAATTCTCTTTGGAAAATTTGAATTGGATAAATCAAGAAAGTCGGTTTTGTCCAATCCGAACCGAATCAAATCGAATATTTTGGTTTGGTTCGATTTGGTTTGGATAGACATTACGGTACGGTTCGTTTTGTCTTATAAAGAGAATTCGATTTTCGATTTTTTGGATTTGATTCGATTCGGGATCGAACCACCCAAATACTCACCCCGAACAGAAATTCAAGACCAAACTTCAATTCACAGTTTGGTTAAATCCTAAACGAACGTATCAGTTAGTACAGTTTTGCTTTTCGATTCTCAGCTTTGAATTGTACACCTCTCTGTTGATTAAATACTAAAGAATAATTATATTTCAATCCTCAATCCTCATATGGTTACTAGATAGAATGATGCTGGATGTAAGTAACTTTCCGTACCGTTTGGATGAATTCTCCATTTTGTGAGAAGCAATTTGGAAACAAGTATGGAATTTTGTCAATTTTATTAGAGGAAAACAAACATGTCTAGTCTAGAGATGTCTATTGCTTAAGAAATATTTTAACAAATGTCCATTCTCTTTCTCTGAATTGTTATCTTATACTCTCTTCGTCCACTAAAATATTGTATTATTTTTGGTGGAATAAGTTTTAAATAAATTTTAATGATTGAGTAGAGATAACAAATGAATGTATTAATTGACAGTGAGAGTAAAAGGTGGATCATATGTGGGTTTTTTTATAAATAAATGGATAGATTGAGGGTAGTTGATATTTTCTGAAATGAAAAATGTAAATTTTTGGTAGACGGACTAAAAATCAATTAAACGTAAGCTTTTTGGTCAAAGTATTATATTCATGAATAATGAGAACTAACTCACCAAGGAAAAATTGGAGAAAATAAAAGTATCCAAATAAAACTCGGAACTTGAAGGAAACAAATTACTTGTCCCATAGCATCATCTCGATAATTGTCTATTAGAACTTTCACAATTTACTTCTAATGTCATTCTACATATGATCATGAATTTCAAATCTAAATACTCGTTTGTCAAATTATAACTAAACATCAATATTATTTGATGTGATGTTCTTCTCCCACCTCATTGAGAAACTAAGATATGTCTGAATATTAGAAAACTACTTTTACATAAAATACTAATTCACAATGTTTAACAATAATTTCTCAGAATAACGTGTTTTGACTAGAGAGACTAAGACGTAAAATATACAATTATTTAAGACCCATTAATTGATGGTTCTTTTAGGGATTTTTCTGGAAAATGAGAGAATATTATATTATACAATGTGTAAATTAAGGTGTTTTTTTTTGGTCAATTAATACATAAATTTTTAAAGACTGCATCACGGTGGACTCGAACCCGAGACCTTTGACCTCGGGCATTAACCACGGTATAAATTAAGGTGTTATTGACCCATTTAGATGTTAAACAATTGAATGAGAAAGTAATTGACTAAATATAGAAAGCACAGCCCAAGTTGCCTTATTAGTGGGCTTTCCATGTTGAACCGTTTTACCATTCAGACCCGACCCCATCCAACCTCTTTAATATATATAGATCTAGTGTTCTTTCACAACATCGTGTTAACGTGGTGAAGATAATATTTCATTTTCTATTTTTACAACATTAATTATACAATATATGCTTAAATACCTCCAATGATAAAAAATTTCATTCTTAAGAAGTTGAAAATTACCTTTTTTTAGTATTGGAATAAAGATGATGTGACAAAAAGTTGAAAGTCAACTCCTCCAATGATAACTTTTTTCTTTTAAAAAGTTACAGAAATCAATTTTTTATCATTGTAAATATACTTACTAGGTATTTTCTACAAAACCAACTTCTAAAGAAGAAATTCCATAGAACGTATAGATATATTTCACCTACCTCTCACATGATAATATTATATTAATTTAATTTATATTAATAAAATATTATCATGTGAGAGATGATATAATACACCTATATGTTCTCTAGAATTTCCCCTTCTAAAAATAAAAACTAGTTTTTTGCTTTTTTCAGATCCCATAATAGTCTTTCTTCTTTTTTGTCCTTCGTCTAGATCCCACAACTATCTTATAGATATAATTATGTATATTATAATGGGGGTAATAAAAGTTGGTGTCATAAATATATTATCGGAGAGAAATATGAAAAGAAATGAGTAAATTTTTAAAAGCTGATGTGGTATAAAAAAACTGGAAGTCAATTTTACCAATTATTAATGAAAGAGAAAAAAACATCATAATTCATGAGTTGTTGAGCAACAACTACAAACCTAAATCAAAGCTGATATATGATCATCAATTCATCATCACATTCCACACTAGAAACCTGCTCTCTTCCTAAACCCTAAATTTGTTGCATATAAATCTACACACGCAAGCAAACCCCACATTCCATCTCATGCAAACATGCAGTAAGCACCCATGGCTTCACTTTTTGTCCTCATCAATCTCATACTCAACATCCTTGCGAGTGTTTCTCTCACCTCATCATCTTCTCTCTCATGCCACAATCACACATTCTCATCCAACAGAGTGTTCGCTTCCTGCACTCACCTCCCCTCTCTAGAAGCCCACCTGCATTGGAACTACACCCCATCTCTCGCCCGAGTCTCCATAGCCTATAGGGCTAAGCAAGTCCCCAAGGGTTGGATCGCGTGGGCCATCAACCCCACCAGCACCGGCATGGTCGGTTCACAAGCCTTGGTGGCTTTCCGCAGCTCTAATGGCAGCATGAGGGTTTACACGACCGCCATAGCCAGCTACAACCCCTCAATGCTACCGGCACAGATCAGTCTACCGATGTCAAACATATCGGCAGAATATGTAGGCAATGAGATGATAATATATGCTGCAGTTGGCCCCCTGCAAAATGGAAGCGTTGTGAATCATGTTTGGCAGGCTGGAGCCTCCGTTTCCAGCAACATTCCTCAGATTCATTCGACGTCACCGCCGCATCTTCAGTCTATGGGGACGATCGACTTCCTTTCAGCCGCCTGAAAAATATATGGAGAGAGAGAGAGAGAGAGAGAGAGAGCAAATCAACATATATATCACTAGCTAGTCGCGCACATGATCAACTTACCCTTTATAAATCATTTGCCACACAAAATCCTCCATTATAAATAATTAAATGAATTATCACTTCTTAAATTCTTCATTTTTCTTTTGAGTACAAGGATTTCGAGTACATCATATCTCATAAAAGAGAAACAACATGAAACTAATGCATACAACTTTTCAGTTATACACTAGAGTTACATAAAAATAAGGGAGATTGTAATCAGTCACAATTTATTCAACCCAGAAGAGTTAGTCTAAGAATCTAAGTCATGTTGAATGTATATATAAAAAGCATCGTATCTTGCCACAAGAGTAATATATATTGAAGGGTCAAAAGTGAGTTGCAGCATTGGCTAATATCTGAAGCAGTTCCTCCCTCTTCGATTCCACTACTGGTAATTCTAGTGTAACCTGTGCAGCACAGCAAATACGTGAGACTGCCATCCAAATGGAGGTCATTCCAAAATTTTCAAGCCTCCTCAGAGACGAGACTCTAAAATACAGACGAAGCAGAAACTTATGACCTCTATGCATGGCTATGATTAGTTTGAGGATTAATAACAAAATTTTAAGTTTTAACCCAACAAAAGCGTGTTTTAGAAATCAATAACATCATATAATCGAAGTACTTATTACTGCAAAAAGATGGCATGCTTACCTCTTTGAAGATCTCACTGCAAGAAGTCTCCATGAAGCCCTGCAGAAAAATGTGGAGTGCTTACTCACCCGTCTTTGCATGAAACTTGTATATGGGTTCGTGTTTGTGTGTGCGTGAGAGAAGGGAGGGGTAGGGGGGAGATAGAGGGGTTACCCACCAGCTTTTTGAATAGTGTCAGTGAAGCTTCATTTGATATACCTATCTTTGCATGAAAGTTGTGGATGCCAAAATTCTTGACTGCAAATGCTATCATCAGCAAGATTGATTCTGTTGCTAGTCCTTTGCCGCGACTGTGAAAGACGAAGCCAATCATTAAAAATGTGAGTTAAATTATGGATAGCCCAAACCACTGAAACTGAGGCATGTTAATCTACTTAATCTACTTCTCGAGCCCAACACTAGCCAAAACTTGAAAATTTCCACTAGTATATTTCAGTTCAGTAGTAAAAGTTATTTTATTGAAGAGGGTGTTACATATGGAAAATTAATTCAAAATTAATATAAGGAATCTCAGTTAATGAGAATAATTATTCATGTTACTTTAGATGATCCGAGTGTGATGAATGAAGCGTATAATGAATCCGAACTTCCTAAGGAATTTTCATAATAAATCAACAGCAAGTCATGCCCTGTTCTAAGTTCCTATAAAGGTTTTCTTAAAAAAAGAAAACAAAATAGAAAAGACCTAGAACTTCAGAAACCGGTGCACAAAAATAGCAAAATTATGACAATGAAGCTAGATGATGGATGATAAAGATATTACTGATAGGTACCTTTTTGGTTCTGCGATCATTATTTCTACCTCTGCTATATGAGAATCATCAAGGTCATTCATAAATATATTTACGTCACCAACCATAGCTGAAAAAAATCACTATGTAAAGTTAGGATTGCATTCTATGCATTACAAAGAAGAAACACAAAGCACCTATCACTTCCTATCTGTCAATCTCATAGTGTGAACCCCTAAATTTACTACATAATAAGATAATATCCTTACCACATCTCAACTTCTTACTAGAAGATGAAAAAAGAACGACATGAAGTGCCTAAGAAGGAAGCATGGTACCTCAACTCATTGTATACCTTCACTCAACTCTCAAGTCTCAAGAACTAATCGAAATGGATTTTCACTAAGTGAGTGATTGCACATAAAGAAAAATAACCTTCGGTATGAGGTTCCCCATGGATGAAGTCTCCAACCACCAATTCTTTGTCCAACACTATAAAAGTCTGCTCTGCCAAACATAAATCAAAACTATTTAGAATACATAGAGGCAATTTGGCACATATGAACAAAGCCAACCAGCTTAAGACTAAATAGGGAAGTTTTAATGCATACTTAGGGGGTCTTGAACCCATGAGAGCTGCATCTCATATTCCTCATCGAGCGTAAGCGGCTCAGATGCGGTAGCTTGGAGGATGGCAGGGTCTTGCATCCAAACATGGTACCTGGGCACATGCTCCTTCATGTATGGCACCAGAATCACTTTTTCTCCTACTATACTCACCCCCATTCTTCCTCTATATCCTGCACTAAAGAATAAAAATTTAATTTCAGCATTGATCGACAGAACTCCACTGAAACTCGATACAAGAATGCATTATATACACTCTACTAATGCCAATACGTCATCCAAGTATTCAAAGTTGGCTGTCATTTTTATTGAAAATTTCTGATATCGAAATCAAGAATGAGCTCCAAAGTAGAGGTATATTTTGAGCTAGGCAAAATATCAAACAGTTCATGTGCAAAAACAATTGGGTTACAGCATCTCACCTCTCGATCCAGAAAATTATTGAAACTTTTTTTAATCTACCCCACTAATATATGGTGCTAAAGTTCAATCTATCACAATATAAATTAAAGAATGATCACTACTAAAAAGGATCTTTTTTCAGTTCACAAAAGGGAGAAAATAGGAAGACCCATAAAATAAATAAATAAAACTGCATTTGCATATATCGTAGAGATCATACAAAATCATTCGGTAGTTCGTTTTAATTAATTCAGATTTATATTTGGGCTTTGGAACAAATGAAATAGTAAATCTCACCCTTTGTTTGGCTGTTTCTAAATAGTTAGGTGCAATCTGAATGAGTCTGTTTCGAAGATTTTTATCCAAGAAGTCCAAGTTGAAGAACCAATTTCTTGTTCCGCCAATTAAAAGAAGAACGAAGAAAAGAAAGGGAAAAGATATGGGCAAGATAAATAATTCAGGGTGATTTTTAGAATAAATGTGATTTATATAATCAATTAAGGTGATTAGGGTACCTTCAATGATAAACTTCACTTCCAACGTTTTTAATATCACATCAGTTTTTAAAAATTTATTCACTTTTTCATATTATTTTTCAATCATATACCTATAACATCAACTTTTATATGGAGCCCAATATAATATGCATATAATTATATCTATAAGATAGTTATGGGATCCAGAAAAATGAAAAAAATACTATAGTGGGATCCAAAAAAAGCAAAATCTTGATAATTTCTTCTATATTTATAAATTTTTTTAGGTGAAGTCTGTATGGTATCTTGATAATTTCTTTTATATAGATATATTAGAAGAGCACTTATCGATGTATAAATAGAGACAATAATAATACTAACATTGAAAGTAGTCTTGTTCCATTTTGTTATTGGTCAAGTGAGTTCAAATATTTCACACAAATTATAATTTTATACTAAATAAATTAGCTACATTTTTACGTGCTTAAGTGGTATAAAACATTTCCACATTATTTTGTAGGAATTTAAACTCAATACTACTTTTCAAAGAAAATTACTTCATATCATTAATGTTATGCACATTATCTGTGCAGTTTTATTAATTGTTAATATAAAATTTATAACAACTAAAAAATGAACATATGATTAATATTTTACACAACAAATTTATACAATTTACATTGATTTTCATATCTTGTGAAAAGGAATGAGTCAAACTAAAAATAAAAATTGAATGGGACTAGGGATGGCAATGTATCGGATCTGGACCGGATCTGGCTAGGTCCAGATCCAGATCCGTAATTTTTTGTTTGGATCTGGATCCGGTCTAGATCCATTGGATCCAAAAAAATTATATCCAGATCCAAATCCATAAGATCCGCAGGGTCCAGGATCTAGATCCGGATCCATATGTTTTATCTTCTAAAATAAATCATAAATCAAATATAATTCACAGTAACACCATAATAATAATAATAATAATACCTACATACAACACTATAATAATTATTTCGAAATTCTACAATCATCACTATATAAGAAGATTTTAGTTACAAATTTAATTTTGCTTTCATGATAGCAAATAATATTAAAATAATAATAGAAGAAGTAGCACACATATCTTAGCAAATAGGTCACTCATATACAAATTTTTTTCAATTACAAGGTACAAATTTCTAATATTATTAATATACTATCCAATTTCGTAACATAGTTTATCCAATTTCGACTAGAAAAAATAATAATATAATACACTTATAAATATGAATAAAAATTATATATACATATATATTATATGGATCAATGGATCGGATCTGGATATCAGAAATCGAGATCCAAATCCAGATGAGAATTTTAAAAGAATTATCCGGATCCGATCCAGATCCGTCGAATCCTATATTTTGAAGATTCAGATCCTGAAAAATAGATCTAAATCTGTGAATCTGGATTGAGTCCGAGATCCACTGCCATCCCTAAATGGGACCACTAATATAGACTAGATTCTTTCTTTTTTTTTCTTTTCTTTTTCCTTTTGGGTATATATACGTTTAATAGTTAAAATTTTCAAAAATCAAATCTTGATGAGTACGACATCATAATCAGGACGGGCGCGGGGCACTAATGGCGGTTCTAAACAGTACGCTGCACGCTTCATTCTTCATTCAAATTTCCCTCCCAAATTTCGTTTGAAAATTTACTTTTTGGTTTCAAACACAAAAATTTCAACCATGATCGTCGACTATAAAATGTGAGTAGAAAATGCAGAATACTCCACCATTGCCAACCACTACGAACCACTCTTCCACGATTCTACTTCACTCCCCCAATCCCAATCATGCCTCCTCTCCCCAGCCCCTATCGCCGCCCCGGCGAAGTGCACGTCATCGTCGGACCCATGTTCGCTGGCAAATCCACTGCCCTCCTCCGCCGTGTCACAGCCGAATCTGATTCCGGCAGGTATTGATGAGCCTTCGGATTTATGTTTTTTCGAATTGGCAAAACTTTAGAGACTGCTTTTGTTGAATTGGGATCCGATCTGATTCCACGGTGGATGTGTGATTCGAATTCACTTGGAATTTTATTTTTGGTGGATCGGTTTTGCAGGATTGTGGCGATGATCAAGTCGAGTAAGGATACTCGATACGCGGTGGATGCCGTCGTGACACATGATGGCACCAAGTTCCCTTGTTGGCCACTGCCAGATCTCTTGTCGTTTAAGCACAAAATTGGTGCCGAGGCATATCAGAAAGTAATTCATACTCATAATTGTCATACTTTCATATTATTTCTATTCTTTCGTGAATCATTTGCTATATTCAGAAACTTTTATGCGTGTTGCAGTGAGAAATAGAATTCGACTGTGTTTTGCATTGATGTGTTGTGAACAATGCCCTTTTGGTTTGAAGGGTGTCTGGAAATCAAGTCCCACATTTATTGGATTTGAATTTTTATCATGATCTCCTGATCATAGCAATACGATATTGTTTCATGCTTGATTTCATTTTATATTTGCTCTGTTGCTAGAGGGAAAATGGATTGTAGATGTCAGAATTGTGATCTTGCCACATTTACAGTTTATTGAGTTTGGTGACTACATGTTTTGCCATATACTTGTGTTCTAATCAAGCATGTCAGAGAAATTCTGCAATTGTTTTGCAGTATATGCATCTAAATGTTGGTGCTTGCTTTAAAATAATCCACTAATGAGTGTAACTGTGAGCAGGTGGATGTGATTGGCATTGATGAAGCTCAATTTTTTGGCGACCTCTATGATTTCTGCTGTGAGGTAGCTGATGTTGATGGGAAAACTGTAGTGGTTGCTGGCCTTGATGGTGATTACTTGAGGTAGTTGAAATGTGAAATGTTGGTGCTTGCTTTAACAATAATCCACTTCTGTATTGTGATAAGATGGTTGTTGTGCCGAACAGGAGGAGTTTTGGCTCAGTGCTGGATATCATCCCACTTGCTGATACTGTCACCAAGCTTACTGCACGGTGTGAGCTCTGTGGCAAACGTGCTTTCTTCACTTTGAGGAAGACGGCTGAGCAGCAGACTGAGCTCATTGGTGGTGCTGATGTTTACATGCCGGTCTGTCGTCTGCACTACGGCAATGATCAACGCGGTGTTTCTGTGGAAGCCGCAAGAAGCAGCTTTGGTTTTGAAGCTGCTGTGGTTAAAGAATGACTTGATTGTTGAAACAACTGCGACTGTGTAGAGAGAGGTGTTGGCTTGTGTTTTAAGATCTATCCATGGCTGTTTATGTACAATTTTAGTAGCTTATGTTTAAACTCGTGGTGTGAGAAGTGTAAAGATGATGCTCATAACTTCATTAATTAGCCCTCGAACCTCCATTGTCAAATCTTCATGAAAAAGTTGTGATCTCATTTGTAATGGAAGATCCGAGGTTGCTCGTACTCTCTGATAGGTTGCTCAATGTTATTATCTCTCTTCATTTATTTATATGATTTCTCTCAATCACATGAATCTAGCCTATGTATTGATTTTATCCTCCTTTCTGTTGTGTAGTGCATTGAATACTCCACCCGCCCGGGCCTATACATGATTTTAGGGGGCAAAGCAGTATTTCCTCCGTTCTATTTAAAGTGTTCGATTTCTTTTGAGTATAGATATTTAGGAGAAATGTATAAAATAATTAAAGTGTTAAAAAATGGTTAGGGTGGAACCCTAAATCCTACTCCTCCGTATTTAGGAGAAACGTATAAAATAGTTAAATTATTAACAAGTAGGTAGGAGATATATTTTTTGAAGGAATAATTATTTCTTAAAATGAAAGTGAGATATTTTTATATTATTTCTTAAAATGAAATGAGATATTTATAAATAAAAAGTGAAATATTTTAAATGGAATAAATGGAGTAATTAATGAATGAATATATATCCTGAATGGAACAAATATAAATAAGCAATAAAAGATTCATAAAATGTAATAATACTCTCCTAAATAATTTATGACTTTAAATAATATTTATAATTGTCCGCAAAGGCAGGCCGGCTCTATTGTTGCTACGCCACTCTATTATCACATCTCAATAATTGTTTCCGGTTCAAAAGTTTGAAAATATTGTATTGTAGTAGATTTTATACGGCAATTAAATTAAATCAACAATACCAACCGTTCAATCTTCCGTCTAGAATAAGTATATCATAATTATTTTAATCATCGTTCATAAAAAATATATCATTTACTTTTTTAAAATATATTATTCAACACAACCATTTATTATTTATAAAAACATCATTCTCTCCATTTATAAATTATTAAAATTCAATCTAATGTTAAATAGCTACACGATTTGGTTTATTATTTTATTTTCTCTGATTTCGAGCTGGAACAACGACATTAATATATAATAGACAAAAACTTGGATGAGTTTCGCTTCAGCGTGAGCTCACCCTTGTTTTTTGTTAAAATAATTACATATTAATTATGATGAGTAAAGATAATTAGATTTTGTTAATTAAAATAAATATATATTAATTATGGTGAGTAAAGATAATTAGATTTTGTTAATTTATAATTAAATTTATTAATTTTTAATTATAATTTTTAATTTAAAATTAGAATTTATTAATTCATAATTATGGTTTATGAATTCATAATTGATGTTTATTATCATAATTAGGGTTTATTAATTCACAATTTGAGTTTATTATTCAAAATTAGGGTTTATTATTTCCAATTAGGGTTTATTAATTCAAAATTAGGATTTATTAGTTCAAAATTATTACTCCCCCTGTCCCATTTAAAATGTCTCACTTTCCTTTTTGGGTTGTCATTACAAATATCACATTCCCTTTTAGGAAATAATTTCCCTTCAAAAAATGTGGGTCATACCCACTTTTTAACACTTTAACTACTTAACTACTTTATACATTTCTGATAAATAATCGTGTCCAAAAGAAATGTGACACTTTAGACGGGACGGATGGAGTATTTATTAATTTACAATTAAAGTTTATTAAATTAATTAATTTTAATTAGAATTAATTTAATTAATTAATAATTAGGATTTTCTCATTGTAAGCGCGCCCACCGGAGACCACCCTATATAATATATCCAAAACCCAATTTCCAATGGACAAAGACGATAGATACAAAGGAAGAAAGTAAATAGACGGCAATGGACCTAATTTCTTTTTATTTAGAAAATGGAATTATTATAGTATAAATACACACGTAGTCAGCGCAGCAGAGATCTGAAAACGTAAAGAAAGATGGAGCAAATATCGCACAAGCAGCTGACGGTGAACGGCATCAGTATGCACGTAGCGGAGGCGGGGAGGGCCGGCGGCGGTGCTCTTCCTCCACGGCTTCCCGGAGCTCTGGTACTCGTGGCGCCACCAGATGGTGGACGTCGCCGCCAAGGGGTACCGCGCCATCGCTCCCGATCTCCGGGGCTACGGGGACACCGACTCTCCGCCTCTGTCGACCAGCTACACCGTGCTCCACATCGTCGGAGACTTGGTGGCGCTGCTCGACGCCCTCGGCCTGGAACAGGTGTTCCTGGTCGGCCACGACTGGGGCGCCATCATTGCCTGGTGGTTCTGCTTGCTCCGACCAGATCGAATCAAAGCTCTCGTTAATACCAGCGTCATTTTTCAGCCGAGAAATCCTAATGTCAAAACCATCCAGGGCTATAGAGACGCATTTGGTGATGCATTCTACATGTGCAGGTTTCAGGTATCCCAAATTAGGTTTCAATTGCATCATTTACAGGAATTTTGGAATAGCTAATTAGCTCTTGTTTCTTTATTTAAATGTAGAGCAATTCAGGTTTCATTTTCACATGTATTTTAATCAACTTTTATCAGAAGCATTAATTGAAACAATTTTTCTTTCTCAAAATTATCGCTTTCTTGCTCGCTCGTAATTCGCTTGTTAAGTCCTGCTTAAATTCTTCACGATGAATTAGCTAGCTAGGTATCTTATATATTCTGTGACTTATTTTAAATCTGCAGTATTAGTAAATTGTTCCAGAATGAATTTGTTGAACATCAAGAAAGTAGCAAAGCGTTTCTTCCAAGTTGTTGCAGATTCGATTTCTCAAAATGTTTCTTCCAAGTTATTTTATATCTGCAGTATTACTAAATTGTTGCTGATATTGAATTGAAGGAAGATATATGTTTGTTTTGTAGGAAGTAGGAAAAGTAGAGGCCGCATTCGCATCCACAGACACCGCAACTCTGATCGCCACATTTCTGGCGACGAGAGATCCAAAGCCTCCAAGCATCCCGGTGGAGGTAGGGTTGGACGTTTTTTCAAGGGCCCTGCAAAAGAATTGCCCTCATGGCTAACTCCGGAAGATATCAACTACTACGCTAATAAATTCGACAAAACCGGCTTCACCGGAGGGTTGAACTACTATCGCGCCATGGATTTGTACGTTTATCTATTTAGTCAAATACTGTATGAGTATGATGCGCTGGGTTTATTCTGTGCTGTTTTGGCAGGAGCTGGGAGCTGACGGCCCCGTGGACAGGGGCACAGGTAAAAGTGCCCGTGAAGTTTGTGATCGGTGATCTGGACTTGACCTATAAGTTTCCTGGTGTGGAGGAGTTCATTAATGGCGGATTCAAGAAATATGTTCCACTATTGGAAGAGGCTGTTGTGATGGAAGGAGTCGGCCACTTCCTCAACCAAGAAACACCCCATCAACTCAGTCAACACATACTCGATTTTATCAACAAATATTGATGTTAATTACACTTTTTCTTCATCTTTTCAATAAACCAAAACGTCGAGTTATATGGAATCATCAGTTGATTTCAACTATCGTTTTGCTGTTGTATGAGTTTGATTTGAATGGAATAAAATATTACAATATTATTATTTAATATAACTATTAAGACACGGATCTTTAATGGGAATTCATGCAAGTTTGTCTCAACCCTATTAACCCCATATTCTTGTCGCAATCGTTTTGTTAGCACATAATAAAGTGAAAGCATCTCTTAAATATTAGTACTCCATGTTCATTAATTAATCAGTAAGATAATTGACTAAAAATTAGAAGGTGACAACTGACAAGCAACCTAACAATTTGGTAGAAAAACTTATATGTATTGTAAACTCAAGAATTGATTGTAATTGATTGTAATTAGGCACATTGTAAACTTATAGTGGGTGAAAAAATATCTTCAAATTTACTACAATTTTACATAATTATTTCTTATAGCCTATTAACAACAAGTTGTTTGTGGTCCCACTAATCAATTAGACCAATTCGAAATTGAAATATTAGTGAAGAACAAATCGAAAAGGGGTGGTCTCCTGTGCGCACCACGCGCACAGTGAGACCCCTAATTATTTTTTTAATTAATTAATTTAATAAACCTTAGTTATAAATTAATAAATCATAATTTTGAATTAATAAATAATACTTTTAAATAAATAAACTGAATTAATAAATATTAGTTTTGAATTAAATAAAGTCTAATTAAAATTAATAAACTCTAATCGTGAATTAATAAGTCCTAATTTTGAATAATAAACCCTTATTTTGAATTAATAAACTCTAGTTGTGAATCAATAAATCATAACTGTGAATTAATAAACCTTAATTTTGAATTAATAAACCTTAATTATGCATTAATAAACTTTAATTATGAATTAATAAATCATAATTAAGAATTAATAAATTCTAATTTTGAATTAATAAATTATAATTAAAAATAAAAAAATTTTATTATAAATTAATAAAATCTAATTATTCTTATTCATCATAATTTATATATAATTATTTTAACAAAATTAATACATAATTATTTTGACAAAAGTGAACTCAGTAAACGGAACTCACCTAAATTTTTGTCATCGAAGAATTGGTTGGATCTTTAGTTACTAAATTGATTATTTAGATCGGCTAACTGAAAACCGAACTTTATTTTTTCTAATACTGGAAACCTTTTCTTTTTCGGCCGTGTATGTGTTGGCTGCAGGTGCTTCCGAAACACACCTTGCGTTACGTCTGGGAAAAAAAAACCCATCAAGATTTGGATCAAAAAAATAAATCAAATTACAATACAGGCTCCCTCTCTATCTCTCAAGAAAACGGTGAAATACAATGCAGATGAGAAATCTGAAATCTACTGCGCTTATTGTTCTCATCTAGTCGGCTAATCCATCGCAATTCGACGTCCGTCCTCGATTTAAATTCCTGCGAATCCAGAATCGCTCACGCCGTCGCGCCGCAGAGAACTGAGATCCCATATCATATCAGACCTTTGTATTATTTTCTTGATCTCCGAAAACTGGATTGCGAAATAAACAGTAAGAACTACCCGTTCCTCTGAATTAGCTCCATTTGATGATTCGGACAGTGTAGGGCGTGTTTGTTGAGTAATCGGTCGTTCGATGGCTTCGTGGCTGAAAGCGGCTGAAGGTACGTTTTGTTTTCTTATCGATATTATAGTTTGATACGCATTTGTAGTGTTGAGTTGCGTCATTGCTGGAATCGTACTTTGATCTGGGTTGTGCGTTGCTCGTAAATCTGAGCTAAACCCCTTACTCTGTTGATCTTTTATAAACTTGAAGCGCCAAATATATTGAATTGATCTACCTTAGCTGTTCTCATTGAATACTGTTCTGGAAGAAAATTTGCGCATTGAGCATGTGTATTCCATAATCAGTTTTTTGCTTCTGCTGGAATTGATGTGTTTGTCTTCAGTTTTGAGCTTTTGAGATAAATATTATAGGACAGGACTAGACTAGTTCTGCTAGAAGGGAATCTGAAATTTCTGCACATTGTTGTAACTTGTGCTTTTTATTTGCAGATTTATTTGAAGTAGTGGACCGAAAGGCAAAGCTAGCAGTTGGGGAGAAGCCGGATGAACTTCTTCTTCCTGCCAAAGGTATGTATCTGGTGATTTTCGTCCCCTGTCATGTCATATCTGGTTAATTGAAATTACTGACCTAATTGATGCATCATTCTGTGGAAATGCACTTCCGTAGTCCAGCTCCAAATTTGTTGGGTGGTTGCCAACTCCAAAACTAGTTTTTTGAATGATGATTCAGGCAATCTATCCGTTTCTGGGCCATTCTTACACATATCAAGGCTAATCGACCTCTTTTTATCAGGGCAATTCACACTTAGACTAGTCGGTTTCGCTTTGTAGTTTATTCGGAAAGTTAGTCTATAAATGCCCAATACCAGTAGACTCAGATCACATCCAATCACTGCTGCAGTTGTAATATGATGTGGCCATGTGGAAGCGAATGATGGAACTCAAAAGAATTTACCTGATCCTCATAACCAAACTGAAATTACGGGAAAGGAGAAAACTCCAAATTCTTGAATATAAAGACTAAATAAAACTACAAAACATTATATTAAAAAGAAAAAAGTAGATATCATAAAAATAAGAAGTGCATGTCCGTCCGACTAAAGAGACACTTTGTGACTCCTGTACTTGTTTCTACAAAAGCGTTGCCAATCTTTTCCAAATATGTTAGTGCAACCACCTCTCAATCATGATCCCAGGGTTTTAGAGGTGCTAGGACTGGGGTCTTCCCACCTAATAAATGTTCTGCATATTGAGGTTCTTAATTCTTAAAGGTCCTAATCAATTCTAAAGCTATTGTAAGTTGTTTGAGTTTTAAGGTTAAGCAAAATCAGAGATTATGCACCTGGCATTCCGTAGATATAAGCTGAACCAGTGATTCTTATGTGGAGTTTGGATTTTTTGTTTCAATTCTTTGTAATAATTAAGGACAATTAGATCACAGTTGCAACAATTGTATAAAGGTTATAGAGGCGCTTCTACCTATCCCTTCCCACCTTTCATTAGTTTACTTTTTCCTTTTCACCTTTCCCAACAGGATTGCTATCAATGCTATGCATGGCTTTTATGGGGCTGCTCCATTTTCCCTTCTTGAATATTTCCTGTTTACTTTACAATGATACCCTAATGGTATTCCTTACTTCTAGGCAATAGGTAGAAAATTCCCTTAACTACAAAATTATGGTGCCCTGAAACAATCTCAGAATTATCTCGTATAAAGTGACTCCTACTGAATTCATAGTTGAGAATTCTGGTAAACCTAGTTTTTGAGAATAAACTCTTAAAGTTTGAATCCATCGACCAACTGTTTAAAATTGGCCTGGGCCTTTGCATTGTATCAAGATATCAGTGCAGTCTGGTCTATCAGGCTAAAAACCGAAATCAATTAAACGAATTTCGTTTTGTTCATTTTATTTTATTTTCTTGAGAAAATTTAAAGGTTTTTATTCAGTTTTATTTTATGTAGATGGATATTTGGGTTTTGGGATTGTATCATAGTGTTTGGGGTGGAATCAAGTTCAAGGTGGCTTATGGATTCAAAAGCAAAAAGACTGTAGGCACTGTTTCATTTCAGGCTTGTTTAGAGAATGGAGATTAGATCTCTTGTGATTGCGTCCTTGTTTTTTTGTTAGTTTTGGGGGGTGGATGTCTTGTTCTTTGTATGTATTTCCTTTGTTTTATTCTAAAGAACTGTTATTGTTTCTACTGACAACAGAAAAATAGTAGTACCTAAATTTATATGTTAATTTGCTATTCTTCCTCCTTTTTTTCTCAAAAAGGTCCTAATGGGCGAGGATCTCAAGCAAAGAGGGCTAGAGCAAGAGCAAAGGTATAATTTTATGTGTCGATAGCTTGGTACACAACTATTATATATGCCAAAAGTCTTCTAAGGATCTTGGAGTTTTGTAACAAAATTTTCTTAAAACTGCAGAAGAAACTCTTATCCAATGAAGCTCCTTCTGCTGTTGATAATGAAAGAGAGCAAACAATACCCGAAACATCAGAATCACCAGCACAACTTGATGGCAATATCTCCTTTCCTTTGATTGAAAGTAGTGAGAGTAATCCAGGTGTTCCTACTAGTAGAGTTGACAGTGATGAGCAATACAAAGCTGATAATGATGGTTCAATAACTGAGACTTCTGTGCTTGGAACAATATCTAATAATGAGGCCATACCAGGTGGTGATCATGTCGATGCAGAAAAATCTACTGATGTAGAAGCTAGAGCTTCAAATTTGAATGGTGAACCCAGAATGGAAGAAAATGGAGATAACCCAGTTGGAAATATATCAAAGGCCCCTATAGATGCTCATGTAGTCAATAGTGATCCTTCCACTGATGTCAGTCGAGATTTGATATCAGAAGATGCAGGAACTTTAAAGAATATTGAACTTTCTGGATCTCAAACTCTACATGAAGATACACCAATTAGAGCTGATACCCAATCCAGGGACGTGGATTTGATAAATGAACCTGATGCCAAGAACAAGCAGCATCAAGAGCAAGAAACTGTTAAATCGGCAGTTAAAGTACAAGAACAACTAGAAGAGGTAAGTGGTGAAATTATAAATGACAAGGAACTTTTTTGGTCCCATTCTTGATTATGATCTCTTAAATGGTGAGGAAAGCTTTTGTATAGACTAATAGTTTAGTTCAACAGGCTCAAGGACTACTTAAAACTGCAATTTCAACAGGGCAGCCAAAGGAAGCTAGGCTAGCCCGGGTAAGAAACATAACATTTTACATGTATAAGTAGGGATATCTTGTTTAAGGCATTATCAACATTTTTCTTTGTCATTTCTATTTGTATTTTTTAATTTCTTGCTTGCATTTTCTAGTTTCTAGTATCTTCATTTGAAAGTTGGGATCTTTGCTCACTATGAAATATTTTAAGCTAATTATTTCCTCGGCTTGATTCAATGACTTTGAAAGTCTGGCAATCCGTGATGAATATCGTTTATTGGTAAATTTATTAGTTACAAAACAGCAGCCAACACAGAATACAGTTGTAATTGGTTTTCTTATAGGGTTTATTGAAATATATTAATTAAGTGTTGATGAGGTGTATCATAGAACCAGAGTTCGAGCCAAACTAGAGGTTCTCATCTTCAATCCCACCACCACCTATTTATAAAAACTTTCACATGCAAGTTTCCAGTAGAAGGTTGCCTGTCTACACATAAAGGGAGCATGTTGAATGTGTTAATAAGTGTTAAAATGAAGCTTCTCTATGCTACCTTAACTTTTTAGATGAGGTAGTCATTCATCATAGTTTACTATAAAGATTTCAATTCTTCCAAAAATACTATGGTCAGTAACATGTTTAGTACATAATGGAGCTGTTTAGCAGTCAAAGACTTGTCATCACATCTAACACATGGACATTTTGCTTTACATTGTCATGGTTAGGTTTGTGCTGGACTTTCATCACGCCTGCAAGAGTACAAATCTGAGAATGCTCAGTTAGAAGAGCTTCTGACGGCAGAGGTGATCAATGGAATCCTACTTGAAATAGCTAAAAAAGTTAAGAATTCCTTTACAAGAATAGCCTTAAAAGAACATAACATTCTATGTGGTTGTGCATAAATGTAACAGAGGGAACTGACAAAATCATATGAGGCTCGTATAAAGCAGCTCCTGAAAGATCTATCTGCATCTAAAGGAGAGGTGAGCAAAGTGGAGGCAAATATGGTAGAGGCATTATCTGCAAAGAATGCTGAAATTGAGACACTTGTCAGTTCTGTTGATGTGCTGAAGAAGCAATCTGCTTTGGCTGAAGGAAATTTGGCAGCACTTCAGGTTAATTAATTTCTGAAAATGCTTACTGTGATTTTATATTATCAGTTTTTGTGCTGAGAGATGAAGCAACATACCTGAACCCAAAACTGAAAATAATATAAAGGTAAGGGAGGGAAGGTGGAAACTTGAGTGCTATATCCCTCATAATTTTGGGACTCTTCAATGGATATTGGATACTGCCAATATATTTGTTGTATTCTCTTTTTTCCTTGCCTTTTCTCTGTCTGCAGGGATGTATTATCAATATTAGGACTCATGGGAAGCATAAATCAGACCCCTAAGTTGAGAAAATCCCATCCGGATGCCAATATATATTTCTGTTCTCATGACTCTTCTCCCTGGTTCTTCATGTATTCGGTGGACCCATGAACAATTCTTGTTTATCATGTGGATAATGTATAATTGTCATGTATTATCTTGCATGTAGTCTCTTTCTTATCTTACTTCCTTTAATATGTGCCAGGCAAGTATGGAATCCATAATGAGAAATAGAGAATTAACAGAAACAAGGATGATGCAAGTAAGTTTCTCTTCTCCTCCCAAGGTTATGAAGCATGGCTGGTGGATCTTAGTTCAGTGAAATCGGTCTAATTTCAGGCCCTAAGAGAGGAACTGGCTGCTGCCGAGAGAAGAGCTGAGGAGGAACGTTTTGCACATAATGCCACAAAGATGGTTTATATCTATTTCTCTTTGCTCTCTTCCTATTTTAGTGTGTGTCTTTTATCTGTGTTCTTGTACATGTGTTCCGTTTGTTGCTGTTGTTGTTAGTTCCTTAACAATGTGTCAAAGATTCTAGAGATGTTTACATGCTGAACTTCTAAACTTAATAGGCAGCTAGAGAAAGGAAGGAGAATTAGAACAGAGAGCGATTGAGGCATCTGCAGCATTAGTCAAAACTCAGGTAATGCGACACATGATATTCATTGTAAATATCATAGATATAAATCTGTTGCCTCATTGTTTATTTTTTTATTTCTTCCTTTTATTTATTTCATTTTTGGGTTAAGATGAGGGGGTTCTGATGTGACTTGGTAGACCAAGTCTAGCCGATATTCTATGGCATCTCTATTGTGCAAATGTGCTTGAAAATAGGGTCTGAATATTTGTAACGAGTGTATTAGCTCGCTATGGATGCAAAATTAGTCAATACTAATAGTCTAATCTACTCATTCATTATCTTCTCTAAAGTAGTAGCCTGGAGTTTTGGCTCTGGGAGATGCCCTATTCCAGTGGTCTATATCCTTGATTAAACTCTCCAGTAAAAAGGAAAATATCTTCTGTAGATGTAACTCTGTTTGGGAAAGAGTTCTGGAATTTGTGGCTTCCATATGCCACCTCAAGACAACTTCTGTTGTGATGATTTTGCACCCTACATTGCGTTTTTGAAGAAGGCATTTATTGGTCTTGTCATATTGCGACATTAAGAACATAGTATTTGTCATCTGAATATAACAGACCTTATTATTGATATTCTAGTTTTATATTGCTAACAAGTAACAAGAAAAACCTTTTCAATATGTACTTTCATCAGAGAGCAGCTGATGATAGGGCTTCAAAAGCAGCAGAACTTGAGCAGAAGGTAGCTCTTCTTGAGGTAATGGCTTTTTTATTTCTTCATCAGTATGGACATTTTGCTTCTATCCTTGTTCTCGCCCCTGTTCTGCACTGTCTTTGAAGTGAAAGAGGAAATTGTAAATTACTGAGTAAATATTTCTATTACTTTTACATTTGGTACTAGGTTGAATGTGCTTCCCTGAATCAAGAACTGCAAGATATGGAAGCTCGTGTTCGTCGTGGGCAAAAAAAGGCTCCCGAAGATGCAAATCAAGCAATTCAGGTGCAAAAAAAGGCTCACGTAGATGCAATGATTTGGTTTCTAAAAATGGCACACCACCAAGGATTCCATAGTAGTAATATAAACATGCTAGCAAATATAAGAGGTCTCAGTACAGGAGTTAATTTGCAGTTAGGATTAGGATTTTGGAGATACCTGAAACTGATCCCTCTTTTATCAGGTTTTAGACCTTGTAGAACAGGATTCAATGACTTTATTAATTGGATTCTGATGATTGGGTAAAACTTGGATGCTTTTGTTCCTTCTCAGCTAAAGGAAATCATTGAATATATATGGAAGAAAACTTATAGGTGCATATGTATGAAATACTAGCTAACCAAAAAATTGGGGATATGTCGTAAAACAATAAATGATTGTATATGATGACAGTGTATAATTTCTACGTAAAGGTTAAAGATCTTTTCATCGATTTTTCCTGGTCCTAGGCAAGTTAGCACAGATTTCTCTGTAGTAGCATGCCTTAGCTTGTCTCTACGACAAACCAAAACCTGATAAGTTTTAGTTCTTCAATCAGAAAAACATAGTTCTTTTATTCCCTTTTTTTGTTCTCTAGCTTGTAACTGATTTGATCTTCTCAACATGAAGGTGCAGGCATGGCAAGAGGAAGTGGAGCGTGCACGTCAAAGTCAGAGAGAGGCTGAGAGCAAACTTTCTTCGATGGAGGCAAGTTAATTTTTACTTAAAGATAATTTCTACTAGAATTTAATGTAGAACTAGACTAGGACAGGGCATATTGGCAGAAGTCATTGTTTATTCTATCAATGTTACAGGCTGAAGTGCAGAAGATGAGGGTTGAAATGGCTGCCATCAAGAGGGATGCTGAGCATTACTCACGTCAGGTAACCCTAATTTGTTTCCCCAAGCATATCATCTGGATTATTCTGGAAGTGCTAATTTATAGTGGGTTATGACTTATGGAAGGTTAATATAGTTTCCTTTTGCATAGCATTAAGTGAATGTACTTTAGAATTTGTTCCTGAAGATGATGCATGAAATAATCAACTTTCAAAACAAAACAAAAACTGCACCTAGAATTTCTATAATCTATATGATGCAGTATCACTTAACTTTCCCCCTTTTGTGAAACTTAAGTGAATTCCAGTGCTTGATTACTTGTCTTGGTGTTGTAGTTCATTGTTTTTTATTATAGACTTCATCCTGTAGGTTCTCAATTCATGGGTTATTTCCTTCTTGTCATGCTGATCCACTGGATCTGGATAAACCTCCAACAGTACATAGAACATGGACTTTATTTTTGACATTTCCCTTTCTAGAGGACAATATTCTAGCTAAATATGTAGGGTAATGGGATCCTATGCCATTGGTGATTGCACATCAGTGACATTGAACTTCAGTGTTTTGTAAAGCCCAGAAGTATTCTGTTCAAAGATGCATAATATGAGGATTTAAAGTAAACTTTGTATTGATGATATTATTCTATCATTTATGTCTTTTTCCTTTTTGTATCTACAAATGAATAGATATACCAAAAAGTTCAACAACATACACAAGGACTCGGGGCATACCTAAAGAAATGACACTTTATGAATACAGAGGGAAGGAAAAGCAATTAGTGTGCAAAAAAAAAAAAATGCCCAGGGACACCATGTAAGCCTTGGGGTACAAACTAGTTCACAATACATCATGCCAAAGCGATATGGTTTGCTTCTTGTGCATGGCACGCCTTTTCTTTTTCAATATTTAATAGCCTGGAAATGGTAGACATAGCCCTCCCCAACTCTTCTTTCCATAATTTTTTAATTTATATTGATCTCATATTTTAGACTTGTCATTCAGTTTTGAAGTCTGAAGTTCTGCATGTTTTTGAGCAGGAGCACATGGAACTGGAAAAACGTTACCGCGAGCTAACTGATTTATTGGTAATTTTGTCATGTTATTGGCTACCTCTGGACCATGACAATTTGCTTGATATCAAACTATTGCATTCGTTTCCAGTATTACAAGCAAACACAACTTGAAACTATGGCTAGTGAAAAAGCAGCAGCTGAGTTTCAGTTGGAAAAGGAAGTCAAGCGTCTTCAGGAAGCACAGGTCTGGACTTGGTTTATGCTGCATTTGTTTTCACCTACTCCTGCACACCAGCCACTCTTTCCATATACCTTCTTTAACTTTGAAATGTATTAACTCTTTAAACAGTTGGAAGCTGAAAGGAGTAGAGTTTCTCGCCGTGCATCATCCTCTTGGGAAGAGGATACTGACATGAAAACCCTCGAGTACGTGTATCCTCATTAAATACTTGTTGACGATGTTGTAAAATATTGTTTGATGATACTATATGGGAACTTCTTTTATTTTCCCTGAGTCTTACACTGTAACTGATTTGTTAAAAATTAAAGTATTTAGTAACATCTGCAAGACTGTAAATTTCTAGGCTTTCTTTTACTTTCTAAAAGTAAGTGTCAGGCTTGTTGTGTCTTCTAGGCTGAATCTGAGTTCCCTGATGCTACTGGGCATGCAAGTCATGACGCTTTTTGTGCTTAATTAGGTTCATCTGTTATGATTACTTGTTATGTGCTCTGCATAATAGATTTCCAACATTTTATGAGCATTGATTTGCGTGTCATTTTTTTATGAGAGCTCCTTTTCCATTTAAATCATAAGAATCAAGGAAGAAATTTACACAGAGATGCCCAAATATAAGCCATATGATCTTGATGAAGTTATCCTCATTAAATGATCTTATAATCCTTTTTTGAGTAAGATAGCTGTTCAAGGTTGTGGATTGAAATGTATTTAGTTTTGACAATTTTTCTGTATGTGTAAATTAAGAAGCTGGATAACTGAACTGCTTGAGAAGCAATTCATAATTTTCACTTAGATTTGAAATTCTTATTCCCTCCCTTGGCCTAATAAGTTTACTCTCATATTCCAATTCAGGCCTCTGCCCTTGCATCATCGCCAAATGGCTGGAGCAAGCTTACAGGTATATATATTTTTCCAACAAAAGTGTTCCCTTGCTAATCCAGATTATCGCGTGATACTCTGAAATTTGAATCTACCGTGCAGTTGCAGTTGCAGAGGGCAGCAAAACTATTAGACACTGGGGCTGCTAGGGCAACAAGATTTTTGTGGCGGTATCCGACAGCCCGCATTATCCTGCTGTTCTATCTGGTGAGAAAGACAACATACGAAAAGATTCCTTCATGTTTCAAAGGAATTTCTTTTATCACTAGTTTTTACTATACAGATCCTAGAGAATGAAATGAGACGTTGAACTCTAAAACCATCTTATTGTTTCTACGGAACTCAGTTTTTGTCTTTTACGTGGATCATATGCATTATGAAAGTTTGCTATCTAATCTTGTGCCTGTAACTATATTATCAAATCCCATTTAAATGCATTACTGATTTCCGTTTGAGTGACATCTTGGTGCTATCTGTATGGCATTATAATGAGGTCAAAACATGGAATAGTAAGCAAGGACACTTCGGCACATTCTTTAATCAAGATTCCAACTCAAGTTCATTTATCATAGTCCGTCAAAGCAATATTCTTTTCTAATGATACTATGTGATGATGTTGGCAGGTTTTTGTGCATCTCTTCTTGATGTACCTCTTGCATCGCCTTCAGGTATGTAAATCTGGTTACTTGCCAATCGTTATAGCAAACACATTGGTTGGCCAATTTTAGAACTTCACACTAAACAATAAGCAGTGATATGTTTATGTTGTTTCATTATTATTTGTATACTAGACAATATGCTAGCAACTGAACGAGGATATATTTATACTAGACAATATTTTTATAACCTTTGGGCACTGTATTTGTGGAAGTTCTGTATGATGTCTGTTCGTTTACTGATTTTGATATCCAATCTGGTAGAGAGTGAGTTTTTTCACATTTATTAAGAGCGGTGTTATACTTGAGAGTTCTGCTGTACTTGAAACGTGCAATAAAATACTGCCATCAAGTGTTGTTGAGCACGTATTCCATACGATGTGCAGGTACAAGCTGATAACAATACACCTAATGAAGTCGAAGAATCTATGAGATTATTTAACAGGACATCACGTTGAGGTGCTGCCTTGCTGGATGTTGCTTCCAGTTGATATTGATGCTAAGAATTCACCGTCTGGATATCCAATGGTGATTATTCTGCTAATTCTGACACTAAACGAGGTTTTGTCACTAACAGGAATTGCTCAACATGGAAGTTTCAACTTCTGGCTAATTCTCTACTAATAAGATGTATATGAGCCACATGTTTGGTTTTTTTTTTTTTTGCCCCCTGGTGAAAGATGAATTTGTGTGCTTTCCGAGAGTTATGATGTATTCTTTGAATGCTTTACATATCCACGTAAATATGAACTGGAAATTTAACCCATTGCATTTGTTGGGGATTTCCAACTTTTGTTGAAGAAGCACGAAATGTATATATATACAGTCAAAATTATTAGTGAAAGGAAAAACATTTAGTTGTGGTCACATCCAGAATTTTGGTTTCTTGCATTTGTGGAGAAATAAATGGTTTTAGCAGAAATGAGTCAAATGACCATTTTGCTTCAAGTCATATATATCATATCTGTTTTAGAATGGCATAACGATTTACATATAAAGATCGAACTGAAGTCAGTTATTTGGAAGGACTAGGTACACAATGCCTGAATCACACCCACCCTTCAAACACAATCATTATCTTCATCATCTACAGCAGCCAAAACATCAGCAAGAAATTGAGCAGCTGGGCTGCGCGGCCTGGCCCTGGGCCGCCCGATGCACCTCTCGATGAACGCCTTGAACTCGTGGTCATGCACGTCATCCATGGCTCCAGGCATCACCCCGGCCGTGACCTTTCTGTATATCTTCCCCATACTATCACACTCGCTGTAGGGTATCTCGCACGTGGCTATCTCCAACAAGCACATCCCTAAGGAGTATATATCGACCAGAAAAATGTAGTCCTCCTCGTACAGCTCGGGCGCCATGTACTCACGCGTGCCTATGATGGAACGTGCGGTGTGGCTCTCCCCCACGACCGCGGCCTGCCCCAGATCCCCGATCTTCACCTTCCCACGCTGCCATTGATGAAGATGTTACTGCAGTTCAAGTCTCTGTGAATGATGCAGGGCTCATGGCTGTGCAGATAATCCAACCCTTCGAAGAATCTGGACCCCCCACTTCTTGAGGGCCTTCACCGAAACGTGGCGATGCTTCTTCCTGTAGCTACTGGGATTGCCGGAGGCACAGGCCTCGGTGATGAAATTCAAAGTGTTGTGCTCCACATCTTTCCAGAAATAGTAGAGAAATTCCGAGAGTAATCGTACAGTGACAGAGGGATCGCTGCTGAAGTTTCGGAGGCGAACTTGGTTCCATACGACGTCTCTACCTTCACTCTGATCGAATGCGCGATACACTTTTTTCACAGCTCCACACCCTAATAGCTCCACGTCTGCCCAAACCGCCCCCATGGATCAACCTCCACGAAGGCCTCCCTCTCCTCCAACTCCTCTTCATCATCATTATCATCATCTATGCCGCCCTTTGGGGAATCCATTTATATATAGAGGTTCAAATTTTCAAGTACGATAATTAAATATTATGTTATTTTAAATGTAATTTATGTTAATTTATTTTACAACTCTCAACCTTTTCTTGGGAAATAATTAGATGAGAAAACGAGTTGATTGTTTGTAAGGGTCACGAATTTTTGAAGGTTCATATTAATGAAATCTAATCTCAATGATTTTTAATCATTCAATCTACAATATTATATGGAAGGAAAATGTCTTACCAATTGAGCAAATTAAATTTTAGTTTTGAGAATTACAACTCATACACACCCACACACTCATGTACTCGGGATGACTTGAACCCCGATCTACTAATTGGAGGAAATCTTACCAATTGAGTTATGCTTCGTCGTCATTAAACTTTAGTTTTAAGAAACTTTTAAGTATTCATACTTCAATAGTAGAATAACAGAGATGATAGATAGCAACAATTGTGAATAAATTTGTAAAGTAGATCAAATACGAATAAATTTAGTGAATGTCATCTCAATATTAATATATAAAATTTCTTGAATGAAAGCATAATCAGAAGCAACTGAATTTAGGATTAGCACGACCAAAAATCTTATATGATACAGGTGAATCAGTTCTATATATCAAAATTCAAAAGCGAATCTCTCTTCATTTTTTTCTTTTCTTAGGGTAATATTGAAATACTCCACTCCGTCCCTCATTTTCCTTCCTGGTTTTCTTTTTGGGACGTCCCCCAATTTTTTCAGATCTATTTATGAAAACTATCTTTCCAACTTTATCCTCAATAATATTCTTTATTTATACTTTTTACCACCTATGGTCCATCACTATTTCTCTTTTTACCCTCAACAACTATTTATTTACACATTTTATCAATTATGACTCATCACTAACTAATTTAATATTACATTATTGCGAGACTCTTATTCCACTCATAAATACATTCAATAACTTTTATTAAAACTCGTGCCTGATTCCTAACACTCCATTTGGGGGACGGAGATAGTATTACGTCTTATATTTCACTTTCCATTGACCGGTGAAGTTCATGAATTTTTACACACACATATATATTATACTATTCAGTTTGTACATTTTGCAATATATTTAGGTTCAACTCGTAACAAGTATTTCCTATTAAGTTGGTTTATAATTTGTAGCTGTTTATCACATTTGATTAATATTTATATTATTATCCACTAAATAAATATATATATATATATATATATGGAGTGGATCAAATGAGAACCACATCTTTTTCGAACTCTGCGAACATATATAAGGCGTTGAAGATGATGCAAAGCAGTATAAAGTTGTGCATAACGAAAACTTTCTAAAATTATTTTGTTGTACAACAATTTTAGAAAGTTTTCGTTATGCACAACTTTATCTTATTTTGTTCATATCTTCAACGTCTTATCATAGTTCTCAAGTTCTCAAAAGATGAGTTCTCATGGATCCAACCTATATATATATATATATATATATATATATATATATATATAAATGAAACATGGAAGTCATTTATTTCTTTTTCTGTTGACTGTAATATTCATTTAATTTGAATTTCCTTCATTAATTAATCAGCATTCCATGAATTGAATTTGGAATGCTGCATGAAACAAAATCAAATTACAAAACTTTTGATGCATGCAATTTACTATATGCTACAGGTGAATCAGTTCTATATATCAAAATTCAAAAGCGAATCTCTCGTCATTTTTTTCTTTTCTAAGGGTAATATTGAAATACTCCACTCTGTCCCTCAATTTCCTTCCTGGTTTTTCTTTTTGGAACGTTCCACAATTTTTTTCCTATGTATTTATGAAAACTATCATTCCAACTTTATCCTTAATAATATTCTTTATTTATACTTTTTAACACCTATGGCCCACCACTATTTCTCTTTTTACCCTCAACAACTATTTATTTACACCTTTTCTCATTTGATTCGCTTCATTAAGGGTAGATTAATAATTTGATTTGTTATGTGATTGCGAAAAAAAACTGCATTTAGTTGAACTGAATAATGCATTCAAATGAACAAAAAATGCATGCGATTGGAAGCTTCGCGTCCGGTAGCAGCGGCGTGCTAACGTGCGCTCACCGTGCGCCCGGCATGCGCGCGTGCTTTCAGCGGCTCGGCGCTCGCTCCGGCGCCCGTTGGCTGCATTTTACTTTTTGTTCAATGCATTGACATGTTTTGATCAATGCATGGACGTGCTTTGTTCAATGCATGAGCGGCTTTGTTCAATGCATGTTTGTGTTTTGATGCAACATGCGGTTTATGTTTTATTCAATGCATTGTCATGTTTTGTTCAATGTAGTTTCATGTTTTGTTCAATGTATTTTTATGGTTTCGACGGAAAATCTCTCATTCATCCTTCTATGTCAATTAGTGCGTCTCTTTCGGCGATTACCGGTAATTCGCCGTCGGACCAACGCCATAGTCATCATATTTCTCGATTCTTCAATCATCTATCAAATTTATCTTCTAGTTTTCTCAAAATCCATCAATTTTGTTTTCAAATTTTTTCTTCTTTTCTTTCTTTCAAAATCTATTGTTTGTTGTTGTTTGTTTATATTGTTGATGTTCGTCGGTCTTTGCCGTCGTCCCTTCGCCGATTGCCGCCGCCGTCGTCTCCGTGCCGCTCGTTGCCACCAAGGAGGAGGAGAAGGTTGATTTGATTTCTTCCCATTTTGCACCTTGCGAAAATTAAAAGAAAAGAAAAGAAAATGAGTCATCGTCCGTGGAAACGTGGTGCGACCACGTGTTCAAAATGTGTGGTCTAGATTGAGTCTACATACTATCGGGGGCCAGATCTACGGAATCCAACCTATATATATATATATATATATATATATATATATATATATATATATATAAGGAGTGGATCAAATGAGAGCCACATCTTTTTCCGAACTCTGCGAACCATATGTAAGGCGTTGAAGATGATGCACAAAGCGGTATAAAGTTGTGCATAACGAAAACTTTCTAAAATTATTTTGTTGTACAAAATTTTAGAAAGTTTTAGATTATCACAACTTTCTTATTTTATACATTATCTTCAACGTCTTATCATGATTCTCAAGTTCTCAAAAGATGAGTTCTCACCTGGATCCAATCCATATATATATATATATATATATATATATATATATATATATATATATATATGAAACATGGAAGTCAGTTATTTCTTTTTTCTGTTGACTGTAATATTCATTTAATTTGAATTTCCTTCATTAATTAATCAGCATTCCATGAATTGAATTTGGAATGCTGCATGAAACAAAATCAAATTACAAAACTTTTGATGCATGCAATTTACTATATGCTACAGGTGAATCAGTTCAATATATCAAAATTCAAAAGCGAATCTCTCGTCATTTTTTTCTTTTCTTAGGGTAATATTGAAATACTCCACTCCGTCCCTCAATTTCCTTCCTGGTTTTTCTTTTTGGGACGTCCCCCAATTTTTTTCCTATCTATTTATGAAAACTATCTTTCCAACTTTATCTTCAATAATATTCTTTATTTATACTTTTTACCACCTATGACCCACAACTATTTCTCTTTTTACCCTCAACAACTATTTATTTACATTTTTTATCAATTATGACTCACCACTAACTAATTTAATATTACATTATTGTGAGGCAGTTATTCCACTCATAAATACATTCAATAACTTTTATTAAAATCCAGTGCTCGATTCCTAACACTCCATTTGGGGGACATAGATAGTATTACGTCTTATATTTCACTTTCCATTGACCGGTGAAGTTCATGAATTTTTACACACACATATATATATTATACTATTCAGTTTGTACATTTTACAATATATTTAGGTTCAACTCGTAACAAGTATTTCCTATTAAGTTGGTTTATAATTTGTAGTTGTTTATCACATTTGATTAATATTTATATTATTATCCACTAAATATATATATATATATATAGGAGTGGATCAAATGAACCACATCTTTTTCGAACTCTGCGAACCATATATAAGGCGTTGAAGATGATGCAAAGCGGTATAAAGTTGTGCATACGAAAACTTTCTAAAATTATTTTGTTGTACAACAATTTTAAAAAGTTTTCGTTATGCACAACTTTCTCTTATTTTATACATTATCTTCAACGTCTTATCATGGTTCTCAAGTTCTCAAAAAGATGAGTTCTCATTGGATCCAACCCATATATATATATATATATATAAATGAAACATGAAGTCAGTTATTTCATTTTTCTGTTGACTGTAATATTCATTTAATTTGAATTTCCTTCATTAATTAATCAGCATTCCATGAATTGAATTTGGAATGCTGTATGAAACAAAATCAAATTACAAAACTTTTGATGCATGCAATTTACTATATGCTACAGGTGAATCGGTTCTATATATCAAAATTCAAAAGCGAATCTCTCGTCATTTTTTTCTTTTCTTAGGGTAATATTGAAATACTCCACTCCGTCCCTCAATTTCCTTCATGGTTTTCCTTTATGGGACGTCCCCCAATTTTTTTTCTATCTATTTATGAAAACTATCTTTCCAACTTTGTTCTCAGTAATATTCTTTATTTATACTTTTTACCATCTATGGCCCACCACTATTTCTCTTTTTACCCTCAACAACTATTTATTTACACCTTTTATCAATTATGACTCACCACTAACTAATTTAATATTACATTATTGTGAGACCCTTATTTCACTCATAAATACATTCAATAACTTTTATTAAAATCTGTGCCTGATTCCTAACACTCCATTTGGGGGACAGAGATAGTATTACGTCTTATATTTCACTTTCCATTGACCGGTGAAGTTCATGAATTTTACACACATATATATATTATACTATTCAGTTTGTACATTTTACAATATATTTAGGTTCAACTCGTAACAAGTATTTCCTATTAAGTTGGTTTATAATTTGTAGTTGTTTATCACATTTGATTAATATTTATATTATTATCCACTAAATATATATATATATATATATATATATATATATATATATATATGGAGTGGATCAAATTAGAACCACATCTTTTTCGAACTCTGCGAACCATATATAAGGCGTTGAAGATGATGCACAAAGCAGTATAAAGTTGTGCATAACGAAAACTTTCTAAAATTATTTTGTTGTACAACAATTTTAAAAGTTTTCGTTATGCACAACTTTATCTATTTTATACATTATCTTCAACGTCTTATCATAATTCTCAAGTTCTCAAAAAGATGAGTTCTCTTGGATCCAACCCATATATATATATATATATATATATATATATATATATATATATATATATATATATATAAATGAAACATGGAAGTCAGTTATTTCTTTTTCTGTTGATTGTAATATTCATTTAATTTGAATTTCCTTCATTAATTAATCAGCATTCCATGAATTGAATTTGGAATGCTGCATGAAACAAAATCAAATTACAAAACTTTTGATGCATGCAATTTACTATATGCTACAGGTGAATCGGTTCTATATATCAAAATTCAAAAGCGAATCTCTCGTCATTTTTTCTTTTCTTAGGGTAATATTGAAATACTCCACTCGTCCCTCAATTTCCTTCTGGTTTCCTTTTGGGACGTCCCCAATTTTTTCTATCTATTTATGAAAACTATCTTTCCAACTTTATTCTCAGTAATATTCTTTATTTATACTTTTTACCACCTATGGCCCACCACTATTTCTCTTTTTACCCTCAACAACTATTTATTTACACCTTTTATCAATTATGACTCACCACTAACTAATTTAATATTACATTATTGTGAGACCCTTATTTCACTCATAAATACATTCAATAACTTTTATTAAAATCCGTGGCTGATTCCTAACACTCCATTTGGGGGACGGAGATAGTATTACGTCTTATATTTCACTTTCCATTGACCGGTGAAGTTCATGAATTTTTACACATACATATATATTATACTTTTCAGTTTGTACATTTTGCAATATATTTAGGTTCAACTCGTAACAAGTATTTCCTATTAAGTTGGTTTATAATTTGTAGTTGTTTATCACATTTGATTAATATTTATATTATTATCCACTAAATATATATATATATATATATGGAGTGGATCAAATGAAACCACATCTTTTTCGAACTCTGCGAACCATGTATAACACGTTGAAGATGATGCACAAAGCGGTATAAAGTTGTGTATACGAAAACTTTCTAAAATTATTTTGTTGTACAACAATTTTAGAAAGTTTTCGTTATACTAACTTTATCTTTTTTGCATTATCTTCAACGTCTTATTACACCTTTTATCAATTATGACTCACCACTAACTAATTTAATATTACATTATTGTGAGACCCTTATTCCACTCATAAATACATTCAATAACTTTTATTAAAACCCGTGCCTGATTCCTAACACTCCATTTGGGGGACGGAGATAGTATTACGTCTTATATTTCACTTTCCATTGACCGGTAAAGTTCATGAATTTTTACACACACATATATATTATACTATTCAGTTAGTACATTTTGCAATATATTTAGGTTCAACTCGTAACAAGTATTTCCTATTAAGTTGGTTTATAATTTGTAGTTGTTTATCACATTTGATTAATATTTATATTATTATCCACTATATATATATATATATATAGGGGTTGGATCGATGAGAACTCATCTTTTTGAGAACTTGAGAACCATGCATAAGGCGTTGAAGATAATGCACAAAGCGAGTATAAAGTTGTGCATAACGAAAACTTTCTAAAATTATTGCACAACAAAATAATTTTAGAAAATTTTAGTTATGCACAACTTTATATCGTTTTGTGCATCATCTTCAACGTCTTATCATAGTTCGCAGAGTTCGCAAAAGATGTGATTCTCATTGATCCATTCTATATATATATATATATATATATATATATATATATGGAGTGGATCAAATGAGCAACATCTTTTTCGAACTCTGCGAACCATATATAAGGCGTTGAAGATGATGCACAAAGCGGTGTAAAGTTGTGCATAACGAAAACTTTCTAAAATTATTTTGTTGTACAACAATTTTAGAAAGTTTTCGTTATGCACAACTTATATTGATTTTGTGCATTATCTTCAACGTCTTATCATAGTTCTCAAGTTCTAAAAAGATGAGTTCTCACCTGGATCCAACCCTATATTTATATATATATATATATATATATATATATATGTAAATGAAACATGGAAGTCAATTATTTCTTTTTCTATTGACTGTAATATTCATTTAATTTGAATTTCCTTCATTAATTAATCAGCATTCCATGAATTGAATTTGGAATGCTGCATGAAACAAAATCAAATTACAAAACTTTTGATGCACGTAATTTACTATATAAATAGAAGAGGCACTATTTCCAGTTCATGTCATCAGCAGCAGATCGAAGGCACCAATATTTCATTATAATATTTGAGCAATGGATTCAAACTGGTTGTCTCATATCATTGTTATTTTCTTTCTTTTATCCATTTGGAGCACTCATCATGCCCACTGCCAAAGCAATATATTCACAATTGTTCAATTTGGTGCCATTTCCAATGGAGAAACGAATAGCAAACAGGTGTCACTATGGGCTTCCATGAAATTATCTATTTCAGAATTCATATTTTATTTGTATATATATTCCACTAAATAGAAAATTACAAAAAAGAAGCATCGTCATATAATTGAGAATGAAAAGATTTCATTATTTATATATATGGTTGATAAATATCTATAAAAGCAAATCCTCTAGTCTATAATTTGTTACACTGCCAAGATAGGAATTTTAAATAAACAACTACATATAAATTCTATATATATGAGACCACTTATTCTTTTTTTGTTATAAATTAAAAGTTTTCATCTTGATAGTGGGATACATTCTGCCGATTTTTAATGAGTGATGCTATTTGGCCACATTATGGTTAGCCATAATCCGACCGAATGAAAAATCAATTTACTTAAAATTTGATTTATTGAAAAAATTGGTTTTACATTAAAACCATACTTATGGAATTACATTTTTACCCATATTGTGTTTTGACTCCACTTTATCCATCTCTCGTCAAAATTCAAATTTAAAACTAATAAATTTAATCGAAAAATTAAATTTAAAATTAAAATTAATAAATTTAATACTTTTAGAATAGGTGGGAAAATGGTATTTATGTAAAAACGACTAACACATTATTTTAATATTATTATTTGTTAGTTAATTTAATTATATTGGTAATTACTGAAGTATTCTCGTGTGGTCAGCTATAACGTGACCGCATAACTTTACTGATTTTTAATTATAATTAGGGTTATGATTTTGTTGCAGGCTTTTTTGAATGCATGGAAAAAAGCTTGTGCAACTAATGGAGGCACAATTAGTGTTCCAGCAGGAACTTTTCTACTAAGTGATGTTGAATTTCTAGGGCCATGCATTGGCCAAACCAATTTTTTACTCAATGGAACCCTAATTGCTCCTATTGTTCCTACTCCCAACATCGATTATTGGATCATTTTTCGCAATCTCGATAATCTTTCCATATATGGCACAGGCACCTTAAATGGAAAAGGAGCCTTTTATTGGCAACGCAAGCAAAACACGACTATATCAGTAAGTTCTCATATCTAGAAAGCCTAGGAGATTTCATGTTACATTATTGTAAATAGCATGCGGATCAAACGAGAACTACATTTGCGAATCTGTGAACTAGCTACGCACAACACGTATAAAGTTAATAAACAAAACGAATAAAGTTGATGTACAATGATTTCGCTCTAAAATTGGTATTTTATGTAACTTTATACGTCATGTGCATCAACTTTGTATGTATTTAGTTTCAACGAGAACCAACCTTATTTCAAATATATATTATAAATACCCACATGACATGACAGTCATTGAAGCTCGAGTCCGTAAAGAATGTCGGGATCCGAGACATACATTCTGTCGACAGCAAAAAGTTCCACTTGAACGTAGACAACTGCCAGGGCGTGACCATCACCAACGTCAACATCACAGCTCCAGGCAACAGCCCCAACACCGACGGGATCCACCTCGGAGGCTCCGACAATGTTAGAATCTCCGACGTAAGAATCGCCACCGGCGATGATTGCATCTCTATAGGAGACGGAGTCACGAATATGAACATCACACGCGTCAACTGCGGGCCGGGCCACGGGATCAGCATCGGAAGCTTGGGGAAGTATCCGGGGGAGAAGGAAGTCAGATCTATTACGGTCACCAATTGCACTTTCACCAACACCCTGAATGGGCTTAGGATCAAATCATTCGGGCCTTCTCCACCGGGCCTAGCATCTACTATCACTTTCCAGGGCATGACACTGAATAATGTAATAAATCCAATCATCATCGATCAACATTATTGCCCTGGCCCAAATTGTCCGAGTCAAGGACAGGTAATGTTGATCGACGTCTTCATAATGAGGGTGTTTGGCTGAGCTTATAAACTCCCAAAAATAGTTTATAAGTTGTTCTGACAGTTGCAGGGTGAGTCGAGGAGAGCTTATAAACTCAGCCAAACACCCTCGATATCATATCATTATCTGACCACACATCTCCGATCGACACCAATACAATAACAATTGATAATTGCAGGGTGAGTCGAGTGTCTTGATAAAAGGTGTGAAGTTCATCGACGTTCATGGCAGCTCGAGTGAACCTGTTGGAGTAAAGATTGATTGCAGCAAAAGCCAGCCATGCCAAGACATAGAGTTGAGAGGGGTTAGATTAACTTTCAAAGGGCAGCCAACTACTGCAATTTGCTCTTCAGCCGACGTCAAATTTCTTGGACCTAACCAGATTCCTTCACGTTGTGTTGCATGATATATCAATCATCTCACTTAGAGGATGTTGGGCTGAGCTTATAAGCTCCCAAAAAACAGCTTATAAGCTGTTTTTTAAGCTTGAAAAACAGTTTATAAGCTGTTTTGGGGAGCTTATAAGCTCAGCCAAACACCCTCTTAGTTTCGGTTTATGCCTAAAGATTATAAATAATAGCAAATTTCCTGCCCAAAGTTTTAAAGTAAATTATGGGGCCAGTGTAATTCGTATGGAGTTACTTATTCTATATAAAGTAAATTGGAATTCTACATTTTTTTCTCACTAAAGAAAATATGTGGCGTCGTGGAATAAGATCATATTCTTCATTTCATATTTCGTTCATTTATTAATGATTTTGCCTATTTTAACAATATTGGGACTAGTGCTTTAATAAAAAATATTGTGACTAGTCCCACTAAAATATAAGTAGTGAATGCAGATTTTATAATCCAAGGTACAATTGAGCTATATCAATGTAGAAATGCACTATTAATTAATGTGCAATTGATAATAAGGGTGAGCAAAAAATCCAAAAATCGAATATTCGATTCGAACCAAATCGAAATTTAAAACGGATTTTTTGGATTTTCGGATCAGAATGAAAATTTTCAAAATTTTAGATTTTCAGATCGGATCGGATTGAATTTTTTAAATCCAAAAATCCGAATTATATATAATTTATATATAAAAATAATATTTTAATTAAATATTTTTGATTTTTTTCATAATTTTGGATTTTTCGGTTCGGTTCGGATTTTCTAATAAAAAAGTTGGATTTTCGGATATTCGGTTCAGATCGGATTTTTTGTCTCTCAAAATTCAGATTTTTAGATCGGTTCGGATTAGGTAAAAATCCGAACCATCCAAATATTCACCCCTACTTGATAAAAGTTTATACCAGTGAAAAATAAATCTAGATTCTATCATTCTAATTTGTACAATTTATTAGCAAATAATGGATTATTTTTCTTCAAGAGATGGTAGTGAGCTATTGGGCTAGCCCAAATAAATTTAGGGCTCTGTTAAAAAAGGAAAACAATATCTCTAGATCAGATCCGACGGCTACGAACGAATCACTTGCTTCTATAAATACCCTTTCGTCCCCATCTCACTCATCAGTCCTCAGGCTAGGGATTCAGCTGCAGATTCTGAATCGTTCATATACGCATATCTATATTTGAATGTGTATGTATGTAATCATCGCACGCACTGCACGTACTTAGCTTGAATTGCATTCGAATTCGATTTTTTATCTGTCATTTCGCGACGATTTATATAAAATTGGGGCGAGCGGTGATCGATGCTCGTATAACCCGGAGTGAATCGTCGCCAGAAAAAGCTTGTTCCTTTGTTGAGATCTCCGGCGCCGCCGGAGATTTCCGAAGGTAAGCGTTCTCATATCCTATCGCCTTGGGTAGCGGGTTGCTGCTATTAGCTCTTGGGATTGGCCATGAGAGAAACATTCTCATATTCTTTTTGTTTACTCAAAATGATTTGGATTTTGCGTTGCCTGTGATGAAATCTCTTATCAAATAACACCATCTTTCGGGACTGAGTTTCCCGTGCTGATATTCTGCAATTCTGAGGCATTTACAAAACCTATTTCTTTTTAAAACGAATGTTTTCTGGGGCTTATTTACAATCCAGTGCTGTATAATTTGATTTTACAGTATATAATATTATCATAACCTATATAAATTCTGATAAATAATTGAATTTGTAGATAGCTATTGCAAATTAAAGTGATTAGAATTGAGATAAATAAGAAAAAGTCCAAAATTTGATTAATTAACCGAATATATTTAATTTTACTAATATAAATTGTTGCTTTAGATATATGATTCTATCCCTATAACAAATAAATTAAATTTCTAACAGAGTAACTCCATCACCGTCCGTAGCCTAACAACTCCATAGAAATAGAAATGCAATGGAGTTGATTAAAAAAATATTAGATTCTTGAAAATCTCGATGTTGATGTAAATTATATTTCACGATAATTATTGAATAAAAAACAAACGAAGAAGAAACAGATTGGTGAATTTTCATGGCATTTTTTGAAGTTTTTATACACGTGCCTTAAGAAAATTTTGTTTACAAAATATATCTATCAAAAATTTATATTTAATTTTTTTCGATTTATTCACTAAAAACTGTATTTTTTTTTCTTTTGGATATGGTCCTCAGTATAAATCTCAATTTTTATCTTCAATTTATTTACAAAAAAGTCACCACTTTGCACTTACAATGTTGATTCTTTTTTTTCACTCACTTTATACTTATTATTATAATTTACTACAACATGTGTCATCAAAAAATAAAAAAATTTGATTGGTGGATGGATTATTTATAGTCAAATAAAATGAAAAGTTATTTATTTGATTAAATTAATCAAATATTTTTATTTGGTCAAATTATATTTATGGTGTTGTAAGATCCATCAATTAAATATGGACTTTTTTGTTGGGATAATATAATATCATTTTATTTATAAGTTTTTATTTGGTGAAATTTCAAAAATTTCGATGAGAAATTGGTAGAAAAATAATGATAATAATTATTATTGAAATAAAAGAAAAATTTAGATAAATAAGAAAAAAATGTGAAAATTTCACATAGAATTGAATTTTAGTGTCATGAATTTATATCATAATAATATGTGGAAAAAGATTATATAATAATAATAATATAAATAATTAATTGTGTTCGTCCCAATAAATGAATAATCTATTTAACCAATCGAAATAATATATCTCTGACAACAATTGGGTGTATTAAGAATTTTGATGCCTAAGTTGCTTAATATTATTAGGATTAGAGCCTCACTCCAATATGATTGTCCTTATTTAAGGACGGGTCCTTTCCTATGTCTAGGTCAGGTCGGGTCGGGTCGATTCGAACCCTAATCTATTAATATTGGGATACTAATTTATAAAGATACATTTATTAAAAGTAGTTGTTATATTATTCACAATCAATGATACAATACTTTACACTTATTCACAATATTTATTCAAAACATAATATACTTTTTATACATAGTAAATAATACATTTATACAAAATAAGTGACACACTCATACATTTATAAGTATAAATGACACACTCATACATTTATAAGTCGGATCTGCTCAAGTCGATGTTAATATTGGTATGCTACTTTGTAAGTGATACATCTATTTAGAAGAAGTGATACATTCATTAAGAATAACTTATGTATTTACTTACAACAAGCATATAATGATCTATTTATTCATAACAAGTGTATTTATTTACAACAAATGACACAATGATACAATAACATATTTATTCAAAACAAATAAAATATACTTATTCAAAACAAATGACATATTTATTCATAATAAATGATATATTTATTCATAATAAATGATAAAATGATATATTTACGGGTTAAATGAATCTGGATCGGATCAACCTGCGAAATGTTCCGAGCTTAATTAGGGTTCTACTAAATTTTTGTGTGAGGATGAGGATTATAGAATAATTTATAGTGTAGAGACAGATAAATACAAAAAGTGTATGCGTTATAAATGTTGAATTTGGCCCACCTCCCTTTGTCAAGTATTATTACCAGTGTGCTTGGTCCAAGTCAATTCCTTTGCTTTCTTTCCCTTGCTGAATTATGCCACTTCCACCACCTTGATACCTCTACCGTCGCCGTATCGCCGCCGCCGCGGATGACACTACCTCAGGTAACTCTCCGTCTCTCCTCTACCCGCTCTATTCCCTTCAATTGCCCCCTCAGAGTGAGAAATTTGGTTAATTCGTCATATTCCGTAATTCACGTCTCTCTCTATCTCTTGCCTTTTAGTTTGGGTTTTATTTTCTCCCAGTTGTTTCTTGAATTCTTTGCTTTGTTGTGCGGATGAGAGAATCTTGGTTTTCATCAGTTTCTGTTGGGCGATTCCAACTCTATGACTTGTGCAGGTTATGTGTTTGCGTAAATGATTACTCGGACTGTATTTAGTTTGCAAGTTCTTTCTTTCGTCGTAAATTGAGCTTGTTCTGTGTCTATTTTCAAATTCCTGGAGTCCACATAGTCTGTAAATCGTCAGTTCAAATAATTTTCAAGGATTCAATTTTAATATTCTGATTGGAGACTTTGATTTCAAAGCATAAACTGAGGCTTTTCTTTTTCGTTTTATTTCTATCCATTCCATTGAACTGTTTTTGGTCAATTTTAGCCCTTCCATGTAGCTGCGGTATTTTATAGGAATCAATCAAAGATGTGATATGATATCCTATTTTCAGCTGGTAGCTACTTGCTTTATTCATATACTAGTTTTGGAAGCTTACTTACTTTTAGTATTTTAATTTTTTGGTCTACCATGTTAAACTTTGAAATATAAAGGCCAGCTGGTAGCTAAGGCGCTTTGGAACTCAAGACCTTTAAGGATATTTGTCGACGACTCTATCCTTGTACATGTGCTGGATGTAGATTTCTGATTCTTGTTTTCTTTCCTGTTGGCTAGACTTATCTTCTGTCTTATCTTTCAAGATATCTTTTGATTATTAATTTCCACTTTTGGGTGATCAGTGGTCATCTGCTATATATTTGGTCCAGTTATTCCAAATTTCCAATACTGACCGTGTTGTTCTTCTTTGATAGTCAATCTTCACTTGGTTTCCTGGATTTCATAAATTTGGTCTAATTTGTTTCTCAAGTCCATGGTGGCTTCTTTTGCCAATGTCTTAATTCTGCTAGATTATTATAGTGCTGTCACGGGTAGATAATTTTCACTTTTCTGCTTTATCAGGTACTATAAGGGAAGACTTTGATGGGTGCAGTTTCTTCAAAAAGAATTGCATCAGAAGCAAGTACCTGAAACTGGATTAACGAGCTAGAATCCAATCGATAAATCAAAAATTCCGGTATATTTGTCAGGTGAACTGGAGAGGAGAGCTAGCACCAATATACCATTAGCAACATCGAATTCTAGTATAGAGGTCGCATTCCCTGTGACCTCTGAGAAGATAATGAATGACATGCTGCATTCAAAAACTCACCCTAACGTCAAGCAAGAGAAAGATTCATGCATAGTGCCTGAGAGAGAATCAAGTCATTTATCGCAGAAACAGAGTTCTGATACTGTAAACCATACATCAATTCTTGATAAGGCCTTCCCAGCAGCCAAACAAAAAGAGTACGAGTTGCATCAGCGACAAATCTCTTGCAGTACACATGATTTTCCAAAATCCCATGGAGAAGAGAGAATTTGGTCGTGTAAGAATGAAAACGAGAAGGACTCAGATATCTCGATGCAAATACCAAATTCAAATCCATGCATTCCCGCACAAGAATCTAATCCACCTCTAGCCTCTCATGTTATGGGAGGTTTTTCTAAAATCCCGAAGGATGAACCTGCTGATTTGCAATTGAAGCAGAGCCCTGATATCAGAGTAAAAACATTTCCAATATGTGGTGGAGAAGGAACTACTAAAAAGAGGGAGACAGTGGCAAGTAAATCACTGCCCATACAAAGTATCAATGGGATGCCTGCATCGCAGTTCAACGAACAGATGCTGACTCAGTCCTCTCAACCTGTAAAAGTTTTGGAGAAATTGCAGCCCAGGCGGAACCCAGATGCTGGAGGTTATAGTTCCCAGCATGATCAAGTAACCATCGGTTCGGGTCACTCTGAAAAACTTTCTGCTGTACCAAAAGAAGAACATCAAACTGACAATTCGCAGCCTAGACAGTGCATACATGATAGAAATCATGTATTACTGGGCAAGGAAGAAAAAGGTACCAATGCAAATGGCGAATCAGTTCAAGGGTCAGGTTTGAGCATGGGAGTGCCTGTACCTGAACCTAGTCAAAGGAGCTATGCATATTCTACAAAGTTTGAGAAAGTGGAGAAATTGCAGCCGAGGCGAAATCTTGACTCTGTAGTTCAAGAGTCACATGCTGATGTTGGAAGCACTCCTTCTAAAGCACCAGACAAAGGATTAGATGATGGCTATAACTGGAGGAAGTATGGCCAGAAGCTTGTAAAAGGAAACAAATTTGTTCGAAGCTATTACAAATGTACTCACCCCAATTGCCAGGCTAAAAAACAAGTAGAGAAATCACATGATGGGTGTAAATCGGATATCAAATACCTTGGAAATCATCATCATCAGAAACCACAGCAGAGCCCCCAGGTGACTACTACTCTTCAAGTAAGAACACCAGAGATGCCCATTGCATCTACATCAAAAAGTAAGTGTGGATATCATTTTATCAATTCGATGTTTTGTATTTCATATCATCACTAGTTATTGATTTTGTGGTCACCTGTCAGCCAATGTTGAGTTGATCACCAAGCTTTCCAGTTCAGATCAACATATGCCAGAAACCTCTCCTCAATCAGCTGTTGGAAGAATTGCTGATGGTTTATCAGGAGCAGTTTCCTGTTTAAATAATGATACTAAGGATCTAGATGATTGCCCTGATCCTAAACGACAGTATGTTCATTTGGAAACCTCAATATCCTTTGTTGATCGGTCATAATAACTGTTATGTTAATTGGTTTCCCTCTGTAACAGGAAAAGAGGCATAAGTTCTGCAGATGACGATGTAGTGAATAGATCTAGTTCTGATTCACGGCATGTTGTTCAAACTTTGAGTGAGGTTGATTTGGTTAATGATGGATACCGGTGGCGTAAATATGGGCAGAAGTTGGTAAAAGGCAATCCAAACCCAAGGTAATGAAACTTTCAGTTTTGCAGCATCACATTGTGTAATGACCCAACCTCGATGTAAATCATGCTGACCTTTGCATCAAATACTATTTTCTGTAGAAGTGAGTGCAAATTTGCGTTCTTTAATAGTTGACACCTCCTCTCCAATTACTTAAACACGAAAGGAAAACAAAGCTGTTAGGTAGCCTTGCCACCTAATCTCAGCTCCTTATGTTGTGCAGGAGTTACTACAGGTGTTCAAACACTGGTTGCCCTGTTAAGAAACACGTCGAAAGAGCTTCACATGATCCAAAATTAGTCATTACAATGTATGAAGGAAAACACGTCCATGACATTCCCACTTCCAGGACTGTTAGCCAAAGCATAGCCAGAGGTGGTGATGCTAATATGATGAGCCCAAATGGTGAGTCAAGTTCCAAACCAGAAGACAACAGCCCTGTTTCGCTTGAAATGACTGTTCGTGTTAGTGCAAACTGAGCAAGCAATCCTACTGCAGGCTTTGCCATCCTCTCCTCTACTCAAAACAGTGCTTGTGACATCAATCAAATTTTTATCAGCGTGATTGTATTCAGTAACTTATTTCTCTTTATCATTGTATTGGAGTGGTAGACAGACACTTTTCTTGTTCCACGAGCGATCATTGTTTTAGTCCAGTAGTTTAACTTCTTGATTGGTCCCAGGCTGTGGAATAATTTGTATTAGTTGTATAAAATTGCTGAGGTGTCATAAATTGTAGTATAGATTGCCCATTGTAAATATTATTTGCCATTGATTATATTGCTGTTGTTATTCTGTAAAGCTTGCAGAGAGTTAGCATTGAGCATCTAAAACAGGCTAATAAAGAGTGATATGGAGACCAGATTTCTTGTAATAGTAATGTAGTACAGTTTCTAAACAACTTATTTTGTTGTAACAAAAAGATAAAGCTGAGCTCATCATCTCCAGCTTTGTTACTTCCACGCAGAAGCAGCAACTAAGTCTCTATTCAACCAGCCAAGAAACAGAGCTCCATCTCTCTCAGCAAGACTATATCTATCGCAGTAGTTCTGGAGCAGCGTCTTGATGGTGGCATTCACGAGGGAGCTCAACGGATACGAGCTGAAACCGGCCATGGTGAAGCGCGATCTCCACTTCCCATGTGGCTCGTGCCTCTCAACTCTCTCGGCCCCCTCGCAGGCTATGATGTTCACAACATCTCTTGCCAAGCAGTGCTGCTCCACATTTATCCTCTCCTTGTGCTCCCTGGTGAGCGTAACATCGATTGATTCGAACATAGCCGTGTAATAATCCAATGCCTCAACGAAACGAGGGTAGAAAGCAGCAGTGTTGGTGTTGAACTCATGCTCAACCAGTGTCACCACCTTAGGCTTGAGGCCTTTCACCATCCTCAACAGCCTGTCTCTGTGGTTCTCTGTGCTCACACTCTCATCGGCCATCCGGTGCAGCATGAAGGCGAAATTCACGGCTAACGCCTCACCGGCCCGAATCTCGAGGTTTTCGGCCCGAACCTCGCACGCAGGCATGGGTGCAGCATGGAATGAGAAGGGAACTTTGAAGTTGTGAGCAAACTTAGTTAGCCTCCTCCCCACAATGCTCAAACCTCCTCCGCGGGCATAGGCCGACGTAACATCGTCTACGCCTGTTATTCGGATATGCGGAGGCCCACCGGGCCGGGCTGCAAAAGCCTGAATCAGAGGTATCCATTGGTTCCCCTGACCTATTTGGAAATCAATGATGTGAACCCTATTCTCATGCTTGATTGCTTCTGCAATGGCACCATTTGCTGACATGTAACCAAACTTGAAATAAGGGCACACCTCATACAACATATGCATATAAGACAGCAGCTCATAGCTAGCAGGCTCTCTCAGTTTCAAAGACTTGTTGATGGAGCTGCCAGAGGCGCTCAGCAGCGCCACCAGCCCCTCCAGCATGTACGCCCCCAGGCGCTGCACTGGTGCACCAGAAACCGAGACCAGTTGACGCAGCTCAGACATGAGCCACTGCGCCATCAACCAATCACAGTTTGACATGGCCTTTGCACAGGCCACAAGCAGCTGCTTCAGGTCCCCCCGCGGTATCACATCCATCAGCTGCCTCCAGCTGTCTATCTCTGCGGAGGCTAACCTAGTCGCCACAGAATCATCATAAGTTTCAAGGAAATCAACATCTGGCCCGAACATCACGGTCTCCAGTTCCTTCAGCTTGTGCTTCAACTCGTTCACATCTTCTTCCTCGACCACACAAGCCTCGTTAATCTGAGTACCTGCAGGAGGGTACGACTGAGACTCTTGATGAGACAACGAGCTCTCGTTGGGCGACAAACTGACCGTTGAAGCAGACTGATTCGCGGTCAGAGTGGACGACTCCAGTGTACAAAACCGGTCCTGAGAGGCGAGAATGGAGCAGCCATTTCCATTACTAATGTTGTTATAACTCCATAGCTGGGGGTGGTTTAATGGCTGACACTGTTGAAGAGAGTAGGCGTCTAGCTTTCTGAGAGGCTGACAGTACCATGTATTCGACATCTTTGATCTTACACTACTACGATTTTCAATACAGAATCCAATCCAACGCCCTTCTCTTTCAACGTCCCAATCAACCTAGAAAAAAACTGCACAAATCAAGAAAATGAACCTAGGATTAGCAAAGCTGGAAAAAGTTTCTTCAATCAAAGGAATCTTAACAGGATCTCAGCAACCAAAATATGTAGCCACCTACAAAACTAATTACTTCAATTATACATCATCAAATCCAGGAATACTGTATAAAATAAAATTCACTTCTGATCAGAAAGATGAACAAGCTCTGGATTCCTACAATACTACTACCCAAATCCTATCGTGGGCTATTTATAACCAAACAGATTCTTCAATTGTAGAGAACACGAAATGTAGGTGAGCGTCAACCTGAAGCAACTAAAGGAAACAAGCTAGAAGTTCGTATTTTGATCAATAATGTAGAAAATTTCATTTGGTAAAACTCCCTAATTTCTTTGAAGCATCAAAAAGAGGCAAGACTTTGATCCCAACTCCATGGGGTCAAACGACTTCCATCTTCTTCCCATTGAAAAAAAATAAGCTAATACCAAGTCAAACAACTCAAAATTCAAGAAATGAACAGCTCACATCTTTTTCCTCCAAAATGAGGAAAACTATGAGCAAAACAAATGTAATAACATCAAACAATTCCTAATGTAAGAAAGGAAATTGTTCAATGCAGACACAAAATTAACTAAATCCAGCTGAAGAGAGAACGCAAGATTCAATCTTTATGATCACTAATCTTATTCAAATTATATTTTCTGTTTCCTCAACTAGATTATATTGAAATCAAAACTAATTAAACATTGATAAAAACATGAATTTGTCAATTTTTTAGCAAGGAAATAAACAGAGTGTAGATGAAGCGATAAGAGAATCCCATCCATTTTGTATAAGAAACAGAGATTCACCATTTTTACGCGAAACTCATTGAATTTGAATACAATCAATCGATTTCCAACCCCTGAAAGCAAATTCGGAGGAAAACAGAGGGACTTAAGAAACTGGGAGTACTGCTTGATATCCGAAGCGTTTGTTTAACAAAAACCAACCTCTAAAATTTGTAACTTTGAAGGATTCCAAGTTTGTGGGTTTTTTTTGTTCAATGTAGTTTACACCCCCTGAAACAGTTGATCTTTTCTAGAGAGAGAAATGGACAGGGGGAGAGAGAGAAACAGAGAGAGAGAGAGCAGAGGTTTCTGTCTGAGATGAAATTAGAGGGCGGAAATTTGATATCTGATTATAAAAAATAGAACTAAAAGAATCCGGGTAATTATGATAATTTACATCACTGCCACTGCTGGATACCATTTACAATAATTTCACGAGTAAAGTATAGTAATATGAATGAAATGTATTTTATCTTTTTATTTAGGAAATTGGAATGTAAATTAAATGGCTATTATACCCTTTTTCTGAAGAAAAAAAAAAGAAAAAGAAATTTTTTTAAGGAAATTTGTACCACAAACAAGATTAAGAGGGGTGTTTGGCTGAGCTTATAATTTCTTTAAAGCAATTTATAAATTTGTTTAGAGAACTTATATTATTCAGTGTTTAGCGAAATAAAGCTCCAAGCGAACATATAAGCTGTGAAAATAAAACTGACGAACATAAGTTTCCAAAAATAAGTTCTTCAAACCTAACTTATTTTTTTATAAGTTTACAAGTAACCATGAATTTACCAAAATAATCTTATTATAGTTCGTTATTTTCTACATATACACTATCAACTTCATTTTTCGTTAATTTTATCTCTCTAACTTACGATTATTTCTCTAGCTTATAAGATCAATTATCCAAACACTTTAATAACTTATAAGTTTTTGAAACATCACCTCTTATAAGCTCTTGAAACATCTTATAAGTTTTTTAAAATAAGCTTAGCCAAACACCCCTTAAGAATCAATACATAATTACACATGTATTTTTTGGTAGAAATATAAATAAATATGAGGAAAAAAAGAAGAGATAATGAATGGGGGTAAAGTGGGAAATATGGGTATAGAAAGTGACAAGCAATACGTACGGCGGGCAGCAGCTTTGAGAGATAGAGAGATGACGTAGGAACAACTGCCTTCCAGTTCACCTTCACCTTTCTTTTACTATTTAATATTTATATTTAATATTTAATGTTTAATTCCTCTCTCTCTCTACCGTTCATTAAATTTTAAGTTACACATATTAAGATTAAAAGTTTTAGATTCAACACATGATAATGACATGTATTGAGAAGTGTGCTCAACTTGATTTATAAATAAATATAAATATTATTTTTGTAAGATTAATGCCAGACGTATTTGCTATGTGCATATGTGATAAATATATCCGTCCATTAAATTCGTTCCTTGATTTTAGTGGTATGAGTTTTAATAAATTGTAATGAATATAAAGTAAGTAAGTATAAAAAAGTGGGTCATTAGGATAATAAATGAATATATTAATAGATAGTGGATGTAAAAATATAGGTCATGAATGATTTTTTTTTTTGTAAATAAGTTGATAAATTTAGGGTAAATATGTGAAGTTGATGTTTCCAGAAAAAGAAAACGAACATTTTTTTTGGACAGACCAAAATAAAATTAAATGAACGTATTTAATGGACGGAATGAGTAATTTATTTGTTACAATAATTAAACCCCTTGATAAAATAAAGATCAAATAACACTTATCTATACTAGGGCTGACAATTCGTGCATGTCGGGTCGTTATCGTATCGACACGATAATGACACGACCTGATAAGGCCAAACACGAACACGACCCGTTAAGGATCTGTCTGACACGAACACGAACACGAACACGAACACGAACACGACACGAAATGTACTAACACGGACACGACACAAACACGAATATGACACGAATTTTTTCGTGTTGACACGACACGATAACGATTAACGACATTACCGAAACAATAAATTTATATCAAAATCGAAAAAATAAATATATATATATATATATATATATATATATATATATATATATAAAATATAATTAAATTAATATTAAATATATATAAATATTAGCGAATTATACGAAAACGACACGATCCGACACGAACACGAATGCAACACGAAAATTACCGGGTTACACGAACACGACACGGATCCGAGACGAACACGACATCGTGTCCTTATCGTGTCGACACGATAAGGACACGAACACGATAAGACTGAACATTAACCCGTTAATTTCGTGCGTATTCGTATCGTGTTCTCGTGTCGGATCGAAAATTACCAACCCTAAACTATACATGTGTAATTCTATATGGATAGGTAATACTGAAGATAATTATAATATATACTACATTTTTTAGGCATAATTATGTCCTTTTGTACTAACCACTTTTAAAATAATATAATTATGCATGATTACTAAAATTACTTGGGTTGGTTATTGGAACTTGTTCAAGTGGCAGATTAGATGCACATGGTGGAATCTTGCAAACAATAATATAAAGTCTAGATTAACAAAATTTGTAATATTCAATTAAATAATCTCTAGTGAAAGATGACACGATTAGGAACTAACCAATATAATTTTTGATGAGTCGAATATGTCCCACAAATCACAAAATGAAATTCCCATTAAATTTGCAAAGGGATCAAAGCACATAGAGTTGAGAAAAGAGGAAATTATGTTGCTTCTTTGTCTCCCATTTAACTAATACTTATGTCCCACAAACTCAATTTTTTTTTCTTAATTTTACTCAATTTTTTTAATCCCTTTTCGTACTCAATCAATTGCTTTAATTGATCAGGTAGAGTGTCTCGAAATTAATAAATATTATTGGAGTTAAAATAGATGTGAATATCTATTATTTTAATAAGCAATGTTGCATTAGAGAGCACCAAAAAGTAATGAATAGGGTATTTTTTATAGCGGCAAGGAATATAAATCAAAAAGTCTATGTAAGTGGCACTTATTAAATTGGACGATGTTTATCTTCAATTTAATAAAGTGGATGTTCTAACTTTATAATATATTAAGAGAAATTTTAGTCATGGATTGGATTTAAGCAATTTTTGAGTAAAACCGATTAACCTCAACTATTCAACTAATTAATATATAGAAAAAAAATACCCATTAAAATCATTTAATAAGTTTACAGTATTACTTTTCATGTGCCGCAGAAGAATCTCTATTCAAGAATTGCATGCAGATAGATAATACTCACTTCGTCTCATCCAGGATGATATATTTTCTTTTTTGGGTTGTCCCATCCAAGATGATATGTTTCATTTTTAGAAAATAATTATCTCTTCAAAAATTGTAGTATCTACCAATTTTTTATCGAAAAGAAATTAACTATCTTGGATGTGACGAATGGAGTACGCTTCTTGCTTGCAATTTTATTTTTATTTTTTATTTTTTTAATGCTCGTCACAGATCTTAGTCTTTTTTTTCCGTTTGTCCCATTTAATTGCTTAAGTTAAACTTGAGCGCGTGCACATGTATATTATTATATGCATAAGACTTTTGTCGATGCTAGTTTGCGAACTATTTTGATTTGTAATTTAGTTTAATCACTAGTTTGCAAGCGTGCCTCCGACCACAAACAAATGAACTCACTTGTCTACCTCACACACTCACACACTCACTTGTCTACATCACACACACACACACACACACACACACTCTCACACTTTTTATTTTTTTTCATAAGAAATGTGCAACAATCACTTTTGATGTGTATTGGAAAAAATTTATATTCTTGTGTAAAAACATGCAAATCACATAAAATGGGTAAACAACACTTAAAAAATCAGATGTGATAGATCCATACCTTATAATAACGTTAGTGAGATTAGAACATGTAATTTTTTATCCAAAGGAATATCCATTTTACCATTGTCTCTCTCTATATAGAGAGAAAGAGAAGAGTTCAAATAAAAGACAAAATCCCCATCCTAATTGAGATTCCACCGAAGAATTTTTACGTGGGGACCACAACCTTCAGAACCACATCCTAATTGGAATCTAGAATGTTGTATTCATGCATCCTCGTATGATGGTGTCCTCACATGAAATCATCTCTATATAAAAACTTTTTATCAACACTTGCATTGGATGTGTAAAAAAATGCAATGGACGTATAAAATAACTGCAATATTATCATACACTGAATATATAATATAATTATAATACAATTACTTTATACGTCCAATACAAATATTCTCATAATTTTCACGAAATTTTTATTTTAACCCAGCCCTCTTTATCTCTCTCTCCCTGTATATATATTCTTAACCGACGGACAGTTTTAGGCATTTCAGGAATATGGACCATTTTTGTTGAAGTCATATTCCAACATCAACATTTTGAGACCTTTTTTTAAGAAAAATAAATTAAGTTTCTATGGAATAATAACCAACGGAAGAAAATTGACTTTGACAGAAGAAGTTTGTGGTGGCGACAAATTCAGGCCGACAAAAATCTTAGCTTTTTCAGAGTAAAATTAGAAGGAAAATAAATAAATAGAATCGGAGGTTGTAGTGAGTTGGAGTGCATGAAATTCCTTAACGTAGTTGGATGTTTTTTGTCTTTGTCTCTAAAGTTGAAGTCTTTGCTAACTCCATCGGGTCCCAAATAGACACCCTTTGTCCTATCACCCTTGGAATGGCAATGAACGGATTTTGTTAGGTTTAGCTTCAGATCCAATTTTTTTTACTTAGATTCGGATCTTATCCAGATCTATTGAGTCTAAAAAAATTAGATCTAGACCCATTCGTAAGGTCTAGGGTCTAGACCCGGATTCATATATTTTATCTTCTAAAATAAATCATAAATCAACTATAATTCACAGTAACACCATAATAATAATCTAAATATATGATAACACTATAATAATTATTTTGAATTTTTACAATCATCACTATACAAGAAGATATTAGTTACAAATTTACTTTTATTTTCATGAAAACGAATAATATTACAATATGAATAGAAGTAGCATATATATTTTAGCAAATAGACCACTCATATCTAATTTATATATAATTTTTTTCAAATTCAAGATACAATTTTCTAATGTCATTGACATACCATCCAATTTCATAATATAATTTATCCAACTTCGACTAGAAATAAAAAATATATGATATACTTATAAATAAAATAAAAATTATATATATATGGATCCATAGACCGGATCCAGATCTGAATTTTAAAAGAATGGTCCGGATCTGGTCCAGATCCGTCAGATCCTATTTTTTGAAGATCCATATCCTAAAAAATGGATCTAGATCTGCGAATCTGAACGCGTCCATGATCCACTGTCATCTCTAATCCCCCTCTCTCATTCTCATTTATTTTGACCTTCGAATTAAGTAACATGAAATGAGACACGAATAACCCGTTTAATGAAATAGTATTTCAAATATAAGGTGGGATAGGTCCGATCCAGCCTCAGGTTAGACTTTGAATTTAAAAATCGGAGTTTGATATATTAATGTTAAGCTAAGTTAATTTAAAAGGTAATGTTGAATCTCAAGGCTCCAAAAGCTTATTATGGAACTAGTATGTTTAGCTAAGCTATTTGGAAGATTTTAATAAAATCGGACACTTTGAATTATTAGATTAAATCGGACTAGTTATCGAAGGTAAGTTATAAGCTTATGTCGAACACTCTATTCATGCCAGATATTATGTTTGTTTATTTATAGTAAAATAAGTTTTAAGAACATCCGTCACAATACATATTCAAGTGTCAATAATAAAGATATTTTAGTAGTGGTGTTAAAATATACTACTTATAAGTATTATGAATGTATTTAGTACTTCCTTTGTTCACAATTTTCGTTCATTGATTTTGGTGGCACAAGTTTTAATAAATTGCAATAAGTGTAAAGTGAATGAAGATAATAAATAAGTAGAGAGTGATGTCCCAAAGGATAACACGAGCGTATTATAGAATAAGTCAGTCGCAAACAAGAAACCAACAAGAGCATTAAGCGGTACAACCTTGTTACTAAGCGGTATAACTCATAACTACTTTTATCGTTTTCCTTGTTTCTTTTAACAAAGAGAGTGTAATTCAACTCTAAGGAGCTCTTTGTGAATGAGTGATCAATCAAAATGGGGTATGAACGCTATAGAGTAGTTGCCTTTTTCTTGTTTGTACGAGTCTTGAGTTAACAGCCCTATAATTACTTCTTGAGGAATTGAATAAGGGGTGCCCGATCTTGCCGCTCGTAGCTAGTTGTTTGTAGCTTATGTAGCTATAGCTCCTTGTTGTTGTAGCTATGAAGCTAATCGTCCCGGCTATTCCTGACATAGGAAGGAATAGAGTAAGGATCAACCTTCTCTTAACTCTTAAACTTTGAGCTAGTAGCTACAGCTTTCCTAGCTCGATTAATAGATAATGAGATTAAAAGGTATGCCACGTGAATAATAAATGAATATACTAATGGATAGTATAAGTGTAAAAATGTGGACTATGAGTGATTTTTTTATAAATAAATAAGTTGATGTTTCTAAAAAATGAAAGTGAATATTTTTTATGGACGGACCAAAATAGAATTAAATAAATACAACAATATTATGTATTATTGCAATAGCTTTCTACAAACTTGAAGTGAATAAATGACTTTCAACACAACAATTTGTATTTGAATTTCGAATAGTAACCTTCAGATTAACATGACATTAATTCAGAAGTTCTTCTAATTTATGCTATCACGCTTCCTTTCTTGTTATCGTACATGTGTAAGATATATTTAATTCATGAAAACTAATTATGAAGTACTATCCTAATGGTTAGTATAAATGTACATGTGAAAATTGTACTATGATGTAATTAATTTTTGTAAAAACCTATATTAGTTATTATTAATTATTAATTAGAATGAATAGATAGTACAGTAGGGAAATAAGTAAGTTGTACTCACAATTAAACTTGCAATTAATCTATGACATCATTATGATGACCTACTATTAATATAGAAAATGCAGAATTTTGTAAGAATGTGAAAGAAACAGGAAGTCGAAAATAAGTTAAATAACTTTGATACTTAAATTAAATATTAATGAAAAAGACTTAGAGGGTGTTTGACTGATCTTATAAGCTCCAAAAAACAGCTTATAAACTGTTTTTTAAGCTTAAAAAACAGCTTATAAGCTATTTTTGGGAGTTTATAAGCTCAGTCAAACACCCTCTTACTATATATTATGGCCAATGCATTAAAAGAGAGCATTTACATCAAATTTAGGAGTTTTATCAATCTATGGCCCGAAAAATATGTTATCTATCAATTCAAGTTAATAATAATAATAATAATAATAATAATAATAATAATAATAATAATAATAATAATAATAATAATAATAATAATAATAATACTAATAATACTGAAACTATCAAGCTAAGATTTTTAAAATCTAAAATTCGGATTTTTTTAATATTTAAATCATTTTAATAAATTATTATCATCATTCATGTAATAATTTCATTTAAAATTAATATAAAGGTAATTAAAAAGTAAAAGTGAATCCCAAAGCATGATTTTCTAACCTAATATTGATAGTTCTAATCTAATCATTAAAATCCTAAATTGTCCTCTAAACAAAACTCCAAAATTAATTATTAAATATCCAGGGCAAGGCCCACTCCGTACGTTCATTTTTTAAATAAAATTAATAGCACTCCCCACTCTAGAATCATAATATTAATTTCATGAATTCAACTTACCACAAAAAAAACATATTTCGATTCGATTGAATTCTCCGCTACATTGCCACGTTGACATATCTTATACCGCAACATCAATACATGTCATGTGTACACAGTACATTTATATTCTCAAGAATAATCAGACAATAGCGAAACCGAGTCCACAAATTAAGGGCATAACTAGGGGTGGAAAAAAATACCGAAAAATCGGTATACCAAACTTACCGTGCCGAAAAAATATCGAAAATATCGAATTTTCGGTATAGCGTAATTTTTGGTATGATATGATACCGTACCGTTAATTTAACGGTATCAATTTTTTGGATATTGTGGTAATGTATACCGTATCGTGGTATATATCAAAAATTTCAATATATACCGTTTATCGGTACATCGGTATATACCGATACCGCGGTACATACTGAAAAATTCGGTATGAATTCAGTATACCGAAGTCCGGTGTGATATGAATTCGGTATTTTCGGTATGAATTCGATAATTTTGGTATACCGAAGTCCGGTATGATATACCGTAAAGTCGGTACAGTAACGATATAAAATTTTATCATATCGTAATTTTCGGTATACCGACTTTCGATATGCCAAACAGTTCGGTACGGCATCGGTCCGTAATTTTCGGTACGGTAAAAAAAATTCAGTATACCGTAACACCCACTTCTAGGCATAACATCACATCTATGATCACAAAACAAATCAATCCATTGATATCAAAACTCTTAACTATTTCTTGCACCATAACAATAAACTATGATGCAGAAGCCACACCATATGCATCTACCAGACATAAATGATGAGGAAGGATGATAACTCTCGAGCTTATTCAGGTAGTGATAGGATACGGCCCAACTACCAGGCCCAAGCATCAGGCCCAATACAAGTAAGCCTGACATCAAGCTCGGCTGGACAAGTTCGATCGAAGACTCCTAAAACCGGTGGGAGCAGAGGCTCGGCCATATCTAAAAGAATCCTAATGGGAAGACTTTGAATCCTAATGGAGAAGACTTGAATCCTAATGGGAGAAGACTTGAATTGAGTCAAACTCATTATATTTGTGTATAAATAGAGGCTAGATTAGGCGAAATAGATCATTCACACTCTTTGTAATCGCTTCTTACACTCTCAAATACACAAACTCTCTCTTGCTCCGTGGACGTATATCTTTTTAAAGATCGAACCACGTTAATTCCTCGTGTTCTTCGCGTATTTATTTCCCTAACGAAATTAAGATCGATCACTGGCGCCGTCTGTGGGAACCGAAATTTTATGTTTTCGATCAACCTTTGTTTACAGGGAATCAATCACGACGATAAACACCAGAAGTCATACATCCAGAGTCGCCGCCGGCAATAAAAGCAACAACGGCGGCAGGGTGCGCCGAGCTCGGCTTGGGAAGAGCCCGGTCAGAGAACTTCCTCTCTCAACACAATCCACATGTGTAAACTCTTCCCGGAGTTACTGATCGACAACGCCCGTCGGTGGTTCGACAGTCTACCTCCCGGCAGCATTGGATCTTATAGAGACCTAATGGAAACCTTCCATCGAAGGTTCTTCCAAAAAGCTGAGTCCAAAACCACCTCGGCATGAGGCAAGGAGATCGTCAACGAGCCCGTCTCGCGTCGGGCTGTGGCGCGATAGCGGAGCGGTTCGCCAAAGCGAGCAAGCGGACGGAGAAAAGCGTGAAGGCGATGATCGAGGAACCGAGGCGGTAATCCGGTAGAAACCGAGAGAGAGAGACCTCGCCTACATTAGAAGCTCGATGCGAGCAACAAGTAGCTTCGGTATTATAACCGACATGTTAAATCCCGACAATTCCAAGTAAGCAACCTCATCTTTTGATTTATTTGCTTCGTGTGCTTGCATATTTCATTTGTCATTTATACATGCTACCTCTTCCCATCATACTATACCCTCTTCAGAGGACGAACTATACCCTCTTCGGAGGACGAACTATATCCTCTACGGAGGACGAATTCCCTCGACGGAGGTCGATTACCTTCGTTTCATACGAAGATGAATTTAAGCGCGCATGCTACATACGAGATCGATTTCCTTCGTTTATGTCGAAGACGGTACTCTATGTAGATGATAAGGGACCACCCTCCCGATGACCTCGGCAAAAACAGGAACCATTCCTACATACGAGATCAAATTTCCTTCGTTTATGTCGAAGGCGGTACTCTATGTAGATGATAAGGGGACCACCCTCCCGATGACCTCGGCAAAAACAGAACCATTCCTACATACGAGATCGATTTCCTTCGTTTATGTCGAAGACGGTACTCTATGTAGATGATAAGGGACCACCCTCCCGATGACCTCGGCAAAAGCAGAACCATTCCTACATACGAGATCGATTTCCTTCGTTTATGTCGAAGACGGTACTCTCTATGTAGATGATAAGGGGACCAGCCCTCCCGATGACCTCGGCAAAAAACAGGAACCCATACCTTCGTACGAGAACAGATACCTTCGTTTATATCGAAGACGGATACTCTCTACGAGGACGAACTACCTTCGTACGAGAACGGATACCTTCGTTTATATCGAAGACGGATACTCTCTACGAGGACGAACTACCTTCGTACGAGAACGGATACCTTCGTTTATCCCGAAGACGAAACTCTCTACTAAGACGAACTACCTTCGTACGAGAACGGATACCTTCATTTATATCGAAGACGGATACTCTCTACGAGAACGGATACCTTCGTTTAGTTCGAAGACGGATACTCTCTACGAGGATGAACTACCTTCGTACGAGAACGGATACCTTCGTTTAGTTCGAAGACGGATACTCTCTACGAGGACGAACTACCTTCGTGCGAGCGGATACCTTCGTTTATATCGAAGACGGATACTCTCACGAGGACGAACTACCTTCGTGCGAGCGTATACCGTTTATATCGAAGACGGATACTCTCACGAGGACGAACTACCCGTGCGAGCGGATACCGTTTAGTTCGAAGACGGATACTCTCTCACGAGGACGAACTACCTTCGTGCGAAGCGGATACCTTCGTTTATATCGAAGACGGATACTCTCTACGAGGACGAACTACCTTCGTGCGAGCGGATACTTCGTTTAGTTCAAGACGGATACTCTCACGAGGACGAACTACCTTCGTGCGAGCGGATACCTTCGTTTAGTTGAAGACGGATACTCTCGAGGACGAACTACCTTCGTGCGAGCGGATACCTTCGTTTAGTTCAAGACGGATACTCTACGAGGATGAATTACCGGATACCGTTTAGTTCGAGGACGAGCTACCGCCTCGGCCTTCCGAGCCGACCGCCTCGGCCCCCGTCTTCTCGGCCTCCCGATACATGACCGTCGCCGCCTCGGCCTCCATAGGCCGACCTCGCGCTCGCCTTCACCTCGGCCCTCGCAGCCGACCTTCGCCTCCGCCTCGGTCCTCCGGCGGTGACCACGACCATCGCCGTCGCCGTCTCCGCCTCGCTTTGGGCCTTCCGCAGTCGACCTCGGCCTTAACCGACCCGCCTTCGGCCGCCGTGAGCCCGGCCTCCTTCTTCGCCGCATCCCGAGCCTTCACCGGCCTCGACCTCGACCTCGACACGGTTACATATTCGACTTGGCGCGGTGAAGCGGCGACGTACAACTTTGGCACAACGCCCGGAAGGTGAAGCGGCGACGTACAACCGGCACAACGCCCGGAAAGGTGAAGCGGCGGCGTACAACCGCACTGCGCCTCGGCAGGTGGCGCCTCGGCGGTGAAGCCCGTCGAAGACCTCTACTTAACGCCTCATCGGTGAAGCGGTCGAAGACCTCGGCAACCCCGTCGGTGAAGCGGTCGAAGACCTCGACTTAACGCCCGCCGGTGAAGTCGATCGAAGACCTCGGCATAACGCCCGTCGGTGAAGCCCGTCGAAGACCTCGACGCGCCTCGGCGAAGCGGTCGAAGACCTCGGCATAACGCCTCGTCGGTGAAGCGGTCGAAGACGGCATAGCGCGCCGTCGGTGAAGCGGTCAGACCTCGCTTAACGCCCGTCGGTGAAGCGGTCGAAGACCTCGCTTAACGCCCCCGGTGAAGCAACAGAAGACCTCGGCTTAACGCCTCGTCAGGTGAAGCCAGCAAGAAGACCTCGGCTTAACGCCTCGTCAGGTGAAGCCAGTCAGAAGACCTCGGCATAACGCCTCGTCAGGTGAAGCCAGAACACCTCGGCAAGAGATACAAACAGCACACGTGACCTCGGCAGACGCCTCTGCAAGCACGGCATACGATATACGACGTCGAAAGCATTGACAAGCACAAAGTCAGGCCCAGAGAAGAATGTCAACAGATCGTTCACGCCCCGCTTCGTCATAAACAACCCCCAATCCAGCACGACCTCGCTTCTGCGTCTTTTTTGGGGGGGTTGTGATAGGATACGGCCCAACTACCAGGCCCAAGCATCAGGCCCAATACAAGTAAGCCTGACATCAAGCTCGGCCTGGACAAGTTCGGTCCAAGAAGACTCCTAAAACCAGTGGGAACGCAGAAGGCTCGGCCATATCTAAAAGAATCCTAATGGGAGAAGACTTGAATCCTAATGGGAGAAGACTTCGAATCCTAATGGGAGAAGACTTCGAATCCTAATGGGAGAAGACTTCGAATTGGAGTCAAACTCATTATATTTGTGTATAAATAGAGGCTAGATTAGACGAAATAGATCATTCACACTCTTTGTAATCGCTTCTTACACTCTCAAATACACAAACTCTCTCTTGCTCCGTGGACGTAGATATTTTTAAAGATCGAACCACGTTAATTCCTCGTGTTCTTCGCGTATTTATTTCCCTAACGAAATTAAGATCGATCAGGTAGTGTTTCCACATATTGTGCAACACTTAAAAGTGAGAAATACTATGATATCCACAAACATATATAGATTGAAATGAAGCCTTGCAATATTATACAAAATCTAAGAAGGGATATTATCAACATTCTTATAATTTTCGAAGACAACGATGTGGAGTTACCTCTCCACATCGTTCTTGCAAGTCTCCACGCGATCATCCTTGACTTCGCGAGTGAACTAATCACTCGAGACACCCCCTTTATCACTCGGTCGTAGCTCAACTGACTGTTCGCGCTCTTCAGTTTGACGTTTCCCCAACAAATCGTTATCATTATCTCCTAGTCCTGGTGCTGCATAGGCATAGACAAAGGGAATGCATATCAGAATAAGGTAGAATTCAAGATAGTAATTATTGAAAACATGATAATAGTTGAAGGTCTTGCTTGGAACGAGCTTGGATTCTGCATTGTAATTGGTTTGATCCTGGACTTTCTCCTCATTCTCTCTACAAAGAGTAAAAAGAAATATAAGATGTTCTGAAACCTTAAATTTCAGCTAGAGATAGATATGATGTCTTGACAGTTCTTGTCTGAGAACTTTGGCACATAAGTCTTTCAGTGAACCACTTGCAGATCAAGATTTTGGTAACTGAGGACAAGTGATGGCACGAGAAACACGAAAAAAGCAAAGACAAGGAACAATGGAACAAAGCCACAGATTTCTTACTCAAAATATCATTAGAGATTGAAAAACTATGCAGCTAAAGTTGGCTAATAGATTGCATTTTGATGAAGAAGCCAATACCTGTCCACGAGCATTGGTTTCAACCGATAAGGTTTGACTAGCACTTGTGATCCACAGATATAGTGAGGATTGGTTTTTATGAGAACTAGAGCGGCCGTCTCAGGATAGGCGAAGGTCACAAATCCGAACATCCTCTGCACTTGACTAGGAATCCTAACTTCTTGCATAGGTCCAAAATTGCTATCAATATTGAAAAAACAGCATCATTGAAATAAGGTTAGCATAGTCTAGGAATGCTGTAAATTAGTGATCTCAAACAAATTTCGTTTACTTGAAATAGTTATGAACATCTTGCTCACTGAAAGTGTTCTCAGGTGGGAAAGTTAGATAAACTTGTAGCTCATGCCCGTTTTCTACTCTAAATTTTGCGTATCTGTTCATGTCTTCATCTAAAATTATCGACTGCCTTCTGTGTGGCCTGTCTCCAAAAGGAAAAGCCAGAGAAAAATCAGCAAATGATAATCATCTGCAGCTGAAAATGAGCAACTTTGTGAAGTTACCGGTTAGTTAAACGAATGGTGGTGGTTGTCATTCGAGCAAGAAGTTTGATCATTCGACTACTGAATCTCCCTTGTCTGTGATTCTCCATTTGATACCCCTCGACTTGAAGCACCTTCTTGTACCTATCAAAGTAGAGTATAGGCAAGGAAGAGACTGAAACGGGGATGCCTCGTGTGGATCTCAAAAGCTCAATGAGCTCTATCTCGAGCTGCTTAAGGGATCCATTCGACATGATCTCATCTGTAGGTGGAGGGTTAAACACCATACGATCACCATTTTGCATTTGAAAAACATGCAAGAATCTGCAGCTACCACCATACTTGCAATACCCCTGCCTAAAGCTATTGCAGACCTGCAACCCCATTTCAGGGAGGCGGGAAGGCGCATCTGGAGGCCTAAAATCGAGCATTGGATAGTAAATCTGCATTTGGTAACATGAGCTGTCCAAGTTAGACGGTCTAAACTGAGAGTGGAGGCCATACTCCACGGCTGCAAGGTCGAAGCAAGCCAATGGAACTAGCTGTTGAGCAATAGGCATTTGAGGGATCCAAAGGCCATTTTGAGGCGGAGGAAGGCAAGTAGGGCAACGAGAAGCCGGTATAAAAGGTGTGAACATTGAAATTAGAGGTTTTTTCACTAGAGGGAGTGAAAAGGGAGCATAGATGGTTGGTTTGGCGGATAAATCAAGCTCTAGCGTAACTTTATCGATCAAGATTTGGAGCGCATGGTCCGGACAGAAGGCAAGGCGTATCATTTCAAGCTCAGGTTGATCTTTCAGTAGAAGACGGTCGATGATTTTAGAGACGTTTTGGGGTTCTAGCTTCTCGATTCTCTGAAAAACAACCTTCGTAGCCTCGAAGAAGTCCATCTAGAAAGTTTGATCTACCAAGGATTAGGAGTGCATTTTGCATAAAGATGAGATGTTTGATCAGAAATAAACTGAAAAACAAGAAATCAGACTAACAAAGTTGGCATAAATCTAACAAGAATCAAGAATGTAGTTTGCATAAAGATGAGATGTTTCATCAGAAACACAACCGAGCATCAAGAAATCAGATAAAAAAAGTTGCACAAATCTACCAAGAATCAGGAATGCAGTTTGCATAAAGCTCTACTGAATTTCAAGAAAACAGATCAAAAAGTTGGCATAAATTTAACAAGAACCAAGAATGTGGTCGCATAAAGTTGAGATGTTTGATCAGAAACACAACTAAAAAAAATCAGATCAAGAACTTGCATAAATCGATGAAAAATGCAGAGATGATCCATTTGCTCTTCTTTCTCTATCACAGCATAGTTTTGGTGAACCATGAAACTCAGAAACAATTTTTGAAAATTAAAATTATCTCAATTCCCATAAAACTGCTCTGTTTTACACAGTAAATCCAAACTCGCATGATTAAATCCAAGAATAATTAAGATCAGAAAAATCAAGAAATATTTGTCTGATTGAGCTCCAATTGACGAATTACAAGTGTTTCAAGCAAAAATACTAATCTATTTCTTGCAATAAATTTTTGATAATGCAGCAATAAATATTACAAAAACATCCTAGATGAGCAAATTCTTAGAAAAAATAACAAAAGCATCTCAGCATTTCACGTTTCATCTGCATGCAACATTTTCCACAAAATTTCATCTAATACTTGTCAAAAAATCAGTTCTTTCTCCACAACACTACTCAAGAAATCAGCCCATTTCGATTTTTCACATGCACAAGCAGCAAGCCAACATAAAAATCATTGCTCTAGAGAAACTCAACTAAAATAAAAATTTGAACAAATTCTTGAAAATATCCACCAAAAATTTTGTGCTGAGAATCGCACTGTAATACCTGCTACAGTTGCAAGAATTGCAGATTTCTGTGAAATGTGGTTGGAGTTGTGAGTTTATTGTGGTAAAGATGTTGGCTCAGTCGACAAAAACATATCTCACGAAAAGAAGAGCAAAACGACACAGAAAAAAGGTTCCAACTTTCAGTTTCATCTTCTACACATGCATGAAAAAAGCACCGATTCAACCATACATCTCTTTTGTCTCTGCCCACAACAAAAAATAGGCCAGCTTATTTTATTTATTTATTTTCTTTTTTCAAGAATAATTTAAAATTCTTAAAGGGTCAACATAAATACTGGGCCTAACAAGCCCAGAGGCAATTTTTTCAAGGTTATTTATAAATTATTTTTTGTTTTAATCCGAATAATTTTTTGATTAAGTCGTATTAATTTAATGTCATCCTTCTTAATTTTTCTGTAAGACTTAGATTATAGCCATTAAAATATGTTGGGCTAACATGTCGAAACCTTTTTTTGATGTCATAAACTTTGGATGTGAAGAGATTTTTATCGTGAATCCAATCATTGAATCAAGGGACGAAATTGTAATTTCGCTACGCCCATATCGCCGCCGTCCGTCCCCGCCTTCACTCTCTTTCGCCGCCGGCGCCACTTCCACGAATAGATCCACGCAGTATGTGTAATTGGTGAATTGCTCCAGAATTTCTGGGATACACAATCGGAAAAATGTACCAGTGGCGGAAATTCAAGTTCTTCGAGGAGAAGAAGACCAAAATCCCGGAGGAGATTGAGGGCGAAATCGGATATTGCTCCAGCGGCAGAGGCAGGATCGTCTTGGGCGGCCGCGATGGCACCGTTTCGCTCCTTGATCGCGGCCTCCAGCTCAATTACTCGTTCCCAGCTCACTCCGCCGCCGTTCTCTTCCTCCAGCAGCTCAAGGTACGGCCTTTTTTCACCTCTTTGTATATATATGTAGATTAATCGGTCTGATTTTGACTAATACGACCGTGGAATTTACCATCCCTAATCTCGAAATCTTAGGCATTCTCAAGCATTAATTATTTATCTGATGATGATGATGGTGATGATTTTTTGTTCATGAGCTGAAACGCTATTGTTTTCCAATGAACTGATAGTGCTGTAGTCTTTTGTAATTGATACTGCACTGCTGAGGCAATGGAGCTCGAATTGGCCTCTTTCTTGTTTCTAGTGTTGTTTGTCAGTGTCTTTCAGTAGTCTAACTATGCAAAATTTGGTGGCTTTGCTGCTGAGTCAGCAACGGAACTTCTTAGTGACAGTTGGAGAGGATGAACAAATGCCATCACAGAAAGCAACTGTGTGCTTGAAGGTTTTTGACCTCGATAAAAGACAAGAAGAAGGGTCGAGTACTTCAACTCCAGAGTGCATTCAGATTTTGCGAATATTTACCAACCAATTTTCTGAGGCGAAGGTACATTATATATGCATCTTTGTTTCTGGGCTTGTTGTTATGTGTATGCACATTTGTGAAGGTCATGTAAACTGATGCAACTTGTTTGCTTCAATTGGTTGCATAGCAATATATATGACTGCTTATGGAGAATTCTCCTAATGTTTGTTTTACAGATCACGTCTTTTCTAGTTTTTGAGGAATCTCCTCCAATAATATTTATTGCCCTTGGATTGGAAAATGGCTGTATTTATTGCATTCAAGGCGACATTGCCCGTGAACGGATCAAGCGCTTCAAGCTTGAGGTCCAAAATGGTCAACCCGGAAACACAAATTCTCCTATTACTGGTATTGGGTTCCGTGTGGACGGACAAGCCTTTCAACTATTTGCTGTCACTCCGAGCTCAGTGAGCTTGTTTAAAGTGGAGGCTCAAACACCTAGTGGTCAAACTCTTGATTACATTGGTTCTGAAGCTGGTAGTGTGGCAATGACTGATCGCTCGGTAGGCTACTCATCTCGTATATTATCTAGTATGTTAGCTAGTTATGCTTGTACTGAATTTTAGCTGTAACTTTTCTCTTGTAATTATTTTGGATTAGGAACTGATCATTGGTCGGCCTGAAGCAGTCTATTTCTATGAAATTGATGGCCGAGGCCCATGCTGGGCTTTTGAGGGAGAGAAGAAGCTCGTGGGGTGGTTTCGTGGTTATCTCTTATGTGTTATTGCTGATCAAAGAACTGGGAAATATACTTTCAACATTTATGACTTGAAGAACCGTTTAATAGCCTATAGTATAGCAGTTCAAGAAGTTTCTCACATGCTGTGTGAATGGGGTAATATACAACTCATAATGGCGGACAAATCTGCTCTTCTTCTTGTGGAGAAGGATATGGAAAGCAAGTTGGATATGCTTTTCAAGAAAAACCTTTACCCAGTGGCTATTAATCTTGTCCAGAGCCAGCAAGCTGACGCTGTGGCTACTGCTGAAGTGCTAAGGAAGTATGGTGATCATTTATATAGCAAACAGAATTACGACGAAGCTATGGCTCAGTATATCCATACCATTGGGCATCTAGAACCTTCCTACGTCATACAGAAGTTTTTGGATGCGCAGAGGATTCACAACCTAACAAATTACTTGGAAAAGTTGCATGAGAAGGGTCTTGCTTCCAAAGATCACACCACTCTCTTGCTTAACTGTTATACCAAACTGAAAGATGTTAAGAAGTTGGATATATTCATAAAAAGTGAAGATGGAGTTGGGGAACATAAATTTGATGTGGAAACTGCAATAAAGGTGTGTCGAGCCGCCAATTACCATGAACATGCAATGTATGTTGCCAAGAAGGCTGGGAGACATGAGTGGTACTTGAAGATTTTGCTTGAGGACTTAGACAGATATGATGAAGCATTGCAGTATATAAATAGCCTTGAGCCAAATCAAGCTGGGTTGACTGTTAAAGAGTATGGAAAGATTCTCATAGAACACAAGCCGAAGGAGACAGTTCAAATATTGATGAGGCTTTGTACTGAAGAAGGAGAGTCTTCAAGGGGGGGATCCTCAAACGGATCCTTTCTATCCATGTTGCCATCTCCTGTTGATTTTATCAATATTTTTGTGACTCATCCACAATCTCTTATGGAATTTCTGGAAAAATACACCAATAAAGTGAAGGATTCTCCTGCTCAAGTTGAAATCCATAACACTCTGTTGGAGTTATACTTGTCTCATGATTTGGACTTTCCATCTCTTTTTCAAACTGGTAGCAGTGAAAACGGCAAACTTGCAGCAGATAGGGCTGTCATGTCACGAATAGAATCTAATGGAAAGATACTATCTGATGATGCATCCCTGGACACAGATCGCCAGGAGAGACGTCAAAAGGGGCTGGTCTTGCTTAAAAATGCATGGCCATCTGAGCAGGAGCAGCCACAATATGATGTTGATCTAGCAATAATTCTATGTGAGATGAACTCTTTTAATGAAGGGCTCTTGTATCTGTATGAGAAGTTGAAACTATATAAGGAGGTGATTGCCTGCTATATGCAGGCACATGATCATGAAGGTTTGATTGCATGCTGCAAGAGGCTGGGGGACTCGGGTAAGGGTGGTGATCCCTCTCTCTGGGCCGATCTGTTGAAGTACTTTGGTGAACTGGGAGAGGATTGTTCCAGAGAAGTTAAAGAAGTTTTGACTTACGTTCAAAGGGATGATATTTTGCCTCCGATTTTAGTTCTTCAAGCCTTATCCAGAAATCCATGCCTTACACTTTCTGTGATCAAGGATTATATTGCACGAAAGCTTGAGCAGGAGTCAAAGATGATTGAGGAGGATCGTATAGCTATTGAAAAGTACCAGGTAGCTTTTTCGTGATTTAAGATAACTTTATTTATATCCTTATGTCTTAACTTGGATGCAAGAAATATGCATGCTGATTTGTTTACATACAGGAGGAAACATCATCAATGAGAAAAGAAATCCAGGATCTGAGAACAAATGCAAGGATCTTCCAGCTTAGCAAGTGCAGTGCTTGCACCTTCACACTCGACCTCCCCACTGTCCACTTTATGTGCATGCACTCATTCCACCAACGCTGTCTTGGAGACAACGAGAAAGAATGTCCAGAATGTGCTCCTGAGTATAGAGCTGTTTCAGAGATGAAGAGAAGTCTAGAGCAGAATTCCAAAAGCCAAGATTTCTTCTTCCAGAAAGTTAGAAATTCAAAGGATGGTTTCTCCGTCATTGCTGAGTATTTTGGTAAGGGAATCATCAGCAAAACTAGCAAAGGACCCGTTGAAGCTCCTACCCAGGCCAATGATTATTCCAACGGCAACTATTGAGAAACCTCTTCGCGTCCGGCTGCAATCAACTGACAATGAATTCAGTAATCTCTCTCTCTCTATCCTGCGCCTTCGCTCATCTACCAGTAGCCACATTTTTGCTTGATGATCGATCTAGTTTTAACTTTGCAACGGGCGCAAGCTTGGCCAAAATTCGTTTCTTCTTAGGAGAAAGGGGCTTGATTTGGTGCAACAGCTTCTAGGTATATTGGATAGATGGCATTGCAATGTTTCCAAAAGATTCCATATGTTTGTATTTTAGCTTTTGGGGGTTGAGTCCTTTTTATATATCTGTGCATCAATTTACTTTACATTGGATTTTTGATGCATTGTTATCCATTTTTTGTGGAGTTGTTGTGAGGAAGGTTTGTGGTTAGAAAAAATTCTCTCTTAAAACTATTACCAGAGAAGGAAGATGATTATGGATTTTTGTACAGGTTGTCCCATATAATGGAATTTTTATCCTTTATTAGTTACTTACAGTGATCGTATAAGATGTTAAAATTTGTTTTGGTAAATATCGAATGCACAAAATTTATTTATTTTTAACGAATACTAGTATCAATATTTACTGATTATTTACAGTTTAACTCAACTAAAAAAAACTAATATTATCCTCCGTGTACGACAATTAATATGGTTGAATAAATTAGTAAAAGACAGTTATAATTAAGTTATAAATCACAAAAGTATAAATATAAAACCACAAATTGAGTTAATAAAAAAAACTGCGAAAGGTATAGTAGTTACACGTAAAACTACCAAATATTGTGGATTTTGAAGTACTTTTATGTAGTATTCATAGTGAATTTTAATTTATAATTAAATATTCTCTAAATAAAACTCAATTTTGGATCAATTCAAAAGTTTGATTATGATGAATCAATATCGAAAAAATTCTTGGGCTTGGATTGCTTCAATCACACAATCTCTCTTAGGATAATGCCACTTTCAATACCAACTTCTTAATTATTTCCTCAAATTATTGCGTGCCTTTTTTCTCAACTATAAGCTATAGGGTTGTCATTTTTTAGATTTTACCTTTTTGCATATGCAAAATTTATCCTTTCCAATTATCTAAATATTTATTCATTTTCTTTTAAATATAATACTTATGGGAGTGAATCACGTAGAAATGAAAATATTGGTAAGAAATAATAATAAATCGTAGCCCTTGATAATGATAGTCGATGGATTAGATTAGATATATACGTGTTGTGATTAATAACTATTTATACAATAGTTTTAAAACGCATGAGAAATAAAGATGACATATTAGTAATTTAATTTTTATATGTCTCGATTATTTAATAATTTAATGGGATTTGGTATCATTGTTTCGGCACTTTTTAATTTAGAACACACACTTACTGATATGTAGCACATTTTCAAACATATTCGTGAAACAAATATTTGTAGTGTTTATCCATCGTTATTGCAAATTCAGTAGTTAATCATCACTTGTTAATATTAATTTGTTGCACATACTTATAATCTGTAGCACATATTTAACATATCATCTGCACAAAACAATTACAAATCTCGTATTTTTAAGGACCGTAATTTATTCATATTTCTCACCAATTTTTTCATTCATACGCGATTTAGTCTATAATACTCTCTTTTTCTAAGAATGAGAAATCTCAACTCTGTGTGTTTTGTTAAACTCCATTGATGGATTAGTGCTATCGGCGGACTAATCGCATCATACAAGTCCTATGATACATTGGATTTAGAAGATATTGTGGAGATTAAAGAATTATAGATTTCAATAACAAACTCATAATCTCCACCAATTATGCCACAAAAAAAGAGCAATTACGTCAATCGATTATTTCTTCCAAAAGTAGAGCATTTTAATTGTTTATCCTATCAAAGATGTTTCCCCATACCACATTTAAGAAATCATTCCATTCCGATGTGAAACGCAATTCTGTTTTTCAAGAATTGGAAGATTTTGTTTTAAAAAAAACAAAAATTGGAAGATGATATATCCGAATCTGCATTTTTGGATGGCAAAATTGGGGTAAATTTGATTTGACAAGAACAAAACCAAAAGCTAGTAGCTTAGTTTAGTGTAGTTTAGTAGGCCAAAACCAACTCCTAAAAGTTAACTAGCTCTCTCTCTCTCTCTCCACTGACATTCACTGAGAAAGACTAACACGCACTCATCATCAACTGTAGAAAATCAGAGCCCCTAATTGCCACATACATTCAAAGGTTTGGATTTTACACTTTGCAATTATTGACATCAACTGTATTCTTGCTCTATACGTATTCGAAGTTGATAAAGGTTATTACTGCTATGATCTGAACCCTCCTTCAAATTTTAGGTTCTTTTTTTCCTTTTTCTTTTTGTTGGAAAAAGGGCCTTGGATATTCTTTTTCGTTCTGCGACATGAGCAAAGAAAAAGAGAAGCCGGAGCCTCTGGATTTCTTTATTTGGACTGTTGAGGTAATTCTTCAATTTGTTTTCTTGCTCTTTCGGAGGGTTTCGAACTTTTTTCTTGTACCCCTTTTTTTTGGTTTGTGATTTTCTTCTTTGGATCTTGTACTTTGTTGCTCAAGTTGTCATCTTTTTTAATAAATTTGTTCAAGTGTTATTTGTCCCTGTTTGTAAGATTCTGCTATTTGGTTGTTGAAAGCGGGGAATTTTGATTGTAATTTACGAGGTTGTTGAGTTGGTTCATCTGAGGTTTGTTGAAAATGTAATTTTATTTTAGTAAGAGTTTTAGTACCTGTAATCTTTGGTTCCTGTTTCTGCCTAATGTGGGAATTTGAGTTTGAAGGTTGAGTGATTGAATGAGCCCACCAAATAAATATTTGATTTGTGCTAATTATGGAGCTTATTGTGAGCCCTTTCTCTGTGAGGTGTTTTAGTAAGGGACTTTTAGGAAATTGACTGTTCAATTGTGGATGTTGGATGTTGGATGTCACTCGGACTGTGTCTGCTTGACATATGGATTCTTGGGATAGGCCCAGATTGACTTCGACATTAGCCTGACAGAAGGTTCCATCTTGTTCCTTATATTCTGAAAGGGGGCTGCAATATAACTTGACGAGGATAGCTTCTATGGAAATTCAATTCAGATTATAAATGAATTTGTAATATTCCTTTTGTAGCAGTGAAATTGGTAATTTTTCAGTGCTGTCTGTCAGCAGAAAGAGTAGCACTAGTGGATACATGAATGAGGTTGATAAGGCATGATTTCGACGTTTCGTACAAAAATGTCAAAAATTATAGACTAATGAGTAAGGAGCTAATCACTTCTACTCTCCTGGAATGCACTGTTCAGGGGCACTTGCCTTGTAGATAGGCTTTGTTGGTTACTGATCTAATATGTGTAGCCCAACATAAGTATTTGTATGCATGCGGCATGCCTTTAGAACATGCAGTTAGGAATTCACAAGCCTATGTGCTTCATGCTGGCAGTGTGGACCGCTGATACATGTTAGTCAATTCAGTTGTCATGGAAGTACCGTGGAGCTACCTACCGACAACGATACCATGCTTTCTCTTTAGATCTTTCTATCTACTGTTATGGTATCATTTTATGCCTGCTTTGTCATTGTCTTATTGTATCGGCATGTAAAATAATGTGTTGAGGCCCTTTTTGATTCCTAACCTAGGTTTTTGCCTCAAGTTTAGGCCCTGACAGACTAAAATATGCTTATTTTACACAGCCTGAAGAAAGGGTAAGACTCCTAGGATTCTTTCCTGTAGTTTCCATTTGGATTGAAGTGCTGGAAGATGGAAACCATAAAAATAAATGTTTGGATGAGTACATTGTATAATGCATTCCATATCCATTATTCCGAATTTGACCTATTTTGTGATATTGGTGGATTAGAAATCTGCTCTCTATATATTGATTCATCTGAAACCTTTCCAATCCCTCTTTCCCTTATCAAATCCGTTAATACCATGTTAGATCCTTTTAAACTGTTCAGATTTTTCAAACCTTTCCAACTTGTTTCGAACTACAAAGTGACAAATTTATAAAACTGCCAATTACTAATTAATGTATGCTAAGCATAAAAGCAATGCATGTGTTCTTTTAAGGAGTCAAATGAGAATAAAAATGTAGAGAATTTAGTTATTGTTAAATATAGCAACTTTCTGATGGATTTTCAATCTTTATGAGACTGCTTTGTAGGATGTTGGCCTGTGGTTGGAAGAAATAAATCTTGGTAACTATCGTGAAATATTCAAAGAAAATGGGGTCAATGGAGAGTATTTGGAAGGGATGTCAATGTTTACAACTGAACAGATCCTCCGGTTCATAAGGAAGTGCCACATGAAATGGGGGGATTTTATAACATTGTGCAAGGAGCTGAGGCGAATAAAAGGTTCCTTTCCTCTCCCTCCCTCCCTCTCCCCCTGTCTCTGTGTGTGTGTATGAGAGTATAATTTTGTTCTTTAGAACTCAGTCAAAAACATGTTAAGCTGCATTCTGCTGCTTGTCTAATTAATTTTCTCTTGTTTAGTTGTATTTTTTTAGTTAAGATCTCAATTGTAAACCGTCTGAGAAACTTATAAGACTCCAATGGGCATAGGAAATGAAATGGTGATGAAGGCTATTCTTTTCTATTTAGTGTATATCATTTGCTTTGTATTGTCCCCATTTATGTACACACTACATGGATAGGAATCTAGAATCGATGTTACAGTTGCATATGAAGATTTTTTTATCTCATTTTGTAGGTATTCGGATGATTATTCGATCTATTAATGCTTGCTAAATGTGATGGATATAATTAACATATTGGCCGTAGCTAGTACGGTATTTTTTATGTTAAAACTACTTTTATGGAGATGAAACCACACAATCAAAAAGTATTATGAAAAAATCTGTATTGCCATGACCAGCAAGCTACAGCCAGTTATGCTCAGTCATTCTAGAAAATGCATCAACTACAAGCTTTGAATCCAGAAAAATAAGCGGCTTTTAGTGAACGGGTTTTAAGGGGAGCACACCATCGTTTTAAGATGCTCGATTAACATTGAAAAATTCCATCTTTCATGATACTAGGTAACCAATATGATAGTTTCTTGGGTTTTGAAGGAGCCAAGTTTGGTGCTAATGAATCTAACTGGGCAGTTCTGCTGTTAACCTACTTGGCTTCTGCCTCGTTTCTCTAGTTTGCGATAAATTTGCTTGCTTTGTGACGTTATTATCTATCTTCTTCCTCATTCTCTATCTGTCTTGGATTTTTATTCGTTTTTTCTCACGTGCAATTGCAAATCTTAACTGATTCTTATCCTGCACACAGTGGCTTGCTTGAAAGGGGAGCAAAAGGTACGGCGGCCGTGGTGGGCCCCGCCTTGTCTCTCGGTTGTATTCGTGAAGGCTGCGAAACGCAACAGGCAGTCTCGAGTCGTGTCGTTGAAGCTGGAACCTTGATATAGATTTGCTTGTGTGTATATGCGTGTACCATTAGTCTTAAATTTTGCTAAAGTATTGTTGGGTTGGTTCTTCACTCAAGAGCCTTTTCCTTTGTCAAAGTTTACTTCATTTTGTTTGGGATTTGTTGAGGAAACGACATATTTATAGTATACAGACAAGATGCTTTCTTTGTGTTCCATGGGGATGTTTCCAAATATTGACATAAGTTATCAAATGATTGTAGAAGTTGATTCCCATAATGTTCATAATGAGACTGGAAGTGAAGATCCACTTCAAGATCTGTTGGTTATAATTTTGCTTTAGCAAAAATTGTTAAATATCAAGAAGATAAAGAGAGATACTAATATGTGTGCTGGTGAATTAAATCGGTATAGCTATCAAATGAGTGGACTGGATGAGTTTTGAGACACACAATCTTATTCTGTTATTCTCTTATTAGGAAAAAATACCATTTTCTAAAATGTTTAAGTTTTTTAACACACAAAAAAAGTATGCACACTATACAACACTAATTAATATTAAATATTTTTTTTATACCGAGGCTAAAGGTCTCAGGTTCGAATCCACCGTGACGCAGTTTTTAAATTTCAGTATTAAATTGACAAAAAAAAATAAATTTTCATAACACAACTATATAATAAATATTACAAGAATGTTTTTAGAAAAATAGAATTACCATTGACAAGAATGCCCTCCACATGCATCAAGTTTTAAAAATGAAGTGCGCTCTTCTCCTTCATATTTCTTCTTCTGAACCAAAAACCCTAAACCCCAATTAATTCACAATCTTCCAAACTGTTGAGATCCTATCACGAGCAATGTTCTCTCCTCCCGCGAAGAAATCAGGCTTGAGTGCTCGCAAAAATGCATTTGATCGGAGAGACGAAGTTTCCACGCCGCTCGCTGAGAACCGGAGGCCGTTGCTCGACAGCCCTGCCGTCGCCAATCGCCCCGCCACCGGCACCCCCGCCCCTTGGGCCTCTCGCCTTTCCGTTCTCGCCAGGTACTGCCCCGCCGTATTACTTTGAATTTATTCATTTTTCCCCGTCAATTGTTCCTCTTGTTAGCAGTGATGCCTTACTAGTTTCGCGTGTTGTCTTTTCGATGTATTGAGTTCTGTTGATGTTAGAGGAAGGTACAACTTCTGTGTTGCGGGGGTTAAGTATAACTTAATATTGGCGCTCTGTGCGATTAAGGCGGAATTGGGGTGTGTGTATGTTATGTGCGCTATACTGCTGATGTGATGTATCTTCTCAAGTAATTCCTGATTTTTCAGTTTAATAGGACATTACTGATACTTGGCATGCTTGATACCGTGTTTTGAAAATTTTGCATACATATAAGTTGACTCTGTTTTGACTCATTGACACCTGCGCTTGTACCTACCCTTGAGTTAGTTGATGCTATGTTTTAACTCAAAATTGTCTGATTATTTTCTCCCCATTGCAGCTAAGAATCCTTCTCTGAGGCTCTTCCTGTCCATACTCCGAATGTCATATGTTCTTTTAACTCTTAGTGCACGCTTCTAGTGCGTTTGTTCATCCCTGAAGTAATACTAGATCACCTATCAGCCGTTTCATAAATTCCATCAGAGTGCAGCTTTAACATGAGGAACTGTAGATGATAATAGCCTCGTTACAATCATAGTTTGCCATCATTTATAGCAATCTGAGAACTGTAAAAGTATTCTATGGAAACAGCATGTCTTAATTATTTAAAAGCTAAACCAGTTTGGAATAGATACTATTTTCAATAAACGATACTGAATCTCACAAGTAGGATTTAACTTAGTGTTCTCAGTGATTAGCTAGTTTAAGACAGCAAGAAGAGCTTCAGCTCTCTGTATAAACTAGACTTGCTGATGCTAATTTGATGATAATTTTTTATTCCTTATAGCATTCACCTTATAAAATTATTTTCAAGATTCTTCCTATTTACACATTTTCTAATGTGAGTTTTGGTTGGTATTTACCACCTCAGTACCCTGCAGGAGGTCTTGGTGGGTCTATCTGGATTTACTAAATAGGCTTTAGTCCTTTATCTTATCTCCAGAGTTTTTAGGTAAACTGGATGTTTGTTAGAAATTCAAGGCTGGAGTGTGGACCTGGAAATTTTTGCAGACAATGTTATCTCTATGTATTCCTTTAAGTGACAGATGAATATTGGCTTGTCTTTTAGATGAATTAAAATGCATGGAAGCTCGATATAGATCTTTTTCTCTTTGAGGGAAAAATAATCTCAACATATTCAACAAATCACTAAATGGACATTGTTGTTAAAATACTCAGAATCCCGCAAGTGAAACAAAGTGACAAGGGAGATGAGCTAGACAGTGACCGGCCTGTCTATGTTGGGGAGTTCCCTCAAGAAGTACGTGATGCTCAAATCATGTCATCACAGAACCGTGTTCCTGGTTGGTCTAGTAAACTTAGTCCCTGAATACATATTATTATTGGTTTATTTCATTGATTCCTAATACTAGCATCCTGGCAGCTGATACATCTATCTCTGGTGGAATGGACAAGGCATCATCTTTAGCTTGGATCATCTGTGGAAACAAACTCTTTATCTGGAATCACTTATTAGCTGCTGCTTCAAGCAAATGCATCGTCCTTGACCTTACTTCTGTCACATCAGAAAATGGAGAGATGTGCAAAGGTTCTTCTCAGAACAATAATTGGTTAGTTCGTCTTGTCAACTGGGACAGCTCAAAGAAAACTGGCAGCAAAGTAACTCAACAGCCCAGTGCTGGAATTGTTATGTGCAATAAGAAGACACACACTCTAGTTTTCTGGCCAGATATATATAATGCTAATAGGGTTCCACCACTCACTTGTGTTGCTTCTTCTGAGTTTGAAGCAACACGTCAAAATGGAAAATCAATATTAAGCAATAAATTTGGCAACACTTTTGGGAAGTCGTGTTCCATCAATTCTTTGATTGCTTCAGCTATCCCTTCTGCCACCAACAGCTGCATTGCTCTAGCATGTAGTTCTGATGGTGTGCTCTGGAGATTCTTTTGTACCCCAACTGCTATCGAGGCTAACCAAATTGAGCATGGCATGTCAAGTACATTTTCTCCTGGAATTGGTAGTAGCCAACTTGTGGCTAGTAAGGGATACCCTAGGTCATTGATTTGGCACACTTTTAGTCATTCATCAGATGATACTACTAGGCAGTTCCTTCTACTTACTAATCATGAGATACAATGCTTTGCATTGAAACTTTCAGCTGAGTATAATGTGTCACGACTTTGGTCACATGAAATGATTGGGACTGATGGTGATCTTGGTATCCAGAAGGATCTTGCTGGCCAAAAGAAAATTTGGCCTCTGGATTTGGATATTGATGCTGATGACAAGGTAATAACTGTTCTCGTTGCTATATTTTGCAAGGATCGTGTCACCAGTTCAAGCTACACTGAGTACTCTCTTCTGACCATGCAATATAAATCTGGTGTTGATATTGCAAAGCCCCTAGCTGAGATAATATTGGAGAAAAAGTCACCAATCCAAGTGATTGTACCTAAAGCAAGAGTAGAGGATGAGGAATTTTTGTTCTCCATGAGATTAAAGGTAGGTGGCAAGCCAGCTGGCTCTGCTATTATACTTTCTGGTGATGGTACTGCAACAGTCTCCCACTACTGGAGGAGCTCAACCAAACTTTATCAGTTTGACCTGCCTCATGATGCTGGAAAAGTTCTTGATGCTTCGGTCATTCCTTCTTTGGATGACAGTGAAGATGGAGCTTGGGTTGTGCTCACTGAGAAAGCAGGAGTTTGGGCTATACCTGAGAGGGCAGTTATACTTGGTGGCGTCGAACCACCTGAAAGAAGCCTATCACGTAAAGGCAGTTCGAATGATCGATCTTTACAGGAGGAAAGAAGAAACTTTTCTGTTGCTCAGAATATTGCTCCAAGAAGAGCTAGTTCAGAAGTTTGGGATGCTGGTGACAGGCAAAGGGTGGGCTTAACAGGAGTTGCCCGTCGAAGCCCACAAGATGAGGAATCGGAAGCTTTACTAAGTCAGCTTTTCCATGATTTTCTGTTATCTGGGCAGGTTGATGGTGTACTTGACAAACTGAAAAATTCAAGAGCATTTGAAAGAGAGGGAGAAACCAATGTATTTACCAGGATAAGTAAATCAATTGTTGACACTTTAGCTAAACATTGGACAACAACTAGAGGCTCTGAGATTGCTTTATCTCTTGCATCAGCACAACTTGTCGAGAAGCAGCAAAGGCATCAAAAGTTTCTTCAGTTCCTTGCGTTGTCAAAGTGCCATGAAGAATTGTGTACCAGACAGAGTATGAATGGTTTTTCCAATCAAAATAGTTTCTGGTTCTTTTTCTGTTTGATTTTGTTCTTGTAAAACCGGTGGTTATTTTTTCTAATTTGTAATTATGTGGTGTTTATAAATATATCTCTAGAATCTTATTGGCTGTCTGCCTTCTGTAGCGAATAAGGTTACATTTTAAATGGAGATAAGGCGACTCTTGTCCCTCAGTGCTGTTGTCATTTCATTGTTCTCCAGTTTTCTAATAATTTTGAACTATCATACTTATAAAATTACTCTATGCCAGGAGAATCTATGCAGACTATCATGGAACATGGAGAAAAGCTTGCTGGCATGATACAAATGAGAGAACTGCAGAATTCGATTAGCCATGAGAATAAATCTGGACTTGGATCCTCCTATGGTTCAGATGCTCAGACTTCTGGATCTCTTTGGGATCTTATCCAGTTGGTTGGTGAGAGAGCCCGCCGAAACACAGTTCTTCTGATGGATAGGGACAATGCTGAAGTTTTCTATAGCAAGGTTTCAGATCTTGAGGAGGTATTTCATTGCTTAGAGAGACAGCTGGAGTATGTTATCAGCGAAGATATGCCGGCACCTGTTCAATTTCGCAGAGTTTGTGAACTCTCAAGTGCTTGTGTGATGTTAATCCATGCAGCCTTTCAATATAAGAGTGAATACCACTTGTGGTACCCTCCTCCTGAAGGCTTGACACCATGGTACTCCAAAACTGTTGTATTGAGTGGGCTATGGAGTGTTGCATCATTCATGCTTCAGTTGCTCAATGAAACAAACCGCCTTGATGCTTCTGAAAAGTTTGATTTCTACTCAAATCTTGAACTACTCTCAGAAGTTTTACTTGAGTCATATTCTAATGCTATCACAGCAAAAGTTGAACGAAAGGAAGATCATAGGACTTTATTGGATGAATACTGGACACACAGAGATGCCCTTCTCGATGCCCTCTACAAGCAAGTAAAGAGTTTCGTGGAATCCAAACTGCAGGTTAGATTTATTCCCACTTTAGTTTCTATGTAGAAGCTCCGTATCAAAGTTCTAGAACTGACAGTAAGATCAATATTGAAACATACAGTTTCATTACACAAAAGAGTTCAAGATGAGAGTTAAAAGATTTTTTTTATAATAATATCTTTTACATTATTCCCTTCAGAAGTAATGGTTAGAGAGTTTGTGGTGAGTGGATGGTTTATTGGGAAGATTTTTCATGGAGTCTGAGTTCCAAAAGGAGATAAAATTATTCAATTGAAATAACAGGAGATTGTAATATGGATCACTGCATTGAACCATGTACATAGCTGAAAAAATAATAAAATATATATTTATATTATCTTTATATAATAGTTCACTATGTAAATACATAAGAGATGGAGAACCTGAAATTCTTGTTCTTCAGGTCTTTCTAAGACTAATTGAATGCTGATAAGACATGCATTAAACATTAGACAGTAGCGTGCTGTACAACTCAGACTTGCTTGATATTATCTTACCTCCATGTTATGGAGAAAATGGATCTCATCCTTGATTATTCACCTTGTTATGTTGCAGGACTCAGCTGAAGAAAACAAAGAGCAGCGTAATGATACTCTAATGACACTTTCTTCAAAATTATTGTCAATTGCAAAAAGACATGAGGCCTATCGAACTATGTGGTGTATATGCTGTGACCTCGATGATTCTGAACTCCTCCAAAATCTCATGGTATGAATCTGAAGCGCTCTGTTACCAGTACTGCTGCAGTGCAGCACCACTTCTTGCATTAGCAAAAGATTGGCTCTACTAGTCATGGATGCTGTTCCAATTAATGTCTATTGATTTTTGTTTTTGCTTTGTCTTATTATCATTTATTGGCATGATGGGTTTTTTTTTTACTCAAGACATTTTACAAATCTGCTCAATCGTCTCCACTGCTGTCATGTTTTATCTAATTAAAATCTTCTCTTTTGTAGCATGAAAGCATGGGCCCTAAAGGAGGTTTTAGTTGCTTTGTCTTCAAACAATTATATGAAGCCAAACAACTTTCTAAGCTTATGAGACTGGGTGAGGAGTTTCAGGATGAGTTAGCTACATTTTTAAAGCTTCATCCTGATCTTCTGTGGCTTCATGAAGTGTTTCTTCATCAATTTCCCTTGGCTTCTGAGACTCTGCATGCATTATCTCTTTCTAAGGATGATAGACCAGTTTCATCTATGGAGGAAACTGCAGCAACTGGCTCAAGGCGTCAATTAAGTTTGGCAAGTAGAAAGCATTTTCTGAATCTTGCAAAAATTTCGGCAATGGCAGGTACATTTTCCAGCTACAGTATATGTCTGCCCCATGAGCTCAATGCATCCTTTTGCTGCCTAAAGTTTTGCTGCTTGACTGTGTTTCTTTTGACAGATTAATATCCCCATCTCCCTTCACTTTTCTTGCTGTAAAGAATGTGGTTGCTGCATAGAGCAATACCTTCTTAAATTCATTTGTACAAATATCCAGCTGTCTGATGAGCTAAAATCTATGTTGGTGTTCAGTTAGGGATTATAGCAACAATAAAATGGATACATTGTTCGGTAATGCAAAGAGGGAAAGAACCACGAGCATGACTGAACAATTTCTTGAGATTTGTAATTTTTGGGTTGAAATATCATGACCATGTAGTTAATTCAAGAAGTACGAGTTTCCTTGCAGTCTATTAGCTATTTCTCTCTTTTCCTTTTGAGCATTTGAATCTGTTGGAGAGAACAAAAATTGTTAATAATCTGTAAATAAGTTCATGACCTTTTTCCTAATAAATATTCTATTTGACAGTTATCCTGAGTATTATATAAAGCCAGTGGTACGTCCATACTTGGATATTTATTTGGGGGTTTTCCATCCTGAACAATGTTCTTACTGTGAGATTTCTAGGAATTGAAACATGAGTCATAGATTCTAGTGAAGTGGTTTCTATTTGGCACCATCTTCAATAATTATTTTCCTGTACCTGAAATTTCAATGTCTGTGATTTCAGGAAAAGATGTAGGCTATGAGCTAAAGGTCAAGCGGATTGATGCAGATCTAAGCATTCTACAGCTACAGGTATGCTAATAACCATGCTTTTTAATAATTTTTTACCTCTTCTGGGGCTACCTTTGAGAGAGTTCCTCGGCAATTAAACTGACAATATAATCTGTCACTGAAATTCTGGATTAGGTCTCTAAATTGTTAGTGTTTGATGTTGGTTAATGTGTCTTAATGGCTCTACCGTGACATAGAAACTTTTTCCTCGATTGTTATTTCCAATAGTTTAGCCCTTTAGGCTGATGAATTCTGGTGTTGATGTTTTTTGACCAGAACAACCTGTAAATTTTCTTGGTTTGTGCCATTTCATGGTTTCTGGTTATTTGATGGATAACATCTATCTCCATATGCAGTACATTACTATCATATTGATTCCTCTTGTTGTCTCGGTATGTCTGCAAAGCTTTTGAAGAGATCATATTTTTCTTTCCTAGTTTGCAGTAGAAATCAAATAACCCTTTTGTATTAGCCTGTGGCATGCTAAGACATTTTGCTTTTGCCAAATTCTGAAAATACAGATTACTACTACCAGCGATGTCCTTCAGCAACAGCGAACTTAAGTTGATCTCTTGATTGCATCCAAATTCGAGTCCAGCTTCCTGTCTTCTTGTGTCCTTCACTATGTTTTGTTTCTTATTTGGTCTTGTGATGCTTATTTAAATACTGAGATGTCCATTCCTATCAAGAACCTGGGGTTGAAATGATAGCAGTTGGGTATTTTGGGAATAATACTACTTTCTCTCTCTTACAGGAAGAGATGTTGAGGCTTCTACCTGATGAAGAAAAGCAATCAATTGGAGAAAAGCTTCTTCCTCCTATAGACCTCATTGAGTTGTGTCTAAAAATTCAACACCCTGAGCTGTCGTTGCGAGCCTTTGATCTTTTCTCATGGACCAGTGCCTCATTTCTTAAAAGTAATACCAGCCTATTAGAAGAATGCTGGAGAAATGCTGCAAACCAAGACGATTGGGGAAAACTCTATCAAAGGTCCATAACTGAGGGATGGAGCGACGAGAGGACAATGGAGGAACTCAAGGAAACCGTTCTGTTTCACGCTTCCAGCAAGTGTTATGGACCTGATGCAGAAACTTTTGATGGAAGCAGATTTGATGAAGTGCTCCCACCGAGGCTGGAAAGTTCCGACCATCCAAATCCCAAGTACGGAAATTCCTCTGTCGAAGCTGTCCTGATGCAGCACAAGGATTATCCAGAAGCTGGCAAGCTGATGCTGACGGCATTGATGCTTGGGAGCGTCTGGGAGGCTCCCCGGTCTGTGATGGATTACGAAGGTTCTTCGCCAATGAAGTGAAACATTAATGTTAGATGTTAGGTTTCTACGTTTGAATGAATTAGTCTCTTTCGTCTGATGGGGAGGGTTCACTCACTTGAATCATTACCGGTATTCAACATTGCATTCAGTGAGAAATTAGATGGTTGCAGGTTTGAGAAATCCACTGGAGCAGTTGCTCTCTTTCTACCCTTGGTGGATTTCAAGATTATGTACAAATTCAATGTAAGGAGCTTCACAATTGTTGTTTTTTAAATGTAGAGCTTTGAATTTTGTTACTTGTTGCTCTATTCTAATAATCATTATTGTACAATGAGAGAGAGAGTGAGATGTGATATGTCCAGGTGTCCAATGTCTGATTATGGGATGTGGAATATGTGTGTCAAGTGTGTGCTTGAGATGCTGGATTGGATAGATTTGTAGCCGTGGCGTTTGGATTACTTAGTGCCAGGTGGCGAAATGAAGACCTCGAAAATCTTGCAGGAAATATTGAACCCAAAACTGACCAATTGGCTAATGCTGACGTGTAGATATTGTGATCCAAAATTTCATCTCATTTTCCATATATAACCATATTCTCATCAACTCCTACTTCATCACAAAAACTCAGATCGCAAGACAGCTTTAACTAGAAAGAGTTTTGAGGCAAAAATGGCAACTTCAGCTGTCCAACAATCTGCATTTGCCGGTCAAGCAGCCCTCAAGCCACAGAATGAGCTCCTCCGCAAGGTCGGCAATGTCGGCGGCGGCCGCTTCACCATGAGGCGTACAGTCAAGAGTGCTCCCCAAAGTATCTGGTAATTATAAAATCGTGATCAGAATTTTATTAGAGCATCTATACTACTAAACTAGCTAACGTTTACTTTGTTTTGGTCTTGATTGACAATAAAACAGGTACGGACCGGACAGGCCCAAATACTTGGGTCCATTCTCCGAGCAAACCCCGTCATATCTCACTGGGAATTCCCCGGTGACTACGGCTGGGACACCGCTGGGCTCTCTGCCGATCCCGAGACCTTCGCTAGGAACCGGGAGCTAGAAGTGATCCATTCCCGTTGGGCCATGCTCGGCGCATTGGGCTGCATCTTCCCTGAGCTCCTCTCCAAGAACGGCGTCAAGTTCGGAGAGGCCGTGTGGTTCAAGGCCGGATCCCAAATCTTCTCCGAGGGCGGGCTCGACTACTTGGGCAATCCCAACTTGATCCACGCCCAGAGCATCCTGGCTATCTGGGCCACCCAGGTCGTCCTAATGGGCTTTGTCGAAGGATACAGAGTCGGAGGAGGCCCACTCGGGGAAGGCCTCGACAAGGTCTACCCCGGTGGGGCCTTCGACCCGTTGGGTTTGGCTGACGACCCAGAAGCATTTGCTGAGCTAAAGGTGAAAGAGCTTAAGAATGGAAGATTGGCAATGTTTTCAATGTTTGGGTTCTTTGTGCAAGCCATTGTCACCGGAAAAGGCCCAATTGAGAACCTCTATGATCATATAGCTGATCCAGTTGCCAACAATGCATGGGCCTTTGCCACTAACTTTGTGCCTGGCAAATGAGGATCTGCATAGATGTGTTGTACAATTTGGAGCTTGGGTTGTACCTTCCATCAAATGAGTGAATATGTTTTGTGGTCTATAGTTTCCTGTGTTTGACTGCTTTATGAATATTCCACGTCCTCATGGTTTATTGCATATAAACATTAATTTTATTAGTGTGAATTACAATGGATTCAAAATAAAATAAAAATAACTTCTGAAATAAATAAATTACTGTCCGTTTAATAAATGGGTTTTGTAGAGTAATTATTGTAAGAAAATACTAACACAAAACTGATGCCAATTTGAGAGAAAAGAAAGGAGACCGTATAATTGTTATAAATTAAAATGCAATGTTCCAGTTGAGACATTTTAAAAGTTATCAACAATCGCAAATAAGCGTAAATTTTGTGAGTTTTGTATATTTAATCATAATAATAAATAGGGATGAGTTCAAATAAACTTTATGCACTAAACATTATACGTTAATACATTAATATTATCACAATGCATTCACTTGATACATACAGTATAATATTTTTTATAAATCTCACGATAATGTTTTTATTTGTTTCATCTCATATGCATCTAATGAGAATGTCTCATGTCTTGATATAATTAGATATCGTCGAAATAATAATTTCAATTAAAATATCCATTCTTGTATCTTCGAATATTTTCGCATATGTTATGATTTTTCCTATGTTTAGAAAAAATGTAGCTGGTCCGAGAGGATGATCAGCCACATGTTATCGATCATAGTCTCCATTCACTATTTAAAGACCTTGATATACACATTGAGCCGTTCTTGGATAAAAGATCAATTATTTTTTATAGTTTACCCACAACTCTGCAATCAGTTATTAGAATGAATAGGTCTAAATTATTCATTTGAAAAAATTGAAGTCTCCATTCACTATTTAAAATAACTATACATTTAACAGTTTTAACAAACATCACTAATATTATATGTACGGATATACTACTACAACTCAGCATTTATCATCAAATACTCAACTCAACAGTATCATCACGGTCCTCTCTCTCTCTCTCTCTCTCTTGCTGTGGCTTGCCCTTTTCCACGTTCCCCAGTCCGTCAATCAATGCGCCACTTCATTTTATGGCATTCCAATCCTCCGCCGCATTCCACTTCATGAACTCTCTCGCCGCCGCCGTCGCCCATTCCGCACCTCTGGCGGCCGTCTTTCTTGCAATGGTAAAACCCCTTAAACCCCATCTCCCATATCCGATTCTGCTATCCACTCGCCCTTGCCGCCGTCTCCTCAGCTTCTCGCCCAAGCCCGATTTCCAAATTCAGGGCTTTCCAGATCTAGTCCAAGTAGTCTGCGAAATATTATCCAATCCGCGTATCCCATGGCGGGGGAGCTCGGAGCTGAAATCCTTGTCGCCGAAGCTCAAACCTTCCCACGCCGCCAGAATCATTGAAACCCACGGCAATACCGATTGTGTTTTGCAGTTTTTTTATTGGGTTTCTAAGCGGCATTTCTACAAACATGACATGTGCTGTTATATGTCCATGTTGAATAGGCTTGTTAAAGATCAGAATTTTTCGCCTGCGGACCATGTGAGGATTCTGATGATTAAAGCTTGTAGAGACGAGGGAGAGATTAGGAGGGTTGTTGATTTCTTGAATGAGATTGGCAGTAAGGGCCTTTCTTATAGTCTATATAGTTTTAATTCTCTTTTGATTCAATTGGGCAAGTTTAATATGGTTGTTGCAGCTCAGAATGTGTATAAGGAGATGTTGAATAGTGGGATCAAACCCAGTTTGTTGACACTGAATACCATGATTAATATTCTATGTAAGAAGGGGAAGGTTCAGGAGGCTGAGATTATCTTGGCTCAGCTATATCAGTATGAAATGTTTCCAGATGTGTTCACTTACACATCATTAATTCTCGGGCACTGTAGAAACAGAAATCTCGATAAAGCATTTGTAGTTTTTGATCAGATGGTAAAAAAAGGGATTGATCCCAACGCAGTAACATATAGTACACTAGTTAATGGGTTATGTAATGATGGTAGGGTTGATGAGGCTTTGTGCATGATTGAAGAGATGATTGAGAATGGTATCAGACCTACAGTTTACACTTACACAGTTCCTATCACAACATTGCTTGAAGATGGGCGTGTAGATGAGGCGGTTTCTCTTGTTGCGAGCATGAGAGAGAGGGGTACCATACCCAATGTTCAGACGTACACAGCCCTTATCAGTGGATTAGCAAAATCCAACCAGCTTGAAGTAGCAACAGGGTTGTACCACAAGATGGTGAGGGATGGATTGGTTCCTACAACAGTCACGTATAATGCTCTGATACATGAACTGTGTGAGAGAGGAAAGGTAGATGCTGCTTTTAAAATCTTTCAGTGGATGGAACAGCATGGTTGTTTGGACAAAACAGAAACGTATAATGCTATGATCAAAGGTTTCTGTTTGATAAAAAATGTTGAAAGGGCAATGGCTCTATTTGGTGAAATGCTGAAGGTGGGTCCCCCTCCCAATATGATCACGTATAACACTCTAATCAATGGATACGTCGGATGTGGCTATGTAGATAATGCGAGTAGGTTGATGGAGGTGATGCAGGAAAATGGATGTAAACCCGATCAGTATACATATGCAGAACTCATTCATGGGTTTTGCAAAGGAGATAGGGTTGATGTGGCTTTTGCATTATTTGAGGAAATGATGCAGGATGGTCTGAGCCCAAATTTGGTAAACTATGCCACTCTAATTGATGGCCTCTGCAAGAAAGGGAAAGTTGAAGATGCATTAAATTTACTTAAGAGGATGCAAAAAGCTGGTTGCCATCCAAATATAGAGACTTACAATGCTGTTCTTAATGGTCTATCTAAAAGATGTAGGCTGTCTGAAGCAGAGAAACAATGCAATGACATGGCAGTAGATGGTCTGGTTCCCAATGTGATTACATATACTACTCTAATTGATGGTCTTTGCAAGGATGGGGGGTTAGATCTTGCATTCAAGGTTTTCCGTGAAATGGAGAGAAAAAATTGCTTGCCAAACTTGTATACCTACAGTGCATTGATCGATGGTCTGTGCAGGGAAGGCCGTGTTGATGATGCAGAGATGTTGCTTGAAGAGATGGTGAGGAGAAAATTGTATCCAGATGTGGTCACATATACCTCATTGATCGATGGCTTTGTATCTGTAGGTAGACTAGATCATGCATTTTCTCTACTTCATAGGATGATAAATGCAGGTTGCACCCCAAATTACAGGACCTACTGTGTGTTGCTCAAAGGAATGCAGAAGGAGAGCCAATAGTTGCTGAAAAAATCGCAGCACAACATGCAAATGTACCTATTCATATTTTAGACGAAAGAGAAGTTACTGTTGATACCTTCTGCAATCTACTAGTTAGGATGTCCGAGATTGGCTGTGAACCTCCTATTGATACATTTTCCATCTTAATTGATGGTCTGTGTCATGGTGGCAGAAGCAACGAGGCAGATCAGTTGGTAAGATTTATGAAGGAGAAAGGGCAGGCTCCTAATGAGGCTATATATTGCTCTCTCCTGAAAGCTTATTGCAAGAACTTGAGGGTAGACACTGCTCTAGAGACACGTAATCTGCTTAAAAGTAGGGGTTTCAACCTCCCTTTATCAGTTTATGCAGCTCTTATATCAGCTCTCTGCAAAAGGCAACGGTCAAAAGAGGCTGAAGTGGTGTTCAACAACTTGCTTGAGAAACAATGGAATGGTGACGAGATTGTTTGGACTGTCTTGATTGACCGCCTGCTAAAGGGCGGGGAATCGCAATTATGCATGAATTTTCTTCATGCAATGAACTCAAAAAATATCCCTATTAGCAAGCAGACACATCTAATGCTAGCAAGGGAAATGTCTAATACTGATAAATCTATCTCAGAGAACCAAATTTTCGATGAATTGCAAGTCCTAGGAGACCAAAAACCAGGATAATGTTTCTGGGTGATATAGTTAAAAGAAACACATTTTTGTCATAGAAATATGTTCTTATTTGATAGCCCTTGTATTTTCTGAACAAGGGTGAGTTTTCTGCAGCATCTCGTGAAAGGGTTTTAAGCTGTAAATTACAATCAAATAAGTGGTAAGCTGATTATGTTATTCTATTAAAATATTTCTGTCGGTTATTTGGTTTTCATGTTCTAGTATAGCACCTTCAGAAACACTAGTTTCATTGCAGCAGTAATCTTCTTGTTGTTTTAACATCTGTTTGGTTTCTCTAGGTTCCAATTGTCATATAGGTCCTACATTGCTCACAAAGCTTCTATGGATTTGCCCTATTCTTGGGATCTCACTCATCAATTTGTCATTCTGGAATGAGAGATATGATCTGGTTGCTCGGTTAACCAATAAATTCAGGTAATATATTGATCTTAAAATTAGCCATTACAAAATAATAGCACTATTTGCTGCTTAGCTCTTGGAAGTGTTTTGAATTGTAGAACTGTACTATTTGAGAAAAAGGTAACATTATATTAGGACAAGGCTAAAGAAAATGCCAACCAACTAATGCCATAAAAGTGTTGCTTAATAGTCCCTTATTTACTGGCATGCCATTTGGACAAGTGGGGTGCAATGATCATTGGATGCATGAGATTTGCCTCAGGTCATATGGTAAAAAGCCACAATGCCAATGATCAGGATCTTACTTATTACATCTACCGAAATTCATACTTCTATTCCCCAACTGTATCTGACCATTCATTTTTATTAACTACATAAACAAGCTAATGTACCGCATTGATGTGTGTCTATGTATCTACTGATTTGATGATTTATATGCACACACTTGAAGATTTATAACATGTTTACATGTATGTATTAACTTTGTCACGTGTATGCAAAAACTGAATGTTCAGTTGGTTGGATGAACAAATGAAACTGGGTTGATGCTATTTTAGAACAATAACCAGCGTATTAAATTCTAGTTTTATCTTGTGGAGTTCTTGGGCTCAATAGAAGAGTTGACAAAATTTTGGTATTTCAGAATACTCAAGCCTGTGACATTTGGCAGCTAATGGCAAAACCTGTTAACTGTTTCTGCATACGAGATGGTGCTAAATGCTAATAGATGTTGAACCAGACGCGCACAGCTTGGATGTAAAGTATGTACAGTTTTAAAGCCATCTCTAGATATTCAAGAATGCAAATTGGAACCAGTTGCATCAGTTCATGGTATATTATTGCAACTCTGGAAAACTTCAAAGGCTTCCCTTTGGATCTTCGCAATACAATGATTTGGGATTCGTATTCTGTTGACTTGATCTTCTTGCACACCCCTTGTACTCTCTATAGATAACATTAGTCTTAGCATGTAAAATTGAATTTATTCTTTTGGGAAGCAAGTAGGAATTTTTAGTTTCACATTGCTTCTGAATTTATTATATGTTAGGCAGACTAACTAGCAAATAGTTGGATGATCTCTGTGATTTTTGAGGAGTTGTTTTGTTGGTTACTTTTGGAACAATCAAGATGTACAGTCATCTCCCCTCGAGGCCACAGAAAATGTTCATAATGTCTTGTTTCTTGGTTCTGGTTCTGTGTTATATTTCGTGTTACTTTTTTTTTTGGGTCAATTAATACAGAATTTTTAAAGACTGCGTCACGGTGGACTCGAACCCGAGACCTTTGTCCTCGGGCATTAACCACTCTACCACTAAGCCAACACAAACACACACACACCTATATATTATATTTCGTGTTACATTATATAATAATGTAACTTAACATTTTTGCCTCTAATGGTCACTCTCTTTGGCTAGTTTTGTCGTATAACTAGCAGAATTTGTTTAGTTCTTGAAAACCTATATGTTTGTACACAAGTAGGCAGCCAAATGTTGGTTCAATGGTTCAACCAACATGAGGGCTAAAAATTCAGATACAGAATCAAAATTTGAATTGTTTAAAAGGGTGTCAAATGTCAGTTTATTCTACAAATCTATTCAATTACCCAAATCAAAATCATCATCAATGATATAAGAAAACAACAAGAATGGAACCATCAATGATGGCGTAATTAGAGTGCTTAAAACAAGCCGACGTCCAACCTCATATTCCAATAAACACATGCCTCCAACTACTATATCCATCCCCATTTGGCCCCTTTCCCTCAACATTTAGCCATACATCAACTCCTTTTGCCTTCACCAAACTCTCTCTCTAGATTATTTCACTACTCTCTCAAGCATTTTTCTCTTGGATTTTGCTGCGCAGTCGCCCGATTCTCCCACCCATCTCATCACACTGGAATCAATCAAGAGGCTGATTGGTAACTTCCAAAACCAGTGGCAAAAACAATAACACCCGTCTCCTATATAACATACCCTCTCACACACACACACACCATGCAAGACAGAGAGAGAGAGAGTTATTATGCAGCTAGAAAAGACAGCAAGAATGGGGAGGCAGAACAAGGATCCAGCAATAGTTGGTTCATCAATTGTGCTACTTCAAGAAAGGTTTAAGCAGCTACAGAGATTGAAGGAGATGAGAGAAGAGACGCAGATGCTCAGACTAATGCCTCAAGAAGACGATCGCCATAACCTTTCAGTCATGAGATTTTCGACGACGTCGTCATCAGATATTAATGCTGATCCTCTAGCACTGGGACTCAACTCTACCTCCCATCATCACACACCACATTTTCGAGCCATGAATCTCCAACAGTTCCCTGCTGCTAGAGGGCCTCACAATTTCTTTGATATTCCAGATGTTGATACCTCTCTTCGTCTCTAGAAATTCATGATATACATATACAGATATTATATGTTTTGTGGGATCACATTCCCATTTTCTTTTACACTTCTCTATCTTCTTGAGCCTTTTTTTTTCTCTATGTAAGAAAAGTTGATACAATAAAGAGAAGCTAGTTTTCACTTGTATAATCTCTAACCAATTTCCACAACAAATAAGAATACAGTTTCACTCTTTCTTGATCAACTGAATTAGCTGCAGAGCTACATAGTAACCTTACATAAGATGCAGGAAACACAACTAAAACAAAGACCAGAACTAGAAAGGGTTGTCCAAGATCCTTAAAACTATATTTTTAATTGATAATACAATGTAACATATAGAAATTGGGAGGAATGAAGCCACAAAGTTTTGTGTTTGGTTTGGTTGAGTTGAGAGTTGAGAGGTGACAAAATAGTGGGAGAGTAGGTGGTGGTTTTGTACTGCATATTCTGCACCTGCCTGCTCATGGTACGATGCTTTTGGATGTTTCTATCAATACAAATGAAATATGGTGACAATTTATGCAGATAGGAAAATAGTTTTCTTCATGGCTAGTTATGATTATTTGTTATAACATATCTATCAGATATATAACATTATTTTACTGTAATTTTGTCGTATATATATGTGTACACACATAGAGACAGTATAATCTTAGTGAGTTACTTTCTCGAAAATCATGTTATCTTCTTCGATAGAAAACTACAAGAAAAATACCATAAATACCTCGACTTTCACGACAATACTAACTTTTGATTACCTCACTCACCAGTCCCTATAAATATATAGATATATATATATATATATATATATATATATATCGTATTGACAAGATAAGACCAAACACGAATATGACTCGTTAAGGATTTGTCCAACACGAACATAAACATGACACAAAATGTACTGACATAGACATAGGCACGACACGAATACGAATATGACACGATTTTTTTTAGTATTGAAACGATACGATAACGACACGAAACGATAAATTCAAATCAAAATAGTAAATAAATTAATAAAAGAATAAAAATATATAAAATAATAATTAAATTAATATTAAACATATATAAATTTTATTGAATTATACGAAAACGACACAATCCGACACGAATATGAATGCAACACGAAAATTATCATGTTACATGAACACGAACACAACACGAAGTTATTATGTCCTTATCGTATCGAACGATAAAGCTGAACACTAACCCTTTAATTTCATGCATGTTAGTATCGTGCCAAAAATTGCAAACCCTATACATGGCTATAACCTTACCTTTGAATTAATAAAAAATACTATCAATCAGAAAACTAGTTACACAGTCTTACTATGTTGGCTTTAAAATCATCCTATATAATAATTAAAAAAATATTGTCAATACAATGTTGTATAAATGCACAGCTTGATCTAAAAGGTGTCAACGGGATTCAAACTTAAGATTTTTCAACTGCAAGGTCGCTCGACAAGGTGGATCGCTTTTAATAACAATATTAAGCAAATTATTCAAAAGGGTATTTACTTCATTCTTCAGTACTCAACTTTGATACTTCTTTAGCAATTCAAAATGATGGAATACATGCACATTTACATGTAAACAATACAAACATATTTTTTTACCTAAAATCACATGCTCATGCATCTCAACGCAAAATTGTGAATGCTAGCCAAATTTTTGTGACAAGAAAATTCAAGAATGCCCATACTGTTGGATAATCATCTCTCAACTACGAGCTAGCTTCACAGAATCAATCTCTTCATACAACTCTAAGTTTCATTGTAGCTCTACTGAACCACACCCTGCTCGCTAATGGTGTATCGGCTTCAGCTGTCATCGACAAGACTGGAGGTTCCAGAATCGAACAAAGTATAATTGACAAGCAAACAAACTGAAACATGTTGATGCAATGTACCCTATCCAGCTATCCTCAACATCCTTACATGTCATGCATTTCATTCGAACCCTCCTTCGATCTGTGTTTTCGCTTCTTGCTCCTGCCAAAAAAAAAGCAACATGCTTTACATGAGAGAGAGAGAGAGAGAGAGAGAGAGATTGTGTAAATGATAAGTTTATGGTGAGTACTTCTCATGTGAAGTTGGATCCAAACATGATTTAAGTTTCCTATCGATGTGCTTTACGTCTTTTGAGGTAGGAGTCTCGAGCTTATTAATCTGTAAAATTGTAATAACATCCAAAGCAACTCAGCAGGTGAAACACGGCCAACTATATCTATATAGTTAGGATAATGCAACAAATTGAAAGGGAAAACTATACCAGCCCATCAATTGCATTCATGTTGAGGGTGAGCTCTGAAATGCCATGAGCCGGATGCTGCCGTGAGTCCACGTTTTTTAGGTATCTGTCAAAGAATTATTTCCAAGAATAAATATGCATACATCATTAAATAATTTATTCAGGGTTCGGAAGCTTTTGAACCTCTCAAAGTCGATAGCTTTATGCAACTCACAAGATCTTCTTAAAGCTGCCAATGCTAGCTGCAAATGCAGGAAAAACAGATATTAAACCAGTATGATTGAGTGTGTCAGCTGAAAAGAAAGCAAAATAATAGATCCAAACGAATCATGAAAATGTAATCATGAGCGATCACAAGCAACAACCTCTCTGATGCAATTTGAGGTACAAGGTCGAATTGTCATGAAATTTAGGGCAAAATCTGAAAGATTCAACATTTGATTTGACTTTAGGTGTTACCCGGCCCTAAAATTGGGGGTAAAGAAACAAAGCATGGTTTACGACAATAATTTGTACCAAAAGGTCCATTTTGCTAGGATGGAAGAACTGACTATCCATGCCTAATATGATATAAGAGATAACAAATCATCAACCAATATTCAATCAATGGTGCTGGTGCAAGAATATATGGCATTGCTTCTTCACCAGCTAAAAAACAGCTCAATTATTCTTGAAATGCACAAATTTAGACCAGCAAGCACAAAACTAATCAAGAATGGAGATATTTCACAGGAGGCTGCTAGAGGCTATGCAACCAGAAAAAACATCCAAGCAGGAGCAACTTGTTGTACCAGCTAATTCACTACAGGCAAAGTGCTTAAATCATTTAGCGCATAATTAATTTTTGGCAAAACAAAAAGTAAGAACATTAATTTAATTTATAATGACAAAGCAGAGCTACGAAACTCTCTCCAATTCGGTACTGTATAATTAGCTCACACTAAAAAGCAAATAAAATATCAGAAACTTCAAATTTTGAATTGTACCTGCCCTGGTGGGAATAGAAGGGGAGCTTCGGTGCGCATAATTCTATCAACTTCAGCTTTGGCAGATTCATGGAAATTCTGCAGCAAAATAAAAGATTATAAGCATTTAAACATACATAGGACATGAAAAGATACGGAGATGTTCATGTTAAATGATGAATTTGCCCTTTGACTATGGGCACCATCGTCCAGGCAATCTTTCAGCTGGTGTATATGAGATGCTAATTGGAATCTATAAACTCATCTAACAGGAACTGATGTCATATATTGGACTAGATGAATTACAACAGTCATTGTAATTGAACCAATAGAATTTGCTTTATAATGAGAAATAATCTTTAAAAAGTCAAGTAAGACCAGAAAGGGACCTTCATAATCTCAGGCTCCCTTGCTTTTGCATCACCAAACTCCTGCAGAGTCAAGAAAAGGTTTAATAATAAGTAACTCATGTAAAAACGATATATGGATTAACTAAAAGGAAACAAAAAAGAAACTGCATCATATAGCAGTTATAGAGGTGAAAAATAATAGTTTGTTCTTTTATTTGCTATATATATTACAACTGAGAACCTGCATATCAGTGATAAAGCCTTCAAGTGGTCGATATGGTGAATAAACTATAAGGTCAAATCCTAGACTCTGCAGTGACAGAAAACAATATCAATCAATTGAAAAAGTACAACAGATCTGAAGCAGTAAATCTATGTGACATTCATGCCTGAAGAACCAGCATTTCATTATCAAGAATCATATGATGATCCTGTTCGATCCCTTTTCCAAGCTCCTCCGCTGACACATGGTTCTCCTCTGCCTTACAAGCAGCATATATGCATGTTAACCTACAAAGCCGATGAACTGTTTCAGTTATGAATTGACATATAATCAATAGTTCCTAGGCTAAGCACCTTGCATCTAATGTCATGGACAGTGAAATAAGTCCCACATATGTATTGGCAATACTCACTAGTAATGTTGGGGCAGTTTTGTATTTTTGGGTAGGTGTGGGTGTGGGTGGGAATAGACAGAAAATAATCATATTACTGCCTTGTTTTTCAAATAATTATGTTATGCAAACTCAAAATCAATTTATAACCAATCTAAAAGAAAAGTGGTATTAAGAAGCAACCATACATGATATTCTTTGGATGATGTTCCATCACAGACCATTGCAAATAAAACCTTTTGAAGTAGATAAGAGCAGTGGCCTGCACAAAATGAAACCGTAAGCTTGAATAACAATCATATATAATCTTTGCGTAGCATTCCTCACAGAGACATAATGACCTGAATTTTACGTGGAAACTTGAAGGCATCACAAACATCTTGGATTTTAAACTCGTAGAAAGCTCGCAAAAGTTGTTCTTCTTCCGTCTTGAGAGCTTTTGGACGTGAATGCTTGTCAGCTGAACACCAGAAATAGGGTGACATGGAATGACTAAGTGTTTCTCTTTATTTAACAAACAAATCCATGATATTCAACAACGACAACAAACAAATGCAGATTCCACTTCACTAGGATTAATAAATAAAAATAAAAAAAGAACCTTACCACTAGCCTTTGCATCGCTTTGTGGTTCAGCATAAGAGAAGGATCCATCAACATCTACTTCCATCCGTGTAGCTCCATACTTTTTACCACACATCACAGTCTTAGCATCATTTTTGGAATGTCATATTGCACAAAAACACTAAATATAATCGTAATAAGTTTTAAACAACTCCAGGCAAACTTGAGCAGACAATTGGACAGAAATAGGATGTCAACATCAAGTTCTCTTTAGTCCTTGTATCTCAAGATAAGTAATCTCCATCCAGCATGTTTGATGGACATCAGATCTAGAAGACTATCTATTAATCTCATTTCAGAAAACTAGTTCACACACTAAACCATAATTGTCCACGCATATGACTGTCACCAAATTCAACAAATTCACCTTCAACAAGATATGAAATCTAAGAGAATTTCTAGGATTTGTAGCATCCAGAATAGTCGGCATTACTGAGAACAGCAATGGCAATTACTTTTGGTGGTTAATTAGCTAGAACACTCATGGAAAATGGTTGCAGGACTAATTATCTACTATCCGTGACTATTGAATGTTTAACAGCTAAAGTTAGACGTATATTGAATAGGGCAGTGGACAATGCTTCCTGCAGAATATCTGGGTTAGCTTATCTGCATATTCACCTAAACTAAAATTTCTAATTCCTTATATTGCAACAGACCTCTATTCACAAATCCAACTTCAATTCCTAATGTTGACCAGTACCATGCTGGACGTCCGCAAGTATAATAATATCTGTCAAACTCCTCAAGTATATTATAGCAAGCATACCTTCTCAAGTGCTTGCTTAGCTCGTTTATTAGCCTCCTTGTATTTCTCCTTCTGCAAATCCAACAAAAAGCAGAGGTTCATATCAATAGTAGACACTTCTTTCAATTTTTCCAAGAAGCGAAAATATGAAGAAAAAAAGAAAAAAGTGGTTCGAAGGGAATAGTCATTACAAGAGCCTGAGGCGTGAATATCCACTTCGCTCTGTGTGTCGAAGTCGTAAAATCCGCCATTGATCTGTCTGGTTACCAATAATAATAATAATAACAATTGTCATTTTTCACGCCGTAAAATGGATAGTGATTGGTTCAAGTACTTTGAACGAAACTCAAAAGTGATTTGCAGTTCATGGTTCTTCACCTTTTACTAACAAACAAAGCTCTCAGAATCACCAGTAACTACGAAAATGAAAAATTCAGTGCTTCAATTTCACCAGCTACTTCAACTTGGCGTTCCAGCAATGTGAGAAACCTGCATTTACATCGAGTTTGTAGCCATTCATCACTCTTAATTCGACCCTTCCAATTCGAAAATTTAGGAATAACTCCCCTTGTCAGGAATTACAATCACGCAATACAAAATAGAACCAATCCACATAAAACCATTACTCCGACTGATGCTTCTGCCTCAACTCCGTATCCGTCGTCGCCGCCGCCGCGTCTGCCGCGGAATCTGGTGGCCAGAGGCTGTGAGTTGAGACTTTAGCTGAGTGAAATCAAATGAAAATGCCGGGATGTCACTATTATCCCCTCCTTTTTGGTAAATATCAATTTAACCCCTATACAATCATTTATTTCACTTTTAACCATACTAATCTCATCTTGCTCCTACTTAACTATCATCATCTCATTTTTCCAGTTCCTAAACTCTTTGATGATGCTTCTTCATCAATTGCATAAGCCTCTAATCTTTTTATATCTTGTTGAATTTTCATTGCTAGAATTTGTACAATCACCTAGGCATAATTTTTTCAAGATGATAGTTGAGCCATCAAAACGAGGATCAAGCTAGCTCCTTTGATTATGAAACTGTGGTTGACATAGTTTCTAGGCTCTCCTCCAACTCACTCTGCCTGCCATGATTCACCACACGTAGTAAAGGCACACTACTTATCACGATCACCAATCAATGAAGCTCATGCTGATCTTCCACTCCTGATTTTGTATTGAAGAAGATGTTCAGCTCTTGAGTGGGAAGGCTGGTTTCGTATGATTTTCGACGCAAAAGTTTTTGATGAACTCAAGTTTCGTGGGATGCCTACACTGCATCAGATTAACACCCCATGTTGGATTATGCATACATCTTTGTAAAAAGATGTTTCCAATTCCAAGATTCTTGGATTGATATTATCATATGATACAGCTCTCACACCTCTTCTTGATCAATGGGAATGATGAGAACAATGATGTTTCAAATGATTCTCAAGTGTGATTGTACCTCCAGTTTTAGCTATGGTATGATTTCTTTTGTGTGTGTGTGTGTGTGTGCAAGTGCAAGTGCAAGTAAAACATATTTGATGAAATCTCTGTAAAAATCTGAAGTCTCTGATGATACTACTTGCACATTTCACACTACTGTTTCAAGAATCTTGATCATTCACAACTTGAAATGAATGGGATAACCTTAGATGATCTTCAAATTTTGTAATAAATGGATAGGCGTCATATGATATGCAGTAGACGTAAGTGCACAACAATAAAACAAATTACACGAGATAATGTATAGTAGATTGTGCATTGTATATTATCACAGTAGAACACGAACCACTATTTGCAATAAAAGAGAGAGAGCATATGGTAGTACCCCTGTGTTTCCCAAATCCCATTCAAGATTAACTCTATAAGAAAATTATATCGTACTATAATATATTGAACGAGAATATACTGTATATCTTTTAAGTCGAGCTACCCAAAAACGACAATAGAAAAGTATGTGGAGATTTTTTCTTTAAATGAGAGAGGTGACTCAGCTTCCATGAGCCAGAAAAGCCCAAAACACCACACCAACTCAACTCCACCGATTGTACATAAAATTCCACAAGAGGGATTAAGACACTGAATGAGTGGGAGAGAACTCTGCTTCAACAAACACTGCAAAAATGCAATCTTTCTCTGCATTTTCACCGCCATTTCTCTTCGTTGCTCTAATCTTTCAGAGTATGCATGACTATATAACGTTGCTCGCTTTTTCTCCTCTCCTTTTGCCCCAGAATTTTTGGCGGTTTATGATAAGTTTGGATTCATATTGAGCAGGTGCTGTAATAATCTCATTTTGCCAAGAAGGGTTTTGCTCTGCGCCGTCAATTTTGGACGAGCAGCCACTCTACTGGAAGGCCACCAACCCAACTCTCTCTCCCTCTCATCTTAAAGGTCAGTTTGGTTGAGAAGAAGGGTTTGTTGATTGTTACATTGGATGATTGTGTGTGGCGAAAGAGTATTTTCTGTATGTATTTAGTTGTGGGCTTGAAGATTTTGAACTAAATGAAATGCTACTAAATTTGGTGTCTGATGGGAAGAAGAAAAGGTAGAAGAAGGACTTCATGATGAAACTACTAGATGTTTTCTTGTGACAGAATCACTTTGTTGAAAAAAAGATGATGCTTTTTCATTTATTTTTATGGGGTTTAATGGATTTGTTGTCTATTACATTTGATGCTTGTATTTGGGCAAATAATATGGTGGATTATATCAAGTGATATTTTTCATCATAGATTGTTCTGTATCATGTTTATGTGATGGGTTTGGATTAAATCAAAATGCTGTTGAATTTGGTGTTTGATGCGGAGGATGAAAAGAAAGAAAAAGGAAGGATTTGGTAATGGAACTGTTGGTTGATTTGTGTGTGTTGCTTATAGACTTGCCAGGGTTCACGCGCAGTGTGTACAAGAATGACCATGCTTTGATCACTCCTGAAAGTCATGTCTTTGGCCCTCTGCCAGAGTGGTATATTGATCTCTATTTTTAGCTAACTCATAGATTTTGGCAGAGCTTTCGTAATCTTTGTGTCTCGTTTTCCAGGAGTAACACATTGGGTGCTTATCTCATTACACCTTCAATGGGCTCACATTTTGTCATGTATTTGGCAAAGATGCAAGGTGAATTCAGCATTAAAAGTTAAATGTGAACTTAAATTAGAGATTCTGATGTATCATTCACTCGATCTTTTGCTCGATAGAACTTGAGGGGAAAAATAAAAATTTGCTAACACTTAGTTTTTTCCAGAAAATTCAAAATCAGGATCCCCACCAAAAGATGTTGAGAGGTTTGGCAGCTTCATTTTACTTTAGGCCAAGAATTTTCATATCCTTTAGTAGCATGAACAGCTCAGTTTGAGCTTTAATTATGGTATGATTGTGCTCACACAATCAGGTTTGTATTTGTGCTTCAGGGTATGGTGACTCTCACTGATACATCAGGCACTAAGCACAAGCTAGAGGTATTAGTCTATTAGAGCTAAACCACAACACTGAAGCTCTCACCCTTTTCTTCTTACAAGCCATGTTCATATTAACCTCATCAGCTCCTTGTGTAAATATCGCAGGTTGATTCATATGCTTATCTTCCTCCAAATTTGAAACACTCGTTGGACTCTAGTGCATCTACTACACTTGTTATACTTGAGAGGAGGTTTACTCTTAATTTTTCTCTTAGTTCTTGATGTTGTTTTTCTTCATTTAGACTACGGTGTGACTTGGAAGAAAGAAAAGTCTATTTTATGGTCATCTGAGCTATTAAGAGTGTATCTTACACGAAAGCTTCTTATGGCAAAACTCGGGCTAGCTGACTTTTGTAGTTTTCTTTCACAATCGACTGGCCTAGAAAGAATAACTTCTTCTTTGTATAGAATGTTAACAACCATAGTTCCTTGTTTCTCCCAGGTACGACTACTTCGAAAATCATGCTACTGAGCAGATAATTGGTTCAACAAGTGAGCAGCCCCTTCTTGACACTCCAGGCGAGGTAACACTAAGAACAGTGTAAAATTATTAACTAGGAAATGAATTTCAGAATCTAAGCTACTTTTGGACATCTAAGCTTATTAATTAGGTAATATATAAATATATTTAGTCGATAAATATTTACAGTCACAGATGTTTCTTATTTCTCTCCACTGTCTCAGGTTTTTGAGCTTAGGAAGCTTCTTCCCACCTCTTTGCCTTATGATTTCAACATTCATGTAAGTTCCAAATTAAATTAGTTAATGCTTTATATTTGCTGATCCATGGTTCTTGCATTTGGTTTACTTAAACCTACAAAACTTGACATAGTGAACTGAACTAAAAGTTTTCAGTTCTTGAATGATGGAGCTATCCAACGTCTGATCCATGTTATGCGTTTTCAACTCAAATTAGAACATTATATGACCTGCTTATCCTTAATTCACCACCTTCTTTTTCGGAATTAGATCCTAAAATTTAGCTAAACTTGTTATTTGGCAGATCATGGATTTCCAACCCGGTGAATTTCTCAATGTAAAGGTATGCTATACCCTCTTTAACTTAGAAATCTTTTCAACCATCGTGGTGGATAGGCGAAGATGAGATAATGTTTGATCTTATTCTGTTAAACACGTTCAAGAAATCCTCGGTTTAGTGCTGGTTTGACATTTTTGCAGGAAGTTCACTATAACCAGCACGGCCTTCTGCTTCTGGAGGGGCAAGGCATCTACCGCTTAGGTGATAGCTGGTATGAACTGATCTGGATTAATATTTTGTATTCCAGACGATGTTTTTGTTCCTAAAAAGTTCACCTAGTTGCCTCCGTGTGGTTCCCTTTAGCCATAAGAGAACCATGGTTCTGATTTAAACGCGTTGTGTGGGGACAGGTATCCAGTTCAAGCTGGCGACACAATTTGGATGGCGCCTTTTGTGCCTCAGTGGTGAGTAACTAGAATAGCACATTGCTTTGGTGATACAATCACCGTGACACTAACACGAGTATTCTTCATGTTAAGGTATGCTGCATTAGGCAAGTCCAAGACACGCTATCTATTATACAAGGATTTCAACCGGAACCCATTGTAGCCACAACGAAGCCTACGTCACGCTTTGATTTGATCGTGTTGGTAGTGTCGACGCCTGTCTCAAACTGACACTAACTCTAATCTGCGCCTAATAATACACGCATTGAACAATAGTTTGAGCCCTCTTTATTCTGTATTGTGTTTTCAGTCTCGTTTCATTCATGAATACATACGTACGGTACATGCCTAGGTGTGTACCAGTTAGATAAAATATGAGAACTCAAATGTGAAATGAGATGAGTTGATCCAACATAAGTTCTCGTTTGATCCACTCTCTATATATAATATATAAGTGGGCTGGCTCAAGGTTAATTAGAGTCGACAAATTGTTGGCGCTTCCCGACTCCATCGGGCCACCCAGTTCGGCCCAAATTGGGCCGGGCGATCCAAAATAAAAAAACTGACTTGACCTATACTTGTGGTTGTTCGGCTCTTCCTCAAAAACAAACTCCAAAAAGAGGAGAAGCAATTAATAATCAATAATAGGGGATGCAATATAATATGGAATAGATTATTGCAAGAACTGAAAAGGCCTTTTGGATTAACCCCATAAAGCATGCATGTGATTGCATTTGCATGCATAAACGCACCAGAATCTGATTCTTTTTTTTTGTGTGCGATCTGTTCTTGTAGTCCGAGCCATTTTGTTTTACGTTTTTTCAGCCTTTTCGACAAAATTCACATGTACTGTATAATAAGATAAATACATGCCTAAATACATAAATATGTAAGTGTAAGTGTATATATATATATATACGGGTGGTTCACGTAAAAATGCAAATAAGGTGAGAAATAAGAATATTACACTAAATGTATAAATTCTTTTTGCACCAAATTTGGTGCAACAATTCTATGTTCAGTACTACACTTTATGTGTTGAATTTGGTGCAATAAATTTATACGTTTAGTGCAACTTTATACATTCAATGCAGCATTCTTATTTCTCACCAATATTTGCATCAAATTATGGGAGGGTTAACGTGAGAACTATTTTTATCATGAGAATGTGAGAACAAAAAATGATGAATTTGATGTGAAAATTGATGAATCCGCAAGGAAAGTTCATGAATCTATAAAAATAGATTTTTTGCCCCTTATGGGATTCAAATCGTGAGCAAAAATTCTGAAATTTTGGATTCAGTGTCATTTCCAGTGAATGCATTAATTTTCATACAAATTCATTTTGTTCATAACGAATTTTCGTGGTTCTTAATTCTCACGTTAAAAACGATTTTTATTTTAATCTCACTATATATATATACGAGTAGTCTAGCTCTCGTTCTTCTGCCTAGCTACTGTTAGATAAGGAGAGAGAGAGAAACAAATATGTCAGCAGTCAAGATATGCTCTCTTCTAGCTCTCTTGCTCATCATGAACTATCCACAAAAATCAGGTACATAATGTTTCAATGAATTTCGGTTTCGGCTTCGATTTCGGTTTCGGCTGATCCATCTCATTCTTCAACGTACTTTTCCTGTTCGTCGCTGAAACTCCATACTTTTCCAAGTCCTGCTAATATCTTTTACGTCGATATTGAAAAATAAAATTGAACTATTTGTGCAGATGGAATGGCGGGGGAATGGTGCATTGCCGACGAGCAAAGTTCAGAGAGCGAGCTGCAAGCGGCGATGGATTGGGCTTGTGGTCTTGGAAATGCGAACTGCAGCAAGATTCAAGTGGGGCAGGCCTGCTTTCAGCCCAATACTGTTAGGGCCCATGCTTCTTACGCCTTCAACAATTACTACCAAAAATTCAAGCGCAGAGGCGGCAGCTGCTACTTCAGAGGCGCTGCCTATACCACTGCCCTTGACCCCAGTCAGTACTCTCAAGAATCTAATTCTATGTGCGTTTGTTGGCCTAGTGGTAGAGTGGTTAATGCCCGAGTCAAAGGTCTCGGGTTCGAGTCCACCGTGACGCGGCCTTTAAAATTTCTATATTTAATTAAAAAAAAATCTTGATTTCAATTTTGGATATATTTTTAATAGATTTTGTATACGTTTTGAATAACAGTTTTTTCATATTCAGAACACACTTTCGATTTTGATATAGTAGTATTCACTAGATCCATTATGTCTTCAAATTTAGACATGATTTTTAAAGTACCTGAAAGTCGAGTTGGCGACCTAAATTCCAAGCGGATCTTGCAATATTATATATAGTTTTTCTAATAGATACTGCAAAATCTGTATGGAATTCAGATGGCCAACTCGATTTCTTGGTACCGAAAAATAATTTTCTTCTAGAATTGAAAACAAAATACATTCATAGAGTACTAATACATCAAAGTCCAATATGTGTTCTAAATATAAAATTGGGCCACAACTTATTTAATTTATTGGTTTTTTTACATAGATCATAATATAGTGTATTTAATTATGGTTGCCTTTATTTCCTGCAGGTTATAACTCTTGCAACTATGAGCTTACACCTTGAGCTTAAAGGTTATCGATCAAGAGGATCAATTTGAATTCTGAAATCTCATTGTTAGCATCTTTAATTGTACTTCTCTAGCAAATTAGCAATGGTATTCCTCTTTATTTTCTTTCTATCATCAGCTTTTCCAAATAAATGTAGCAAATTTTAGAAGAAAAATATTACCTAAAGGCGTATATTGTATCACCACCAAAATAATAATAATAATAATAAATCACACTTAACGGAATTTTATTATAAAAATATCTCCTAACAAATCAGAGTCACTAAAATTTCTATTGAAAAGGGTAAAAGAAGGAATTTCATGCTAACTAGAATATTTCTGTGACATGATATTGAAATCAATAATTTTATTTCTTTATATAAAAAGCAGTATACATAGCTTACTGCTAGCAGACATATATTTTCAGTAGCAATAGCAATTACAACATGTTATTTCGAGAGATGAAATTGCTAATCAGAACATCAAGCTTGCCCAAGCACCAATGAAGGCAAATCCTCCGAAGGGGGCCAACCGAGAATACTTTCTATCTTCTAGGTATGCAACGACGTAGCACCTGAAAATTTGAGCAACGTTACGGTCAGAGATATCATCGTCAACACAAGGCACTCCTACACAAAATCTAATCAAAACACGAGAAAGGTCATGTCCTACACAAGCTGGAATCTTGTCTCATATAGCATCCTTTCTCGGGATTTCTCTATACACTTGGGGTTCGAGTGAAATCTTTCAGAAAGGCGGGCAGATACAAGACTTGAATGAAAATTTATCAAATTCTTTCACAAGACAGAATGTAAGAAACTATTAAACTAATACTTTGGCATTGTGTTCTTGATATATGAATTTCTTCATGATGTGAATTGTAACTACATAACAAACAGGTTGTGAAGTCACCTCAAGAACAACATGCAAATATGCTTGTCCATGTAGTCTGAAAAGAATTATCTTCGACAAAATTCATCAATAAAACTAGTAAAATCTTGTAAAAATAGAGCGTAATGGGGATCACAGAGAATCACCTCATTCATCTCTCTCAACTCTCAAGTTGTTAACGAATCAGTTGAACAGTGCAATAAGGCAAACTCATCCTAAAAACCAGAGCAATTCATGCAATATCGTAAGAACTTCAATCCCCATCTGTTCAATCTTTCGAAATTTTAGATATTACCTACGACATAAGTTTCCAATTCCTTGCTTAAAATTGGTTCTGTAAGATCAAACATTCTCAACCCGATTTTGCTCAAGTCCTGAACCCTGATCTCTTCAGGTTTCCTCAAGAGAGTTCCATATGCCGACAAGCTGGCCCCACTTCAATACCATTTCTCAACTAAGTAAAGGCTTATGCAACTGAATATCGTTTCATATAAGATAGTAGAACACACACACACACAAACATACACATATATATTTTTTATATATAGACTTTTGCACAAAGAACAAAATCGGAATATCCATGTATCTAAGCTTACAAAACTGAAATTTCTAAAATGGATAGAGTGAGTCAACCATTTCCTTCACCATTTCATCATAGCTAACAATCATCAAATCATAAAACAGCAAAAACAAATTGAGCTTCTACCTATGCTGCAGTGTAGAAATATGACCAGAAACAGAAAACTTACGTCCCCGAAAATGCCAGGATTCCAGTAGTCAAAAGGCCTCCAAACTGCCACAAACAACAATCCACATAAAATCTCTAATGCAAAATCACACACACACACTCACACTAGAAACGGTGAGCAATGGGGTCTCACAATATTAGGGCGGGAGGTAATAGGAGCGGCAAGCAAAGCAGCTGTGTGAGCCAAATGGTACAAATTTGCTGTACGCCACACCTTTAAAACCCAATCAATCGCACACGTTAGTTAGTGACGCAAATAGTTTTGTTACGGTTTAATTTCAAAATGAACAGAAGAAACTTGAAAATCGAGCAAAATTACATCGTTGTACGAAGGGTTCTTGGGCTTGAAACCATGGGAACCATAAGTTCCCAACCCTAGAGCAAGTACACCTGATTCCAAATGCAGAAACAACAATCAACAAAAAATTGGGGTAGACAGAGAGCGCGAGAGAGAGAGAGGGGTTTACCAGAGATACCAGCAACTTTGTGCCAGAGCCGAGGATCCATTTCTGATTTTCAAATTTTTGTCTTGCTTCTTTGTCGAGTTTCAGTGTTTGTGAAGTCTGACTTGACTTGCGCGCTGAGATTTCCTCATCTTCTATTAATCACATTCGACCCCTCAATCCTTCTTTATTTTCATTTATCACCCTATAATTTCTTCACATTGTAGCAAAGAATAACGCTCGTTTTTCTCCACAATTTTCAATTTCAATACTTTCTTGAAATTTGAATAATTTGTCCGATGATTTTCTTGGATATGTTCTTTTTCTTTTTCGTGATGTACAAAATCACGCATTCATCATCGATAGTGCACTTTGGATAGGGCTTGCTACCAATAAAAAACCTCGATTTTTATTCAATGACGAGAAAAACTCATAGTCTCTATTAAACTAATAAACATTACACATGTAGCAATAGCACCATTGTTCGATTATTACTATACACACAATGTGTAGTGATAAATAAAGGTCATAGATTCGTACTCCATCAAACGTCTCTATAGGTTTGAGTCTGTCAAATCTGATTTTTCAAATGGGATTTACATATCATGTGTGGTTTATAAATTATTACATAGGAACATGTTGTTTATCCACTGCGATGCGTAGATAGCGACTGTGAATTCCTCATGATATCAAAAAAAAAAAAATAGAGTGCCATATACGATAGAAAAGAGCGGCACAATAGCTGAAACTGCAGCATTAGCCTTTGAACAAGCAGTAACAAATCTATCAAAATGTGGATAGATGGAAAAACTAGCAAAAATAAAAAATTCCAAGAACCCAAATCATAATCCAAGAATTTTCTCAAGATTTCGCAGAAAGCGCGAAAAAGCAAGCGGTACATATCATCACTTAACAGAGTCAAATATAAAGCATTTCTATAGAAACAGGAGTCAAACAGTTCTAAAATTAAGGTTACAAATTACTGCGTGGATATGAAGCTCCCAAAATGACAATAGGAGCAGGAAAGGATTGCTTCTAATCCTCCAACAATCTAACTTTTTGAGGAAAGTGGAATCAATCTAGGCTGTGTTTAAATCTGTACATTTGTGTCTCTCCCTGCAACGAACCATGCAAGTTCGATTTCTACTTTCGTTTGCACTTTTCATGTTTATCAAGCCTGTATCTCAGCTGTGAGGATGCATATGTCAGGATGCACTTGAAATATGTAAAGATGAGTTTACCTCAGCTCTTATCAACTCCTTGCACCTGTTCCAACACACGGGAGTTCGGCTGGAGCCTCTTCTATTCTACATTCCACTTGAGGAAGCGCTGTAGTGATTCGGTCATACTCCACGCCTACAACCTGTGTCTTGTTGTCTGGACTTGAAGCACAAATTTTACTTTTGTTCACCTTTTCCTCAGATGAATTTTGTTCTTCTTCTCGGATCTCAGAAATGTTTGCTGTCTGCCCTGGACTTTTATTGATGTGAAGTTCAGTTTCTCCTTGAAGGAGTTCTTCTGGGATTGCAGCAGGGTCAAGATCCCAGCAACCCTCGGGCAAGTTAGGGCCTTCAACTTTGAGGGAGCAAGACGGGACCTGGTGTGAAAAGCGTAGCATCTCTCTTCTTGGAACCCATCGGATGGCATCCTTGTCTGTGTTCCTTCGATACACTGTCTTATATCCGTCCAGCTTAATCAGAGGCGCTACACAGACACCGTTATCTTCAGAATAATCATCAAGAACCTCAACCATTTCATACTGGTGTCTTACCTCGTCTGGGGTTGTTCTGTTCCAATCAGGTGACCAGTTCCGGTATACAGCCCAAATATCTCCACTTCTTGGATATATTCTTACACAACCTCCCCTACCAGCCTTCTCCCTAGCAAGAAGATGAGAGAATATGTTGACTTGCTCCACTGTTTCGGAATGGAACACTCTAAAACTTCCACAAGATTTGGTAAACCCACAATCCAACCAATTTACGGTCCCAAATTCAGTGTCAGATTTTGAGCTCAAGTAGCTTATATAAATCTTGAATGGCTTCAGTGAGATGATCTCGCGAATTATACAATACAAGCGAGGCATGCCGTCTTCTTCATCATAGAGGCCCCATATCTGCTTCGGCTTAAAGCATTCTTCAGATCTATCCTGATCAAAATCATGGAAGTCGGAATCAGGAACTGTTATAGAAACAGTTCTCTTAAGTTCCAATTGTTTATTAGCAGCAGCTGCGTGTAATTTATCAGCTTCAGCAAGCGCCTTTCTTTTCTCAGCCTCTGCAGCTGCTGCTTCAGCAGCCAACTTCATCTCCTCAAGCTTCCTACGAATTTCTGATCTCGCCTTATCAATTAACATCTGCCTCCCATCAATTGCTGGAGCAGCCAAACTCCGTCTGATCAAAGTTTCAGGTGCTGAAGGAAGCTTAGCAGCAGACTTCAATATTCCATTTGCATTGGCTGTTTTAATGTCTACAGAAACATTTGCACAAACTTCGTCATGCCCATTGGGATACGAGCTTCCTAATTCCACTTTTCTCTTCTTGGAAGGTCTCCCCCGTTTGGGTTTTGATGCTTCGTACTGACCAGTACACCCATTAGAGCTCGCATGACCCATAGTCTTCACTGACTGATGCTTGCCGTTAGCTTTTGTCTGGCTTGCCTCCCCGTTGGATTGATAAAAGATAAAAGAAGATGAAGATAGTCCACTAGGGTCTGAGAGGCCGACAGAATTTCCAGATGAGCTACCCTGAAATGATATATTAGAAGCATACTCAGATCTATATCCAGTATCATGTCCCGACACCAAATTTGGTGCACCATAACCAGTTGTTGTGGGTATATATGCAACCCCACGACCATAACCACTCTCAGGCACATAAGAATAGTTATATTGGAAAGTACCATTTGGCGGGGCCAACCCAGTTTCAACGGCAACAAAGACGCCACGACAGTTCTTGCAAGAAAGTCGTTTGTTAACATATTTCCTAAGATACTCATACTGGACATGACAGGAGGTACAGACAGTCCAAAATGTATCGAGTCTTCCATGAGCAGAAAACTTGGAAGGATCACTGTACCCAGCAAACAAACTTCTCCTTTGATCATATGCACTTCTTTTACCACTATCAGATAAGAGTGTCCATGCTTCGGAAACTAGCCGAAATGCCCCATCAGCGCCAACAGTTTTGTTCTTATCAGGGTGTAGCATTACTGCCATTTTCTTGTACTGCTTCTTCAATTTGGATTTCTCCACAGATGGGTCCACTCCAAGAATTGAATAGAAATCCAGTTCACCATTAGCTGTTGCCTCAGATGCCATGTAGACTCCAAACGTGGCCACCATCTGAGATATACCCTCCAGTTCCTTGCACAACGTCTGAGCTCTCAAAGCATACTTCTGTGCTCCAACAAATTTTTTCTCCAAAAATTGTTTCTCAGCAAATGCTTTTGCTCTAACGGCTTCCTCCATGTTGGATCCCATCTCAAGCCCGACTACAAAATACAAGCCCAAATCCTCAAGAAAAACTAAAACTTACAAGCCGCATATGCCAGGTGTTAATCCAATGGCCATACAAAAGTAGTCGCTACTTGCTGCAGAAAATGAAAAACAGATCATAAGACATATGAATTTCAGCTGTATACGTAAAATCACACTGAATAAACATGATAAAATCATCAATGGCTTCAACAACCGAATTTATTTATTTTTAAATAAAATAAAATAAAATAAATCCTCCAATGCTCGAGTTTGACTAGATACTCCAAACTCATCAATTGTTGTGTCATTCAGCACCAATCAGAACAAATCAGTCGTAAATTCAATTATCCAACTCACGCAACAAACAGAGCGAAAAAACATGCAAAATAGTCGCAGCAAATTGTTCAAACAAACTAAAACAAACAATTGAAGAAACGCAAGCATCATTTGAACTAAGTTTTATACGAAATTCAACCCAGTCAAACAATTTCAAGCTAAATTCAACCAACGCCAAAATTAAACAAAACCTCCGAAAACTCAGCACAATGTTCTTATTACAAAAGATCTAAGCTTAAAAATAGCGAAAACCCATTAAAAGACCACCATTTTCAGCCCAAAAAAAAAGGAACTAAACAAAAGGAGAAAATCACGAAATCTAAGCGAGATTCAGAAAATCCAGAACCAAATTAACTAAAGAATCTCCTGATCCTCCCAAATTAGCTTCAGATCTACACAAAAATTAGGTTTAATTCGAAGAAATAGAAATTCACCTCATCATTCCAAAATCACCATCAACAGAATTACCAAAAAAAGAAACACAAATAAACCGAAAAGGAAAGTTCACTTAATATTAAGCACGGAGCTGGCGGCGAGCAGAAACTACCTCAGCAGAATATTCCGGCGGCCGACGGCAGATATTCCTCCAAAAGTCGGAGCACCAAAATAAAAATAAAAATAAAAAAATAATTATACTGTGGAGAGATTATTTAAACTAGAAGTAGAACTACAACTATACGCAGCAGTTAAAAAATTATGTTAATATGTATATATAAATAAATTGATTAAATTTAAAACTGAATAAAATAGAAATGGAACCAAAATATATAAAATGGTTTATTCAATATTGCAATTTTGACAATTATTATAATTATTATAGTTGTCTGAAAGTAACAGTTATTAGTATTTAATTTGGGGGAAGGCATCCACTGGTGCGCGCTATGCGCACCAAAAAAATTGAAAATAAATATATATTAAATATTAACTAAATATATGTCAGGTTATAATAATTATTATTTTGTTAACAGTTTCAATACAAATTGTAAAAATTATTAAAATTAGAAAGGCCATATCTTGATATTCACGAAATGTAGAAAATATTTGTGTTTATAGTTAATTTTTTAAATGATTTTTTTTAATATAAAGTCATAAACATAAATAGAATAAAATATATTGCAAATATTACCATTTTGTATGGTGACAAGTTGTTGGGGAGTAACATGGAGTTGTGGGCCACAAAATTATGGCTAATTTTTGTTCAACTTTATAGTACATAGAATAATATTAATAATTATGAAGTAGAAAATTAAAAGAATAGGAATTTATATTGAATGTTTAATTTGCAAGTTCTTTGGCATAAATAGAAGGGTATTAATAAACTTTGCTACAAATAGAGATCTATAAAATTTGTTATTTTAAAACATGACATATTTCTTAAATTCTTACCAAGCTCAAACCTACAACTTATCTAACACATCATTACCACTAATTTTACTTACATCATTATTACATTTTTGTTCTTTATGAAAAAGATATAGCCTAATTTAGTAATTTTGTGTCATTTTTGTTTTGTTTTGGGCTAATGTCTCTGAAAAGGGAGTTTTTAATTTCGTGGGCTAAAGCCCAAGAAGGCCTAGTTTTAATACGAGACTTGAAATGTAATACTCTTCGCTCTCTAAATTGTGATATTTAATTTCGTTTGGTCGTCAACAAAAATGTTCAATTTCTTTTTGGAAACATTTACATTTTACCATAAATCTATCTTTTTTGTAAAAAATCAGTGGACACTTTTCGAGATATCCATTAATATAAAATTATTTCCTTTTAGAATCTTTTACTAACTTACTTTACACTCATTCTGATTTAAGAAAGCTCGCACCAAAATCAATGAACGATTTTGGATGAAGATATTATATTACTAAGGTTAATTGCTAATTGAATTCTGTTTTTTTTTTATTATAAATTAGATACACTTTTTAGAACGTGCAAATTAAATTCCAACAATTCGATATTTGTTTTTTTCCAAAATTTTCCAGCAACGTGACAAATGGAATAATTACGTAACAATAAAACGATTTCAATTCGTGATAGATAGCAATAAAACGGCCTTATTTTTAGTTCGTAAGAAAATGAATAAATGGAAGAGAAATTTACAAGTCAAATGTTTGAGATTTAATTAGTAATTAAACCATATTAATAAGTTATTTTTAAAATAATATATATTGTCGTTGGATATTTGTTAGTAAAGGCCAGAGTGCAATATATATTTTGAAGTTTTTCCTCTATTTAATTTTTGTGATATATATTATGGATTCAACATTAAATAGATCGATAAACGAACATAATTATATGCCGATGTATATATTAAATACGATATATATAAATTATTTAATTTATATATATGCAACATATAATTCGTATATCACTCGTTAAAAATCCTAATTACGAATTCAGAAATATGCATATTATACTCCCTCCGTCCACTAAATTCGTACATTTAGTTCCGTTTTGGTCCGTCCACGAAAAATGTTCACTTTCTTTTTTGGAAACATCAATTTTATATTTTTACCATAAACCTATCTATTTATTTACAAAAGAACCATATATGGCCCACCTTTTTATACTCAATATCTATTAATATACTCATTTATTATCCTCATGGCACACCTTTTTATATTCACTTACTTTACACTTATTACAATTTATTAAAACTCATGTTACCAAAATCAATGAACGATTTTGGTAGACAGAGTGAGTAGTAATTACTAGGGTTTCTACTTAATTACTCTCTTTACGTACATAGTAAATAAATGGAATTTAGGAACAAAAAGGAGATCGAGAAAAATAGGGTGAATTTTTTGTTCAATTACATTAATAAATGGAATTTAGGAACCAATAATAATTTATTTGAATATAAACCAAAAATAAATAAACAAAATTAATATAGCTAGATAGATATATATCCATCCCTTTATCAAACGTTCACAGCTTTGCATAGGAACATGAGCGACGACGGCGGCGCCGCTGCGGCATCCCCACCTAGCCTCCCTCCTCCTCCGCCGCCGCCAAGAAACAGCCTCTCATAATAGTCGACGCAGAAGAGCGAAAGCGAGAGCTCCACCTCATGGCGAGTCCATACCCTCCTCTCCAACTCGCCTCCCGCCCTCATCTTCCCGAGGCGGCTGAGCACCGGCTTCACGCAGACCGTATAGAGGCGGCGGTATCCACCGAGCGCCACCACCACCGTCCTGACCCCCTCGGGCGGCGGGGAGAGCTGGCGGAAGCAGAGGTGCTCCCAGAGGGCGTCGTTGCGGGTGAGGGCGCACCAGAGGCGGCACACGCAAGCGGCGACGCCGAGGGAGCGGTCGTCGAGGCGCTTCAAGATCTCAATCAGCACGTCCATGTTGTCATTGATGCAGAAGTGCTTCCCTTCTTCTCTTCTCTCTCATCCTCGCCTATTTCACGCACTTGCACCATCGTGTGTGTGTGAAGAGAGAGCGAGTTGTTGAAATGTGCAGTCGAATACATACACGTGATCACACAGAAACTAAGTTGCGAAAGATGAACATTTATAGCAAAGAATAAAAAGGGAAGAAAATGAATAACAAAAAATAAGCTTCTCTAGTCTTGACAAACATACAGAACACACACATACGCATGTGTGTGTGTGTGTTTGGAGGGTAGGGTATCTAAGGAGGAAGAGAAGTGGCCAAAAGGGAAGGTGACAAGATGGAGAACTGTGACCAAGGCAACGCTTTGAAAAGGGGGGGTAGGATAGGGTAGGGAGGTGTTATGTATTCAAAAATTATATTTGTTTTCTTGGTTGTTTCTAGTTGTTGTTTTATATAGAGTAGAGAGTAGATGGCCGTTGGTGAAGGTCGGATTTACGTGAAAAAGTAAACGTTGCGTCTGTTTGGGGTGGGGTGGGGGTAGGGGGGGAAGGGTGCCTCTGCATGGAAAGTCTGAAAGTCTAAATGTTTTTGTTGTTATTCTCATGCAATTTTTAAGATATTGATTAACAAAAAAGTCGTCTACTCACACACACACATGTGTGTATTTGGGTCTATATATATTAAATAGTAGTGTAAATAGGAATAAATAACCAAATTGATAATGTAGATATATCCAAAGGATATATGTGGTAGATAGTCATTTATTAGTTAATTAATGAATTTATTCTTACTTTTCAGTTTGTTTTTTTCGATTTCAGTATGAATTGATAGTTGTATTTTACTTTATTTGGAGTTACCAAAATGTCAATGATTTGATTCAACATTATATATTGTAATATCAAAAACCGATCGGTATGATAATACCGAAATTATTTATAATATCAAATAATTCGATTTTACCGATCGGTATTATGATATTCGATTTTTGATATTACAAATAATTTTCGACGGGTGAATGCTAAAACCGAAAGGATTGCTTTTCAGAATTGTAGAGATTCCCTCGAAATTAGGTTATTTTTTTTTAAATGTGTATTGATACATCTATAATATTTTAATTTGAATTGGTATATTGTGCATGTTTTTATGAGATTGGATATATACTACATACACTTTATCAATTTGGATAATTTAATTTCACTCCCTAAATAGTATATGTAAGTTTGAAACTCTACGTGTAATATTCTACCCGTCTCAAGTGTTATCTAAGGCTTTTTTGGGACATCACAGATTTTTATTTTCCAATTTCTACTCTCAATTTACATTTAATTATTATGCAACTACGTGATAAAGTAATATCGTAAAGATATGAAAGAATTAGCAAATCTAATTCCTCTTGAAAATCACAAGCAACTCAAGGATCGAGTCTCGTTAATGCAATCGCACATTCGACATGACTCGACGCGTCTTACCAGCTGAGCTTTGCTACGTGGCAAAAAAATTAGGATAAATATCAATTTAAACTTTGAATTATACATGTTTTATCAAAAATATCCTGAATTTTAAAAAATATCTATTAAAACTCCAAACTATCATATTTTGTATCTAAAATATGATAGTTTGGGTTTTAATTTGTATCATATATGATAGTTTGGGGTTTTAATAGATATTTTTGAAAGTTCGGGATATTTTTGATAAAACACGTATAGTTCAGGATTTAAATTGATATTTATCCAAAAAATTATATTATTTTCATCCTCATTTGATGAGACTCACTTGCATAATACTCCATCCATCCATCAAATTCATTTTTTGTCCGTCCACAAAAGATGTTTATTTTCTTTTTTTTGGAACATCAACTTCATATTTTTACCCTAAACATATCCACTTATTTACAAAAAAACTATTCATGACTCACTTTTTTACATCCACTATCTATTAATATATTCATTTATTATCCTCATGACCCATCTTTTTAAACTCATTCACTCGACTTAAACTTATTATAATTTATTAAAACTCGTGTTATTAAAATCAATTTTACATTTTTTATCCTAAATCTATCTAATTTTGACCTTTTACATTCAATATCAATTAATATATTCATTTATTAAAAAAGTTTATGTGTACATATTATATGTTGAACGATGCAATGTTGAGATCCAACCAAAGGGAAAGATATGGAAACGATAGAATCACGGTCATAGTCCAGTCTCCATCCGATTGGATTTTCAATCCACAAGGGAAAAATTCCAAACTTCTATGAGACAGAAAGCACATATATCTAATGGAAAAATTCAGAGAAATAAATAAATAAATATCCATTAAAATCAGAGCCTGCAAAATTCCATCACATCTTCCTACTTGCTAAAGACCCCTCAACAGTCATAACCCTTCGCTGTTTTCTATTGGGTTGGATTCTTGTTTCTTGGACACACTTCTCCCCAAAACACACACACCCAGATGGGTATGGGTGTGTGTTGTGTGAATCTTGTGATTGTTAAATTCTTGGATGGGGATGAATTTTTTGATGCTTTCTGTAAGCTTGCAAGAAAGGCGCCCCAAAAAGTTGCAGCACTTTTTCTTTTCTTCTTACACTTTTTTCATTGGATCTCATAAGTACTTTGTTGTTGTTCCAAATTGGAGTAAAAGTCAAACACATAAGTTTTCTGAATTTTTGTAAGGAATTTGTGTTTATTCACATGAACCCTTTTTGAATGGTAATTTTCTGCAAGTAAATCTTGTGGAGTGGACGCATAGTGATCTTGTGATTTGACATCAAGAATTTTGATTAGACCATCTCAAATCATACATCTCCAAATTCAAGTTTTTGTTCATATCATCAAGACACATCAATATATTTCAAATTATTATTTTCACCTCCAATAATACCTCACAAAAATCAGGTTTTTGCTGACATCATTTTGGACCCTATTTTCCACTCACTTTCAACATATTCATTATTTTATAAATTCCCACATTTAAATTTTAAATTTACTATTTTTAATTTTGTAATAATTAATTTGATAGTTTTAAATAAAATAAAATAAATAAATTATTTATAAATCATAATTATAATAAAATTATGGACAGATTCGTCGTTGAAAATGCTAATGACAGTTTTTCTTTAACATAAACTATGGAAAAAAAATCATACAATAAAATAAGATAATACAATAACTTTGGAACAAAATAGATGAAAAAAAAGGAAAAGATAAATAAAATAATAAAACAATAAAAATTTCAAAATGGGCCCACAAATTTGGTAGAACCCGGGAGGTACTTGTGCCTTTTCTCTCTCCAAACCACCTCCCTCTACCTCCTCCTCCTCTCACCCCCAATGGCACTTTCTAAAAATGCATCCCAAGTGCCTTTCCCTCCTGGAGATGCTCTTATTACGTTTGGCGTGACAAGGGTCTTAATTATACATCATACATGGGAGATAACTTCTGATTAAATCTCCATTGTTCGATCTTATTGCAAATTGGATTCGATTTTTAAAATATTCAAGCAATGTTTTAATTTTTCGATTTATTATAAATTTGTTGAAATGCATTGTCTCAATTGTCTTCTCGTAGTGTCAATTTTGTCATTAGAACTCCACCGCATCAACTTCCGACTCAATGACTCAGTCATCAGACGTTCGATAACAAATTGACGACATGAGAGGACACTCCAAACAAAGGGCTTCGAATGCCCTCAATCAACTTTGAGTTTCAATATCGGATAAACTCCTAAACCTCGATTTCAAACTCGTACAAAGAATTAAGTAATGCGAATTTACTACATGTTAAAAAGGTTGGTGCATCATCAAAACATTTTAAAGTTGTGTTTAAAATTGCAACAAATTCGAAAGATTGAAATTTAATTATTTATGCTCTCGAAATCAGAATGCATCAATCCAAAAACAAGTATACAGGAGGTAAATTGCAAGAGAAAAAAACTCTAATAATTCGTCCATTACATATGTTTGCGTCCATAATAAATTGATTCAAGATTAATCAATAGCAAAAATTATGATATAGTCTATAACACATCAAGTTTAACGATGTATAGTTGACTTACAATTGAGGCTAGGTGTCACACCTAAATGAGTAGGGGTGCTTAAATGGGTATTAGTTTTCGGTTAACCGAGAATCGAAATCCAAAAAGTCGATTTTTCAGTTTTGGTCCGGATATCGGTTATTCCCTTCAAGTGAATTTCGGTTATCGGATACAATCGATTAACTGATGGTTATACCTGATTAACCAAAATTAGTATATACATATATATATATATATAATTATTACATAAAAACTATTTAGTTTAATATTATAATTTCGGTAATATTTGAAATAATATCTGTTATTTTAGGGGGGTTTTGTATTTTTTATTTTTTTTAAAAAAATTAATATTAATTTCGGTTAACCGTTAACCGAACCGAACCGACTAACCGATCGGAGTTGATTTCAGTTAGCTATTTTTGTCGATTTCAATTTCGGTTAACCGAAATCGAATCGAATCTCACCCCTATACTTCAGCATCACTTCCAACACTGATAATCTCCAAATAAAATGTCAAATATATACATACACATATACAACATTCTTTGCATAAATTAAAAAATTACATATTAAAATATCATAATAGTATCTCAGCAGGTGATCGAAAACAAGTAGGGGTGAGCAAAAAACCGAAAATCGAATAACTGAACCGAACCAAACCGAAAAATCAAATTTGGTTCGGTTAATTTGGTTATTCGGTTAATTCAGTTAAACCATTTAAATTGATAATTCGGTTTTGATTGGTTCGTAATTTTTAACCGAATAACCGAAAACCGAATTATATATATATATATATATATATATATATATTATTGTTTAAAATTATAATTTTAATATATGAATACCTATTCATTTCTCTCCTCCCTTTTATATCAATATATAATATTTATAAAATATAATATTACTTATTTATTATATAACATAATTAATTATTTTTTGCAAAATACTTTGTATATATAACATATAAACATATTTTTTTATAGATTATATCAATATATAATATTATTTATTTATTTTTGAAAAATATAAAATTTTTTATTTAAAAAATCGGTTTAACCGAAATAACCGAAATATATTTCGGTTATTTCGGTTCGGTTACCGAATTAAATTCGGTTTGGTTCGGTTATTTTTTTGAAAAATTCGGTTAATTCGGTTCGGTTATTTTTTCGTCCGAAACTGACCGAATAACCGAATACTCACCCCTAAAAACAAGTGCAACAAAATAAAGAAACAAGAGATACACGGTAAGCACAAAAGGACTTTGGAAAAGAAACAAATATACACATGTATATATCTAGAGAGAGGCTATTCTAACTGCTCTCCTAGCTCAATGCATCAGAGTCAGAGGTGCTCAAAAAACCGGAACCGTGGTCCGAGGCGGTCCTGTTTTGGTTCCGAACAAGAGGAACCATGGAACCGACGATTCACCCTTTTATTTTATTTTATTTTTGTTATGACATATATCGTATATGTTCAAATTACATTAATTAAATGTATATACTGTAAGGAAAACACAATAATTTGAAGTAAAAATAAAATTAAAAATTTGAAACTCCCGAAGCAGCAATTCCGGTGCCGAACCATTGGAACCACCTTGAATTCAATTATCTAGATTTAATATTTTGAACCAACGGATGAGATTATATTGTTTTTTACTCCAATTTACCTATAAATACCTCTTACCAAAACTATTATGACACATCAATTCCTACTCTTTTTATTATTGATAATCTTATGAAGTGCTATAATTTTTGGGAAAATAATTACTCATAAATTATAACATTTCATGAGATTTTCAACGATGAAATAATTTATTTTACAAGATTTTAGTTGTTTTATACTTCATTACTTAATTATACATATTTTAACTATATCTCACTTGTATTTGAATTAAAAGTTCATAAAAATAAATTTTTTAATTAAAAAACAATGGTTCCACTGTTTGGAACCGTGAACCGGCAGTTCGAAACCATCCGGTTCCGAACCAAAACCTTATATCGTACTATACGGTCCAATTCTAGTTCCAAATCTCAAAACCGTGAACACCTCTAATTAGAGCCTCAAGAACGTAGAATCAGAAGAAAGCTACTTCTTTTTTGGTCAATTAATACAAAATTTTAAAGTCGCGTCACGGTGAACTGAACCGAGACCTGACGCCCGGCGATTAACCACTCTACCACTGGCCAACACACACACACCTAAGAAGAAAGCTACTTCTCAATGAAAAAAGATGGCATTGAGATAATAAGAGATGTAGAGGGAAAAATTTATGTATTTTTCTGCTTGATTTTTAGTGATCTGATGCATGAGAGCATAAAATAAAGGTTTCTGAATTTGATTTGGGCAAATTCTTTTCACGAAATCACAAAGAAACTTCTTCATCATAAATTGCAAACAAACAGAACTTTGTAAAACAACCTATCGTCAAAGATGTACTGTTTGAACTTTGATGTGTCCTAATCATCTCAGAAATTGGCATCTTATATTCACCATTTTGTGGTAAAACTTGGCTAAGCTTATTTTAGAGTTTATAAGCTCCAAGAGCTTATAAGATGTTTCAAGAGCTTATAAGAGATAATGTCCAGTCTTATAAGTTGTTAAAGTGTTTGGATAATTGATCTTATGCTAGAGAAAGAATCGTTAGTTAGAGAGAAAATCATAGTTAGAGAGATAAAATTGACGAGATGTGAAGTTGATAGTGTATGTATAGGAAATAACGAACTATAATAAGATTATTTTGGTAAATTCATAATTGCTTATAAGTTTATGAAAAAATAAGTTAAGGTTGACCAACTTATTTTTAGGGGAGCTTATAAGCTGTTGGAGCTTATTTTCATAGTTTATAAACTGTTTAGGAGCTTATTTTGCCAAACACTTTGCAACAGCTTATAAGCTCCTAAACAACTTATAAGTTATTTTAAAGAGCTTATAAGCTCAGCCAAACACCCTCTTAAATACAAAGAATTCAAACACCACAATCAAGAATTTCACCACATTTTAACTCAGATTTTCTTAACATCACATGTGATTTATTAAGATACATATAACCTCAGAACAACACTTCAACGGAATCACTATCATTAGCATATAATAGTGAAGAAAAACACATCAAGAATTCATTCAAAACATCTACAAAAGACACCTATACTACTTCAAGGATCAAGAATATTGACCGAACCACGAACTCTGAAATGCTGTAACGGAATTGGGGTCATCGGTCCTCACCTGTACGATCCCCCCAACGAAAGTTGTGTTTAGCTGCAAGATAGTGTGTTCCCACGGGTCCCCTGCTTCCATACGGGTACAGCTCTGGGGCGATTTTCCTGTCTTCCAATTCCTTCAAAAATGGCATGAAAGGAGCCACACAGCATCTAGCTTGTCGCTCCTTATGAACAGTCTCCACTCCCCTTCTATAGCATCTAGAAGGAGTCGCTCATAAGCATCCGGTATCTCCCTTGTGTACCTTCAAGAATTCATTCGAGCTCATAACAGAAAAAAATTTGGAACTATAGAGTGTGGAAATGAGTTTAAAAATTCAATCTTGAACATTTTTACCTGGCTTTATAGAAAGGTTGAGTTCGCTAGGGTCTAGCCTCATTCCAAGGCCAGGAACCTTGTTATTGATCTTCAAATATATGGCCTCGTCTGGCTGCACACGAGCACTAGCTCGTTCGTGGCCATATCCAAATCCGTCCCAAACGTGTGCTTATACAGATTACCAGGGACATGCCTGAACTGAACCATAATCTCAGCCCTGAGTTAAAACGAGAAATACATTATTGGTTAATGTGAGCATATATCAGAATTCAGAACATATCTTACTAAAGAAGGTCATGATTTAGATACCGTCTAGTGTGGAGAGCTTTGCCTGCTTTCATGAGGAACGGAACACCATCACAACGAGCATTATTGATAAAGAGGGCTGCAGAAGCAAATGTAAGAGTAACGCTATTATTTGGCACAGTAGGATCGTCTTTATACCCTAGGTACGACTTACCACCTTTGCTGTGCCCCTTGTACTGGCCAACAACTACGTTTTCAAGCAGCAATGGCTTCATTGACCTCAGAACCTTCACCTGATTCAAATGGTTGACATATTAATGCATTAGCAGACATCAGTTCGAAGTTTCAAAAATGCGAAAACTCATTCTAATACCTTCTCTTTCCTTATATATTCTGCATCCAAGCTGACAGGAGTCTCCATTGCGAATAATGCTAATATTTGCAGCAGATGGTTTTGCATAATATCTCGGATTATTCCATAATTACCGAAGTAGCTGGAAAAGAAGCAAGGGATGGTTCATAATCAAAAACCTCAACAGGAGAGTTTCGGTCAAAATATTAGATCGGGTTAAATAGTCTCACCCTCCTCGTCCTTTAGTACCAAAATCTTCTGAGAATATGAACTGGACATTGCGGAGGTAGTCTATCGACCAAAGAGGCTCGAAGACAAGATTTGAGAAACAAAGAACTGATAGGTTCTCGACCAACTCATTGCCAAAATAATGATCTATTCTGCAATAAACACAAGACATTCAACTTCTCCACAAATGGTGAGTTACTCCTCTTCAAACTAAGACATATACAGGAATATTTGTTCCTCGGTGAGATACTGTTTTAGACATCTCGTCAGCTGATAGGCGACTCTGAGTCCCGACCAAATGGCTTTTCGACAATCACTCTTGTCCATCCAGTTGTTGAAGAAGCTCTGGTGATAGCACAACAGGCCACATCCACGAATATATTTGGAGGAGTGGGTAAATAAAACAACCTATTAGATAATCCACCACCCTGAAAACATTACATTTAACATCATTATTACATTGATTTGCAATTTCTCAGATCACAGAAACTAAAACTATCATGAAATTAAGCCTACATGAATTGCTATTCAAATACAACATTATCAAAAGAATTAGCAAGGATACCACTAATATCCTTCTTTCCTTCGAGATTTATTTTAAATAATTCGGTTGTCTATGAGAAAACATATAATGCCTAGTCTTGAACTATTAAGAGCTGCAGGTTCCGACAAAAACAAGAACATAAAGGATAAATATATATACAATCTCAAACACACTTCTTTATCCAATCTAATTAGGGATAAAACTCAATTAATCCAATCTTGATAATAACCTAAATCATACTCCCAAATTTCAAGTTTTCTGGGGTAGAAGATTTCGAGGTTATGCCTACACAACATAAATCATGCTGTTCTCTTTTTTTTTTTTTGGTCAATTAATACAGAAATTTTAAATGCTGCGTCACGGTGGACTCGAACCCGAGACCTTTGGCCTCGGGCATTAACCACTCTACCACTAGGCCAACACACACACACAAATCATGCTGTTCTCTATATATAGGAATAGCAGTTTAAGTTATATACAGTTACAATTTTCAGAAGATAATGTTCGTTTACCTTCAGTTTGCAATCCAATTCTAATATGTGTTCCTTCAAATTGTATTGACCTGATGGTAAAAGCATCTCTTTAGAAACTGATCATTTTGTATCACAGTTTTCTCTGGAAACAACAATACAAAACAATTAGAAGTGTAAAAAACTCAGACATTAGCGAATTCGTATTTTAGTAAAAATTATTGAAACAATAGAAACCTCCGACCAGTCCTGCAAGTCAAGGTTCTGCTGATCATGTTTCTCAACTCCTCGTCGTTCATCTTTGGTCCTAGAGTAACCAAAAATAACAAAATTCTGCAGAAATAGAACTATGAATAGTTCAGAAGCAATATTCACTAATACGAAACCGAATACTTCCAACCATCAAACCAATAGCAAGCAAGGGCACCACCTATGGTAGCCAATCCTCATAACAGAGAGCAAAAAGAGCAGGAAAATTTTTCTTCTTTGCAAGATCGCCCGATGCACCAACAACAGTAATGCTTAGAGTAGAATCCATAATGCTGATTCAGAAAAGTTGGCTTCTTCTGCAAGGGGATTCAACTTAACCCTCTGCATACACAGCAGCTAGGAATTATGAATCGGAACATAAATAATCAAGAGAAAACACACACACACACAAGTTGAACTTCAACCTCCCAGCATCATATGAAATTCACTAAAAGGCACAGAGATAAGCAATAAACCAACTCAATATTATACTCTAACTGAGAGTTACACAACACTAAAGTGATCATTTCTTAATTAATTTGTGAAGAACCTTCCTGAGATTTTGTTGAAAATTCTGCATGCATGGCTAAAACAACTCATACAACCAATTAAAATTCATATCAAGAATCCTGCTTTTCTACATTCAAAATATTTCCTGTAACTCACAGAGCTTCTATATCATCATGAAATCTAAGAAATAAACTTCATCAAAATTCAGACCACCACACACGTGTGGTTATGTGAATCAAACAAAATTTGTATAAATCACTAAACAGCCACAAAGTACAAAAATTCAATACACACACACCATGAAACAGACAGAAGATCACTGCTGCAGACATTAAAAATCATACCATCTTGCAAAGAAAAAGCATTAAGGGAATACCCATTCGACGATCTCAGCTCAAAATCGCTGCTTCTGAGCTGAATTCTTGCAAAATTATTGGGAGCCCATTTGGAGAAATGGCCTAAAATTGGTAAAGTCGCGAGCTTTCTCGCTTTCTCGCTTTCTCGAACTACACAACCTCTCATTATGGAAGCAAGAAAATGTGGTTGCAGATGAAAGACAACAAGGATTGCTCAACAATTTAGCCATATTAAGCAGGCTCCAAAACAATCTGACGTACAATTCTTTTCAGGTGGAAACTTTATATCTCTGCAGAAATTATACCTTTTATTCATGAAAATTATGGGCTCTGGAATCGGAAGTCGCATGCTTGGGATATTTATTTGCTTGAGTGTCGCTTTTCGAGACATTGTTGTAGGAAAACTATAGATTTTTCCAAATGCGTAATTCTTTATATGAGGTCCAGAACTTCTCTTTCTACATTATCCAATCTTGTCTTGAACAGGCAAAAAAATAAAAAAAGATAAAAAGTAAAAAAAGAAAAGAAAAGGATTTTGGGCCAATTTTTTCTTTAAACTATGACGGGATCTTAAGATCCTGGATTTTCCTTTTTGGGCTTTACCAAATAGTAAGGTTTAGCCCAATTAAAATATAAGGTCCATTAAAGACCATTTTTATTAAATAATGATACGAAGGGCAAATTTTCCCCATTGGCAATAGCTAATAGGTTTTACGTTTTAGTTTTGCCAAAAGTCTGATTTAGAGTAATATTGCAACAAAAACGAAAGTTTATGGAAAAAATTTAAAAGGAATGATCAAAGTTCATGTAATTTTTCGATGATTAATCATTTTTATAATGCATGTGTATTTCAATGTCAAATGTCTACGAGTCGTAGGACATTTTCTTTCTATCACAGAGATTCGAATCTCACCGTCATCCTGTTTTTGGAAGAAGAAAAAAATCAACAAAATGAAGTTTGTGTTATTGGTGTCATAGAAAAAACTAAACTATGGTAAAATTTCATGATTTTATCCGCACCCTATGGTGGCGTTTGATTTAGTGGTTGAATAGATAACATTGATAGGATATAGTGGATAAGACCTTTTATTGATCATGATGTATAATAAATTGAAGAGTTATAACTAAAATATAATATAAAACTGAAATTACTTTGTGGTATAATCAAAAATACAAAAGATCGAAACAAATACGACCAAAAATCATAATGATGAGAGTGTTTTTTAAATTTTGCATTATGAAGTTAATAAGTATTAAATAATCAACCAACATTTAAGATGATAAATTATCATCCAAATGGACAATTGAAACATAGATCATGGACTCAATCATTCAAACCAAATATTTGATAAAATTAGATTATTTTATCAAATATTTTCCTAATTTTACAAGTCGGAAATGCGGTCTATTCAGTGACAAACAGCAATCCCCATCACTAAAATTAAAATAATCACTTAACGACTTTTCAAATCAATCCTAATCGGTCCCTACTCGTATTAAAATCCTATAGAAAATATCGTGAACATTAATTAATCTTTTTGAAGGGCCCCTAATCCTGTTTTATCTCATCTTCATCCACCTTCATATTCTACAGTAACGGTCCCAACCCTTGAAATTTTCTCCATATTTTGCACTTTTAGTACAATGTGTCGTTACTCCAACAACAATTATTGACTTATTAATCTATAACTAAAAATGTCTTATTTAAACATAGCATTTTTGTTGAGCTGTCACTTTGATATTGCGTCTGTATTACTCCCTACCGTTCCGTTATTCATGACTCATTTCTTTTTTACACGTAAATTAAAGAGAAGAGTTATAGTGTGTGTAAAGTAGTGGGTGATATGAAATTCGAGTCATTTTTAGTGTAAAAGTGTTTTCTTTTTTGAAAACGAACCAATTTAATGGGACAGCCCGAAAAGAAAAACGTGTCATGAATATTGGGACGGAGTAAGTATTTAGTATGACGTCAATTAATAATAAAATAATCGAAATCTTGAAGATACTATTGAGATTTGTGGAATCTTACTATGATTGCATTGAATGAAAAATCAATAACAATAGATTCCTGTCTAAAATGCTGACAAAATTACTCTCGAATAGCAGTTGGGTGATTTCTCCTCGTTGTTTAAAAACAAAAATTTCACTTGTTGATCACAATAATATCTACACTGGTGAATTTTTTTCATGCCCCCTGAATTTCCATCTTCACTTTTTAATAAAATCTTCACATTTCTTCTTCAATTCTTCTGTATCAATCCTCCATCTTCATCTTCATCTTCATCATCATCATCATCATCAACATGTTCATCCCATTTTTCTACTTCAAAATTCTGCAGATCTTCTTCGACTTCTTCTGCTACAAAATGGATTTTTTCTTCAAGAATTTCTACTTTGGCAGCACCCTTTCTGTTGCTCTCTTCAACTGTTGCACTCTTGCCATCTTTCTCGGCCCGATGATCGTCTGTTCTTGCAGTTTTGGGCCCCGAATCCACGGGCGTGATCTTGCTGATGAGCCCGGATGATTGTATGATGAAAACAAGAATCCCATTGCAGAGGAGGAAGATGCAGTTTCTCTCGGTTGTGTAGGTGAAGAGCTTGAATTTGAAGCTGAAATCTGAGACAAGATAATCATAGGACTGGAGAAAGAGAGGAGTGAGAGAAGACTGAGAAAAGAAGAGAGAGAAGACAGAGAGTGGGAGGAGGATTTGTATGATCTTCTTCATATATTTGAATCTGTCTGAGTGATTGCTCATGTTCTTGGTTTGTTCATTGTAATGAGCCATGATGTCTGAGAGAGAGAGAGAGTGATGAGATGTAGTGAGAGGACTTTCGGTTGCAATTTTAATTGTGGAAGGTGAGGTGATATCGAATGGTCTATATAAAGTATTTTGGCGTGGAAATTGGGTTAACAATGACTTAGGGGAAGACTTTCAAATAAAAAGAAAAATGACTTAGGAGGAGACTTTCTAGTTTCTTCCCTTTTAAAAAAAAATGCAGATGGAATTTTTTATAATAAATTTAGCTGTTCTATGCAGGGTTATAAATGAGTCAAGTTATTCGTGAGTTATTTGAAATTTGACTCGATAAAAGTTCGTTTGAGTTTATTTGATGAAGCTCGTTACCTAAACAAACCAAACTTGAGCATGATATTATTCAGCTCGTTATCTCGTGAACAAGTTCGTTAACTGATTTATCTTAAAAATATAAATTATTAACTAGATACAATTATTTTCTTTCTATAATTAGTAATTATTGTGTTAAATCTCTTAACTACTTTTATTTGTTATAAAAAATCAATAAATATATTATATTATTGTGGATAAAATAATTTATTTTTAAAATAAAGTAACTACTATTCTAAACATATATCTAAATTTGGAAAGGTTGTTTGGGTTCGACTAAAGCTCGAAATATTCGATAAATAAAATTTGAGACTCAGCTCGATACTAAACAAACCAAGCTTGAACACGATTGTATTCGGTTCGACACGATTCGATTACACTTCTATCAGACATATGTTCTTTTTTTCTTTCTATTTGAAAGGGGTGATATTTAAATTTCCCTTTTCAAGGTAAATAAGAAGGGAAATACTATAATATATGGACTCTTCAATCCCTCTTGTCTTTTCATTAATGGTTCCCTCATTAATTTCAAGGAAGCAAGTGTGGAGAGAATTGTGAACTTTGCTCTACTAAAATGATACTACTCAGCAAGAACTATGAGTCATTCTTTTGAAGCTGATCCTCGTCGTTATCGATGATCTATTCGCCTCGAAATGACTTAATCTGTATAACGTCGTTTTCAAAATAATAATAATGAATGATATATTTGGTAACTAATTGCTCAAAGGGTATAAAGTAATCAAACTCATAACAATTGATAGGTATAAATAAAAAATTTAGAGGTGCAAATGGTCCATCTTAACTAACAAATTAGTCCCTTTGTTTTCTTGTAGTAATTTCATCCTTGTATGTTTGTTGTATTTTGTATTGTCGGTATATACACTATAAAATTGGTATAAAAAAAAGAGAAAAGTTTGGTTGGACCTATTGGTACTATTTGGTGATAATAGTCCCAATAGAACCAGTAAGTTGGATATAATTTGACATTTTTATGTTGGTGACTATAATTTGACATTCCGTAACTTGGATGGCTATATATATAGCCATATGAATTTCCACAAAAAAAAGTGTGTTTATCTCGATTTTTTTTCATTCTAGTATTTTTTTTCTGATAAAATCTAAATTGTAAATAAACGATAACAGCTATGATGAGTGTGAACGATAGTCAAAACTCCAACCGACCCACCCCACTAATCAATGAATAGGACCGGCGTTTTAGACTTTGGAATTTTCAATTTGGTAGGTTGGAATAGATCCACGACACTATTGATTGGGACAATTTGTTATTTTTCTTAGTTAGATTTTTGTTAGAAGATATTTCGTAAAAATAATATTCGATAAGCTGTTTTTATAGGTAAGATTTACGATAAATTGAAAACGGTATTATTCCTTAATACTAATTTTGATATTGTTCGTCGAATATTCATTTCAACTTAGAGATACTGATGAGAAGTCGGTGAAATCTAGTTCGAACTCAATTTTGGGCCGCATTCCTATGTGTACAAGGGTCGGATTCGACCCAGATTCAATCTGACTCGGAATCCAACTAGTTCACTTTTGTTCATAAATATTGTCGCTTTATTAATTATAACTTTTATGTAGAATAAAACATGGTGAAAGATAGAAAAAATACTTGGGAAAATTACTATTACTTTTTAAAATTAGGATCGTCACTTTTAATCATAGCAACTGTCATTGTTATGCATAGAAACTATCACTTTTATCATAATCACTGTAATTTTTATTTTCGATTTTGTTCGGATATGCCCTTTCTTCTAAAAAAGTAAGGAGAATGATCTTTTTGGTGGATCCCTCTTGTTTCTGTTTAGTCCCCTTCATTTCAGAAGCTGTTTTTACTTCTATATATATTTCTTCAATTTTTTAGGTTTCTTTCAGTTTCTTAGTTAAAAAAGGTGACGGTATTCTACCTAAATAGTTGACACAAATAATAAATAAGAGAATGCTAAAGATCCGAGCCATAGAATCCATAAAAACTGTTACTTTGAGTCATGGGTTGGATATTAGAGCCAGACCCAATCCGACTCCACGTGCACCGTGAGATGGTGCACATGGAAGAATTTTTTATTTATGCTTTTTGAACATTTTGTTGAAGATTCTTATACTATTTCTGATATCCATAACCCAAGAATTGAGCTAAATAAAAAACACAATACGATGAACGTAAACTTTAATTTATAGACTGAAATTATATATTACGCTTGTGTCAAACTATCTGACGAGTTAAAATCTATTAAATGTTATTCAAATAATTTTGCTTATAAATGAGTTTGATATCATCTAAGGAATCTTTCTCATCAGATTTTCTGGAACATAATTCTCAAATACAGTCATATATACGAGCTACTAAATAGTGTGAATTGAATTGACCAAGTCCTACGCGGAAAGGACAAAACTTTCCAACAATTTTAATCATGTCGTTCCATTCAATATCGTCGGATTCTTGATGCGAAGTGAGAACACAATATGTTTTTCCAAAGAAGAAATCAATAGTTGACGTGGACCATAAAGACTAGAGATGACTAATAGATCCTGGATCTGATTCAGATATATAGGTCCAGATCCATTTTTCAAGATCAAGATCTTCAAAAAATATGATCCAACGGATTCGGATCATTCTTTTAAAATTCAGATCTGGATCTGGATCTTGATTTCTGAGATCCAGATCCGATCCAGATCCGATCCATAGATCCATATATATGTAATTTTTATTTTATTTATAAGTATATATCATATTATTTTTCTACTAATCAAGTTGAATAAACTATGTTATCTAATTGGATGGTAGGTCAATAATATTAGAAAATGTCACTGAATTGAAATATATATATATATATATATATATATATATATATATATATATGAATTGGATATGAGTGATTTATTTACTAAGATATGTGTATACTTTATTCCTATTATAATATTATTTGATGTCTTGAAAATACAAATAAATTTATAACTAATATCTTCTTATATAATGATGATTGTAGAAATTCTAAATTATTATTATAGAGTTGTTGTATATTTAGATTATTATTATGGTGTTTATTGTGAATTATAGTTGATTTAAGATTTATTTTAGAAGAGAAAATATGTCGATTCGGGTCTAGACCTTAGACCCTGCGGATCTCATGGATCTGAGTCTGGATCTAATTTTTTTGGATCCAATTGATTTGGATCGGATCAGGACCTAAACAAAAATTCGGGTTTGGACTTGTACCTAACAAGATCCGATCTAGATCCGATCAATTGCCATCCATATTAAAACCAAGGAAAAAGCAATATTTTTTCAAAATTTAAAAGGATACAAAACAAAATTATGATGATAGTAGGCAAAGTTTCTAGGATAAGGTCGACCAACTATTAAAATATGTGACTGAGTTCTTATCTTCTTAACTTTTTTTTTTTTTTTGTGATATTGCTAATACAAGTTGCAGTTTATGATACGACATCCACAAGAATTGGTCAAATTTAAAAGATGACACAATCAGAAATTGACAATGTAATTTCGTGTTAATAGCTCACATGTCGGCATGATATGATGTCATTTTGACATCGTCATCAAATCCTTGAAACTACCTCAACCTTAAATAGAGTTGTCAAACTCTTGATCCGATGCCTTAGATATTGAGTTGGGCCGGGCAACGGAAAATCAGGACCGTCCGTTCGTGCATACTTTTGACACCTAGGGTTGTCCATAATTAGTAGAATTAGACTTTAGAGACAGCATCCCTAAACGTGGCATCAAATTTCCAAGACTACCTCTCAATCTAATGGCCAGATTTCAAGAAAAGAGTGATGTATTGATGAATCTAGCTACGTGAGTGTGCGAGATTTATATGAAGAATAAAGAACACCTGCGCTTTTACGTGGTTCGATCGTTAATGAGATCTACGTCCACGGGATGAATGACCTCAATACTTTTACTAGAGCTTTTCGTGCGGGAGTATTGTTTATGTCTTTGTATTCAAATAAATTGCTAACCTTCTAACATCGCTTTTCCTTCTATTTATACTGCCGACTTGTCCTCGCGGCGCGCCCGACCTCTCCATTGGTCGTGGTGTGACTCTTCCTCCGCATGCTCTCCATCGCCGAACCGGACCGTTCGCCTTACGTGCGCCATGTGGAGGTGGCGCCGACCAGTTTCGGGCGCCCTCCATTGGCCGAGCAGCGGCTCGAGGCAGGCTTCCGCAATGATTAGGGCTCTACTTGGGCTCGACCGTGTGGGCTCGCTTATCAATGTTAGGCCCACCGCTTGGGCTGTTAGTGGGCCCATTCGGTTGGGCTATATCCCATCATAGCCCCGAATAGCCGAGGAACAACGAGGCCGAGGTGGAGTGAAAGCAGGCCGCCGAGGGTGAGGCGCGGCTTGGTCAAGTTTTTCGACGATGTGGTCTTCGCGCCGATCCGAGCCGGGTTGTTTATCGTCCGTCGCTTGGAGAAAGATGTGGCAGAAGGCGAAGTTGAAGTCCGACAGGTAACGCGCCTGCTACCGGTTATGCCGAGAGTGCGCCGAAGCGGTATTACTCCGTGGTGGCTGCAGTGTCCGACCGAGATCGATTGGGGATTTTCGCGGTGCGCCTGGCCGTACCAAATCTGCGCCCGGTTATACGAGGTCCGATCCGATGTAGCTTTCCGTGAGGGCGAAGCTCGATGATGGGACGCCGGGTCCGACGTCGATTTCTTTGGTATTTTGGGAAGGACGGGCGCGACCGGGCGACGCCATCCGGAGGACGCCGGGTCCGTATGATGATTGCTAGGTCGGTGGGCTCGTCCTATCTCGGCGACGTCATACGCGCCAGCGGTAGTTGGGCACTCGAATCATGCTTGCGCGTAACGTGACATCCAATCACGTAGCACGTGTTGAATTTGAAACGACAATTTGCAGGCGCCTAGCCTTATAAATAGACGCAAAAGAGCAACTGCTCACTTCTTCTTCTTCGACATTTAAAAATTCGAGATAGAATTTCGAGTTGATTTTCGAGTTGATCCCGATTTTATACCAAGTAGCCGATTCTCGCCTAAAAAGTAAGTATGCTTTCATCTTCTTCTCGCTCGAGTTCCCTTCCGCCGGGTTACGGGCGTGAGTTGCCGTTAGAGACTATATGTGCTACAATGGTCCGGGTAGGTCCGTAGGCTAAGCTCAGTATTCCACGCCGGTGTCCCGTGTATGGGATGGTTTGAAGGTGGGCTCATGAGGTCGGGTTTGACGTTGGAGGAACTTTTGAGGTTGTGAGGGAGGCCGGATTCCGGGGAGGCGTGGTGGTGTCTGCCGATCCGGACGATAGGGCGACGGCCCTCCCGAGGGTTTACATCGTCTATGTAGGCAGTTTGAGGCCGGCCTTAGGTACCCTCCGTCCCCATCTACCTTAGCCTTCAAGAGTATTTCCGGATCCCCATTTGTCAATTGACCCAATTCCATTAGGTCGCTGGCGGGTTTGGGCTCTCTTGTTATGGCATTGCCGTGAGTTGTCCTTCGAGGTATTGATGCGCTTTTTAGCGTGAAGACGATGGGAGGGTGTACTATCCGTCACCCCGTCTCGAAATTAGTAGCCGCCCCTCCAAGGTGTCCCATGGCGGAGCAAGTATTTTTTCTGCGGGCCGAGGAGGCGGAGGTACGAGTGGGGTATCGCACGTTGGCGGACCAAAATCAAGCCCTTGGGCCATATGGAGGAGTTGTTGAGCACCTTGGTGAGATCTTATCCGTAAGTTACACCGAGGACGATCCGGGCCGGCCGAGTGTTTTGCCCAAGCGTCGGGACCGGGTCCGACGAAGTGAGGCATCCCTTTTCTTAGTGCTTATTCGCTTTATTTTGTTGCTCTAATGTGTCTTTTCTTTCGACGCATGAAGCCGGAGGACGAGGCGGCTCACCATCGCCGGCAAGGAGCCGACGAAGAAAAAGCAGAGGGACCGGGCCTAGTAGGGCCAGAAGAAGGTCGACAAGACGGGCCACCGATGAGTGGGCTCGAGCCGGGTCCACCTGCCTCGAGTCGCGGCCTCGGGGTCGCCTGAGTACTGGTACCGCCCAAGCTCGGTCGCATCCTCCCCGAGGCACGTAGCTTCTTCATGTTTAGCTTGTTTGCCTCACGATCGGTCATCGACTTGTGCATCTCTTTTTTCGGGGTGGGAGCTGATGATGGGGAGCCTGCGTGCCTTCTTTGGGAGCTGCAGTCGCCGCCTGTGTTTGTTGCCGAGAGCTCGGCCCGCAAGAGGGCTGAACGTGAGCTTGCTGCTGGCTGAAGCCGAGGCCAGCGTCTGGCGGCGAGGCGGAGGCCGAGGCCGCGAGGCTTCGAGGCGGGAGGGCTGCTGCTGAGCCGCCTCAAGAAGAGGCACTGGCCCTGGAGGCCGCCTGAGGAGGTGGAGGAGGCTGGAGGAGGCTGGCCGGGCGGAAGGAACTCGCCGACGAGAGGAGTGCAGTGGCCGACCGACTGTGGACCCTTGTTGAGGGCCTTTTCCACCGGCTCATCGAGTCGGAGAGCTTCTCGGCTTTCATTGCCGATCTTGCCGCCGTGCTGAAGCCGAAGGTGGTGTCGGATCACCTGGGGAAGCTGGCGGCCACCATGCCTGATTTTGATAAGGTGAAGCATGGGTGGACCGAAGTCGACCCAAGAGAAGTGGACAAATCTTACGCCCGGGTGATCGACGGCCGACTCTTCCCAAGGCTTGGAGGCTCGCATCCGCCTACCCCATCGATCAGGCCGTCGCCGGTGTAAGGTGGACGAGGATCGCGAGCCTGGAGCTCTTGCCGAGGTCGGCCAAGCCGAGGAGGGAGGAGGAGGAGGAGGAGGAGGAGGAGGGGTCGGAGGTCCCACCGAGGTGGCAGCCGCAGGAGCATCGAGATCGCCGAGACCGCCATAGCCCGAGGTCGTGGACTGATGTAATAGCGTGAACCGCCGGGTCGATAGGACCGAGCCTTTGTAATAATTTCTCCTTTTGTTGAGTAATAAACGCAGATTTTGAAGATTTGTGTTGTCTTGTTTATTTTCGCATCTCACACCGAATGGGTCGGACTTGACCATGACTTGTCGACAAAGTTAAAAGAGGTCCGAGGGTTCTTGGCCGAGAAGGAAGAAGAGGTCCGCCCGGAGAAGCGGTGTCGAGCCGACCCAGTGTTGGCCACTATGGAGGTCGGCTCGGCCGTCTCACGATCTGAAGAGGAAGTTGACGGCCGACCGAAGTGGCCCGCCTCCCGCCGGGACGCAGGCGTCAAGTTGAAAGTTGCGCAGTATGAGTCCGGGCGGACATATCCGCCGACGCTATCGAGGACGTTTGATGCGCAGGCGGCGAACAACTGAATCGACCGCCGCTCGGTTGTCGGCGAGCATGCGTAGTACGAGAGGCCGTCCCGGTGGCGGGACTACCATATCTTAAGCCGACGACCGAGTCCAGAGCTTCTTGGCGGAGGCATGGTCTTTGACGGCGGAGGGCCCAACAAAGAAGAAGTTCAAAGCCCGAGTGAACTCCGTGGTGAAGTTGATGGAGATGTACGACATCGTCCGAAAACGTCGCACGCCCGGAGGAGGCGAGGCAACAAATGGCTCGCCGACCGATCATAGAAGAACCCACCGAGGCGGGCGGCCATCCGATCATGCCGAAGGCCGAGGTTGATGGGTCCGGCAGGGCGGATCATCGGGCGATCCTCCGGGAGCGCGGCAACGACCAGGACCTCGGTCGGCGAGGGAAGAAGCAGTGGGTGGGGTCGAGGTAGTACTCCCGACCTGGTGCCTGGTCAGGGTGTGACCTCGGGTGAATTCCCACGGCCCGGAATGCCCGTACTGGCGCCTGCGCCACTTCGAAGTGTCCCCGGAGCGGGTGAAGGTGACCACGAGTCGAAGCTTCCGTCCGGCCGCCTCGAGCCCGCATGAGCACCTCGGGAGAAGGCCGTGGTGATTCCGGCCTTATCGACTGGGTTGAAGGCACCGAGTTCGTCCCCGGCATACACCGTCGGCCTCGGGATTTTGTAGAGAATTGGTGCAGCCAAAGAAGTCCCGGCAAGTGAGTCAAGGCCGAATGAGGCCTCAGATAGTGTAGGACTTTGATGTAGATATAAATGTATTTAGACTCGTTCAAGTGTACATTTTCCCTCGAGAGGTACAAACATAGCTTAGGACTTCGCTTTGGTCATAAATGTATTTATATCAGATACAAAGGTGTGTATTTTCCCAAATAAAGGGTATAAACGAGCTCAAGCCCGGTTGTCTTCAGATATGGCTTGGTACTTTCTTTGTAGTCGTTAATGCATTTTAGACTTTGTACCGAGTGCATATCTTCCCAAATAAAGGGGTATGAGGTGGCGAGATCGGTGCGGATGTCGCTTGCATGTAGACGCCCAACTTAATGGGTAATCAGATGCTTTGCATGTAGACGCCCAACTTAATGGGTAATCAGATGCTTTGCATGTAGACGTCCAACTTAATGGGTAATCAGATGCTTACCCTACTTAGTGGGATTTTCATCTTCTAGGCGCCCCTGAAGGTTTAGATGTGGTATATCCGAACGGATGTTCACATAGATGTAAGACGAACGAAGTGAAATACTCATTAGAAAACAGACGCTTTATTAAACAAGTTAACAAAGATCGCACATCACCAAAACAATAGGAGGGCTAACATGTCGCCGATCTAAAATCAAAGCTATGTAAAATACCTCCTTAGACGAGTTATGTGCGTGTTCTGGGAATAAGTGTCCTGACGGTGGGCGAGCTTGTAGGCCCTTTGCCGAGGTCCTCGTGAACGGTAGGTCCTTCCCATGTCGGATCAAGCTTGTTAAGACGCTGCTCGGCTTGCTTCATTATTCCAGTAAGACGAGGTCGCCACTCGGAGTGTGGAGGCCTTTACTCTTTTGTTGTAGTAGCCACACTGCCTCAGATTGGCTCGTTTATGAAGGCGAGCTCGCTTCTCCTCGAGGCGCCAAGGTTGGCCCGCAGTCTTCCTCGCTCCGGCTTGGTCAAGTGGAGAGCGCGAGGGCTTGGCGCCGATCTCGGTGGTATGACGGCCTCGATGCAGAGACTGTGCTAAAGGGTCTCCTGCGGCCGTCTCGAGGTGTGGTCCTGTGGGACCAGAGGACTTGAGGAGATTTTCAGCCCGCTTTAGCTCGATCCACCTCTTCTTCAATCCTTGACGATCGTGCGGTTCGTCACCTCGGTCGACCATTTGCTTGCGGCGTGCGATCAAGTGAAGCGTTGATCGATGTGAAGCTCTTCGCACCACCTCAAGTTTTGTCGATTTAATTGGGTGCCGTTGTCCGAGACTAGATGTGCGGTATGCCGTCGCGGACTATATTCCTCCACACAAAGGTTTGAATCCTTCCGCCGTGAGGCTCGAAAGTGGCTCTACCGACCCATTTTGTGAAGTAGTCTATGGCCACGACTAAATATCGAAGTCGACCGGTGCTCGGTCGAACGGGCCAACGATGTCGATCCCCACCGCATGAAAGGCCACGGACCGCAGCCGCTCAAATCACCGAGGCGCTTTTGACCGGAGTGGATCCGCACTTTGGGCACTTCTCGACGAGCTCGGCCGATCTTGCACGAGGTGGGCCAAGAGTATCCCGACCTCGTCTTCTTTGAAAGTGCTCGCGACCGATGTGGCTCCCACAGACCCCGGTGAATTTCGCTGAGCACATAGTCGGCTTCTTCCGCCCGAGGCATCTCGGGAGGGTCAAGGTAAGACTTCCGGTGAGAGCGCCTCACGCATGAGATACTTCGGATTTTGCCATCATCTTTCGCTTCGAGCCGATCCGAGGCAAGGCGCCGTGTTCCGTGTAGCTTCGTGGAGACATCCAATTCGGCTCTATCTCGGTGATGATGCCGACGTGGGACTCCGCTATGCTTCGAACGGATCTCTCCACCGTGGACTTGTTGATGACGCGGCTAGCTTGCCGAGGACGCCACCTACTGCTTTCCCTGGGATTCGTGGATCTTCAAGTACCGAACGAGGTCAACATCTCCTTCGCTTTCTCGAGGTATTGTCTCATTCGGTCCTCCTCGCCTCAGATTCGCTTAACACCGTTCACGACGACCGGAATCGCCAAGATTGGATCTCATCCACCCCAGCCTCCTTAGCGAGGCGAGTCCCGAGATTAGGGCCTCATACTCCACCTCGTTGTTGGTGGTCGGAAGGTGAACCGAGTGCGTGGGTGACTTCTCGCATATCCGGGCCGAGGAGAAGAATGCCCGCCCACGCCTGCTTTTGCACGGTGCCCGCCCACGACATCTCGCCAAAGAACCATCCGTGGATGAGGTCCGCCTCCGCAGGGGGTGGGACGACCGAGGTGGAGGCGTTGGAGGAGCTAATCTTAGCGGTCCGATCGAGCTCAAGAACTCGCTTCTACCAGAAATCGGCGAGCTTGCCCTTTATGGCGGTCCGTGTGAGACGAGATATCGTGCTCGCTAAGCCCGTGGCCCACTGGCTATTCGTCCGGATGACTCGTGTTTTGACAAGACTTGCCTCGGGGGTAGGTCGGTCAAGACTGGATGGAGTGAGCTCGAAAGTAGGGTCTGAGCCGCCGCTTAGCATTCACCGCTGCCGCTGCCACCTTTTCGCGGCGTAGACTGTCTCCGGTCCTGAGTGCTCGGTGATGAAGTAGATAGGAAGTCGTCCGACCTCGTCCCGCACCAAGATCAGAGACTGATTGCCTCGTCCGAGGTCGCCAATCACAGGAGAGTTCGCCTCTTTTTGGGGCGGCAGGTGGGCGCAGTTGGCGAGGTACTCCTTCACCGTGTGGAAGGCAGTGGTGCTCTTCCCGCCACGCCAAGTCAGGGGCCCTCCTCAAGATTTTAAAGAAGGGAGCTGCTTCTGCAGCCGGAGAGGAACCCTCGAGGCGGCCAGCACCCGGTAAGTTTGTGGACCTCGCGAATGGTTTTTGCACTTGATTTCGAGCAACCGCCTTTACCTTGGTGGGTTCGCTCTTCTTCTTCGAAACCCAACACCCCAAGAATTTCCCGTTTTACCATGAACGCATTTTGGGGTTAAGTTTGAGGTTGGCCGACCCGAGAGAGTTGGAGGATGGTGCCGAGGTCGTCGGCGCAGCCTCCGCTTTTCGACTTTGACTACTATGTCGCCGACGAGACCCCGACGATCTCCCCAATGTGGTCTTTGAATGTTGCATCCACCATCCTCTCGGTAAGTAGCCCGGCGTTCTTGAGGCGGGCGGCATCTTTCGACGCAAAGACGCCAAGTCGGTGATGAATGCGTCTTTGGTGCATCCTCCGCTCATCAGATTTGGTGGTACCTTTCAGATAGATCCGTGAAGTTCAACATCTCGTGTCCCACCAAAGCCTCCACCTCTTGTCGATATCGGGAGGGTAGCAATCTGGGCGCGCTTGTCGAGGTCGGTATAATCGACGACACGCGCCACCCTCCGCCGGCTTTCGGACCACGATCGATTAGCCATCCAGTCGGGTATTTGACTCGAACAAGATCTTCGACCTTGAAGTTGAGTCACCTCGTCCCTAACGACCGGCCGCGCCCGCGCGAATATCCTTTCTTCTCACGGACCGGCTTGGTGGCCGGGTCGATGTTCAGCGCGTGAGTTATGAGCTCGGGCGACACCCCGGTCATATCGAGCGGGGACCAAGCAAACACGCCCTATATTCTTTCGAAGTCGATGACGTGCCGCACGGACGTCCGCCGGCCCCAGGTGCCGACTGGACGACCTCGGGGATCGCTGTCAGATAGTTGGAGGTCCCGGTCAGTCATCCCGGTGTCGGCCCCGGGCTCGGTAATTGCTATGCCCGGGCGAGGCCGATTCGAGTCGAGAGCCGTAGCATTCTTTTGCACCGTTTGGTCCCTCGACGCCGAGCACTCCCACGGGGTGGGAATCTCGACGTGAGGTGGTAGACCCAACAGACGGCCTTGGTGGCATGTACCAATCTCTCCCGAGGATAATGTTGTACGGAGAGGAGTCGGACCGGAAGAATCGGATGGCCCCGTTACCGACCGGGAGCCCGCCCTACGTGACCGGAAGGGTAATGACCCTCGGGCGGATCGCTTGAGTGAAGCTCAGAGCTGGAGGGCGCGGAAGCACCGAATGCCTCCGACCAAGCTTATCCGCATACCTGGAAGATAATGCCGACGGAGGCTCCAATGTCAATATAGACCGGTGGACGCTTTTGTTGCCGCACCGCACTGTATGGTGATGGCGCCCAGTGCGGCATGATCTTGGGCACGGGTCCTCCTCGAGAACGTTATGTTCTCGCCATCCCGAGTCGCTTGTTCTTCGGCTCTTGGGGCCGGCCCGGCATCGCTTCTTGGACGACTGTCGTCCCGTGGGCGCCCCAGAACAACATGACCGCCCATGGCGTTGGGACCTTCGTCCTCGTCGCCTTCGGGTTGGGTCGCCACGGGTCGGCCCGCGCTTGTTGCCGCCCATTCCTTCGCGCTCGCTTCTTCTGACCACCGTCCGAGGTATTTTTGAGGCCCTCCTTAACGAGCTCGTCGATCCGTGAGCCTGTGTTTCGCAATCCTCGGTATCGTGATCATACCTTGGTGATAGTCACAATACTGCCTCAGGACCTCTTCGATCCCCTTCATGGGGCGGGTTTCGGGAAGAGCTCGGCGTGGAGCTCGAATATTTCCGCCTCGATTTGAGTAGGGCGCTCGCCTCGTGGTTGGGCCGAGGTCCGAGCCCTGACTCAGTGGCCCTCTCGATCCCTGCCGGGCGCCTCGCGGTCCGCGCCGACTTTGGCCGTCCGCTTTTTCTCTCTGACTTGCCGTCCCGATCTCCTGCTTCCGATCCGACTCGCCTCCTCGACAGTTGTCCACCGTGTTCCAAAGCTTACTCGCCGTCTTTGGTTTCTCCTCGGTGATTTCTTTGTTCAACAGGCCGGGTCGGATCCCTGCTGAACGCAGCGTTGATGATGTAGAGATCGTTCTGTCGTCAATTTTGAGCGACTTTGATGAACCTCGAGACGAAGTTTGACATCGCCTCGCCCCGCCCTGGCGGATTGTGAGTAGGTCGGAGGAAGGGTGCTGGGCGGCATCTTCCGATAGAAGCGCCACTGAACCGATCCACGAGGTCCCGGAAAATGTATCTCGTTCGCTCGAGCGAGGTGAACCAACGCCGTGCGCTGAGATCAAGACTCGGGAAGATTTTGCATGTGAAAATCTTCCATTCCTCGATTCGCCATGTTGGTGGTGTAGGCGAAAAGGAAGTCGGAGGGTCTCCGAGGCCATCGTGAGCCGCTATGTTGGGTGCCCGCATCACGGGCGGGCGTGTCTAGAATCTCCCCGAGAAAGGGAGATGATTCTCCGCACGGCCGAACCCCGGAGATCGTTGTCGCCTCTTTCTCGAGAGGTGGGGGATCGATAGCGACGCCTATCGTCCCTCCGGGGAGTTCGACCGCCTTTCTTCCTTCTCGCTCCACCTCCGGTCGGCATGACGAGGTGGAGAGCGGCCGCGCTGAATGGCGAGGGGCGATTGGTGGCGGCTCGCCCGCGGTGAGCGGCTCCGCTGAACGAGGTCGGCGGCTCGGCCGCGGTGAGCGGCTCCCGCGTCGGGGCGCGATGCGCGCTTCGGCTATCACGCCGAGGTGAAGCGCCGATCAAGCCAAGATGTGGAGCCCGGGAGGCCGTGGTGTTCCCGGGCCCTAGAGGACCCGCCTCGCTGGTCCTCTCGTTGAGGAAGCTTTGAATCGCCAAGATTAGCGTGGAGGAACTCGCCACGGCCGGCCGAGGACCTCGTGGGACGAATGAGTTGTTGCTCGCCCTCGCTGAGGTCGACATCTTCCCCACGCTGTGGCGCGGTCCCGGGGTATGGAGACATTTTCCATGTGGCCTCGTGAGTGTGACCGCCGTGGCGCTCGCGATCTCCTTTCCACGACGCCGAGCGACCACCGGTCGCCCTCCGCGCGGTTGTTGCCGCTGACGGCGGTTGCGTGTTCTCGCCATTTAGTCGTAGAGGAATGAAGCTTTCTTGTTCAAGGTTCCACAGACGGCGCCAATGATGAATCTAGCTACGTGAGTGTGCGAGATTTATATGAAGCAATAAAGAACACCTGTGCTTTTACGTGGTTCGATCGTTAATGAGATCTACGCCCACGGAGGAATGACCTCAATACTTTTACTAGAGCTTTGCGTGGGAGTATTGTTTATGCCTTTGTATTCAAGAAATTGCTAACCCTTCTAACATCGCTTTTCCTTCTATTTATACGACCGACCTTGTCCTCGGCTAGCGCCTCGACCCTCCATTGGTCGTGGTGTGACTCTTCCTCTGGCATGCTCTCCATTGGCCGAACCGGACCGTTAGTCTTACGTGCGCCATGTGGAGGTGGCGCCGACTGTTGCTGGGCGCCTCCATCGCCGAGAGCGGCGGCTCGAGGCTAGGGCTTCCCAAGAATGATTAGGGCTCTACTTGGGCTCGACTGGTGTGGGCTGCTATCAATGTTAGGCCAATTCGCTTGGGCTGTTAGTGGGCCCATTCGGTTGGGCTATATCCCATCATGTACCGAAATTAATATATACAAAAAAACAAGTTTTCATCACAAATTACACCACATAAACGAGCTAAATATGCGAGTCTTATTTACATTTAGAAGTACATTATTTGCAAGTGAGTATAAGAAGTATTTAACAAGAGTTATAGCTAGTACAAGATCGAGTCCTAGACAAACGAATCTAATTTTAACAGTTGGAACAGTAACAATGGAAATGGCCCACTCCTTGGTGAGATTATATGAGCAAATGCCCGAACCGAAATATGTTATTACTATGGGAGCCTGTACAATTACAGGGGAAAATTCAGTACCGATTCTTATAGTACCGTGGATGTCTATTTGCCGGGTTGTCCCCTTAAACCGGAAGTAGTTATAGATGCTATAACAAAACTTCGTAAGAACATATAGGAAAGAGCTTCAAATACTGGACCTTAGAGCACCATCTCTTCTTCCAATTTCACCTTCCATCAGCAGATTATCCCACAGTTCATAAGCACCGACGATCTGCAATGTTGATTATGATCGTGTATCAAACCGACGATCTGCAACTCATCATTGCTGTTTGAGATGGTTTGATCATCCAAAGGAATTAAGGAACTCTCCAGACGCCATCTGTGCAGAAAATACTTTACTGGGATTCCAAAGTAGTTCTTTACAACTAGCACCCTGAGGGAATGCATAATATGCCAGAATGTTCAAATTCTTTTTCAAGAACAATGGACCTGCTCATCATCAGGAACCCAAATGACGAGACACTCTTTTTCCATTTTCTTATAATGTCTCACAAGATATGAGCCGTCAGCCATCTCTGTTATTGCATAATGCATGGATAGCAAAATCTCATGCTGTAAGGCACTAAAAGCAAAAGGTGTAAGAACAGTCCGTGCGTGTTCCTCCAGAGGGAGGCATGTTTTTGTAGGCAAATACAACAGTTCTTTTCTTCTCTGTCTACCAAATTTAGCAGCAATTCCAACCTGCCATAGTGTAACACGTATACTTAATATAAGAGGTGAATGAACTAAGAGTTTCTCTGAGAGAGTGAAGCAGAAACCTGCTTGAAAAAGCACTCTAATGACTGCACGCTCAGAATATTCCTTAAGAAAGTCTCCATTGATTTGGAACACTCAGGAGCTATCGATCGGGCCAAGAAGAAATTACGAACATAACAGAACGGCCAAGATGTTCGATAAGAGAAAAGAAGAGAAATGTGTTTATCTGAACCAATTCCAAACCAAGAAACCAGATTGTCCCACTGATGCTCATGGCATAACATATCAAATTCAGATTTGAAGTCTGAAATTGCACACCAAGTTGGAGAGAGAACCAACTGGGCACCTTGGAGACAACTTGCCATATTGAGATGATCTGTTTCGTGTTGAGATCCCACACAACCTTCATAAGGTGTAGATGCTGACATAAAATTAATAATAAACAGATAAATCATCACCGTCGAAAATCATCACGACAACTAACATATTGAGAAGAGAAGAAGAAAAACCTAAAAAATACGAGCCCCAAATCATTTAAGGAGACGACAAGCAACATGATATTGCTTCCACCCATTCACAATGCTACAAACGCAACTAAACTACTCACAATTTCCAAAAAATAGGTGAAAATTAGATGAAAATCCGGCAAATACTGAAATAAATCCTGAGCTAACAATAGCAACCATGGCGCGAACGAATTTAAATTATCACCTGTAATAGCTGAAGTCTCATAAAACCTCCAAGAATCCATCACATTAGCCTCGCCTTCATTTCTACCCCCAGTCCCCCAATCAATCAGCTGCAATTTCTCTGCAGAAGTTTCTCTCGAGTTTCTCTAACCGTTAGTCAACGCAGTTTGGGACCACCAACTACCAAGGAGAGAATCATGTATTGGTCCTCAAACGGGTCTGGATTTCGGTTTATGGGCCGGCTTTTGAGCTTTTAACGGGCCAGAAGTAAAGTTTAAATGCTTGAAAATGGGATTAATGTCAAATTTAACACAACTTTAAATGCTTAAAAATGGGATTAATGTCAAATTTAACACAACCTTTCACAAAATTCACAATTGCAACATGATTTTTCTAATTTTGCATTTACATCACAAATTTGCAATTACAACATCTTCAAATATTTTTAAGAGTAAAATTTACAAAAACATCATCGTTTCTTAAGTTGTTGGTGTTTACTATGATACAACGAAATTTCATAAGACTTATTAATGAAAACATCATCGTTTCTTAAGTTGTTGGTGTTTACTATCATGCAACGACGTTTCATGAGACTGATTAATAACAACATACAGCATACAAGTGAACTGCACATTTCATCAAAAAATTGAGAAGGTTATACTTGCAATAAATTGAATTAAGAACGTTATAATTGCAACAATTTGATTTAAGGATGTGTTGTATCTCCAACGTTTTGTAAGTCATATTGTGATTGAAAATTTGGTTAAAAGTTGTGTTAGATTTAGCAATTAATCAATAAGATTGAGATTAATTTAGATGCTTGATTGTGGCGTGCGCTCTTTGCATGTTCATTTTTTGCACTTGTCTACGACACAGAATCAAAGTCAAAACTATTGTCGGGAATCCTTATCCACGCTATGATCCATGTCAAGCCCAAGGCTAGGCTACCTCAATGAATCGCAAAGGAAACCTTATAAGCTCTATTCATAAAAAACGAAGGCATTAAACCAATGCTTAAAGTTTAGTATCAAGCATCTCACCCAATCAATACATATAACATAATCAAAACTCCAAAAATTGATAAATATCAAGGCCAAAATTGCCATAAGATCTCCAAAATTAAAGAATTCTAAAGAATATCACCGCAACCTCCTTGCTTCTCTCTCAGACTCAAGAAGAGTGAGAATGTCTCCCTCCCTAACCGGACCCTTAACATTTCTCATGATGAAACGATTCTGGTCGTCCATGAACTTCACCCTTACTTGAGTGACTTGTCCCCTCGAGCCAGTTCGGCCTATAACCTTCACCACAATCGCGTGCTTGATCTGAGACTCCATTCTGCGAAGGAGAGAGCTTTTTCCAGTGAAAATCTTTCTCATGAAAATAGAAGATGATAGGAGAAACAAGAAATATTGATTTGAAAAGAAAAGGGCAGAAAATGAATAGAACACATCTACATAATGTTTGGTATATGAGGTACAAGTTTTCTAGGCATGTCGGTTCAAGTTTCTCAAAATTAGGGGCAATGGTTGAATTTCACATTGTTAGATGATAGATCAAACATCTATCTAATGGTGGTTTTGGATCATTAAGATGTAAAAAATAATGATCAGAAATTTCAAATTTATGAACTTGACATACACGATGCAGACAAGGAACAACAAACTTTCAAAACATTCACATAAGAAAATAATATGGTCTGACCTCTCAAACTTATACATCATAAATCTTTCTTGGAGCACAAAGTAGGACTATCATATATAGGACGCCATCCCATCCAACCATCAAAGCGGCCTAGTTGGAGGATTAATTTAGAGAAAATTCAATTTTAATGGATAAGTGCATCATATGAATAAGGAGGAGGGAAAAAGGAAGCATCAGAAAATAAGAAATAGAATTACAATTGTAAACTGTGATTCAACAAAAAAACAAACAGAACATATAGATTTTTGGGAGTAGCTCAATCTCTGAAGCAAAATCATCTTATGCTCAGCCGTTTTGTTCTAATAGCCATTTCTTTCCAGTGATTAATGATGGAGTTTGTTTGCATTCGAGCTCCAATGCGAATCAATATCTCTATACAATCATACCGTGCAGACGAAAATATTAGTACTAATGATCATTTAAACATCACTTCACCATCAACAACATGCGTTATTCAGAATAGCTATGAGACATTAAAACAACAACAAATGGCTTAACCGATAATCTAAAGTAAATATAGATTCAGTTTTTGTATATATATATAAAAAAAGGAAGATGGAGCCATAAGCATATGTGAACGGATATTCATCTGAGCATCACATCACCATCAACAACATGATTTATTTCAGATTAATTCGGAATCGTTAAAGCAAAATATAAAAAATTTTAAGATCATAACAATAAAATAAATATAATAATAATAATAACAGTAATAATAATAAAACGAATTTCACAGCCATAAGTAAACGAGTATTACACCAATCCGAGAAGAAAACAATCATAGCCGCAGAAATCTAATGCACATACAGATAAGAATGAAGAAGGAGCGGAGGAGCACTAACCGTAGCTAATTGCAGATTCCAGAAACGGAGAGAACCGCCGAGGAGCTACTAAACCTAGATGATGAAAACAGTAGCGAGGCAAAATCTTGGCAAACCAAATTTATAGGATTTTGTGTTTGGTGCTAAAGACGGAATTAACCCAGCCTCTCAAAGTTTTAACTCATTTAACTTGAGGGGTCAACCGTCATTGCGGTAAATGTATTTGTGTTGGACCTTTCGGCCCATAGAGATTTTCCTTGGCAAATTGTAATAATAATAATAATAACAAACTAATATACGAATTTCTACTAATTTTATATTTGATATGAAAAAGAAAATTATATTTTCGTGGTATTAATTGTTCTTTTCTTTAACTTGTGAAATCTTAGGAGAAATTACATTTAAAAAAAATAAAAAAATAGGAGAAATAAAACTTCAAAGCAATGATTTTTGAAAGGCCCTACGGGAGAAAGGGAGCATATAAAGTAGGGGTGGTTATCGGATCCTCGGTTATCGGTTATAACCGTAATCGACACACTAACCGTCGGTTACGATTAATCGATAACCGCAAAAAACCGGTTCGGTTCGGTTCGGTTCTCGGTTCTCTTCCTAGAGTGAAATCGGTTATCGGGTATACCCGAATAACCGATGGGTATATCCGTATAATCGAATTAATATAATATTTTTATTTTATTTTAATTATATTTCAAATTAGAATTAGGGCTCATTCATTCATTTGATTTCTGATTTTCATTTTATCACACACGCAGACATGCTTTCCCTCTCATTCCTCTCTGGCTCTCTCGACTCTCCCCTCTGCCGCCGTGCTTGAGAGCTCCTATCGTCTCTCTCTCGTCGATTTGTTCAGGTCGCGGCGGCCCGGCGAGCGTCGGCGAGCAGGGAACACCGTCTCGCGCTCCCGTGGCCGTGAGTCCCGTCGCTGAGCAGTGAGCAAAGCCGAAGCCGAAGCCGAAGGTAAGCTTCTCATATCTCTCGACTGCCCCTTGTCTGAACTCCCGTCATCTCTTTTTTGTCAATTTTTTCTGGTCACACGAGCTTCAGGTAAGCTGCGAAACGCATATTGATTTTATTTTTTAGATAAAGATTTATTCAATTTTAGTCATTCTAGTCTTCATAATAAGCTTAATCAAATTTGAAAAACTGCATTGAATTTCTTTCTCATATTCAGATTTATCCTATGAGCGTATAGGTATAGAGAGTTTGGTGTGTGTCTGATGTTGTTTTTTATGGTTTTCTTTTATGTTTTTGTATGTTGTTTAGCTCTTTCGTCTTTGTGAATTTGAGAATTGAGTTTTGTGATGTCTTTAAGTCAAATTGACTGTGGAGGAAAAGAAATTACTTATTGCTTATTTGCTTTTGATGCACAAAATGCTGTTGTTGAAATTTTACTGAAACAAACTGGAGCAGGTGTCATAATTAAGCGAGATTTACACTTGCAAAAAGGAAAAAGAGGGGATAATCAAAGAAAATAAGGATTTTTTAACTATCGGTTATTTAGGGAACCGAACCGACTAACCGAATCGGTTAATTGGTTAACCGATTAACCGATCGGTGTCGGTTTCGGTTATCGAATTTCTGCCAAATCGGTTTCGGTTAACCGAAACCGACCCGATAATCACCCGAAAGCCTAAATAAAATATGCCGCTTTCCCCTCTCTCTTTTTCTCTGCCAAACAGTGACAATGGCGGAAAACTGCAGCAAAGACCTCTTGGAGCTTGAGGCCAAGCCAGGCGGCGTCTCCTCCGCTTCAACCTTAGGTAGCAGAATACCTTGGTTTACTGCGTTATTTTCCTTTCTCTCTCAACTTTCGTGTTTTGCTATCTTCTCAATGCTCGGCGATGAATTTGTGTATGCCAATTTTGCAGAATCAAAACTCTTTGTATGCAAGAAAGATTTCCCTTTTCCTGCCTCCGATGCTTCTCGTCAGAAGCCCACAATGGCTCCTCTGCCCAAGAGCCAATGTATACTCTCTCTCTCTGTAAAGCTGTGATGAAGGATAAGCCCTTTCTATGTTCTTGAAAATTATTGGTTGTGTATTAGTTTTTTTAAATCAATAATTGACTTCAATTATTGGTATGATGCCTACAAATCTCATTGAAAAGTGCTTTGTTTGCTTCTGTTGTGGAGTTTCAGCATTCATATATCAAGCTCATGTCTTTCAGTTTTTTTTTGAGAATACGTGAATTCATTTTTATGCTTCGATTATACCGAAAAACAAGAACTTAGACAAGTTGTATAGGGGAATGGCTAGATGCTTTAGGTTCGTTCTTAAGTTTCTTGACAACTTATCATCAGATTGTTTGTTTTATACCATTGCTTAGTCAAGTTATTAGTTTGAGTTAAGGTACCTATTCTGTGATTTGGGCGCTGCAAAACCGGCATTGCTTTTACTTGGAGATATATAAACTTCAGTGTAAGAGGCAATTTATCCAATTCAGTTGCATATGATGATGAATATGATTTGTTTGAGGTGAGGTACCTGTTATGTTATTTGGGCGCTGAAAAACTGGCATTGGAGATGTATAGATTTATGTGGAAGAGGCAGTTGATCCAAATCAGTTGCATATGATATAGTATTTTGCTCAAGTTATTAGTTTTGAGGCAAGGTACCGATTATGTTAATTAGGTGCTGAAAAACCGGCATTTTTTCTTCTAGACCTATAGACTTCTGTGGAAGAGGCAATTGATCTACTTCTGTTGCATCTGATGATAAAGTAATTTGCAGAGTCTTGTATGAATTTTACTTTGTCACTGTGATTCTGAAGTTTCACCTGATCGAGGTGCTTGTTTTTTTAAGTGGTTCTACCTTTCCATCTGATGGAAAGATTCAACCTCGTATTACCATTAGAGTATTATATTCTTAACTACTCTAGGATTTTCCTAAATGTTTTCATGCTAAATGTGCAACATGTGGTTTCAACTTTCAATAACTAAACATGTGTTCTCAATTGCGTGTGTTGTTGTGGATTCGATGAAATTTGGTTTGATATCAATAAGGGAACCTTTTGCTACTTGCAGTTCTGGGGAAGGTGAAGGACTTCTTAGGAGTTCTATCAGAATCGAACAAAAAACTGATGGACGATGCAAAGGCACGATCTAACTTCTGACTCTAGTTTCAAACTTTTAATATGACTATTAGTTTCTTGAAGATGAGCTCTGATCGTAGTTCGTACTAAATGCAGGAACGCCCCGATAGTTATGATATTGAAGTGATCAGTGGAGATGAATCTAAATACATTCAGATGGTAAACACTGCATCATAATTTCAGATTTGAGAGTTGCATTTTCTCACATTTTATTGTTGACAGGATCTCATGTTGGGCATTGCTGATCTTCACACTCCGGAGGCCGTTGCTGCAGCCGAGTCTGCAATGGCTGGTTATCAACCACCAGTTCGTATGGCAGAAAGCAGCAGTGGGTCCGAAGATGAAGATAGCAGTGATGACGAGGATGATGCAGAAGAAGACGGGAATCACAAACAAGATACTGAAGCTGGCTCAGAATCTGTGAAGCTCAGGTCGAAGGTAGGAGATTCTTCGTGTCAAGAATCGAAGAAACAGAAGCCTAAGAAGCGGCCCAAGATCGTTGAGCTCGTATAGAATGTGTTGCAGACGCCATATTGCCAGATTATGCAGCAAAAACCTCAAGAATTGACACTGTAGCTAAGCTAAGCTAAGCTGGTGATCAATCTTGACCATTTTCTTTCAAGTTTTGGCTCAATTTTTATATGTAAGATGGTATAGAACTGAAAAATGTTAGATTTCTTGTTGAAATAGTTTTTATGTATGCTTAAGACAAATTATTACTCGTCTAACTTTACTATATGCTTAGTTAGTAGCGTCTTGTATAATATACTCCATGATATGTATTGATAATATGAAACACGATACAAAATAGAAAATGCCCCCGACAAGGGGCTATAGCGAATAAGGACCAAAACGATCCCCCAAAGCAATCAGACGCCAATCGTCAGCTAGCCCTACCAAATTTTCACACACCACAGAGTCAAATTTAGACAACTAATCACAAGAGCCATGTTCGTCGTTAAATGCTAAGGCTGAAGAAGAAGCTCGAGCCGATCGTTGCTCGGCGAATTGCCACCATAGACTAGCAACCCCTGTTGCCCGTTGCACCAGCTGCCGGAAACGAGCACCACCCCTGTTCCCCGGGCGCTCGTCCAAATCCGAACCTGGACCGTAGTCCCAACGCTTCCACACCTTTGTCTCAATGTCCAGAGCATACACTTCTTTGGAGAATTTACCTGCTCCAAGATGACCTAAATCACTTGGATCAATCTCTTTTAAATTTAGAATATGGTAAACACTCAAAATATGTGAGCTTCATTCAACTTTAGCTCAACTTTTTATCAAGATTAAAGTTAGTCTTACAATGTAAGAATGTAACATGAATAATTTCAAACATCCAACATACTTCCAAACTTGCAAAATGCATTAGATCTGAAATGAACCAAACAACCACAATCAATCTCAAGCATTCCCTCCATCTCCAAAATTAAATATCCTATTGTATAAAAAGAATTGGTATCAAGTTTCTATTTTACCCTAGTCCCCCGATGCAAATTCTTTAGTTATTCTACGTCCTATGCAATCATTAAGTGGAAATGGAGTAAACTTAATTTTTTAGAATTTTAATAATTTATTAGGATTCATATTCAATTTATTTAATCTTTTTATTTATTATTATTATGGAAGAAAGAGGACAAGAAGACATTAATAAGTGTGTCAATTATTACTTTATTCGTAAAAGTCGTGGTTTTAACGTGCAAGCACCCTAAATATTGAGGAAAGAAACAATTGGGTAGTAGAAAAATTAGTTAAAGACTTATAATTCTTGACGTAAAGAATCAAAGGTGATGCATCAATCAAGATTTGGATTTTTACTACAAAAACACGAGGAGCAGAACACAACACGTCAGACACTTCAGACCAACGAGAAACGCACAAACCCAACGTTGTAGTAGTGGTTGCTGTTTCAAAAACCCAATTTCAGGTGTCATTTTTTCAAAATAAAAATATACTAGCACTAACTTCGTGGAAAAATATTCATGTGGGCTGGTCTGTTTCTTGTCTTTAGCTGCATAATATCCATATAATTTCATGGTGGTGCTTCTCAAAACGTAGTGCATAGTTTAGGAGATTGCGTGATCGCTTTTTCTTTCTTTCTTTGCTTTCAGCTATTTTATTTCAAGAAGGAATTTGAGTTGGGAGCTGTAACTTCTTCCCTTTATTGGTTTATGCTGAAAGGTTGGTTTCTTGAGCTAGTTTGTGTTGATGGCTTCGAGTAGAATTATGTATTGTGGTTGATCCATTGATGAATTTAGACACCCTTAAAGTTTTTTTCTTGGTTTTCCTCAAAATTTGTTTCATTTGTTCATGTCTATGGTGATTGTATGTCATATGACATAGATATAGAAAATTGATTGCTTTGATCAGTGAATAGAGTTTATACAAGCAATTCTTGCTATCATCATCATCTTCTAATGCTGATTGCGGTGAAGGAATTTTGGCCTGCTACTATTTGTCTTGATTGTAATTGGGCATTTTGTATTGGAATCCAGAGTGAATTAATCGTTGTCGACGTATAATTTGGTGTAAGCTACACTGTTTGGGGTTGATGTAATCTTCTTGGAGCACTTTTTTTGTTGTAATGCTTTCTCTTTTAGGCATTTTACACTAAATATTTTTATGGTTACTGTGTGTGCATGATGTGGGTTAAATTCATCGTTGTCGACGTATAATTTGGTGTAAGCTATATTGTTTGGGTTGACGAGATCAATTCTTGGAGCACCTTTTTGTTGTAATGCTTTCCGTTTAAGACATTTTACAATAAGATTGTTTATGGTCACTTAGTGTGCATGATGTTGGTGATTGATCCAATATTTTGCTTCCTTTTAGCTTTGTTTTAGGCATTAAACCTTAAATGGCTGCAATTCTAGCCTCCTTTAGCTGTGGTTGCCGCATTGGAGACTTAACAAATCAAGGAAGAGTAGGAGATGATCTTAGTTTTTCAGGAAACATATCAAACTATGATCACACAAGAGTAGACAAAGATGTCCGGAGTCTTCTCAAAACCAGAAAGCTCTGTAGGTTGCAGGTCGCAATGCAGCAGATGGAGTTATCCACAAAAGTTGGCACAAATGGGCGAGCAACCAAAATGGTGCCAACAACCGAGGTCAAGAAGACAAAATCAGTGTCCATTAGCACATCACAGGGTGTGAATGGATCTACGAAGAATGTTAATGGTGTTCGTGTTGTTAATGGTGGAGCGTTGGTCAAGAGAGATCCTCCAAAAACATCAAAGACTAACGAGCTTCCGCCTATTGAAGGGCTGAAAGTTTTGCCTTCAGATGAAGGTTTCAGTTGGGCCAGTGAGAACTATAACTCAGTTCAGAGAAGTATAGATGTGTGGTCCTTTGTTCTTTCACTTCGTGCGCGTGTTTTCTTGGACAATGCCAAATGGACTTACATTGGAGGCTTCTCCGAGGATAAGCAGGTGAGGTTGGTTGGTTAATATATAACCTCATCATTTTTTAGTAATCAGATTGGATGTGTTGTGCAAGCATTTCATGATATATAAGCAGCGCCTAATTTCCAGGTAGAGAGAAGACGACAAACTGCCTCGTGGTTAAGGGAATGTGCTGCAACTTGGCCCCACTTTCATCAAGCTTGGCCAGTTATCCTCAACAAGATCTGATCTATTTCCAAAGGAATTTGTCGATGAGCTTGCAAAGCTGCAGGTACCAAGACATCTCGACTTTGACAAGTTCTTATTTCTCCTCACGATTGAGCATGGCATAATACATTTCGAATTTATTTGGCTTGTGATTCAGGATAGAGTACCTGCATTTTCACCAAGCAAAGCGAAGAGCTTCATTGAAAAGGAATTGGGTGCTCCTCTTTATATGTTATACAAGGAGTTTGAAGATCTCCCAATAGCAGCTGCTAGCCTTGGTCAGGTGTTTGCTTTACGATTTCCTCTATTCTCACGTCAGTCAATAATAGTATAAACTCTCTCGATTTTTAAGTCTGTTTGAAGAATCTGTGGCTCTAGAGGTGAAACTACGCAGTTTAGTGCTCATTGCACCTTAATTTATACATCGAGTATAATATAAACTCCCTCGATTCATGTCTGTTTGAAGGGCCTATACAGCGTGTCTAGAAGTGAAACTAGGCACATAGAAGCATCTAAAACATATAGCTGAAAGAAGAGAATTTCTGCTCACTTAGTGCCATTGCACCTTTATACATCTAGAATCGCATAACTAGAAAATCAAGAAAAATGACATCTGATTCAAAAATACACCTTTCCATTTACGCTGATTGTCATTTTGGAAAATCTTGATAGGTACACAGAGCTATATTGCATAACGGAGAGACGGTAGTGGTGAAAGTCCAAAGACCGGGACTAAAGAAGCTTTTCGATATTGATCTTAGTGAGTACTAGCTGCTCTTCAATAACTTCATAAACTATTTATTGCTTCTGGTTTTATGTTCTCAGCTGTAATGTTCTCGTTCTTCAGAAAATCTAAAGCTAATCGCTGAGTACTTTCAAAAGAGTGAAACTCTTGGTGGCCCGACAAGGGATTGGGTCGGTATATATGAAGAATGTGCCAAGTAAGCTACATGAAAAAGTATAAGTTTACTACCACATGTGGCATGTCATTTTTCATTCATTGATTGTTGCAAATTTCAGGATCTTGTACGAGGAGATTGATTATGTTAATGAAGGAAAGAATGCTGATAGGTTTCGTCGTGACTTTAGAAATATAAAGTGGGTCCGAATTCCTGTATGTGTCCCTCTTTCTTAGCTTGTTCTATTCTTCATACAATCAGTGTATATCTCGTTGCCTTTTTTGAGTATTTTTTGGCCTGTACAGCGAAAGACGCCTTAACCTTGTTGCATTTTTTCCTCGAAAAATACAAGACAAAAAAACAAAATGAAGCTCAAATATATACTACATAGTATGGTTGTCATAAGCATATTTTTATCGTTTTTGCTCATTCCAGATGGTGTACTGGGATTATACAGCGATGAAAGTGTTGACATTGGAGTATGTTCCTGGTATATTACTCTCAGTTCTTGTCATTTACATCAACGCATCCCTTTAAAAATGTTCTGCCGCCTCAATCTTATATATGGTGCTTATATGTCTTGAAATTTCACCATCTCAATCAGGCATCAAGATAAATCAGTTGGATATGATAGACGGGCGTGGTTACAGTCGATCTAGAATTTCTTCACGCGCTATCGAAGCCTACTTGATTCAAGTAATCCTCCGGCTGTTTCATGTTCTTCTTCTTTTTTCCTTTTCAGTTCTCTGCATAACTGCCTGAATTGTTGTAACCATTTCAGATACTAAAGACTGGTTTCTTTCATGCTGATCCGCACCCGGGAAATCTTGCTATTGATGTCGATGAAGCCCTTATATACTACGACTTCGGCATGATGGGAGAAATCAAGAGTTTTACAAGGGAGCGACTATTAGATCTTTTCTATTCTGTTTATGAGAAGGATGCAAAAAAGGTTCACATTCTTGTTTGATTATTTACTGTCATATTCCTTTTTTTTGCATTACAAGAGGCTGTTGTATACTAATTTGCATAAAATGGGAGTTTTGATATATGTGATGTGATGTTTCTGTCTGTGCAGGTCGTGCAAGGTCTCACAGATCTTGGAGCACTTCAGCCCACTGGAGACATGACATCGGTCTGCTATTTTGAGTTACTATTTGGTTCTGTCAGATAGAAAAATCGAGCATGTAGATTATAACTTTCATAAAACAATATCTGGATTTAGGTGAGGAGATCAGTACAGTTCTTCTTGGATAATTTGTTGAATCAGAGACCAGATCAGCAGCAAACTCTTTCTGCTATTGGTGAGGTATGTTTGTAAGATCAAAAATTGTTATGTCTTCTCTTGAAAAGTTCAATAATTGGAGAAAGGAGGGAGCAGTAGGGAGAAAGAAATAAGATCATTTTGTTGTTCAGGATTCTTGATTCTCTTTTCTTGTACCATGAAGAACTGCTGGCATTTTTCTTGTGCTCACAGCAAGTTAAAAGGGCATGGAAATATTCTTTTGCAGGATTTATTTGCAATAGCAACAGACCAGCCATTCCGGTTTCCCTCCACCTTCACATTCGTGCTGAGGGCATTTTCGACACTTGAAGGTAAGTGCTCGTGTTCTTGAATAGGGAAGAAAAAGACGAATAAGGCAATAAGGTGGCCTCTGATGAGCCCATTTCGAGCTTCTTGGTTGAGGTTTTTCAAAAAACACAACTACTTATCTTGCTCATGTAGAAGCTCACAAAGTTGCAAGAATCTCAAGTTTGAGTATGTGCTTCCTGACTTATTGATATTTTGCGTTGTTAACAAAGATTCACTCTCCTGCAGGCATTGGATACACTCTAAATCCAGAATTTTCCTTCCCAAAGATTGCTGCACCATACGCTCAGGTTCGTGATTTCTCTCATCTATGTAAAAACGCATCAAGATCTTTCAATATGGTATAACTCGTGCAGGAGCTCCTAGACTTGAGACAGCAACGCCCAACTGGACCACGACTCGTTCAAGAAATAAGGAAACAAGCTGATGATGTATGAACTTCTTGTCTCATTTGTAAAGAAAATTACCCAATTACTCATATTTTTTCCCAATAACTATGCAATCTTGACAATAAAGCTAACATTTTTGCGCTGTTTTCAGGCAAGAACAACCACAATCTCCATGCCTTACCGAATCCAACGTATAGAAGACATTGTGAAACAGCTTGAATCTGGAGATCTGAAGCTCAGAGTCCGAGTTCTTGAGGTGATTCTCTCTTTTCTGAGATAATATTTGAGAAATCTTCGTTCTCTGAATAGCTGTCTGGGCACAATGGACTCTTCTAGCAACTTTGTCCCGTTTCTGTACGTTGTTTTGACACGAATAGTGAATCTTCTCAGTCGGAGAGAGCAGCTCGAAAAGCAACTGTACTGCAAATGGCAACTATGTACACAGTCTGTGGGGCACCTTCTTGAATCTTGGCGTCACGTTCATCAATCAAGGCAGTGAAGTTATAGCAACCGGCTCTTTCGTCGCTGCAGGTGAGCTCCCAACAACCATAAAACTTCTGTTTTTGATCAACACAACTTCATATATCCTACATTCTATGACTTTTTATTGCCTTCATATATGCTTTTTTAAATGTAGGTGTTTTTCTCACTCTGCTCATCACATCCATGCAAAGGGTGAAAAAGCTTGACAAATTTGAGAAAATGATATGATATTTGATTCTTGTGTACAAATTTATTCTTAAGTATAAACTTCACGTTTCAAGAAATTATATATACATATATTCTTATACATATTCTTAGATTGATACAAGGAGATAAATGGTTGTGATGGATGATGATTTACCAACATTCTTTTAGTTGGTCAATGTTGCATGGTTCAACGGAGTTGTTCTTTAAATTGTAAATTTTGTTATGTAAGTTTTCATAGTTGAAGGAATGGAAATGAGTATTTTCCTTTTACTCAAAGTCACTATTCCTGTACGTGAAAGAAGTCTGTGAGAATTCGAATTCACGACAGTTGTAAAATATGGGGATATTTTGGACTAATTAATTTTTATTTTTTATTTTTATTTTTTTTTATATCACGGGAGCCATGCACCGCCACTTAGGTGCTTGTGACCCAGTAAACCCCACGCCTCGCTGATAGCGCCGCAAACCACACACAGGATGAAACCACACTTGGAAAAGAACTAATTAAATTTTTTAATTATGATGGTTGGGCAATCAAATTCCACGTCAATTATATACGAGGATGTGTGGACTATATATATTCTTTTTAACAAAGATCTCTTTCAAAACTATAAACTACCTGTCATCGATCAAGTCATTCAATCAATGCTTTCGGGTTTAAGAATCCTATAAAACTCCTTTTGAAGTCTTTTGTATATTTTGTATAATAATAATTTTCGTGAGAAGGTCTTGTTGAGCGGTGCAAAGCTGCTTATTAAGCATGATTTGAGTGAAATGTCCTCTAAGCGAGTCAATCAATGGAGTGACCGGGCTCGTGCTAGTCACCTAACAAAGAATGGGTAGGAAAAAGAGAATAAAAATCTTATGGATGCCCGAGCTCAATCCCCACCCCTTTTGGACGGAAGAGAACTAGGTTGATCCGAGATTCGACTTTTCGGATTAGGAACTTACGCCAAGTCGTAAATTCGAGTTATCTTAGTAGAAGTGAATCATGAGGAACACGCAACCACTATTTTCTACTTGATAAATCTCACATTGTGTCTTGGATAAACCTCATATTCATACAATATGTTAGCTATGGTGGTAATAAGACGTGCAAACCATACGCAGACGGATAAACCACATCTGAAAAACCAAGTTTTACATGCTAAAACTCAAGTATCCTTACAATATGTTAGCTATGGTGGTAAGAATTCGGATAGTTATGGCAAAAGTCAAAAGAGAAGTGCAAGACTTTGCTAATGCTCGAGGCGTCCCTTAATCCACACTGGCTGCTCATGCCTGATCCTTAATCCATCTGGGCATGAGTGTGACTCTTACTAATGAGCCATGCACCGAATTAATTAGAATAAAGGTGATATATATACATACATACTGCATGAATTAACCGATCGGCATGCTCTGATTCAAGAAAATGGATCAGTCAGATTACTTGTATGTGCTGAGGAAGAAAATGGCTATAGCTTTTGGTAATTCATAAAATCATTCAGATAGATTCACCGCAAAATCAGCAATAAGAAAATCAGGTTACAAATTCACGATTGATCTTGCTCAACAAATTCACGACTCTGGGCATTCGGGAGATATAGACCTGGATGTAGACGAAGGGCACGGCGGCGACGAGGAGGAGGTACCGTCAGTTAAAGAGCACCTCCCCATTCTTGATTGATTGCATGCGTACTCTCTCTCCCTCAGATACGCCCCTCCATCTTAGCTTGGGCTCGCCGTGCCGTCAGCAGTTGGTCCGATGCGGATGAGGTGGTTCATTACTCATCCAGATTTTAGATCCATCTTCCCCAAGCTTTAAATTTTGGTAATTACTGATGGTTGCATGTACAACCAAGTTCCACCTCAATTAAATACGAGGATGTGCGGACTGAACTATATCTTTACAATATGTTAGTTGTGGTGGTAGGAATTCGGCTAGTTATGTTGCACCTAAATTTCTTCTAATAAATTTGGCAGAAAGTACAGAATAAAGAGATGGGAAAAGTTGGGGGTTCATATTTAGAATCCCACCCCTTTTGGACGGAAGAGAACTAGGTTGATCCGAGATTCGACTTTTAGATCGGAACTTACGCCATCGTAAATTGAGTTATCTTAGTAGAAGTGAATCATGAGGAACACACAACCACTATTTTCGTGGTCTTGGATAAATCTCAATTCATGTGTAATAAGCATCAAACCATACAGGATGGATAAACCATATCGAAAACCAAGTTTTACATGCTAAAACTCAAGTATCCTTACAATATGTTAGCTATGGTGGTAAGAATTCGGATAGTTATGGCAAAAGTCAAAAGAAGTGCAAGACTTTGCTCGAGGTGTCATCGGTCGGTCGGTTCGCCGATCGCTAAATTTCAAACGAAAATCGAATCGAACGAATTTTTTGAACCAACCGATTATAATTTGACTCTACCAAAATCGAACCGAAAATCGATCGGTTTCAATGGACGAAAACCGACGAAATATAAATTATATATATATTTTCTAAATAAACATATTTTTATCCTAATTATTTAATTAAAATATTAATTAATTATTATATAAAATATATAAATATATAAAATAATAGTTTCGGTTCGATTCTGGTTCGAGTAACCTAAAACGTAAACCGAAACCGATTTTAGTTAAAATTTTGAACCGAACCGAAAATCGACTTCCTCAAATGAAACTGAACGACCAAACCGATCGGTTCGTCGCTCTTTCGGTTCGGTTGGTCCATGACACCCTAACTTTGCTAATGCTCGAGGCGTCCCTTAATCCACACTGGCTGCTCATGCCTGATCCTTAATCCATCTGGGCATGAGTGTGACTTACTAATGAGCCATGCACCGAATTAATTAGAATAAAGGTGATATATATACATACATACTGCATGAATTAACCGATAGGCATGCTCTGATTCAAGAAAATGGATCAGTCAGATTAAGGGGTGTTTGGCTAAGCTTATTTTAGAGACTTATAAGCTCAAGACTATAAGATGTTCAAGTACTTATAAAGTGTAATGTCTCAGTCTTATAAGTTGTTAAAGTGTTTGGATAATAGATCTTATAATTAGAGAAAGAATCGTGAGTTAAGAGAAAATCATAATTAGAAATAAAATTGACGAGGTGAAATTGATAGTGTTATTTTGAAATAATCTACTATAATAAGTTATTTTGATAAATTTGTGATTCTTATAAGTTTATGAAAAATAAATTAGGTTGACCAACTTATTTTTAGGGAGTTTATAATTGTTGGAACTTTTTCAACTAATGTTGTTTAGAACTTATTTTGTCAAACACTTTGAACAACTTATGATTGCTAACTGTTTTAAAGATCTATAAGCTCAGCCAAACACCTCTAATTGTATGTGCTGAGGAAGAAAATGGCTATAGCTTTTGGTAATTCATAAAATCATTCAGATAGATTCACCGCAAAATCAGCAATAAGAAAATCAGGTTACAAATTCACGATTGATCTTGCTCAACAAATTCACGACTCTGGGCATGCAGGCCGTCCAATTAATCAATTGTAGCAGATAGATATAGACCTGGATGTAGACGAAGGGCATGGCGGCGACGAGGAGGAGGTACCGTCAGTTAAAGAGCACCTCCCCATTCTTGATTGATTGCATGCGTACTCTCTCCCTCGGATACGCCCCTCCATCTCAGCTTGGGCTCGCCGTGCCGTCAGCAGTTGGTCCGATGCGGATGAGGTGGTTCATTACTCATCCAGATTTTAGATCCATCGTCCCCAAGCTTTAAATTTTGGTAATTACTGATGGTTGCATGTACAACCAAGTTCCACCTCAATTAAATACGAGGATGTGCGGACTGAACTATATCTTTACAATATGTTAGTTGTGGTGGTAGGAATTCGGCTAGTTATGTTGCACCTAAATTTCTTCTAATAAATTTGGCAGAGAGTACAGATTAAAGAGATGGGAAAAGTTGGGGGTTATTTTAAAATAGGGATGTCAATACGAGTCGAAACCAGTACTACTCAATAACCCGATAATATTAATGGATTGACTATAAAATCATATACCGAATATAAATCGTATTCGACCAGCCATATTCGGTTGATGGTTAATCAGTGGCCGGTCGGTCATGGTCACCTGAGCAAAAAAAAACTCAACTCATTTTTTTCCTTTATCTAATAATTAAATTCAAAATTCTTGATTTCAAAATTTACTTTTCATGTTTAATTATCTTGACTTTTGTAGCTATTATAGATTGGTTGTTTATTTAGTTATTTATAGTGAATTAACTTATTAATTTTTTCAAATTATAAATTTTAATTGGTATTATAGTGAATTAACTTATAAAATATTTATTAAATAGTGAATTAGCTATTATGGAATATGAATATTCATATATATTAAAAAATAATTTAGTTGTTAGCATTATTTTTTATTTTTGATATTGTAATATAATTTAAATAGTATTATATTGAATTAACGTATTAAAATTTTTGTATATATAAGTTTTAACTCCCCTATAATTGTATTATATTATTTAGAGATCATTTAGTTACATGGAATGCGATTATTAAAACATATTAGAAAAAAAAGAATTTAGTCATGAGCATTATTTCTTCAAAGTTAGTATAATAAGATTTAAAAAAAAAAAGAACTTGTGGAATGTATTATATTTATTTTTCACTTATTTGTTTTTTACTCCAACGCTTAATATAAAATATTTGTTATAAATAAATAAATATATATATATATATATATATATATAGTTTTTTCCTTAAACTTACCGATTGACTGATGGGTTAGCAAATCAGGAGTTTAGGGTTAGGGTTGAACATTTATAACTCGAAAAAATATCAACCCGAATAGTCTGATAATCCGAACGGGTTGGCAACCAAGTGTGCCCATCGACATCCCTATTTAGAAACCACAAAGTTTATTCACAAATTATAATGTGAGTACCAAAATTGTATTTGAATATCTCAAAATTAATTAGGCACATGATACAGAATAATACTCCCTCATCTAAATGATATGTATTCTTTTTAGTTCCTCATTCAAGATGTGCATTTCTTTTTATAAAATAATCATCTCTTCAAAAATTATAAGACCTATCTACTTTTTTATCATTTTATTCACTTCATATATTTTTTCTAAATAATCGTATCGAAAAGAAAAGAACCTTCCTTCTCTCTAACTTCATAAGTGTGATCTGCAATGTGTGAAGTGGAATGTTTGTTAGTCATCCAATTATCTTGGCGAAAGTCAAAAGAGAACTGCAGGACTTTGTTAATGCTCGACACGTATCTTAAATCCAAATTGGCTGCTAATTAATCATTATAGAGAACTGCAAGACTGTGTTATATATATATATATATATAGTTGTATAATTTTAAGATATATACAATAAATAGATCATTAATTAAATAATTTCAACAATGGGGTCTAAGCATATTAAAGTTTGGTTTAGCAGTCACATTCAGACTTCATACATGAAGTCAATAAAAGCCTCCTTGCATAACTTTGTTTTTCCACATTTTCAGTTTATTTCACACTAGTAATATATCTGATTTTGGTTACAATTTTCTCTATCTAAACACACATACACACGGAGATAGGGGTGTGCAATGATCGGTTTCGATTAAAAATCGAACCGAACCGATTATACTGATAACCGAATTTATTTAAAAAATTTGACTGAACCGAATCGATCTTGTGCCTTGATCGAACCGAAAATCCAAGTAGTCAAGCCGACCGATCGAAATATATATAATATTATATTTCGATCGGTTTTAACGAACGAACCGAATCCCACTTTAACCAAACCGTCGATAGACAAATAGGTTTCGGTTCTTGATTTTATAAATCAAACCGAATCACATCTTAAACGATACTCATCGATTCGGTTCGATTTTAAGCTTTGATTCGGTTACATGCACACCTATTAGAGACACGAGGATTTAGTGCGTTAGTCTGGTAGTAGCATAGTCAACACTACACCAGGAAGATTATTGTAAATTCTCAGTTTGGTCAATTGCAAGTAGCACTTTTCAGATTTTTGTATCAATATGGGAATTAGATAATAATGATCAAATTTAATTATGATTATTATGATTATTATTATTATTATTATTATTATTATTATTATTATTATTTATAAATATAAAATACTATGATTAGTGTTTCTATACGTGGTAGATGCTACATACAACATACAATATAACGATTTTAGGTACGAATAATTCAATCGAAGGCTCATTGAACCAAATAAATTCATTAATTAATTTTTGAAATAGCAATAAATAATCCTATTATTTCGATGGATATAATTTCATGAATATTGTACGCTCAAAAGAAATTGCTATTGTATGTACTTTTGAAATAGCAATATATAATCCTAGTAATTATTTAATTTTCTCTAAAGCCCAGAAAATCATTTTTTCAACAGAAATGGCAGAGAGTCATGAACAGGAAAAGCTTCGTTCTTTGTTTTTGTAGCCTCAAGTCAAGGGGCTGCTAATTGTAGTGTGCGTGTTCTATATGTAATTTCATATATGGCCAATATAAAATACTATATTCATCCATCAAAAGTTTGATTGTTTTTGTGTTATAAATTTTAATAAATTATAATTAGTATAAAGTGGTAGAAATAATAATAAATTAATAGATTAATAGATAGTTGAACAAAAGGTGGATCGTGTAGATAATAAATGAATATATTAATGAATAATAAGAGCAAAAATGTGATTCGTTGTGATTTTTACGTAAATAAGCGGGTAGAATGAATGTAAAAATATGGAGTTGATGTTTTCAAAATAAAAATGTAATTTTTATGGACGATTCGAAAAGAAATTAAATGTAAACTTTTGGTGGAGCAGAAAACATTCTTTTCCTAATTCTTTTATAATCGAGAATAATTTAATGAAAACTTGGCTTGGTAAGAATTAAAGTCATGTGTCTGTATTCGATTGATTTCTTTTGTTTTGACAAACACTCCTGTGAGCGCTCAAGCATGGTTATAGAGTGTTGTCATTAGAATTTATTAATTAAGGATAATTAAGGATAATTTAGTTTATTAATTATCAATTATAATTATTATTTTAGTTAAAATTTATTGTTTTCAATTAGGTTTTATTAATTCAAATTGATATTTATTAATTCACAATTAATTAATTCTAATTAGGATTTATTAATTTCAATTAGGGTTTACTAATTTTAGTTAAGGTTTATTAATTCATAATTAGAGTTTATTAATTTATAATTAGGGTTTATTAATTCAAAGTTAGGGTTTATTAAGTCACAATTAGGGTTTATTATTCAAAATTAGGGTTTATTATTTTCAATTAGGATTTATTAATTCAAAATTAGGGTTTATTAATTCAAAATAGGGTTTATTGATTCAAAATTAGGGTTTATTAATTCAAAATTAGAGTTTATTAATTATTAATTTAAAATTAAGATATATTAATTCAAAATTATTATTTATTAATTTACAATTAAAATTTATTAAATTAATTAATTTTAATTAGAATTAATTTAAACTAATTAATTAATTAATTAATTAGGATTACTAGTTTGGTTTAGCAGTCACATTCAGACTTCATACATGAAGTCAATAAAAGCCTCCTTGCATAACTTTGTTTTCCACATTTTCAGTTTATTTCACACTAGTAATATATCTGATTTTGGTTACAATTTTCTATCTAAACACACACACGGAGATAGGGTGCGTGTGTCGGTTTCGATTAAAAATCGAACCGAATCGATTATACCGATAACCGAATTGATTTAAAAAATTTGATTGAACCGAACCGATCTTGTGCCTTCGATCGAACCGAAATCCAAGTAGTCCAAGCCGCCGACCGATCGAAATATATATAATATTATATTTCGATCGGTTTTAACCGAACCGAACCGAATCCCACTTTAACCAAACCGTCGATAGACCGAAATAGGTTTCGGTTCTTGATTTTGTAACCGAATCGAAACCGAATCACATCTTAAAACGACTGAAGCTCATCGATTCGGTTCGATTTTATGGCTTTGATTCGGTTATGCACACCCCTACACAGAGACACTGAGGATTTAGTGCAGTTAGTCTGGTAGTAGCATAGTCAACACTACACCAGGAAGATTATTGTAAATTCTCAGTTTTGGTCAATTGCAAGTAGCACTTTTCAGATTTTTGTATCAATATAGGGGAATTAGATAATAATGATCAAATTTAATTATGATTATTATGATTATTATTATTATTATTATTATTATTATTATTATTATTATTATTATTATAAAATAAAAATACTATGATTAGTGTTTCTATACGTGGTAGATGCTACATACAACATACAATATAACGATTTTAGGTACGAATAATTCAATCGAAGAAGCTCATTGAACCAAATAAATTCATTAATTAATTTTTTGAAATAGCAATAAATAATCCTATTATTTCGATGGATATAATTTCATGAATATTGTACGCTCAAAAGAAATTGCTATTGTATGTACTTTTTGAAATAGCAATATATAATCCTAGTAATTATTTAATTTTCTCTAAAGCCCAGAAAATCATTTTTTTTCAACAGAAATGGCAGCAGAGTCATGAACAGGAAAAGCTTCGTTCTTTGTTTTTGTAGCCTCAAGTCAAGGGGCTGCTAATTGTAGTGTGCGGTGTTCTATATGTAATTTCATATATGGCCAATATAAAATACTATATTCATCCATCAAAAGTTTGTATTGTTTTTTGTGTTATAAATTTTAATAAATTATAATTAGTATAAAGTGAGTAGAAATAATAATAAATTAATAGATTAATAGATAGTTGAACAAAAGGTGGATCATGTAGATAATAAATGAATATATTAATGAATAATAAGAGCAAAAATGTGATTCGTGTGTGATTTTTCTGTAAATAAACGGGTAGAATGAATGTAAAAAATATGGAGTTGATGTTTTCAAAAATAAAAATGTAATTTTTTTATGGACGATTCGAAAAGAAATTAAATGTAAACTTTTGGTGGAACGAGAAAACATTCTTTTCCTAATTCTTTTTATAATCTGAGAATAATTTAATGAAAACTTGGCTTGGTAAGAATTAAAGTCATGTGTCTGTATTCGATTGATTTCTTTTGTTTTTGACAAACACTCCTGTGAGCTGCTCGGCATGCGCTATATAGAGTGTTGTCATTAGAGGTTTATTAATTAAGGATAATTAAGGATAATTTAGTTTATTAATTATCAATTATAATTATTATTTTTAGTTAAAATTTATTGTTTTCAATTAGGTTTTATTAATTCAAAATTGATATTTATTAATTCACAATTAATTAATTCTAATTAGGATTTATTAATTTCAATTAGGGTTTACTAATTTTAGTTAAGGTTTATTAATTCATAATTAGAGTTTATTAATTTATAATTAGGTCTTTTTTTTTAATTTTGGATCGATGATTACTAAGCTGTGTTAATAACTTAATTGGTCTAATATCACTACGTGACAGTCTGTCTGCCGTATTGAGATGGGCTAATTAAATTATTGGTTGATTGACTTGTATGCCTATTTTTTCGGCTTATTTTTTTATTTTGCTTTTCTCTGAGGTTTTATATTTGTTTTTTATTTCTTTTGGGCTGCGATAATTAAGAAATCTTATGATTGTTACGTTAATCTCATTTTACATGCCCAGATGAAATAATAAACATCCATTAATTGCATAGCATAACACAGTTGACCTTGGTTGAAGACAATTAGTAATTTGTTAATGAAATTGTTTACCGATGCATGTGCAATAATATAGTTTTAATACATGTGTTTTAGTTTGGATTATTTAGGGGTATTGAGCAATGATTCTGTTATTATTGATCCGTTTAAAAAATGAAATAATTTGATACTAAAAAATATCTCGAATTTCATATCACACACTACTTTATACACAAAACATAATTCTACTTAATCTAAGTCAAAACGTCTACACGTCTGGGATAGCGCACAACCACACAGACAGTGATTCACACTTGAAAAATCGGTGCAATGACCCCACCAATAGGCGTCCTTTGAATTATCAATAAAGAGTATATACTTAACTCGGGCTGGTCGTATAAGATTTTTTCTAATATTCTTTGTTTTTAATGTATACTTCATCCGCTCTTTTTGAAGTGTTTTATTAACATTTTTTCTTGTTTTTATACTAGTCTGTAATTTGAAAGTAAAATCATGATATATTTCATATTTGACCTTATTTAATACTTTTGAAATTTGATAATTAATCGTATGAATGCATTTATCATGGTAATTAATGAGGTTACAAATATAAATTTACTTATTTCTTTAGTTTGTACGATTTGACTGCATGTGATACTTAAAGAAACGGAAGGAGTATTGCATATGAAATTAATTTTACTCATAATGCAGTTATAGAAAATGAGTCAATGAGTACAAGTTTATCCTAGTAACCTCAAAAAAGAGGTGGACCACATGTTCAAAATCTTGAAAGTTATAAATTAGTAGAATCAAGATAAGAAATAAATGACATAAACCAAATTAACAATTACAGTAATAATATATTATCAAAATTCCCAACCTTTATCAAGGTTAGTAAATAATAATATTAATAGTAGATTACGATCATGATAATGATGTCAAAGTATAAATACTCGAGTAAATTCATTTTAGCTAGGATATACCACGAAAAATGGAATCAATATTAATTTATACCATATATGGGATTAAAAATGACCATTATTTTTTTTACTCAATCAACTACTAAAACTGTAATTAATGTTATAATTCTTACTTTACGCAGCAATTATTATATGAGATCGTAATTAATGTAAATAACTGGTAGCCATCGATGAAAACACAAAACAAAGTTAACTTCTTATGATCTTATCTACTTTATAACATATATTCGTAACATAAATTTTCAAACATCATTTTTAATTTATTTTGTCGATTAGAGGTAAACGGTAATTGGATTCCAACCTCATCGTATGCTTTTTTTTTTTGTCAATTTAATACAAAAATTTAATGTTCGCGTTACGATGGATTCGAACCCAAGACCTTGACATGGACATTAATCACTCTACCACTAGGCTAATGCACACATACCTTGATTGTATGTTAAATTTTCTATAATTTAAAAACTATAGTAATTACAAGAAAATATCTAATCACTTATAAAGTCATATAAATGCAATAGAGGAACACATAAAATAAATCATTAGGTCAAACATGGTAGGCGTCATTAAATTTAAATAAAGTAAATACAAGTAGGAAAAAACTATGCAAAACACATTTCCACTAACTTTTTCCATAATCATTTCCCCATCTCAAATCTCAACCATTTAATTTATGATAAAGTATGCAAGTAATAATTTTATTATTTATCGTCAAAACAGCACACCCATTATAATTTATTCTAAAGCCAGACTAGAGCAATGTTAGTATAAATATTATTAAGTGTAAATATTTCTTTATTAGCACCTTATTATAATACTCTTTAAATGCGCACTTATTCTTCAATATATTTGATGTTGAATCGTTAAAATACGGTTTTTAATAATTCAAATAAGATATTTATCTTTTAATAATTTATTGAACATTAGGATCAAAATAAATGTATAAAATATTAATATTAATATATACAAAAGTATTTACACAAGGTGACAAATATATCATTGTATATATATATATAGGGAGGGTTAACGTAAAATCATTTTTATTGTTTGAGCGTGAGGCCGAATATCTTATGAAAGTAAATGATACATGCGAAAGTTAATGAATAAAAAATAGAATTTTTCGTCCCGTGGATTGAACCCGGTGAAAATTCAATTTTGGATTCATTAACTTTCGCAGTATTCATTAACTTCATGATTCATTTGTTTTAATAGTTCCCACGTTAAAATTGGTTCTTATTTGAACCAAACTATATATATATATATATATATGGATCGGTAGGAATAGATAATTTGGTAGGAAATATGAATGAATCCAGGCCTTTGATTTGCTATATCAATGGTTGAGATTTAATTTTCGTGTGTCTTCTGATTTTGTGTTTTGTGTCACACGGATTATTGTCAACACTATAACTCTTCTTGTCTTCTGTTGCGATGAAAGATGTCTTAACTAATATATTTAGATATGTACTACGAATGGATGAAATATGTCTAAACTTTCATTGCAATACATTAATTCGATTGTCTTCAATGATATGAAAGATATCTTCTTATTTACTTAAATTTGTAAGTTAAGGAACTAAAATTACCATACTCATAAAATATATATATATATATATATATATATATATACACTTTATAGCCTGACATATATTGATTAAAGTTCTCATCCATCTCTCATTTAATTCCTTCGAAGATGCTTTCATAAAAACTATTACCGATAACAAATTTATCTAATTATACAGCTATTAATTTTGTGGAACCCCCACCTCTATTTCATGTGATTATTGCTTACAAATAATATATAATATTCATAAACACTATTTCAGAAAGCCCATATTTAAAAGAAAAAAACAATCTTACAAAATGGACTCCGATTCACAAATTTGACCTCTGTAAATCCCGTTCCGAAATTTATTCCAACAAAGATTCAATCTTTCTCATAAAATCTATAATTAGATTATCATAAAGCAATTAAAACCCCTTATTTATTTTCTGCACTAATATTTTGAAGTAAAATAAGGGCGATTGCTGAATGTATTGTGGAGTCAAGAAAGCCGGTTAATTTAGTCTCTTTTCAAACTACGGCAACTCACACATACTACACACAGTGAGCCACCCCACCAACCCCTTCTCTATATATATAGAGAACGAGCTTTGCTGGAATTCCATTATCGTTTTTTTCCTTCACTGGCTGCTCAATTTCTTCAGGTAAATATTTGGTTATGTAGCATGTTCAAATGTGTATGTTGTTATTGTTTGATTTCAGTGTTTTCTTTTCTGGGATCATTTTTTCTTGAAAAGGGTCATTCGTTTTTCTTGCAAACTTAGGAGTACTGGACTTTCGGTTGTTTTCCCTTTTGATTTCTTTTAGATCTAATTCTCTAACCATTTATGTGTATCGGGAGCTGTTTCTTTACTTTGTCGTCTTTGTTGAGATTTGTATGTGTTGTTATGCGACTGTGTGTGTGTGTGTGTGTGACTAAGAAGAGAATATTCAGACTAGATCAAGCTGGCTTAGTTATTATGGTTTTTGAATTGCTGTTACTGTTTCTAGATTAATTAGTTTTGAAGAATAGTTGAATTGTATATTACCTAACAGCATACTTATTCCGTGAAGCAACTTAAAAATGTGATCTTTGAGAAATTTGAGGATCATGCACAAGATTGTGTTTTCGTCTGCAGCTTCACGCTCTTTGATCGGTATGCGTTTTGCATCTAATCTCGACGAATTTGGTTTATAACAGGCTTTAATTTTGCTCAAAAGTTGATCATGGCACCAGCAGCTGTTTCAATCAACCCAAAAGGTAGCTTTGTTTACTCTTTTTGTATGCACCAACCAGCTGCAATACATGCTAATGCTAGATTTTGTTTCCCTGAATCTTGGGGGGTTTTTGACTTCCCAAGATGTGGTCATTTATTATGTTTGAAGTCTCTCACATTCAGTTTCGAGAGCGCTTGATAACATAGAGAATTCTATTGTATGTGTTTGAGTACAAGACTACATGATACAATAGTAGTCTTCATCTAGGAAAATAATAAAATCTTTCTGGTAAAAAATGATTTGAAAAGCAAGATCTTTCTCTTGAAAGTGATTTGTATTCCTTTTAAACTTGAGACAGTTAGCAGTTACTTTGTCAATGAAATAAAATATTATTTAACACATATATTGTATGAAATTTTTTTCGAGTTAGATTTGTATTGTATTCTTTGCTTTATTTTTATATGTTGATTCTTAATATTAATCTATAACTGGTCTTATTCTTGTACAGCATTCCTCACCTTGCTTGAAAAGCTTCTTTTTCTGATATTTGGCCCTTTATACAAGCTGATTCTTAATATTACTCTATAATTGGTATTGTTCTTGTATAGCATTCCTCACCTTGCTTGAAAAGCTTCTTTTTCTGATATTCGCCCTTTATAGCTCAAAACCTCTTAAACATCTCCCTTTTTGTTGGTATTTGATGCAGCACACTGCTTTATCTGACACTACATTCTTGATGAAAAACTTATTTTCTTGACTTGTTCTTGCCTTTTCTGTAACATAGATGTTTGCATCGTGGGTGTTGCTCGGACACCTATGGGTGGTTTCCTTGGTTCACTTTCATCAGTACCGGCAACCAAGCTTGGATCTGTAGCTATTCAGAGTAAATTACCAAATCTACTCTGCATCTTTCAATGTTAGAGCTTATGGATTTTTAATCTAATCCTGCTACCTTCCACCAACTTTCAGGTGCTTTGAAGAGAGCAAATATCGATCCATCACTTGTACAAGAAATTTTCTTCGGAAATGTACTCAGCGCGAACTTAGGACAGGCTCCTGCCCGTCAGGCGGCATTGGGTGCTGGGATCCCCAATTCAGTAGTCTGTACAACCATCAACAAAGTCTGTGCCTCTGGAATGAAAGGTTAGTTTCATAACATCTGAAATACGATAATCTTCTCAAGAATCTTATCTTGACTGTGTTGAAATGTATTTAACCTAATTGGTATGCCGTTTCTGGTCGTGATGTATATTATCTGTTTTTCATGGCAGCAACTATGCTAGCAGCACAAAGTATCCAGTTGGGTATCAACGATGTTGTAGTGGCTGGTGGCATGGAGAGCATGTCTAATGCCCCAAAATACATTGCAGAGGCGAGGTTGGTACTCTGATTCAAAGTCAACATGCTCTGTTTATTTCCCAATCAAAAACTGAATATTTATATTCTTACTCTATATCATGGTATTAGTTAAAATGAGAGATGATGACGTTTGCATACTAATGAGTCACTTTTTCACTTGGTCTTGGCGTATTCCAGAAAAGGATCTCGACTTGGACACGACTCTATTGTTGATGGAATGCTGAAAGACGGACTCTGGGATGTTTACAGTGATGTCGGCATGGGTGTGTGTGCTGAATTATGTGCTGAACAACATAGCATTACAAGAGAGCAGCAGGTTTGTCTTTACTATTTTGTCTCCAAGAATTTGTATTATTCGAAGTTCATTTTGCTGCAAGTTCTGGCATTCTAAAGGAACTGTCTCATTGTAAACCACTGCCCCTTTTTTGTCACTCCGTTAAATTCTCACTTAATCTGATTTCACAATTTCCATATCCAAATGTATTGGGAAACTCTCTAATCTTTAAATTTGCAGCAAATGACAATATGATTTTGGTATGATGTTGATTACACTGCTTATTATATGCAGGATGATTTTGCAGTCCAAAGTTTTGAGCGTGGAATTGCTGCTCAAGATGCCGGTTCCTTTGCGTGGGAGATTACTCCAGTAAGATAGCTGTACATTGACTCCATGGTGCAGTTCATGTTTCCTGTTACTGATTAATAAACTCCCGTCTTATGGTTGCAGGTTGAAGTATCTGGCGGGAGAGGAAGACCATCCACCATTGTTGACAAGGATGAAGGTCTTGGAAAGGTGAAGCTTCAAAATACCCTCTAAAATTTGTTGTTTTTAGCAAAAGTTATTATTTTAACAGGCTATAAATGCATTCACCATTGAAAGGCTCATCTCATCAAGCCATGATATATCGCAGTCATTACTAACTAATCCTTTTCCCTGGTCAGTTTGATGCTGCAAAGTTGAGGAAGCTAAGACCAAGTTTCAAGGAAACGGGCGGAACTGTCACAGCTGGCAACGCATCTAGCATAAGGTCTCATGCGTTTCCTTTTCTGTTAAAGTTTCTATTAATTGTATGATAGCACGCAACTCAGTAGAATTGCACAAAAATATTTGAAAACTACATTGATGAGTGAATTTGATCTAATTTGTTAGCGATGGTGCCGCGGCTCTTGTTTTAGTAAGCGGACAGAAAGCTCTGGAGCTTGGGCTTACAGTCATTGCAAAGATCTCCGGATATGCTGATGCCGCTCATGTATTTCTGAATCTTGAACCATCTCGTCTTGTACATGCTCATTCAGTTTGTGATGGTTGAGCATATTTTCAGGCCCCGGAAATGTTTACGACTGCCCCAGCTCTTGCAATTCCCAAAGCACTCAAGAATGCTGGTATAGAAGCATCTAAAGTAGACTATTACGAGATCAATGAAGCTTTCGCGGTATGCCATTACTCATCTTCATTGATAAAAGCTAGAGTCTGCCAACTAAAAGCTAGCTGTCTTACTCTACAAACATAATCTTGTGCAGGTTGTGGCTCTTGCAAATCAGAAGCTATTAGATCTTAGTCCGGTGAGTTCTTAACCAACGAAATAATAATAATAATAATAATAATAATAATAATAATAATAATAATAATAATATATATATAAAGATGTGTACACTTCATGACCTGTTTGTGTTTTGATAGAAATATAACATTGTTCTAAACTTTCTTTTTATACATATTATGCAGGAAAGAGTTAACGTACATGGTGGAGCTGTGTCTCTGGGGCATCCTCTCGGTTGCAGTGGCGCTCGTATCTTGGTTACTCTTTTGGGGGTATGTTACCCTCTCCGGTGTTCTTCACTAAATAACTGTTGGAAATTAGGAAATTGAGATTTTGTGCATCTTGCCTGATTGAATTCAAGTTAAAATCACTTGTCATTGATGTTCAAATGGCATTATCTCAGGTTTTGAGGCAAAAGAATGGAAAGTATGGTGTTGGCGGTGTTTGCAACGGAGGAGGAGGCGCCTCGGCCCTCGTCTTAGAACTTGTGTAATCCTACCCATTTTGTGGTAAGCCAAGGCTCAAATCTGCATTACTTGATCCTGGTTGAATAGTTACATTATAAGAAATAGTGTAGTTAGTGCATCCGCTTTTGAAGAACCGAAAAACTAGCCGTCTAACTCCCTATAGGCCATGGAGGCAAAATAACCCCTCGTGGCTGATATCTAGTGGAGTTAGTAGCTGACTTCTTGAGTCTAATTGTCATCTCGTGTTTTGAAATGCATTTGGTCTTGGGTACAGCGTTCAGGTTGTCTAAGTCGTAGCTACATTTACAAGGCCATACTCCATTGATATACGAGGGTGTCTTGTGTCAGACCGTCTAAGGGGTTGAATTCAGCCAGACTGGTTCTAGTATGGGTACCGTTTGCCACAAGTTTTTGTGTTGATATGTTGGGTGCTGTTTTTGTATGACTAATGATGTCTGGTTGTAAAGTCGACTGACGTTCATCTCCATTGCAGACTTCGTTCGGATGATGTGACTGGCAGCAGAAGCAGAGCCATGGCTGGTTTCTAGCAGCATTGAAGAGATGGAGAAAGCAGAGTGAAGTAAATTAATCTGTACCATCTTTCAGTTTTAGATGAGGTTGTTTTGAGTTTATTCGTCTTTGTTAAGCCCCAATAAATGTAACTTAGATAGTAGCAAAGAGTGTTTCTAAATCAAATTGCTGTGTGTACTTATCTCAATAAATGCACTTCTTATTTCATATTTCGTTTCATCTCATCTATTGATTAAGATTGTATCATATGTTTTATTATTTCTGCTAGCTGGTTCTCCCCGAAATGCGTTGAGGCGCAGTAGTTGACTGGACATCTAGGGGTAAAGCATTGTTTCAGTGTGGGCCGCGAGAGCGGTACCAAATCGAGGCAAACTCTGAATACTAGATATGACCTCAAAATAACAGGGGTCAAGGTCGGTCAGTGAGACGATGGGGGATAAGCTTCATCGTCGAGAGGAAAACAGCCCGGATCACCAGAGTGCGATGGGTATTAGATGACATTATAATTATACAGGATTAACGTACGTCAGTGATGCTAAAACATGGAACATAACACAGAATATAAAATAACTTCTGCAAGAAAAAGCATAAACTTCGACACTACTCACTACTCAACAAAATTAAAACAGAGAATCAAGAACAGAAGTCCAAAACAATAACAAAAAAGGCCTCTTAACATGTTGAAATTCTTCTAGGTCGAATTTCTCAGGGCACACGAAACAATGAAACTCGCAACTCTTAGTCTGTCTACGATGGAGCGTGGTGGCGATGTGCAAGTTTCAGACTCGAGAAGTCCCGAGCTTGCGTTCAAAAAGGCGTTGGAGGAGGAAAACCTGAAGGGAGCTAGCTCCGATAAGAGCTAACGACTCGAATATTGCTTTGTATACTGCTCTCTGGCTCATAGATTCATTAACTGCAGTGGAAAACATAAAAAAACTGATCGACTCTGTTTGCCAACAGGGTTAAGTGTCATGTTCAACAAACTCAAACTTGTATTCACCCTATGATGCACGAGGCCACGAGGCTAAGTCGTAGTCTCGTGCATCTGGATGCTCTTTGGTTAATCATGAGCTCACTCACTCCTCTATCCCATAATAGTTCTAGAACACAAAATTTCCTAGCTTTTTTTGAAATTCTCTCAATTCCACATCTCCCTTTCCACTACGAACATATATGCAAGGGCGGACCCTGGTGCTAGGGTGGGCCGAAGCCCCCTAAAACTGGAAAATACCGATGAATTCATACGGGCACCACGTAATATTTCGACAATAGCCCCCTTCGAAAATAAAAATAATACTAGAAAATCAGTAGAACCCCGATATTTATTTATTTATTTTCTGGTTCCGCCACTGCATGCATGTGTGTGTACAATTAGGGCAATGAACGTACCGAGAGCTTGGCGATCGGTCTGTGCCTCGAGCCAGTGCTGCTCGAACTGGATGTTGTAGAGAGCTTCTTCGAGCTTGGAGATCTGCTCCACGACCGGGTTGAAATGCTCTGCGAAGACGAAGGAAAAAAGACACGCATGTCTCACTGCACCAACACACGCAAAATCACTTACAAAGTAGGTTAGGTGGGTGGGTACCGCTCTTGGCGTGCTGATCATAGCTCTTGTAATGGCCGACGAGGACATCGAAATCTATAGTCTCGTGAAAGGGAGATTTGTTGGAGAAACAGAAGTGGTAGATGCCTTTTTTCTGAGCCATGAATTCGTATTTATCGCTTATCTTGTCGTGGAACTCTTTGATCTTCTCCCCACCCGGCCCCTTTATCTGCATGCATCGTAATCACCTTAATCTGTTAGAGACAGAGACAGAGACAGAGAGACAGAGAGATTAATGAAGATATATCAGTACTAACGACGAGATCGATGCCATCATCGATGTGATGCCAAGCATTATCAGCTTTGATGACAACAAAGGAAGCATGAACAACGTCGCCTTCGTACAGAATATTATGGGAGAAACACTCCTCTTTGTCGATCACGAATCTTATCCCTAATCCCACACTCATCATGCATCCTATAATCAACCAAAACATCAACTTTCCCATCTGCAATACATTTTTTTCCAAAAAACAAATTAATTAAACAGATTATATGCAAATCAAGAAATACGAGGTTTCATGGGACTTACTGTCGGATTTCGGGAATTAATGTGATCTTGGGATTTTTTTGTGATATGTAGAAGAGATCAGAATCGAAGGAAAGAAATACATGCTTATTTTAGTGGGGTTAACTAGCTGGAGAACATGTCTCGCTTAGTTGGTGGAGTGAAGATCTCGTAACTAATGGTTAAAAAAGAAAGGGAAATTCAATACTTTTTAAGTTTTTCTTTTATTTTAGTATATAATTTATTAACTGGAAAAGTTGGTTTTTGTAGTTGTCTACCTTTCTTACTCTTTTTGGTGTACAAAAAGTATATTTTTTTCAAGATTTTCATGCACAAAATGAAGAGACTTCTCGTAAATATATTACGTTTTGTGTTATCCTTCGCATATTCTTTTTTCAAGTACAAAAACTAATAATTTAGAACAGTATTTGCCTTTTTGAAATATTAAGTTCGTATGGGAGAAAATAATCATACAAAACTAATCCATTTATTTAAAATCTTTAAAATCAAATACAGTGCAGGTCTCCATATATTTAAAGAGTCAAGAAATTAATTGATCAATCTATCAGCGACTTAACAGATCAACATAAGCTAGCCACCATTTGCTAAGAGGAACTACAAATCTAACGCTAAGTACAAGGATGCACTTCTGCCAACTCGGTTTAGGTATGGAATATGTGATGAAACACCAATACAAAATCTTCGTCTATTTTTAGCTATACCGATCGAACAACTTCGTGGCTGTGAGATCATCGCGTTGGAGACGTCGTTATCCTTCAGCTAGCCGCTTCCATCCAGTTGCCCGAGGGAGGCCAGGTGTGCCATATATTGCTGCAAAATCGCAAGAAAAAGGAAGAGCGGCTGATTAGAAATAAGATTAATACAACCAAAAAACTCGATATCAAATTAGAGAAGCAGCATTTGTTCCACAAAATTCTCTCTCTCTGCCATTCTTCAATTCCTAGGAAAGACATGTTCACATTCCAATAGGAGGCAACATATAGGGAGGATGATATCAGACATTATCATGAAAATGCATGAAACAAGGGATATCTGTTTAATTGTTCGTCTGCACCAAAAGCAGATGACAAACAATATATTATCCCCCTTCACCCGGGGGGGATAAGAACAGAAAAGTTCTGTTAATTAGACCGGAAATTATACGAGTGCAATGAGGTGAGGTATCAACTTACTGAATGGTATGCATACGGTGATTTCCCTTGGCGTTCAAAATGTTTAGCCAAGATGCTCCATTCAATTGGCCCCCACTCCTCTATTTCAAAGCAATTGCCGAGTGCAGCTTTATATAACTAAAAAAGTATTAATATCTCCATTAGACAAATTTATATCTCGATTGCCAAGTGAGGTACAGTATTCTGGATAAATTAAAGAATATCAAATTTATATAAAACTCAAGATGCTGTAAACACAGGAGCACATGATTAAGGTCAAACTTTTCTGCATTTCAGCTATTAATTGGACATCATTGTCAACAAAAATATTAGAATCAGTGGTCAATTTAACATGAACATCCAAATTGCTTCTCAAGACATTGATGCGGCCTCCGAGCTGAAGGTAAAAAAATTTCATTTCTTGGCTCCTTAACTGCATGAACTTTGAGCTATGGAATTCATCTAGGTGTGATTTCATCAGCTATAGTAGAAAACAGAATATGTGAAGTTTAAACACCCCTCCTTCACCCAAATTCCAAAACTAAAAAAAGATAAAAAAAGTTCGTTTTTTTCTTGTAACGTGAGACAACACACCTTCCCAGTATCAGTAAGAAGCTCAGTGCCAGCAGGATAAGATGCATAGAACTGGTCAGCCCTCGAGTGTCCAGCTCTTGTCCTGCAATATTCAATTTACCATAGAAGAAAGGATGTAAACAACCAGTTTTGCCAAATTTGCTTCTTTCTTGGTAGGATTTCATTTCCACTTACAGAACTTTAGTCAAAATAAACACAATTCCTACCTTTTCAAATCAGCTTTGCAGAAAGAGAAAATTTTGTAAGCTTGAAGAAATGGAAAAACAAGTGCAGAAAAAATTGCAATAACTAGATCATCTTTTTCAAGATTAAATTGGACTACACAAATCACATCAATATCACCAATAGTCAACTTATTTTACTCTTACACTATCAAAACTACATCGAATTCAGTAACCATAATCGCATAAACCTTTTCTAAGATCAGAATGGCTAAGATGACCATATTACAGGACAGTGATACTAAACATGGAATGATACTAAACATGGAATCACGTTGCAATAGCTGCTCAAGACAACGCGCTTTTCAACTCCTAACTTCCACATTTTCCCCGAAAATAGAACAAGACCGTAAAGGCTTACGTATTGTTGGTGTAGGCAAAGTTGATCAGCGTAACGAAACAATAAAATCCAGTGTAAGACACGATTCTCCGAAACTTCTGAATGTTCAGAATCTCTAACCAGCCATCACGGAGCCGCTGCCACATTTTCGATGGTACGGAATGGGTATTTTACATCAACAATCCTAAGATAAACACATGTAGGGTTCATTCAGGCATTTTACCAAACACCTCATTCACATTCCATGAAAAAGGAAAAAAGCTAAAGAAACAGTTCGATCTGGATTCATTTCAAATGCTGCAGTAGACAATCTGGATTCATTTCAAATGCTGCAGTAGACAATACTCTTTACCTTGTAAAGAAATCATGAAATCGAAAGTAAAGCAGCTAAAACCTCCATTTCAAAAACCCCACAAATTATTAAAAAATGATAGGGAACAAAAAAAAAACAGAATCAGCAACCTTGCATGTGAGGTGGAGCGCCCTCCGTCTCACCGGAGAAAGGTTTCGCAATCGACGTCCTCAGTTCACTGTGTGTAGAGTGTGAGAGAGATGAGTCGTAAATGAGCTCTTTTAATCCTCATTATTTATTGGGCGAAAACAAATTTCGCTACTCGAAATATAATGATCGATTTAGGGGTTTTTAATTAGGTTGGATAGATAAAATTAATTATCTAATTAAGTATTTATTTTTAAGGATTAATATTTAAAGATATTCTAAAATTTAAGATTATTTTAATTTTTGAATTATTTTCATTAATTTAACCAATCAATATAGATAGAATTGAAATAATCTTTTAAATAAAGGAAAATTATTTATCATAATTTTAATCCTTCTATTATATTAAACAAAAATTGATAGATAAAATTATCTTATCATATATTTAATTCATTAAAATAATCAATCTTTCAAAATGTTAATAATAAAAGTAAATACTCACCAGGTTTACTAATCTACTTTGCAACCTTGAATATTTTCTTTTACTATTAAAACTTGCAAAAAAGTAAAAAGATGCGACAAAGTAGGGGGGTGGGGGTGGGTGGGGGACAACATTATTATATACCAAATATCACAAATTGTCAAAATAGTGACATCAAACCATTATATAATCTAATGAAAATCATTAAATATTTTATGGGGCTAAATTGCAATTTCACAAACTACAGGGACTACAAATACACACAGAGGACAGAACACATACCATCAACAACAAGAAATATCCTTCACGGTTGGAATGTCTTAACAAGAAAACGAACATGATAGCAGCAAGCACCTCTATTGTTTCCTGCAACGCCTATCTCCCGCCACTCAAACCTCATTCCTCTCTTCCAAAATCATCATTTTCCCTTCGCAAATATCCAATTTCAATCCCTATTGACTCAGACTACAGCTGTGAACTCGTAAAAAACTTGCCATCAATCCTGAAGCCGGCGAAATTGCGCCGGCGGAGTTCGTTGAACGCTCAATCCCCGCAAGACCCATCTCTTGTTTCTGCTTCTCCGGACGGAAATGAGCTCCTCGAAGATGGGGAGACCGGCGGCGACGGCGGTGGAGAGGAGGAGAGGGACTGGACGACATCGTTCCTGTTGTTTGCTTTCTGGGCTGGTCTCATGTACTATGTTTTCTTCCTCGCTCCTAACCAGACACCGGTAGATATGATTGTGTTGCTTACTTCATGTTTTATTTTTTTGTTTTAATCTTTTTTTGTATACTTTATGGTAATGATAAATTTGGATTCTTGAATTCAGTAGTAATCTGATTGTGTGTAGTTAGATTTTTATAGATTTGGGCTTAATTTTAGGTGACAGATATGTATTTCGTGAAGAAGCTGCTGAATTGAAAGGTGATGATGGCTATGAGATGAATCAGGTGTTGGTAGCTTTGTGGTATATCATGGGTTTATGGCCCTTGGTTTACAGTATGCTGCTCCTCCCAACTGCCAGAAGGTAAAGATTTAACGATTTTGTCCAAGGCGAATCTGTGTTTCGACTTTCTTGGAGGTTTCTCCTGAGTAGTTTGAGAGATGTACATATGATTAGCTTTTGGTAAAAATGTCTAAAAAAAACAATTTCAATGAAATGTTTAAGTGTCTTGTTATACCATGTTCAACTCTAGGTGTTACTGTTATTGCCTTTCTTGGTGTTTTTTCCTCATGATTTCTATGATTAGCTTATGGTGAAATGTCCAAATAACAATTTCACTATGTTAATCTCTATGTGTTCTTGTTTTTGAATTTTCCTGGCGGTTTCCCCTTTGTGATTTCTAAGAATTTGGAGAGAAGAACCTATGATTAGCTTTTGATGAAAAATTTCCAAACAAACAATTCAGTGAAATGTTATACTGTTGTATTATACTATGTTCAACTCTATGTGATGTTTTATTTGTGTTTCAATCATGTGTATTTTCCATTGTTTTTGTAAGAGCTTGAGGAGAGCAATCTTTGCTTATCTGGTGATGCTTTTTTGTATTTTTGCAGCTCGAAAAGCAAGATTCCAGTTTGGCCATTTGTTGTTCTATCGTGCTTCGGAGGTGCATATGCTCTCATTCCCTACTTTGTTCTCTGGAGGCCGCCAGCTCCACCTGTTGAAAAATCAGAGTTGACGAGATGGCCATTGAATTTCCTCGAATCAAAATTAACTGCCGGGGTAAGTAGACCATTTTCATAAAAAAGTGTCTGCAAAGAAAATCATGTGCATCTTTGAAGAAATCTCAGCTGAAAATCTACCAATTATCCCATGAGTTCAACACTGTTCGATAGCTCCCCTTGAGTTTATGTTGTTTATGAATTGGAATTTGGTTATACGAATTAACATTTAGTCCTAAACCGTAGCTCATGGATGCATTTCCAGTCATGTTAAGTTTGACAGAATATCTAATCGTATGAAATGCATACTATGTGCAGTCCACTTGTAGATGAACATTGAGCGAGGATTTGAGGCTAATCCCCATTAGTTTGCTCTAGAGCTTCGTTATATCCCTTGGACATGTAGCTAACTGATTATGCTTCAGATTACATTGGCTGTGGGGCTGACCATAACAGCTTATGCATTTTCATCCGGTGGTGATGTGTGGAAGGAATTTTACCAGTATTTTCAAGGAAGCAAATTTGTGAGCATCTTTTCTTGATGTTGCTATGCGTCTGTGTTTGATCCCATCTTAATCAATTTTGCTAAACGTGGAATTGCTATCGCGTGTGAGATTCAACCTCAATCTCGACTCTTGTTGTGACAGATCCACATCACGAGTATTGACTTCGCTCTCCTCTCAACATTCGCGCCTTTCTGGATCTACAACGATATGACTGCTCGAAAATGGTGAGGATTGTAATTTTCAGCCAATTTTGTGGAATGTGATTCTAAAAATGGTGTTATCTTGTAGGGATGGGAAAGGCTCTTGGCTTCTTCCTCTCTCACTAGTTCCATTCTTAGGTCCTTCCCTCTATCTTCTCCTCCGGCCTTCGTTGTCAGTTGCTCGAGAGGCAACCGTGCCAGCTTCAGACGAGGCGTGATGAAAGAGGTCCTCTCGTTGCACGGGTCATCATGGTCCCGTTGAAAGAAGAAACGTTTGATGGTGAGTGTGATGAAGCAATGTTGAAGGGGATGAGGTAACATGATCTGCTATAGACTCTTCTTATAAAGAAGATGCATTTTGTAGTTAATCCATAACATATTTGATGATTGTTGGAAGTGAAAATGAAAATTTGATGATATGATAATTGATTTGGTATGATAAATTTTGATGGGGATAAGGTAACATGATCTGCTATATGAATTTTGTTTAAAAGTAAATGATATTTTTTTCTTGTAAATGAAATTTTTATTTATATCGAGTGATACAATGAATGTTAATTTAAATAAATTTCGATATTTATTCATAAATGACACGTGCTTTGCTTAAAAAAGCAATGTGGGATGTTTATTTACAACAAATGATACAATAAGTAAATTTGCGAATAAGACTTTGCTTAAATGCAAATGAGACTTTTTTTCGGGTCAATCGACAAATAAATTTAAAGACTGTATCACAGTTAATTTAAACCTAAGACATTCGATTCCAGACACCAATCATTTTACCACTAAGTCAATACACGTACACAAGAATTTCTATAATAGCAAATGAGACCTCTTAATTATTATTGCGGGTTGAATCGGACGGACTGTGGTGTCGGGTCAGGTCTGGATGCAGGTCAAACGCACGGATGGTCTGTCCGTAGCTTAGGTCGAGTTGTACCAATTTTTTTGTAACAAATAATATATTATTCTTTTTCAGTCTTTAATTAATAATTTCAATCACCACACTCTCAGGGCATGTTTGTTCGAAAATTACAATCTGGTAGATAAATAAATTACTGGATATAAAGTGGGTTATAATAAAAGTTAATTAATGAATCTCATGTTAATCAGGATAAAGTGATGGATAAATCATATTTCACTTCTTTAGATGGGTATATTACATATCTCGTCCTCGATCACGTCAATCAAATTAATAAATCTTACTGGATAATCCAATCACTTTATATAATGGAAAATAAGCTTTGGAATGATAATTTATGTTAAGCTATCATTATCTATCTTATCAGTCAAAGTAAACAAGACTTTGATTTTATTTTCCTATCTTGATTTAATAGTAGCATATTATTAGAGTAGCACGTACAATTCAGAACGAATATTATGAAATTGAAAGTCTCTTCAATCCACATTAATCTTAAAGAAATGTCAAGGTAAATGTGAAACAGAGAAATCCACATAATATCGGCAATATTTATTAGGTGCTAAGTATGTTTAGAAAATCTTATTTAGTTTTTGTTAATGTCTACACACTAGCAATCAAATATGTGATAAGAGTTTAAAATTATTGGCATACTTTGAAAAATGTTTAAAGTGTCTAATAACTTTATACCATATAATATTTAAAACACTACTCCCTCAATCCCACCCAAAATTGTATGTATTCATTTTGGTATGGGTGTACAATAAATAAATAAGAAATTTTAAAATCGAAAATCGAACCGAAAATATTTTTTTGAACCGAACCGATTTATAGTTTTGGACCGATCGAAAACCGAACCGAAAAAGCCGATTGGTTTCGGTCGGACCGAAAAACCGACCGAAACATATATTATATATATATTTTTTAAATAAACATATTTTAATCCTAATTATTTAATTAAAATATTAATTAATTATTATATAAAATATATAAATATATAAACATAATATTTTCGGTTCGGTTACCGACCGAACCTAAAATATAAAACCGAAAATCGATTTTAATTGAAAATTTGAACCGAACTGAAAACCGATTTTCAAAAACCGAACAGACCGAAACTGATCGGTTTGGTCGGTTTTTTCGGTTCGGTTCGGTTCATGCGCACTCCTAATTTTTGGATTATCTCACTCAAGATTGTCTGTTTCATTTTTAGAAAATAATTATCTGTTGAAAAGTTATGGACATACATATTTTTTATCATTTTAACCACTTTATATATATCTTTATTCTAAATAATCATATCAAAAAGAAATGAGCCGTCTTATGTGGGACGGAGAGAGTATTAAATTTCGACAAATAAAATCTATAACTTCAGAGTTCAGATACGATGCATTGATAGAACATGAAAGCAATGGTGTACTTGTCTAACTACTAAATTGGTTGTCTAGTTTAATATGGAGCACTAACTATATTACTTTAATTCACACCTAGGGATGGCAATGGATCAGATTTGGACAGAATCTTGTTAGATCCAGATCCAGATCCGATTTGTTTTCTTGGGTCGGATCCGATCCGGATCCATTGAGTCCAAAAAATTAGATCCGGACCCGGATCCATGAGATCCGCGAGGTCCGAGGTCTAGATCCAGGATCCATATATTTTATCTTCTAAAATAAATCATAAATCAACTATAATTCACAGTAAAACCATAATAATAATTTAAATATCTGATACACTATAATAATTATCTAGAATTTCTACAATCATCATTATACAAAAGATGTTAGTTATAAATTTATTTTTATTTTCATGACGTCAAATAATATTATAATAGGAATAAGTAGCATACATATCTTAGAATAGACCACTCATATCTAATTCATATTTTTTTTCCAAATTCAAGGTATAATTTTCTAATGTTATTGACCTACCTTCCAATTCTATAACCTAGTTTATCCAATTTCGATTAGAAAGAAAAACAATATAATATACATATAAATAAAATAAAATTATATATATATGGATCCATGGGCCGGATTTGGACCGGATCTAGATCTCAGAAATCAAGATCCAGATCAAGATCCGGATTTTAAAGGAATGGTCCGGATCCGGTCCAGATCCGTTGGATCCTATTTTCGAAGATCCAGATCCTGAAAAATGGATCTGGACCTGCGGATCTGGACCGGATCCAAGATCCATTGCCATCTCTATTCACACCACAATATAAAAGAAAGTTGAAAGTTAAATACTAAAAAGCAGTAAATTTTTTACTCTTTTTAGTTTTGGTGAGTAATCAATATACAAAATTATAATCCAAATATTTTAAATCATTCGATTCATTAATTATTTGAAGCTCTTAGTTATGATTCAAGTGAATTACCAATAATACCCCCACAACAAACCCACGAAAATGCTCAAACACTATAGAGGAAGGAAGACTAAACCCCCAAAAAAAAAAATGATTATTTTAAATTATGAATTTAGCCCAATAAAATTTATTCTCAATTTTTGTTTTAAATTGAAAAACTCCATAAATATTTACACAGTCATGATATTCGACTTGCAAGTAGTTGCATTATTCATGACAATAAAGTTATCTTGATCGCATTATGGTGTGCTTTTGGGATCTTTAGTAATTACTAATATAATTAATTAATAAAATAATAATATTAAATTAATATGTTAATCATTTTTACATAAATATCATTTTCCCACATATTTTGAAAAATATTAAATTTATTAATTTTAAATTAAAATTAATTTTTTTCATTCGATAGGGACAAAAATATAATTCCATAAGATGATTTTAATGTAAAACCAATTTTTAATATATCAAATATTAAATAAAAGATTTTTTCATTCAATAAAACTGATTATGACTGGTCACATTATGGTCGAATAACATCACTCTATTCATTATGTAAATACATAAAAAACTAGTATACACTCATGAACGATTATCTTTAATTTATGTCGTAATAATATTACTCCCTTGGGTCCACCCAAGACGATCTATTTCTTTTCGGTCCGATTATTTAGGAGAATTATATAAATTGATTAAAATGATAAAAAATAAGTAGGTTCCATAATTTTTGAATAGATAATTATTTACAAAAAATAAAATATATCATTTTGGATAAGATATTTCAAAAAAATACAAATTATCTTGGATGGAAGGGTGGGTGAGAGTAAAAGATATATATATTGAATAAGCTTTAACGCTTTTACTTGTACGACACACACAGTGCACACACCCAACTTTATAATTTCAATTAATTTCACAATCATCATTCTACAAAAACCCTTTGCCCCAAGTCTTCCCCTCGCCTCTTTCCCTAGAATACAAAAATCACACATACACACACTGCCCTCCCTCCTCTCCCTCTCTTCTTCCCTCTCTCTAGAACGGAAGGAGGTCCACCTATATAGACCTTCATTGCATTAACAATTTATACATACTATTCTTCTTCTGCGCAGAATTTTATACACAAGTAGGTGTTTTCATACACATATATCTATAGATAGATATATATAGAGTTATTGGTTGGGGGGATTCAGGAAGAAGAAGATGAGCAGTGGGGTTAAGGGAGGTGCAAGTAGGGTTTCGATTCCGAGCGGCGTTAAGAAGACGATCGAGAATATAAAGGAGTTTACTGGCCAGAATCACTCCGAAGATGAGATTTATGCAATGCTCAAGGAATGTTCGATGGATCCCAACGAAGCTATTCAGAAGCTTATACTTCTCGGTGAATATTCCTCTCTCTCTTTATAATAAAAAATACTTTTTTCTGATTTTTTTTGGAAGATTTTTATGTCTGCTTGATGTTTGATCTCAATTTTTGATTTTGATCTTACGCCACCGGGAATGGGGGATTTGATTGTTGATCTGCTCTTTCTTTGCTTCGTCTTAGCTATGTAATCACGCCTGTGCTGGTGTTCTCTGTTGTTTCGATTTCAATACTCTGTTTTTTTAGTGGGAATCGGAAAATCTACAGAGTTTTGCTTTTTGTGGTTGCATTTCAGTGATTATTGACTTGCCTGTATGTTGATTTCTTCCTTTTTTTTGTACTGAGCAAGCTTTTCTGTTATGGAAAAGCTGATTTTATTTGTGCTGCAACTTTTTTCTTCCTCTTTTGTTTGTTTCTTATGTGTTTAACGATTTTTTTTTTCAATCTCATGTTTACCTGCTTTGAGTTTAATTCTTGTATTCTTCTAACAATTTTGGATGTCTTTTTTTTGGCTTTCCCGTGGTTCAATTTGTTTCGGACAGAGATGGACTGAGATGCAGTTCTAAATTCATCGAAATGGGTTTATGAATCTCTTGAGATTGTCTGGCATTCGATTATCCTAGTAAGATTTTGGTTGGTGGGTAAAAGGCTGTCCAGGATTTAGTTATGCCTGTGATTCCCAGTAATAAGTAGCGCATCACTTCTGTAGCCACAATATCGGTGCATAACTCCCAATTGCTAGCAATATAAGCATACACTACTTGCTTCAAGTTTGTTTTGAGGGAAGGGCGATCATATTTGCATGTTTAATAGGCGTACATGCTTAATGTTATTTTATTATAAATTTTTCAATTTACGAACAGCAGACTGATGTCTATTTTAATATTGCTAAACAGATACCTTTCATGAAGTGAAAAGAAAATGCGACAGGAGAAAGGAGGTAGTGCTGCGTCCCAGTTTAATGACCCCCTCTTTTGTTCTTTTGACCTGCTTAAGATAATTTATTCCAGCTTTGTCTTACTGTGTAAGACTGTTCTGATTTTTTTATTTTTAATTATGTTCATAATGCCAGAAGTACCTGTTGTAAATCCCAACATAGTACATTACTTCTCTTTGCAATTAAAGTTAAGGTCTGATCAAGAGGATAAAATCTCATAGTTTACTTTTGTACTTCCCCAGAATCAAAATAAGGAGCCTGCCGAGAAGTGGAAACCTGGTACCCAGACAAGACCAAACAGAGTTGGTGGTCGTGGGAACTATCCATCACGATATGTACCTCATGGTGAAGAAGCCTGCATTTGTTTCCATACCATGTCATATCACTTTATGCATGCCTTTTTATATTGAATTATTAGCATATATTCTTTTTGTAATCATAGTTAAGATCATGTTTAGCTCTGCTGGTGGAGTGCTTCCTTTGTTCTTAGGTCCTGAAGATTTGTTTGATGTTATTTTAGGAGTTTCTTGGGATAAACATTTTGGTGTAATCTATTATGGGGTTGGTGAATGTGGGTACACATGTGCTCGGATGAACTCTTAGAAAAAAATGTGCTAACACTTCTACAGAAAACATGCTTGGATGAACTATTCTCCGCTAGCGTCCTCTAGCTTTTATGTGATGGTTTTGTTTCTGTAGGACTATAGCCATACATATGTGCGTGTATGTAATAAGCTCTATTCAAAAAACCCGGCATAGGTGCTAGTCAACACACAGGCACCAAAACTTTGGCCTAGATGGCTAGTTTAAGCGCTGCGCAGTGTAGGCAGGCTCTAGGTCTAGATGGGCTCATAGCTGGGTCTAGATTGTTGTAAAAACATTTTAAAATATTTCTGTATTTCTTGTTGAATTTGATGATATAATTTGGTTTTTGATAACATTATTGCAAAAAATGTTATCAAAACCGGATATAATTTGGTTTTTCTGTACCTTTTCTGCATCGTGCATCATGTATTTGAAAGGCCCTAGTGGAGAAAGGGAGCATATAAAGGTTGAAAGCCTAAATAAAATATGCCGCTTTCCCCTCTCTCTTTTTCTCTGCCAAACAGTGACAATGGCGGAAAACAGCAGCAAAGACCTCTTGGAGCTTGAGGCCAAGCCAGGCGTCGTCTCCTCCGCTTCAACCTTAGGTAGCAGAATCCTTGGTTTACTGCGTTGTTTTCCTTTCTCTCTCTTCAACTTTCGTGTTTTGCTATCTTCTCAATGCTCAGCGATGAATTTGTGTATGCCAATTTTGCAGAATCAAAACTCTTTGTATGCAAGAAAGATTTCCCTTTTCCTGCTTCCGATGCTTCTCGTCAGAAGCCCACCATGGCTCCTCTGCCCAAGAGCCAATGTATACTCTCTCTCTCTCTGTAAAGCTGTGATGAAGGATAAGCCCTTTCTATGTTCTTGAAAATTAGTGGTTGTGTATTAGTTTTTTTATTTATTTATCAATAATTGACTTCAGATTATTGGTATTATGCCTAAAAATCTCATTGAAAAGTGCTGTGTTTGCTTCTGTTGTGGATTTTCAACATTCATAAATCAAGCTCATGTCTTTCAGCTTTTTTGTGAGAATATGTGAATTCGTATTTATTCTTCGATTATACCGAAAACAAGAACTTAGACAAGTTGTATAGGGGAATGGCTAGATGCTTTAGGTTCGTTCTTAAGTTTCTTGACAACTTATCATCAGATTGTTTGTTTTATACCATTGCTTAGTCAAGTTATTAGTTTGAGTTAAGGTACCTATTCTGTGATTTGGGCGCTGCAAAACCGGCATTGCTTTTACTTGGAGATATATAAACTTCAGTGTAAGAGGCAATTTATCCAATTCAGTTGCATATGATGATGAATATGATTTGTTTGAGGTGAGGTACCTGTTATGTTATTTGGGCGCTGAAAAACCGGCATTGGAGATGTATAGATTTATGTGGAAGAGGCAGTTGATCCAAATCAGTTGCATATGATATAGTATTTTGCTCAAGTTATTAGTTTTGAGGCAAGGTACCAATTATGTTAATTAGGTGCTGAAAATCCGGCTATAGACTTCTGTGGAAGAGGCAATCGATCTACTTCTGTTGCATCTGATGATAAAGTAATTTGCAGTCTTGTATGAATTTTACTTTGTCACCGTGATTCTGGAGTTTCAACTGATCGAGGTGCTTGTTTTTTTAAGTGGTTCTACCTTTCCATCTGATGGAAAGATTCAACCTCGTATTACCATTAGAGTATTATATTCTTAACTACTCTAGGATTTTCCTAAATGTTTTCATGCTAAATGTGCAACATGTGGTTTCAACTTTCAATAACTAAACATGTGTTCTCAATGCGTGTGTTGTTGTGGATTCGATAAAATTTGGTTTGATATCATTAAGGGAACCTTTTGCTACTTGCAGTTCTGGGGAAGGTGAAGGACTTCTTAGGAGTTCTATCAGAATCGAACAAAAAACTGATGGACGATGCAAAGGCATGATCTAACTTCTGACTCTAGTTTCAAACTTTTAATATGACTATTAGTTTCTTGAAGATGAGCTCTGATCGTAGTTCGTACTAAATGCAGGAACGCCCCGATAGTTATGATATTGAAGTGATCAGTGGAGATGAATCTAAATACATTGAGATGGTAAATACTGCATTATAATTTCAGATTTAAGAGTTGCATTTTCTCACATGTTATTGTTGACAGGATCTCATGTTGGGCATTGCTGATCTTCACACTCCGGAGGCCGTTGCTGCAGCCGAGTCTGCAATGGCCGGTTATCAACCACCAGTTCGTATGGCGGAAAGCAGCAGTGGGTCAGAAGATGAAGATAGCAGTGATGACGAGGATGATGCAGAAGAAGACGGGAATCACGAACAAGATACTGAAGCTGGCTCAGAATCTGTGAAGCTCGGGTCGAAGGTAGGAGATTCTTCGTGTCAAGAATCGAAGAAACAGAAGCCTAAGAAGCGGCCCAAGATCGTTGAGCTCGCATAGAATGTGTTGCAGACGCCTTATTGCCAGATTGCAGCAAAAATCTCAAGAATTGACACTGTAGCTAAGCTAAGCTGGTGATCAATCTTGACCATTTTCTTTCAAGTTTTGGCTCAATTTTTATATGTAAGATGGTATGGAACTGAAAAATTTTAGATTTCTTGAAATAGTTTTTATGTATGCTTACGACAAATTATTACTCGTCTAACTTTACTATATGCTTAGTTAGTATTCATGATATATTTCTTTTTTATGCGTATATTATGAATCCTATGATCATCCAAAACATCAACTTTCCCATCTGCAACACACTTTTTTTTTTCCAACAAACAAATTAATTAATTAAACAGATTATATGAAAATCAAGAAATACGAGGTTTCATGGGACTTACTGTCGGATTTCGGGAATTAATGTGATCTTGGGATTTTTTTGTGATATGTAGAAGAGATCAGAATCGAAGGAAAGAAATACATGCTTTTTTAGTGGGGTTAACTAGCTGGAGAACATGTCTCGCTTAGTTGGTGGAGTGGAGATCTCGTAACTAATGGTTAAAAAAGAAAGGGAAATTCAGTACTTTTTCAGTTTTTCTTTTATTTTAATATAATTTATTAACCGGAAAAGTTGGTTTTTGTAGTTTTTTACCTTTCTTACTCTTTTTGGTGTACAAAAAATATATTTTTTTCAAGATTTTCATGCACAAAATGAAGTGAGCTCTCGTAAATATATTACATTGTGTTATCCTTCACATATTCTTTTTCAAGTACAAAAACTAATAATTTAGATCAATATTTGCCTTTTTTGAAATATTAAGTTCGTATGGGAGAAAAGAATCATCCAAAACTAATCCATTTATTTAAAATCTTTAAAATCAAATACAGTGCAGGTCTCCATATATTTAAAGACAGTCACGAAGTTAATTGATCAATTTATCAGCGACTTAACAGATCAACATAAGCTAGCCACCATTTGCTAAAGAGGAACTACAGATCTAATGCTAAGTACAAGGATGCACTTCTGCCAACTCGGTTTAGGTATGGAATATGAGATGAAACACAATACAAAATCTTCGTCTACTTTCAGCTATACCGATCGAACAACTTTGTATGGCCGTGAGATCATCGCATTGGAGACGTCGCCATCCTTCAGCTAGCCGCTTCCATCCAGTTGCCCAAGGGAGGCCAGGTGTGCCATATATTGCTGCAAAATCGCAAGAAAAAGGAAGAGCGGATGATTAGAAATAAGATTAATACAACCAAAAAACTCAATATTAAATTAGAGAAGCAGCTTTTGTTCCACAAAATCTCTCTCTCTCTGCCATTCTTGAATTCCTAGGAAAGACATGTTCACATTCCAATAGGAGGCAACATATAGGGAGGGATGATATCAGACATTATCACGAAAATGCATAAAACAAGGGATATCTGTTTTAATGTTCGTATGCACCAAAAGCAGACGACAAACAAAATATTCTCCCCATTCACCCGGGGGGATAAGATCGGAAAAGTTCTGTTAATTAGACCGGAAATTATACGAGTGCAATGAGGTGAGGTATGAACTTACTGAATGGTATGCATACGGTGATTTCCCTTGGCGTTCAAAATGTTTAGCCAAGATGCTCCATTCAATTGGCCCCCACTCCTCTATTTCAAAGCAATTGCCGAGTGCAGCTTTATATAACTAAAAGAGTATTAATATCTCCATTAGACAAATTTCTATCTCAATTGCCAAGTGAGGTATAGTATTCTGGATAAACAAAAGAAAATCAGATTTATATAAAACTCAAGATGCTGTAAACACAGGAGCACAAGATTAAGGAAAAACTTTTCTGCATTTCAGCTATTAATTGGACGTCATTGTCAACAAAAATATTAGAATCAGTGGTCAATTTAACATGAACAGCCAAATTGCTTCTCAAGACATTGATGCGGCCTCCGAGCTTAAGGTAAAAAAGTTTCATTTCTTGGCTCCTTAACTGCATGAACTTTGAGCTATGGAATTCATCTAGGTGTGATTTCATCAGCTATAGTAGAAAACAGAATATGTGAAGTTTAAACACCCCCTCCTTCACCCAAATTCCAAAACTTAAAAAGATAAAAAAAAATTGTTTTTTTTTCTTATAACGTGAGACAACATACCTTCCCAGTATCAGTAAGAAGCTCAGTGCCAGCAGGATAAGATGCATAGAACTGGTCAGCCCTCGAGTGTCCAGCTCTTGTCCTGCAATATTCAATTTACCATAGAAGAAAGGATGTAAACAACCAGTTTTGCCAAATTTGCTTCTCTATTGGTAGGAGTTCATTTCCACTTACAGAACTTTAGTCAAAATAAACACAATCCCAACCTTTTCAAATCAGCTTTGCAGAAAGAGAAAATTTTGTAAGCTTGAAGAAATGGAAAAACAAGTGCAGAAAAATTGCAATAACTAGATCATCTTTTTCAGGATTAAATTGAACTACACAAAATCGCATCAATATCACCAATAATCAATTTATTTTACTCTTACACTATTAAAACTACATCGAATTCAGTAACCATAATCACATACACCTTTTCTAAGATCAGAATGGCTAAGATGATCATATTACAGGACAGTGATACTAAACATGGAATGATGCTAAACATGGAATCACGTTGCAATAGCTGCTCAATACAACGCGCTTTTCGACTCCTAAATTCCACATTTTCCCCGAAAATAGAACGAGACCGTAAAGGCTTACGTATTGTTGGTGTAGGCAAAGTTGATCAGCGTAACAAAACAATAAAATCCAGTGTAAGACACGATTCTCCGAAACTTCTGAATGTTCAGAATCTCTAACCAGCCATCACGGAGCCGCTGCCACATTTTCGATGGTACGGAATGGGTATTTTACATCAACAATCCTAAAACACATGTAGGGTTCATTCAGAAATTTTACCAAACACCTCATTCACATCCATGAAAAAGGAAAAATGCTAAAGAAACAGTTCAATCTGGATTCATTTCAAATGCTGCAGTAGACAATACTCTTTACCTTGTAAAGAAATCATGAAATCGAAAGTAAAGCAGCTAAAAACTCCTTCTCAAAAACCCAACAAATTATAAAAAATGATTGAAATAAAAAGAAAAATAAAAAGAACAAAATCAGCAACCTTGCATGTGAGGTGGAGCGCCCTCCGTCTCACCGGAGAAAAGTTTCGCAATCGACGTCCTCAGCTCACTGTGTGTAGAGTGTGAGAGATGGGAGAGAGATTAGTCGTAAATGAGCTCTTTTAATCTAATTATTTATTTGGCGAAAACAAATTTCTCAACTCGAATTATAATTGATCGATTTAGACTCTAATAATCTACTTTGCAACCTTGAATTTTAATTAAAATCGAGTTCAAAATTTTAAATAAAATCGATTTTTTGTTCGATTTTCAATTTTATATTTTAGGTTCGGTAATCGAATCGAATCGAAATAATTATTTTATATAATTATATTTTATATAATAATTAATTAATATTTTAATTAAATAATTAGGATAAAAAAATATGTTTATTTAGGATATATATATATATATATATATATATATATATAATATGTTTGATCGGTTTTGATTAGGGCAATCGATCGATTTATTCTGTTCGGTTCGAAATTATAAATCGGTTCGATTCGGTTCAAAAAAATATATTCGGTTCGATTTTCGTTTTGAAAATTTTCGATCGGTCGGTCGGTTCGATCGAAATTTTTCAAACAAAAAATCCAATTGAAAATATTATTTTTAACCGAATCGAACCAATATATAATTTTGGACCGATCGAAACATACATTATATATATATATATATATATATTAATCCTAATTATTTAATTAAAATATTAATTAATTATTAAATAAAATATATAAATATATAAAAATAATATTTTCGGTTCGGTTACCGACCGAACCTAAAATATAAAATCGAAAATCGAACCGAAAATCGATTTTAATTGAAAATTTGAACTGAACCGAAAACAGATTTTTTTCAAAACCGAACCGATCAAAACCGATCGATTCGATCGATTTCTTGATTCGGTTCGATTCTTGTATACCCCTAGACCAATCGATGCACATCTCTGTTTATCGGGATAAATGGAGTAGAATTGTGACTCATAAATATTTTTCAACCGGGCCTACCTAGTACTGTTGACAACTCAAAATTTGACCCATGTGCTCGGCCCGGGTGCGACAATATGCCTTCAGCCCAAAAATATCGATTTTTATGTGGTCTGAGCCATGATTTTTCAGTATAGTTCGTAATCAGCCTCACTGAATGTATTTGATGGGCCGGTTCTGGCCCATGAACTGGCCCTTCTGTCTGTCCGGTGCAGTTTGTAATTTGGCTAGTTGACCATAGTTTCGATTTCGGTTCCGATCCATTTGATCCCTTTACATGTGATGCGAGAATCGATCACTGATATACAGAATGACAAAATTAACCTTCACATATCGAGTTTGATACATTTTTTTTTTGGTCAATTAAATACAGAAATTTTAAAGACCGCGTCACTGTAGACTCGAACCCGGCACCTGGCGCCGGCGTTAACCACTCTACCACTAGGCCAACACACGCACACTCGAGTTTGATACATTTTGATCGAATAGTATCCAACAAGAAATCAAATTTCATAACAGGCAATCTTCACACAACCTTAGGTAAAATCTAGGCCAAGAAAAACTGTGTGCAGCAGCTAAAAGCTCACTTGAAGAACTTCCTCAGGCCGTCGAAAAGCCTCAGCGCCTTCAGCTCGCCGCTCCTGATATCTCTCAGTCGCCTTCTCAGTATCTGGTGCAAAGACACAAGACGATGATCATATCAAACAAGCTTATGCAAAACATCAAGAATGCAAAAATGATCGAATCAAACTGCTAGAAGTCTTGAAATCATTCAGCAGCCGACAGTTTCAATATGTTTTGTTCTTTCTTTTCAGACAAAAAGTCGTTTGATAGGCTTAAAACCTCTGTTTCATATTGTGCACGAAACAGCATCCTTCGTTCACTGGTGCACAAATCAACAGCAAGCTGCTTCAGGAACACTTCCTGTTGAGAAGCTTCGGGTTTGTCACATCCAAATCCATTGATCCAGCGGTCTGTCGAGCAGCAGCACAAGATCTTAGCTACGCCATTCATTCAGAGAAAACGTGTTTCTGGATTCTTCTAAGCACTCACCTGAAGGAACTTGGAGTACTTGGATATGCTGGCCTCACAAGCATCAAGTATGAACTGCAGCGCGTCCTCTATTTCACCATACCTCTGAATTGATGTCCTTCTTGGACGTCGTGGCTTATTGCTAGGGGGCTTGATGCAGCACCAGCATGAAAATTTGACCTGTGCTGCTGCTGCTTAGATTGCTGCTAAAAGTATTGTTTCTTCCTTGGCAGTGATTCTTAGTTTCTAGCAGTTGATAAATGATTACTAACAGTTGATAAATGATTACTAGTTTTTGGAATTTGCACACAAGTTCTTGAGAAAAAGGTAATTATACATTGGTCATGGTATTTTGGTGGGAATAATTTTTGTTCGATTTAGATAATTGAGTGATCAGTCGAACTCGAGTAACTCCCTTTTTTTAATGTTCTCAATACTTTTGCTTATTTTCTTGTCTCTTTAATTATGTTATGTTGTGATTTCGGTTATATTTCGATTGGATGAAATCAATTATTATAAGGATTAGATTAGGTGAAACTGTGATGGGTGGATTTTGTTTAAATTAATTGTTTGTTACATATTTTGTTCTTGATTGGATTGTATATTTTTATGATTGATCACTATTTAGACATATTTATCGTGTTGATTCGATGTCCAAGAGATAATGACTTTATAATAGAGATACGAGACACATAATATCAATAGAACGAGATATTGATAAAATGTGTGAGAGATTTCCTACCATTAATACTTTTGTGAATAATATATTAATAATGATTGGATACTATGATCCTAGCTTGTAATCCACACTTTAGTATGCCCTAGAAGGGCCTGTAGTTAATTTTGAGATTACATTAGGTAATTGAAGTCATGAGAATCACAAGATCCAATTGGTTCAGTTGAGAGAGGTATAATTGCAAGTCCATCAATGGCTAATCCCTATGACAACTTTTATCTTCACATTTTGTCCTCAATTGCCTTCGTCTTCATTTAGTTAAGCAAAATTTCTGTAATTTGTTTTAACTAATTGACTACTCATTTAATTTTATTAGTTATCAAGACATGTGGAATATGACATTGCTCGACTTTAAGTGCAATTACATCGTATCTTTGCGGGGTATAACTAAAAGACGGGCACTATATAAACACAAATTGATGAATTTGACTATAAGTATGTATACATGACAAAAAAAAGAATTATAATATTTGAATATACGTTAGATTTTGATTTGCTATAAATATATTGTCACTGTATTTGATACAGTTATAGTTATGTTTAATAGAAAAAACTTCTCAATTGTGAGTTATACGACGTCAAAATAATGATACCCCGCTCATCTTAATCATATTACTAAATATTTAACTTAGAAATTAATTTATAAATTACTATAGTTAGAAAAATTAAAAAGTTGGTGAGTGTTTAGTGGGGTGGGACAACACTAAGTATCTACCAAATATCACAAATTGTCAAAATAGTGACATCAAACTATTATATACTCTAATGAAGATCATTAAATATGTTTGGGGCTAAATTGCAATTTCACAAACTACAGGGACTACGAATACACACAGAACACATACCAACAACAACAAGAAATATCCTCCACGGTTGGAATGTTTTACCAAGAAAACGAACATGATAGCAGCAAGCACCTCAATTGTTTCCTGCAACGCCTATCTCCCGCCACTCAAACTTAATTCCTCTCTTCCAAAATCATCATTTGCCCCTCCCAAATCCCCAATTTCAATCCCTATTGACTCGGACTACAGCTGTGAAATCGTAAAAATCTTGCCATCAATCCTGAAGCCGGCGAAATTGCGCCGGCGGAGTTCGTTGAACGCTCAATCCCCGCAAGACCCATCTCTTGTTTCCGCTTCTCCGGACGGAAATGAGCTCCTCGAAGACGGGGAAACCGGCGGCGACGGCGGTGGAGAGGAGGAGAGGGACTGGACGACATCGTTCCTGCTGTTTGCTTTCTGGGCTGGTCTCATGTACTATGTTGTCTTGCTCGCTCCTAACCAGACACCGGTAGATATGATTGTGTTGCTTACTTCATGTTTTATTTTTTTGTTTTAATCTTTTTTTGTATACTTTATGGTAATGATAAATTTGGATTCTTGAATTCAGTAGTAATCTGATTGTGTGTAGTTAGATTTTTATAGATTTGGGCTTAATTTTAGGTAACAGATATGTATTTCGTGAAGAAGCTGCTGAATTTGAAAGGTGATGATGGCTATGAGATGAATCAGTTGTTGGTAGCTTTGTGGTATATCATGGGTTTATGGCCCTTGGTTTACAGTATGCTGCTCCTCCCAACTGCCAGAAGGTAAAGATTCACCGATTTTGTCCAAGGCGAATCCGTTTTTCTACTTTCTTGGAGGTTTCTCCTTCTGAGTAGTTTGAGAGAAGTACATATGATTAGCTTTTGGTAAAAATGTCTAAAAAAACAACTTTAGTGAAATGTTTTTAGTGTCTTGTTATACCATGTTCAACTCTATGTGTTACTGTTATTGCCTTTCTTGGTGTTTTCTCCTCATGATTTCTATGATTAGCTTATGGTGAAATGTCCAAATAACAATTTCACTATGTTAATCTCTATGTGTTCTTGTTTTTGAATTTTCCTGGCGGTTTCCCCTTTGTGATTTCTAAGAATTTGGAGAGAAGAACCTATGATTAGCTTTTGATGAAAAATGTCCAAACAAACAATTCAGTGAAATGTTATACTGTTGTATTATACTATGTTCAACCCTGTGATGTTTTATTTGTGTATCAACCATGTGTATGTTAAATTGTTTTTGTGAGAGGTTGAGTAGAGCAATCTTTGCGTATCTGGTGATGCTTTTTTGTCTTTTTGCAGCTCGAAAAGCAAGATTCCAGTTTGGCCATTTGTTGTTATGTCGTGCTTCGGAGGTGCATATGCTCTCATTCCCTACTTTGTTCTCTGGAGGCCACCAGCTCCGCCTGTTGAAAAATCGGAGCTGACGAGATGGCCATTGAATTTCCTCGAATCAAAATTAACTGCCGGGGTAAGGAGACTCTTTTCATAAAAAAGTGTCTGCAAAGAAAATCATGTGTATCTTTGAAGAAATCTCAGCTGAAAATCTACCAGTTATCCCATGAGTTCAACACTGTTCGATAGCTCCCCTTGAGTTTATGTTGTTTATGAATTGAAATTTGGTTATATGAATTAACATTTTGTCCTAAAACGTAGCTCATGGATGCATTTCCAGTCATGTTAAGTTTGACAGAATATCTAATCGTATGAAATGCATACTATGTGCAGTCGACTTGTAGATGAACATTGAGCGATGATTTGAGGCTAATCACCATTAGTTTGCTCTAGAGCTTCGTTATATCCCTTGGACATGTAGCTAACTGATTATGCTTCAGATTACATTGGCTGTGGGGCTGACCATAACAGCTTATGCATTTTCATCCGGTGGTGATGTGTGGAAGGAATTTTACCAGTATTTTCAAGGAAGCAAATTTGTGAGTGTCTTTTCTTGATGTTGCTATGCGTTTGTGTTTGATCCCATCTTAATCAATTTTGCTAAACGTGGAATTGCTATCGCGTGTGAGATTCAACCTCAATCTCGACTCTTGTTGTGACAGATCCACATCACGAGTATTGACTTCGCTCTCCTCTCAACATTCGCGCCTTTCTGGATCTACAACGATATGACTGCTCGAAAATGGTGAGGATTGTAATTTTCAAGAATTTTCAGCCAATTTTGTGGAAAAATGTGATTCTAAAAATGGTGTTATCTTGTAGGGATGGGAAAGGCTCTTGGCTTCTTCCTCTCTCACTAGTTCCATTCTTAGGTCCTTCCCTCTATCTTCTCCTCCGGCCTTCGTTGTCAGTTGCTCGAGAGGCAACCGTGCCAGCTTCAGACGAGGCATGATGAACGAGGTCCTCTCGTTGCACATGTCATCATGGTCCTGTTGAAAGAAGAAACGTTTGATGGTGAGTGTGATGAAGCAATGTTGAAGGGGATAAGGTAACATGATCTGCTATAGACTCTTCTTGTAAAGAAGATGCATTTTGTAGTTAATCCATAACATATTTTGATGATTGTTGGGAGTGAAAGTGAAAATTTGATGATATGATAATTGGTTTGGTATGATAAAAAATATAAATTTTGTTTAAAAGTAAATGAGATTTTTTTCTTGTAAATGAAATTTTTATTTATCGAGTGATACAATGAATGTTAATTTAAATAAATTTCGATATTTATTCATAAATGACATGCACTTTGCTTAAAAAGCAATTTGGGTGTTTGTTTATAACAAATGATACAATAAGTAAATTTGCAAATAAGACTTTGCTTAAATGCAAATGAGACTTTTTTTTGGTCAATCCACAAATAAATTTAAAGACTGCATCACGGTTAATTTAAACCAGAGACATTCAGACATCGACCATTCTTATACTCCTTCCGTCCACCAAAAACGTGCATTGATTTTAGTGGCACGGGTTTTAAGAAAAATGTAATGAGTGTAAAGTAAATATGTATAAAAATGTATGTCATTGGGATAATAAATGAATATATTAATGGATTGTGAGTGTTTTTTTGTAAATAAGTGGATAAGTTGAGGGTAAAAATGTAAAGTTGGTGTTTCTAAAAAAGGAAAGTGCACATTTTTGGTGGACGGACCGAAAAAGAATTAAACGACGTTTTTATGGACGAAAGTAGTATTAAGTCAACACACGCACACAAGACTTTCTATAATAGCAAGTGAGAGGGCTGAATCGGACGGATTGTGGTGCCGGGTCAGGTCTGGATGCAGGTCAAACGCACGGATGGTCTGTCCGCAGCGTAGGTCGAGTTGTACCAATTTTTTGTGTAACAAATAGTATATGATTCTTTTTCCAGTCTTAACTAGTAATTTCAATCACCACACTCTCAGGTCGGATATAATAAAAGTTAATTAATGAATCTCGTGTTAATCAGGATAAAGTGATGGATAAATCATACTCCCTCCGTTGCAATAATAATGGTTTCGTTTTTTTTTACAAGTAGATTAAGAAAAATTGTGTTTTGTATGTAAAGTAGTGGGTGATACGAAATTCGAGTTACTTTTTAGTGTAAAAAATGTTTTATTTTTTGGAAACGGGTCAACTTAATGGAACAAAAAAAAAAAACATACCAATAATAATGGAACAAACAGAGTATTTCACTTCGTTAGATGGGTATATCAGATATCTCGTCGTCGATCACTTCAATCAAATTAATAAATCTTACTGGATAATCCAATCACTTTATATAGTGGAAAATAAGCTTTGGAATGATAATTTATGTTAAGCTATCATTATCTATCTTATCAGTCAAAGTAAACAAGAATTTGATTTTATTTTCCTATCTTGATTTAATAGTAGCATATCATTTAGTTTATTAGAGTAGCACGTACAATTCAGAACGAATATTATGAAATTGAAACTCTCTTCAATCCACATTAATATGTTTAGAAATATTTATTAGGTGCTAAGTATGTTTAGAAAATCTTATTTAATTTTGGTTAATGTCTACACACTAGTAATCAAATATGTAAGAAGAGTCTAAAATTATTGGCATACTTTGAAAAATGTTTAAAGTGTCTAATAACTTTATACCATATAATATTTAAAACACTAAAATTATTGGCATTACTTTGAAAAATGTTTAAAGTGTCTACTAACGTATTCGTATTTTTTTTTTTCGTCCCACTCAAGATGATATGTTTCATTTATATGAAATAATTATCTTTTCAAAAGTTGTGGGACCTACCTATTTTTTATCACTTTAATCACTTTATATCTTTATCCTAAATAACCGTGTCGAAAAAAATGATCATCTTGAATGTGACGGATGGAATATTAAATTTCGATAAATAAAATCTATAACTTCAGAGTTCAGATACGATGCATTGATAGAATATGAAAGCAATGGTGTATTTGTCTAATTACTAACTTGGTTGTCTAGTTTAATATGGAGCACTAACTATATTACTTTAATTCACACCACAATATAAAAGAAAGTTGAAAGTTAAATACTAAAAGGCTGTAAATTTTTTACTCTTTTAGTTTTGGTGAGTAATCAATATACAAAATTATAATCTTAGATTCATTAATTATTTGAAGCTCTTAGTTATGATTCAAGTGAATTACCAATAATACCCCCACAACAAACCCACGAAAATTAGATCATTATAACATTTGATTTTGAACCGAATCGAATCAAAAATCGATTGGTTGACCCGATTTATATCCAATTGATTTTCGATTCGGTTCAAATAAATTAAAATCGCGATGATTTTATATTTTAGGAGAATGAGGCGAATCGAATCGCTAATATCATTTTATATATTTATATATTGGATATAATAATTAATTAATATTTTAATAAATAATTACAAAACCAAATTTTAAAAATATATATGATCTAATGTTTCGATCGGTTTTTTACCTACCAAACGATATTTTAAATCATTCGATTCATTAATTATTGGAAGCTCTTAGTTATGATTCAAGTGAATTACCAATAATACCCCCACAACAAACCCACGAAAATGCTCAAACACTATAGTGGAAGGAAGACTGACCCCCAAAAAATGATTATTTTAAAGTATGAATTTAGCCCAATAAAATTTATTCTCAATTTATTTCACAATTTTTGTTTAAATTGAAAAACTCCATAATATTTAAATAGTCATGATATTCAGCCTCGGTAATAGTTACATTATTTATGAAAAATGTATAAAATAATTAAAATGATAAAAAATCATTTAAGGTCCATTTTATAATTTTTGAAAGATATTTATTTATAAAAAAAATAAAATATATCAAATTAACATATTATTTTGAATGTAGTTCAAAAAAATATAAAAATCTTGATGGGACGGAGGGTGAGAGTAAAAGATATATATATTGAGTAAGCTTTAACGCTTTTACTTGTACGATACACACAGTACACACCAACTTTATAATTTCAATTAATTTCACAATCAACATTCTACAAAAACCCTTTGCCCCAAGTCTTCCCCTCGCCTCTTTTCCCTAAAATACAAAAATCACACACACACACTGCCCTCCCTCCTCTCCCTCTCTTCTTCCCTCTCTAGAACGGAAGGAGGTCCACCTATATAGACCTTCATTGCATTAACAATTTATACATACTATTCTTCATCTGCGCATAATTTTATACCCAAGTAGGTGTTTTCATACACATATATCTATAGATAGATATATATAGAGTTATTGGTTGGGGGGATTCAGGAAGAAGAAGATGAGCAGTGGGGTTAAGGGAGGTGCAAGTAGGGTTTCGATTCCGAGCGGCGTTAAGAAGACGATCGAGAATATAAAGGAGTTTACTGGCCAGAAGCACTCCGAAGATGAGATTTATGCAATGCTCAAGGAATGTTCGATGGATCCCAACGAAACTATTCAGGAGCTTATACTTCTCGGTGAATATTCCTCTCTCTCTTTATAATAAAAAACACTTTTTCTGATTTTTTTGGAAGATTGTTATGTCTGCTTGATGTTTGATCTCAATTTTTGATTTTGATCTTAGGCGCCACTGGGAATGGGGGATTTGATTGTTGATCTGCTCTTTCTTTGCTTCGTGTTAGCTATGTAATCACGCCTGTGCTGGTGTTCTCTGTTGTTTCGATTTCAATACTCTGTTTTTTAGTGGGAATCGGAAAATCTACGGAGTTTTGCTTTTGTGGTTGCATTCCAGTGATTCTTGACTTGCCCGTGTGTTGATTTCTTCCTTTTTTTGTACTGAGCAAGCTTTTCTGTTATGAAAAAACTGATTTTATTTGTGCTGCACCTTTTTTCTTCCTCTTTTGTTTGTTTCTTATGTGTGAACGATTTTTTTTTTCAATATCATGTTTACCTGCTTTGAGTTTAATTCTTGTATTCTGCTAACAATTTTGGATGTCTTTTTTTGGCTTTCCCGTGGTTCAATTTGTTTCGGACAGAGATGGACTGAGATGCAGTTCTAAATTCATCGAAATGGGTTTATGAATCTCTTGAGATTGTCTGGCATTCGATTATCCTAGTAAGATTTTGGTTGTGGGTAGAAGGCTGTCCAGGATTTAGTTATGCCTGTGATTCCCAGTAATAAGTAGTGCATCACTTCTGTAGCCACAATATCGGTGCATAACTCCCAATTGCTAGCAATATAAGCATACACTACTTGCTTCAAGTTTGTTTTGAGGGAAGGGCGATCATATTTGCATGTTTAATAGGCTTACAGGCTTAATGTTATTTTATTATAAATTTTCAATTTACGAACAGCAGACTGATGTCTATTTTAATATTGCTAAACAGATACCTTTCATGAAGTGAAAAGAAAACGCGACAGGAGAAAGGAGGTAGTGCTGCGTCCCAGTTTAATGACCCCTCTTTTGTTGTTTTGACCTGCTTAAGATAATTTATTCCAGCTTTGTCTTACTGTGTAAGACTGTTCTGTTTTTTTTTTTGTTTTTTAAATTATGTTCATAATGCCAGAAGTACCTGTTGTAAATCCCAACATAGTACATTACTTCTCTTTGCAATTAAAGTTAAGGTCTGGTCAAGAGGATAAAATCTCATAGTTTACTTTTGTACTTTCCCAGAATCAAAATAAGGAGCCTGCCGAGAAGTGGAAACCTGGTATCCAGACAAGACCAAACAGAGTTGGTGGTCGTGGGAACTATCCATCACGATATGTACCTCATGGTGAAGAAGCCTGCATTTGTTTCCATACCATGTCATATCACTTTATGCATGCCTTTTTATATTGAATTATTATGCTATATTCTTTTTGTAATCATAGTTAAGATCATGTTTAGCTCTGCTGGTGGAGTGCTTCCTTTGTTCTTGGGTCCTGAAGATTTGTTTGATGTTATTTTAGGAGTTTCTTGGGATAAACATTTTGGTGTAATCTATTATGGGGTTGGCAAACGTGGGTACACATGTGCTCGGATGAACCCTTAGAAAAAAATGTGCTAACACTTCCACAGAAAAATGCTTGGATGAACTATTCTCCGCTAGCGTCCTCTAGTTTTTATGTGATGGTTTTGTTTCTGTAGGACTATAGCCATACATATGTGCATGTATGTAATAAGCTCTATGCAATAAACCCGGCATAGGTGCTAGTCAACACACAGGCACCACAACTTTGGCCTAGATGGCTAGTTTAAGCGCTGCGCAGTGTAGGCAGGCTCTAGGTCTAGATGGGCTGATAGCTGGGTCTAGACTGTTGTAAAAACATTTAAAAATATTTTTCTGTATTTCTTGTTGAATTTGATGATATAATATGGTTTTTGATAACATTATTGCAAAAAAGGCTGTATACTACTAAATAGCAAAGAAAAATATTACTAAATTAACAGGGGTTTGAGCAACCTCTTGTTCAAAAGTTGCTATTGCCAAGGTGCATTGGTATTTGGAGCCAGTCCACTGATATTGAGCTGTTGTGATGATTGGAATATCTGTAGTATTGGCGTCAGGGTGTAAATGTATATATTTGCATAAGAATTATGAAGTCAGAAAATCTGTTTTCTCACTCTTTGCTTTCGGGTATTTCCTTATATCTTCTTAATTTTGTCAAGATGCTGGTGGTGGAAGAAATTTGCCTGCTATAAAGGAAAGTTCTACCAGTCACCTTACTGAGAAAGGCACTAGCAAGGCTCCCTTAGCTGCTCCACAAGATGTGAGAAAGAGTGAACCTTCTTCTGGTACCAGGTGAATGGCTGGCTCTGACCTTCGAATTTGCATATATTCTGTTATGCATCTTTTTTGAACCATCAAAACTTACTTTTATGATGCCCATACTGTATGTGATGCTTTGGAGACCCCCCACTCCCGTCTCCCAACCTAATGTTTTGTTGAAGTCGTTCTCTTGTTGTCTTTGCAGCCTGATTACTGGTGTTTCTAATGGTCCATCTGGGACTACCCCCCAGAGTGCTAATCCAATTGCTATTGATAATAAATCAGAGAAACCGCTTTTGGTTGCATCCCCAATTGATTCTGTGAAAAACCTCAATGCTCCTCCGGTGAAGGACATTCAGCAGCACCAGATACTGGAGTCATCTGAAAATGCTACATCTATTCCTTCAGCCTCAGGATCTTATTTCTCTTCTTCAGATCCAGTGCTGTTACCATCTCAAGATTCTCCACCCCCTAGTGCAGTAGGTAGCATTCATCGTGAAATGGGGAGCCAGCGAGCCTGTGGGCAAATCATTGATGATAAACCTACTGGGAACAAATCTGCTTCTCCCGAAATACGTATGCTATTTTTGTTTGTTCTTATATATATTTTTCATTTTCAGAATACTGAGACCTTTTTGAGGTGCCATAGAAAGTTACTAATGGAATTATTCTTTTGAGACCTGTATTAGCTACTTCAGAGGTTGGAATTGCCATTGAACAAAAGATGCCAAATGATCTTCAGAGGGTTGGAAAGAATCAGCATTTTGATTCTACACAAGCTCCATCTTCTACAGTCAGTGTTTCTTCTGGTAGTAGGCCTTCATCTAATTACAATAATCGGTCTCAAGTGATTGGTCCCCAAAAAGGTATGCATCTTTATGATGCAATGTTAAAAGTTGGTATATTCTCTGATAATGGTTCAGTTTTACTGCTTGATGGTTTCTGAACTAAGTATGGAGTTTATATTTTAAAGAACTATTATTTAGGAGTTTACATATTTATGTACTAGTGGTGATTTCATTATTCATCTTATTGTTTATCCTTTTGCTTTTTGTAGCTTATGATTAAAGTTTCCCCTTGAGTATATATTGAAACACATAATTCTATTTGTTTCAAAATAAAATTGGTTGCATCTTTCTCGGATACTATGATACTCTCAATCTTGTAACTTGAGCACATATATTAGCATTAGGTATCAAGTGCAAGACAATGTATTTGATTCCCATAGCATCTGACACTGATCTTATTGAATATGAATTATGGGCCATCAATTGCTAACAGTGGTTGTGTCATGTGTGCATCTTTGAAACAGTTGGTCCTGGCAAAGAGTGGAAACCAAAATCAACAAACCCCAATGTTAGTCAGGGTGCCACTGCAGCTCCTTTGTTAGATGTTTCTACAGTGTCTATTGGAAGTCATCCTGAATCGCTGACTACTCCTGCTGCAGCCACTACAAAAGAAGCAACTCTGGAGCTGCAGAAGAAGTTAGAGGAGTCCCACATTTCAGAGAACCAACATGTGATTATTCCAAATCACCTACATGTCCCTGAAGTTGAGAAACTTGGGTTTTGTTTTGGAAGTTTTGATGCTTCCTTCGCTTTGGATATCAACCAAAATGGTCTTCCATGTGATAAGAGTTCATCACCGTCAGAATCCTTTGGGACTATTGATGAACCTGTGAAGGATCTGGAATCAAGGTGCCTTTATCTTTCCTAAGTTTATATCCAAGTTCTCTTTGTACCTTACATATAATTTTGACATGCTTTGGTTTGACAATGATGTTTCTCCAATCTATGTATATTATCAGTGTAATTGTATATGATTTTGATTATTGATAAAGTCGCATATTCAGATTGTGATATCCATGAATTCATGTATCAATTAAACATTTAGGGGGGCATTTACTTTTCATGATTGATAGAATACATGATAGAGTATTTTTATTACTATGATTTCTCCAATCATACCATGGCCTTGTGATATCCCAAAGTTCCAATTCATCTTAGTTAACCATCTTAGTAAACAATGGATTGGCCTATACTATTTTATCTATCTAGGCTAATCCTTAAATGTAAATGCTCCCTTAAATATATGTTATTATATTCCTTTGATACAGCTTTCTAGGTTCGCAATATGAGATATCATTAATGAAAAAATATTTTCGTCTGTATTTCAAAATGGTCTGAATATGCTTGCAAATGAAAGGGGTATGCATTCAAAAAGAATAATTGCAATTGTTCAAATTGTTGATCACATAATCCTTCAAATACTGAATCCTATATTCCTACGTGTTGCCAATCTGATCTATCACTCAAAATAAATGCTCACTAAGGGGCATGCGACATTGACCTGCACCATTCATGTAGCATCTTGTTTGTTAAGTTGCAGATAAGCATTCACGTGAACAATTTCTGAATTCCCTTGTTTTCAGGGTGCTAATTTGAAATATCCTGCTTGAATGTTTAAGGCTCGAGGCTGGGTTCTTTTCTTTCTGAAATGTTGTAGTTTCTATTTGGCTACAGCAATCAAGCTTCATCGGCAGCTGTGGAGGTTACTGAACTGAAGTATCCTGAACAACCCCAATCACCTTCACAAGGACAGGACAAATTTGCATCTGGTGAGGTTGAAGTCTCATCCTCTGTCACCACTGATTTCAACGAGTCCATCATAGAGGTTGCTCCTGGAAGCCAGCCACATCCTGTGGTTCATACTTCTTCAAACTATGGTTTTGGTTTCATACCACCAATATTGGGTGGCCAGCTCCCAACTTCTGACAATTCAGAGTCTCAGGCTTGTGATGCTCCTCGACTTCCTGGGTTTGTTGTATGTTCTCATGTATCATTTATCTGTTCATTTTCATACTTTATGTGTTACTTGCTAAAATAAGCACATAAATGACAAGATCCATGATACTGATCTTGTCATTTATATATTTTTAATGTTGGTTCGCATCTTCACAATCTCAGCCATTAATGTCAATGATATGCTGAACAGGTGCCGCAATCTTTTGACCCTGCCAGCTATTACGCACAATTTTATCGTTCCAGCATGGATAGTGATGGTCGCATTTCCCCTTTTCACGCTGCTGGAGCTGCAAACAAGTTTAATGGAAATGCGGCATTGGTCTCTGCACAGACTTCTCAGACTCCTCAAGAGGTTTGGGAACCTAATCTCTATAATTTCCTTTTTTGCTCCTTATGTGCTGCTTGTGAACTTTGAATAAGTTAAACCTTGATTGGTTTTACTACAAAGAATGGAATTTCTTAAAGGTATATCCTTGTTCATCACGTCATTAATATTGTGAGTTTGTTAGTTAGCTTTGCCCTTATCTGGTGAAAATCACATTCCGGGGATAAGAAGCCTGTGTTGCTAGTTCCTTATGATTCATTCTTGTAAGTACTGTATTACAATTGTTGGCTATGGATCTATCAAAGCATCTGGCCAAATGATGTTTGCTCTTGTAATATATATTCATTTATTAATTTAGGAGAGTTACTCATTTCAAGTGGTCTGATTACCTTGCTATAGTTTCCGAGGTAGTGGTCTGTTGATCATATTTTGTCATGGACATACCTGTGTGGAAATTGCTTCTTATGTTGATGGATGTTTATGGCTGAAAAACCTGTTTTAGTAGCATGAAAAATCACTGGTCAAACTTAATTGAAAATTGACACTGTTTGTTTCTTTGTCTCATTTATAGTCATACAAACAGTTCACTTTTGTTAATATGCATTATGCTTTTGGTTGATATCACATACATAGATTTTGCTCTTACTTGGCCAGGCTGCTGTGATTTTGATATTTACCTTAGTCATAAATTTGTAGAAGATACTTTGTAAATTTACTGAATTGATGTAACCCAGTTGCAGGGTGGTGTCCCTATGGTTCTGTCCACGGCATCTCCGACACCGCTTGCGACTCAAGCTGCTGGGGTGATGCAGAGCTCCGTACCTGCACCGCAGCAGCCTCATCCTGTATTCCGGCAACCACCTGGGGTTCATCTACCCCATTATCCTCCTAGCTACATTCCATATGGTCCCTATTTCTCCCCATTCTATGTCCCACCACCCACAATTCATCAGTTCTTAAGCAACGGTGCATTTCCTCAGCAACCTCACGCTGGCAGTTTATATCCAACTGCACCTGGGACAGCTGCCAAATATTCAGCTGCACAATATAAGCAAGGATCAAATATAGGGAGCTCTGCTCCGACAGGAGTAGCTGGCAACTATGGGCCGTATGGTCTTTCTCCGGCTAACTACACTTCCAGTGCAGCCCCAGCTCCCGTTACTTCAACATCAAATGAGGATATTGGTGTCCCACACGTAAAGGATAATAATGTCTATAGTAGTGGCCAGCAGGTATTGTTTATCCGTAAAATTTTACTATCAGTTATTGTAAAAACTAGCAATATCAAGGAGTCTCATGATCATAATTTTGAGATTATGCCTTTTGCTCCTAGCTAGGTTGTCATTATTGATATTGCCATTAGATCAGTGAAAATTTGAGAATGATGCTCATTACCGATACATATTTCTATATAGTGAATTATTATTTTCATCCAATTACATACTTGCCAGAGTTAATAGTGCCATAATCCGTATGCACATAGATCATAGATGTGGCTTGAAGTTAAGAAAACATTATGTACAGCGATTGGCTTGAAGTTGATAACATTATGGTTTGATTTAGACCATTACTACTTCTAGTTAGAGATGCTTCTCCTTCTGAGTTTTCCTTAAAAGTATTTGGAAGAATTGCCGATTCCATTTGTTTATTTTTTGTTGCAGAATGAAGGTTCTGGTGTATGGTTTACCACCCCGGGTCGGGATATTTCTACCTTGCATGCAAGCTCGTTCTACAACCTTCCTCAGGGTCAGCTGGCTTTCACCCCAACCCAGACAGGCCACGGAACCTTCACTGGGATATTCCACCCTGCACAGGCAGTAACACCACAAAATATTCACCCTCTGTTGCAACAATCTCAAGGCATTACAAATCCTGCTGATATGGTTGGACCAACGGGCAACGTTTACCAGCAGCAGCCGCAGCACGCACAACTTAACTGGCCGAGCAACTACTAGGAGAGGAGATGATTCTCCTTGAGGAAGTGAGGTGACAACTCGAAATCCCATTCATTACTTCTCTCAATGGAATTTCCAACCATTCTGATTGAATGGTGAGATCAGAAACACAAAGAATGCTGAAAAACTGAGTGTAAATTAATAGAAGGGGGGCCAATGAAATTGGCCGATATATTTTTGTGGTCTTCCTGTGACTGGTAACTACTATTTTCAAGTTAATTGAGGCCAGAAAACGCGCCAACCGTCTCTTTCTTGCTCCTCCTCGTAGATGGTTTTTGACTCTATAGGTCTTAGCTTCCTTGTTAGTAGAGGTTTCAATTATTTTGGTTTTTGGTTGAAAGTTTGTTGTTATAGGCGGCGGCTTCTCATGTGAGGTTCGTAGGTTTTCGTCCTCTCCCCCAATTGTTTCGCGTCTTCTCCCCGCCGTCTTTTTTCCTGTAAAGTGAGATTTTTTTTCGGGTATCAAGGAAGATGTACTTTTTCCCAACTGTTGTAATTGGCCTTGTTATATTCATATGGGGAATTTTATGTTTCTCATAGACTAATTAATCAAGAATTCAACTATTCTCTTTTTCTTTTTTTTTTGCAGGTTCCATTCTGCCCTTTGTGATTTCTGTTCTCATGGTTTTAGATTTTTCCTTTTATTTTTGGTTAATTAAATACATAAATTTTAAAGGTCGTATCACGGTGGACTCTAATCCGAAATATTTGACCTTGGGCATTAACTACTCTACCACTAGACTAACACACGCTCATATTTTTCCTTTTATTTGTTGTTGCATGTTGTCTTTAATTATTGTGCCTTTCTCCATGCAGTCATGGTGAAATATTTTCGTAACACATGGATGAAAACTGATCGCAATTAGATGGCCTATGCTAACGTCCACTAATTTGATCTTAGATATGTTAGATACCGTGACTCGATGAAATCAACCAGCATCCATTCTCCATTACACCGTCGTAACAAAATATCGATATTCGATATAAATTAGGGAAGGGAGGGGAGAAATGGAGGTTTGGTTATCTTAGTCTCTATGTCAACCAGCATATTCGATATAAATGAAGAGAGAACGAAAATAGATAGAACGTTGGTTTTTTTATTTTCTTATTAATATTACAACTACCTCTTTGATTAGTATATAAACAATACTAATCTCAACGAAATGAAAAATGGTTATTCATTAATCTAGTACGGCACGTATAGCACAATACATATTCATTTACCATGAAAACACTAGCAAAAATACAATAAACACATCCAATAATATCATTAACATCACCCATTAAAAATATCGAGGAAATAAATATCAATAAATTTCACCACACTGCAACCGGCTGGCTATTCAAACATATATTACAACAACTACACTAATTAATCTATAATTAATTTCTTGGACTCATCGTTGTTCTCTAACTGATCCAATCTCTTAGATCTTAAAATCCTTCGTTCTACTAATTTTAATTGCTCAACTTATCCAGCAACAAGAGGAGAAGAAAAATGCTTAACAAGATATTTGGCAACAAAAGTCTAGTGAGATCTCCACGGCTTCCACTCAAGGAAGGCGTGCCACGACGCCAGCCGGCCCGGGACAGAGGCAATCCCGGGCCGTGAAGATCGTCCACGCCGGAGGGCACGTGGAGCACTACTACATGGCTACTCCTGCGGCTGTGATCATACAAAAGAATCCCTCGTTCGTCCTGGCCCGAACTGAAATTTTCCGGAGGCCGTGGGACTCTGTGGTCCATCCCGATGAAATCCTTGTGCCGGGCCAGAAATACTACGTCGTGCCTCGCAGGACAGTGAAGAAACTCAGACGTCGGATCAGGAAGTCGAGCGCAACGGGCCCGGGCTTCTCATCGACCGAGAATGCTTCCCAGAGCAGCCTATCATCCTTTAGTGGGATTCTGGTGAAGCCCGGGATAAAATCGAAGGCCCGAAACCTGCACGTGAAGTTTTTCGACGTAGACTCGACGAATCAGCAAGATTCTACTGATGCGGTTTCTAGTCCAACCGGTAAGAAGAGTGGCAACAAATCTTCAAATGGTTCAAAATTGAGATTTGAGAAAAAGGAGAGGGCCCGAATTGAATTTGCATGGGAGCCCGCTCTTCAATCAATCACGGAGTGAAGATTTCGGATTACGTTAATTTCATATTTTAACAATAATTTGATCTTGCAACTTTCCTTCTGTAGTGATGATTAACCATTGAAATCCTTGTCATCATTCAAGAATTGAATGACGTACTTTACTTTTGAACTCGTCTGGTTACTAAAATAAGTCTATGGATCAAATGGACAATGAATTCTTTGTAAAAGATTAGTTGATTAAAATTGGGATAAATAATTTGATAGTTATTACAATCCTATCTATATTGGTTGGATTAAAATTAATGGAGAATAATTTAAAGGATTAAAATAATCCCGGCTTTGTGATATCCTCAAATATTAATCCTTAAAGTAAACACTTGATTAGGTTGAATTAATTTTATCTATCCAACCTAATCATGCAAAGTAAACACCACCTTAGAGGATTATTTCAATCCTACCTATATTGTTTGGATTAAAATTAATGGATAATAATTTAAAGGATTAAAATAATTCCGGGCTTTGTGATATCATCAAATATTAATCCTTAAAAGTAAACACTTGATTATGTTGGATTAATTTTATCTATCCGATCTAATCATGCATGCAAAGTAAACACCCCTATGTCTATTCAAATGGACAAGAATGTAAAAGGTTGAGCTCGAGTAATTTGATATTGAAACCACATTCTTCATGCTCTATAGCAAAGATAGTCTTTTCCTTTTGAATAATAATGAAAGTAACTAAAGTTTTGCATGATTTTTTACGTTTTAATGGAGGGTTTAATACTTTTTACATAAAAGCCTATAAAAAGTTGCCCTAATAATTTAGTCAGGTTTGAATAAATGTTTGGTAGATCCAACATGCATCATGCAATAATGAGGCCAATTTAGGTACTTTTTTTTTTTTTTTTGGAAGGCAAAAGATTTTCCTTACTCCTAACTTACATTAATTTAGACCTAATTTTATTTTTATATATGTTTTTCCTGACACGGTGGACTCGAACCCGAGACCTTTGGCCTCGGACATTAACCACTCTACCACTAGACCAACACACGCACACTATATATACTTTTCTTTGTGTAGGAAAGTAGTTCAAACAATTTACACTGTTGATTTAAAAGAAATATTTAGTTTTGGAATTGTAAAGATTATGCCATATTTGCCAAAATTGTGATTTTTTTTGTATCTCTGTTTATCTATGATGATTTCTTTATTTTTAGCTTCAATCTCTATTTCATTTTATGGGGTCTCGTTTACTTTGTTGGATTATGGCGAATAGTAGAAATTATCGAACAATATCAAATGTTAATTTATTTTTCTTGGTTTTAAATAGCAGATGACCTAAAACCCTTTGATTTTGTGGATTAAGTGACTAAGAGATAACTCAACCTAAAGATGATTGAAATGATTTTAATTAACATCTCCTCTTGTTCGTACATCAAAGTATAAATGTGATATATTTATTAATTTTATGAATACTAATTTATTTATGTATTAATTAACTAATTGTATTAGGAAATCAAGATACTAGCTAGAGTGCATTTTTACAAGAATATCATCTTGTTATTTGATTGGTCTGCCCGGATAATTAATAGATAATTCAACTTATATGAATTTTGGATTCCTCAAAACTTGATTTGAGAACCTTCCATAATATCATTTGTCAAAAAAAAAAAAGAACTTTCCGTAATATGATAATATAATAGCAATATTGTTCATCTTTTCCTTGAGATTATGGGTGAAAAAAAGCGTATTTAAAAACTTAACACATTAATAATAAGATTTAGTTGCTTATAAATACACAAACTATACCTAAATTCTGATTTTTAAACAAAACTATTTTCTTGGTCAAAAAATTTAAAATGCTGGAACTTTTAATTTTTTGGAATTTTGCCCGAATTAGAATTTAGGCCACATTTAATCCTACATATAAGTCGAAAATTAATTACGTGATATTTCGATTTATAACTAATAAGCGTTTTAGTTATAAACCAAAATGTCACATAACTAATTTCTGGCTTGAAAGTAGGATGAAATGTGGCCAAAATTTTAATTCGGGCTAAAGATAAAATTAAAAGTTCATGCATTTTTTACCGAGAAAATAATTTTTGTTAAAAAACCAAAATTTTAGATATAGTTCGTGTATTTATAAATAATCATAACAAAATCTTATGAATGTTAATATGATTAAAATAATTCGGAGAGCAAGTTAAATTCGTTTTTTTAAATAGATTAAAGCATGTGTGAGAATTAGAGATAGGACATTAACCTACCAATTTATCTATCTAGCGACATCGATCAACCGACTTTACATTTCTAATGTCCAATTCTAAGACAGTTGCACCACGTGTTTTAGGGTTTGTACAATTTTGAAATTTTAAATTTGTGCTATTGTGGAAAATTATATATTTTAAGGGCAACATTAACACCACGTACCAATTACTTAAATCACATACACTCATTTCAATTATCACGTTATAGACTTCCACTTGATGCATGAGTTAATTAAAAGTTATAGTGATATTTATACTGTGGGTATAACTTCATAATTAAAAATTATATCATGAATTCTTCTAATATTTTTCGGATCATAAAAGCGACATTTCAATATGCAGAAACTCGTAATAATATACTCCCTATGTCATATTATTATTGGCTCGTTTTCTTTTTTGGGTTGTCCCACTATTATTGGCCCGTTTCAAAAAAGGAAACAATTTTACACTAAAAAATACTTCGATTTTCGTGACACACACTACTTTAGCCACAAAACATAACTTTCATTAATCTATGTACAAAAAGAAATGAACCAATAATGTTGAGACGGAGGGAGTATAAGTTTATGAGCTTCTAGTCATAAACCTACTATATAAATAATTTCAGCTATATGTTTCTTTTCATTTCATATATGTACTTATCTTCTTCCTTCTTTCAGTCTTCAATGAAAAACTCGCTTCTTATATTTATATTTATATTTCGTTCAATGATCCTATATACATTAATTAAAATTTGAAGGAAAAGCAATAATAATATCATGCCATGTGGTACCATATGCAATGTCTTGAGTACTTTTAGGACATCCAGTTTCGAATTATTTAGGCTTCACCAATTTGAAACTAACCGAACTTCGGGTATCAATCAATATAATATATTCCATACAATCGGTATTAAGTAAAAGAAAATCAAAATAAAAAATTATACTCCATCTGTCCCAATATTCATGGTACGTTTTTTTTCACACGTAAATTAAGGAGAGTTGTGTTTTGTGTGTAAAGTAATGGGTGACACGAAATTCGAAATACTTTTTAATGTAAAAATTATTTCATTTTATGGAAACGGACCAACTTAATGAAACAGTCCAAAAAAGAAAAACGTGTCATGAATATTAGGACGTATTGAATAATACTTTGACAAATGAGATAAACAATAAAATATTTTGAATTTTTTTAGTTTTTCGATAACTTAGGAACCGTACGTTGATGTATGGGTGTGTTCTAGACAACACATGACCTGTAATTGGTTTTAAAAATATTTGAGAATATAAATATCTGAGAATTTATCATCACATATTAATTAATAGGTGTAGTTTGCAGGTTGGAGAATATGATAGTAGTTGTTTCAGTTATTGCGCCAATATAATCACCAAACATTTCGCTTTCAATTGATTATCTACAAAGATAGGACTATAGCCTACTTGTGTGCTCTTATTGCCTCATACATATATATTAATATACTTTTGTATAGACACTTCTTATAATATAAATATGACGACTAATCTCACTTAATGAAAAATTAATATAAACTCTTCAGATTCAATGCACAAATTATGATGTATATAAACAAATGTATAATTATATACAGAAACATGCATATAACTAATTCATTTCTTTTGGACACGAATATTTAAGAGAATGATATAAAATATATAAATGAGACATTTTAAATGAGACTGAAATAATATTAAATAACATTCGATTGATTTCGAAGTAGAGCTTCCATAAAGAATTATGGACGGTATTTTACAACGAGAAGATTCTTAGGTTTTCGTCTAATTATTGTTTTGATTCCACTATGCAAATTATTATAATTATTTTAGAAATAAATCATACCTTACAAAAGGTGGGTATGAGTCTAAGGTGACTACAATCACCACTATTTTAAGTACCATCATTGTTACATTTTAAGTAGTTCGATCTAATACTTGATTCGAAATTATTTATTCCACCAGTCAAAACTCATTTTTTTAATCATCTAAAGATTTACATGTCTAAGACAGATATTTTGTGAAATAAGTTATTGTACTTCATCCGTCCTGATATTGTTGACATATTTCTTTTTATACGTAGATTACGAAGAGTTATGTTTTGTGTGTAAAATAGTATGTGATATGAAATTCGAGATACTTTTTAGTGTAAAATTATTTCTTTTTTTGGAACGGACCAACAATAACGGGACAACTCAAAAAAGAAAACGAGTCAATAATAATGCGACGGGGGTAGTGTAACAAAGAAAATTAGAAATAGGTAAAAGGCGGTATGAATCATATACAAAAGTGTTATGGTATTTACCACTTTATCATATAATAATTTCTTACACGCACGAGAAAAGTTCATATAATTAGATAAACAACACTATCATATCCATCAACACATTAGCTTGGCTGCCAATAAATATATGAAGCTTGCTCTTCTTGCACTTCAATTCTATCCACTCTCTCTCTCTCTCGAACACAGCCCTTTTCAAGAAATCTTGGTATTTCAAAAAGATGGACTCTGGACCATCTCCTTCATCTCTATCTTCGGTCACAAACAAAGATGAGTTTGAAGGGCTAGAAGTGGCGGAGTTCGACGCCGACACGCTATGGGAGCTCCTCCACGACGAGCCTGCGGTGCAGGAAGAAGCATACCGTGGTGGCGCAGCTCCGAAGCAAGATGTAGAGGTCATAGACTCGAATCCCAACTCAATCATTGAGAGGTATTGGTGCCTCAACGACGACAACAACATGGTCCAAGATTTCGACTGGTTTCGTATAATGGAAGAAACCTCAATGCCATGCAATGACATGGGAGGCTGGTTTGGGGAGACATGCATGGAAGAGATTCTTGAAATGGGAGACTACTCATTTTCACACACTTCACACACTGCAATTTTTTCTGATGAAATTGGGTATATTGGATTGTGGCATGATAGTTAGAGATTCCTCCACACCAATGGTTGAAATTAAGAACTTCTTCAACAGCCCTTTTACACATAAATTTAGCAGATGGTAACAAACTAGTTGCCACTAGCTATAATACATACTTTTCACACTTTGTAGATACGGTGAGAAACCCGATTTCTCGTTATAAAGTACTGTAATTTTCCCTCTTTTATTTGGTTCTCGAGCTTAGGGATATCAATGAGCAGATTTTATCAAACCAATAAATAAATGTCGGTTCTAATTCTAAAACCGACCCATTAGATAATTTAATTGATCCGAACCGAACCCTGACCATTAACTATGAATGAAACGATGCGAATCTAAGCGGATCTGGAACCAAAACCAAAATTGGAATCAAAACTATTGCTTTAAAATTTAATTGGTTATGAATGATTCGGATCGATATGGATAAAACCAACTCATTGACAAGACTACTTAAACTTAGGCTTGTCAATAGACGAGTTTTAATTAAACCAGAACCAATAGAACCGGATCCGAACCGGACCATCAAACTATTGCTCTAAACGGTCCGGGTCTAAAGTGAGACCTGGAACCAAAATCGCTACTTTAAAATTTAATGAACTATGATGGTTCTGAATCGGTCGGATAAAACTCACTCATTGACATCCCTATCCGAGCTATTAACCGATTACACAACATCAAGAGACATTGATAACTCCATTGATAAAAGCATCAAACTTGAATTACTTGAGAAGGCTGCAATCTTCTCTGTTTCCAAATCATGACATGACATACATCTCTAGTATCAATTTCAAAGAGAATTCAATTGATGAAGAAAACTTGGTAGAGATGAAAAGTTTGCTCTTTAGTAACCACCCATCTAAACAAACAAACAAGTATAATAACATTCTTGTCCCTACGACTCCTTTCATTCGCCAAGGAACTTGCGTTTCTTGGAAGTGTTCATGTAAGGCCGATGGACCCATTCTGTTGGAGCTTCTTCTTGATCCATTGTTCCTAGTTTTATCTGAAACGCCAAAGATTTACCATGAAAAATTGATTTGGTGAAGAGTCGCTAAAACATGCGTTTCTATGTTAATATAGTGGTACCTTGAAAAGGAACATTTCAAAGCGAGGACCAATCTCTTTCAGATCGATTGATTTAGGACCTCCACGTTTCTCGTAGACATGATGCCTGCATTACAGACTATGTTAGAACCGCAATGGAACAGGAAAACAGGCACAAGATGAACAAACAAGCTTAACTTGAAGAAATGTCAATGATTCCATTAATAAAATACAATCCGCATTATCTGAATATTTTCATATGGCATGCTAAGAAATCTATTTTCTCATAAGTTCTTACCAGCACCACGAGAAAATAGGCCACAAGTTCAGACAAATACCAACCTGAATGAAATCCAATCTGACTGAGGCTCACGAGCAAAAGTGATGATGCGCTTTGTGTCTGGTTTGGGCACCGGAAAAGATGCTTTAAAATGTTTGCAGTCCTCTGACCAAGCTGAAATAATGAACAAATCCATGATGATCAGCAATAGTATACCAAGCAAAACAAAATCTGAAATCTGCCTTCTGTAAACCAATATGCCAAGTTTATTAAATGAAAGACAATTATCTATCCAAGTAAGACTTCAACACCATCAAGCATCTGTCCAAGTATATATCTACAGACAGGATAATGAAATAAACAAAACCACCAAAGCAACTTTTTAAACATTAGTTTACCATCACCCTAATATATTGAGCCACAGAAAACTGTCTAGTCTTTTAGTAAGTAATATTGATAATGTATCAAGAACCCAAATAGAAAAGGAATATCAAATAAATATCAACTACCTTAGTATAGAGAAGCCAAGTTTAATATGATCAAAAAAGTATAAATCTCAACTGTGTTAACCACAAGGTGAAGGATAATATTTTGTTTTAGTGAGGAGATGGTGAATGAGCCGGCTGCTTATATTGATAAATATATTCATAGTCATCAATAGAAACATCACTACAGGTTTGCAATATATTATCTGAAAATCTGAAGGAACAGGTCATGTTATCTGCAGTAGTGATAAGAGTTACTACTATACTATAAACTACGTATTAAGCCATAGCAACTATAGTAAATTCCAAGCTTCAATAACAAATAGCTTGCTCAAAAAGAAGATACAAGCAAAGGTTGATAGTCATGTCACAGAAGTTCTCAATAGTTTGTAAGATTCAGCTTAGCCAAGACTAGACCATTAAAGGTTGAACTATATAACAGAAGAACTATCCATTTTTGCTTGATTGTGAGATTTCAACTTAGACAAGACTGAGGAAACAAGACATGCCCAGTTAAGCAACTCTTCTCATGCAAACACTGTTAGAACTTAGATACCAAAGAAGTTCCAAACATTAAGATTCATGACTCAGTTTTAAGTATGACCGACCTTAGAGTTGAAGTTGTTAATGATCAAATGTGGGTAAGCCTCAGGCATTGTTCCAATAGCTTTCTTGTCCTTGATATCATGTCTCGTGACCTACATGAGATTCTTTCGTCGGAATTATGATACAACAAAAATTTAAAAATGCCTAGATTCTGAGAAGTGTTCTTACTCACCACATTGTGCAATCGAAAGTATGCAGTGGGGCCAAAAGGCAGATGGCTTATGACTAGCCCATCTGGCACACCGCGATGTTCATGTACTGATATCACATCGGTAAAATCATGTGACCGGCATGTTTCAATAATTTCCGAGATGACCTGAGATACAATTGACACATGGCATTACCATATGCATAAACTGTGACTCAGCCACATAGCTAAATTATTCATTATTGTCTCCGTGATATGGCTGAAGTCCAGCTAAATAACAATGACTTGATAGCATTCAAAACTTAAAAAAAAAGCCTGGAAAATCAACAATAAACCAACCTGACCACCACGATTCATTCGCTGTGCATTTGGAAAAACAAATTTCAATTCCTACAGAAACATCATAACGTCGATAAGAGTCACGCACCAACCCATACTATAAATACAAGCCCAATTTAAACTTGGCACAACCTTTACAAACTGCGCAAGGGGAGCACTTGGATCACGTGAAGTGATTAGCAAAATTTTAGGATCACTGACAGTTGCATTTGCATATTCATCATCAATACTTGATCGGGGAACTATATTCAAGAAAAAAAAAGTAACTTTAGTTTCGTATTCACACCAATAATCTACCTCTTATATCTCAATCATCATTCACTAAACTGGGACATCTTTCCATTTACCAGCAGTTTGTTCGTCTTCAAGGTCGATTTCTTGGCGGAGGGCGGCCTCCTCGTTCCTGAGCTCAGTAGGAATGGGCTTTCCCTCTAATTTTGCACAACAGAACAGCCCCACGAAAAAAAATGTTATTTATTGGGACTGAATTGAAAATGAAGAGCAGCAGTGGTGATAGTAACCTTCTAAGGCTTCGCGAATTTTGCGCTTCTTCTCGTAGAGCAAGCGCTCCTTCCCTTCCAAGCTCTTCCGGTAGAGATACTCTCTCCTCAATCTCACGTTTCTCTTCAACATCTCTCTTCCCCACCCAAAAGTCTCAAATCTATATAAACTATAAAAGCCAAACATGTCAATGTTTGCCGCCTAAACATCCACCATCCACCATCCACCAAATACTTGCCCATTAAGTAATAAATTTTTTATTTATAAAAGCCATGAGTTTGGTGGAAATATATTGGATATTAGCTGTTAATACACATGAGATAAAGCATTGGAGCTTAAGATTTGAGCTCCAAGAAACCATATGTATAATCTAGACTTTTTCTCACTCATTTATGCTCGTCTCTTTCTTTTATGAACATGTATTAGATACCGGCTAAATTCAGTGATCAAGCTTCCACCAAAATACATAACATCCATTAATCAATGAAAAAATCAAACAATGACATCAAATTTCATATCTCACGAATCTTATTATTCCAATTTTTAGATACATAAATTCCAATTCAAGAAAAATGAGCAAACTTGCAGATGATGATGATGCAACATCGATGAAGAAGCTGACCTGATGAACAAATAGAATCAGGGCTTCTTGATATTGTTGAGTTGAGTCTGAGAAGAGGGAGCGAGCAGCGGGTGAACGGCTGCGACAACACGAATATTGTTGATGGTCGTACGGTCGAGTAAAAGGAATTAAAGGGTGCTGCAGCGGCGGTAGTGGTAGAGATGGCCCAACGGGAAATTATTTACTTAGGTCTTGTTTGGTATCTATTGAGTGGGCCAGATTTAGTTTAATTGTTGTTGGGCTTTTCGAAGATGTGTTGCATTTGCATGACACTGCCAAATTTAGTTAATTTTTTTTTTTTTGTCAATTTAATACATAAATTTAGTTTAATGACTCGAATGAGATTTTGGCGCCGGACATTAACAAAATCCGAAATTAGATGAAAGAGGTAAAACTAGTTTAGTTATTGTATAATTATGTTCTGTGAGAAATGAACAATCTAAATGTAAGGAAAAAATAATACTCCCTCCGTCCCAATATTATTGACTCTTTTCTTTTTACATGTAGATTAATAAAAGTTCTATTTTATGTGTAAAATAGTATGTGATACGAAATTCGAAGGACTTTTTAGTGTAATTTTTTTTTCCTGAAACGGATCAACAATAGTGGGACAGCCCAAAAAAAAAAACGAACCAACAATAATGGGACGAAAGAATTATCATTTAAAATTCACATACTTTTACAATTTTATAAAGTTCTTGTGATTTTTTTTTCTTCCAAAAATATTATGAATTCTTATATAACACTCAACATTTATCCGTGCGAGTTGAGTGTTAACGTGTTCGACATTAATTAGACAATTGGCTTTAGACGAAATCGTTAAGGGAGACAATTTAAAACAAAAAACAGAATAAAAACAATTGAAATTTACTTTTAACAGATATTTACGAGTTTTGTACGTTATTATTTTAATTTTTTAAATTTCCGATTATGACATTGCTTATTTATTCGAATTTTTTTCCCTACTTTCACTGAAAAAATCATTAGGGATTGTGAATAACTGAATTATTGCAAAAAATATTTATCATGAAAAAAATGAGTAGCACTTGCGTAGACGTAACATGTCTTTATACTATAGTTTTATATTATGTTTGAACAAGACATGTACAAAATAATCCCACCACATATTATGCGTGTTGATATATATGAACGATGGATAATATAAGCACATTATGACCAACTCAAGCCATCGAACTGGAAAAGTCCTAACTTCTTGAAACATTAACAACATCAATCTACACTAAAATTGACAGTTGCAGTAGTGGTAGAATGATTAATGTAGAATATGTCCGTGACGTGGTTTTTTAAATTTCTGCATTAATTGACAAAAAAAAATGACAGTTTGGGCTAGAATATGTCCAAATTCAGGGAGTCATAAGAAATCGAGAAACACATAACGTTCACTCGAACAATAAGGCAAATGTCGGTTTGTATTTATGCGTTCGCGGTTTTTTATTTAATGTCTCAATGTATTCATATTGTTATTTTGATCCATAATGTTTCAGAAATTTTTATTGATATCTCACTGATAGATTTTCAACGAACAAATGCTGACGTGACTGTTGGAGAGCCATGCTAGACTTCACACCAATTAAGAAAAAGAAGAAATAATGTGTAAAAGGTCGACAAAACAACGGAAAAATAAAAAACTCTCACCTCAAGATTAGTTTTTCTGTAGTTTTAGCGAACTTTTACATCTTTTTTTTAAATTGACATGGCATCCCACATGGCTATTCATTAGCCACGTAAGCGTCTGTTAGTCGGAAATCGATCGACATGACACTAGTATAAATTTTTGAAATATTAGGGCTAAAATAACTATATGCTTACGTTGAACATTAACTAAAAAGTTACGAAACATTGGAATATAAACAAATATTTACCCCAAATAAAATCGTATAAATAGTACAAATTCTGATAAACACCGTGTTATTTCGCATAATTAAAGTTAGGAAATTCAAGTACTTCAAATTCTGCAAAATTCAACTCTAATAGAAGTCAATCAAGGCCGTAAATGACACGGGACTAGGTCTCAAATTCAAGCAAACGCACATCATTTCAAGAATTCAAGATCAATACCAAGGCACAACAAACATTAAACAATAATAATAATAATAATAATAATAATAATAATAATAATAATAATAATAATAATAATAATAATAATAATAATAATAAATAAATAAATAAAATGATTAAATAAATTGAATATGAATCCTAATAAATTATTAAGATTCTAAAAATTAAGTTTACTCCTTTTCCACCTAAGGATTGCATAGGACGCAGAATAACTAAAGCATTTGCAAGATTAACTTTAATCATGATAAAAAGTTGAGCTATAAAGTTGAATAAAGCGCACATATTTTGAGTGTTTACCATATTTCTAAATTGAAAAGAGATTGATCCAAGTGATTTAGGTCATCTTGGAGCAGGTAAATTCTCCAAAGAAGTGTATGCTCTGGACATTGAGACAAAGGTGTGGAAGCGTTGGGACTAGGGGTGAAGATTCTGATTTCGGATTTTTGACTAATCCGAACCGATCCGAAAATCCGAATTTTATGAAAGAAAAAATCCAATCCGAACCGAATATCCGAAATCCGAAAATCCAATTTTTTTATACAAAAATCCGAACTGAACCGAAAAATCCGAAATTATGAAAAAACCGAAAATCCGAAGCCAATTTTTGTTAATTCTTATATATTTTTATATTAAATTTAAACATATTTAAATAAAATATTATTTTTATATATAAATTATATATATTTCGGATTTTTGGATTTTTTCGGATTTAAAAAATCCAATCCGATCCGATCCGAAAATCCGAAATTTTGTAAAATTTCAATCCGATCCGATCCGAAAATCCGAAAAATCCAAACCGAATATTAAATTTCGATTTGGTTGGGATCGGATATTCGGTTTTCGGATTTTTTGCTCACCCCTAGTTGGGACGACGGTCCGGGTTCGGATTTGGACGAGCGCCCCAGGGAACAGGGGTGGTGCTCGTTTCCCGGCGGCCGGTGCAACGGGCAACATGGGTTGCTGGTCTATGGTGGCAACTCGCCGAGCAACGATCGGCTCGACCTTCTTCTTCAGCCTTAGCATTTGACGACGAACATGGCTCTTGTAATTAGTTGTCTAAATTTGATTGTGTGCTGTTTGAAAATTTGGTAGGGCTAGCTGACGACTGGCGTCTGGTTGCTTTAGGGGATCGTTTTGGTTCTTATTCGCTATAGCCCCTTGTCGGAGATACTTTCCCATTAAGTTGACATGTTTTTAAAAAAGGAAACACTTTTTACACTAAAAAGTGTCTCGAATTTTGTGTCACACACTATTTTACACACAAAACACAACTCTTCATAATCTACGTACAAAAAAGAAATATATCATGAATACTAACTAAGCATATAGTAAAGTTAGACGAGTAATAATTTGTCTTAAGCATACATAAAAACTATTTCAAGAAATCTAACATTTTTCAGTTCCATACCATCTTACATATAAAAATTGAGCCAAAACTTGAAAGAAAATGGTCAAGATTGATCACCAGCTTAGCTTAGCTACAGTGTCAATTCTTGAGATTTTTGCTGCATAATCTGGCAATAAGGCGTCTGCAACACATTCTATGCGAGCTCAACGATCTTGGGCCGCTTCTTAGGCTTCTGTTTCTTCGATTCTTGACACGAAGAATCTCCTACCTTCGACCCGAGCTTCACAGATTCTGAGCCAGCTTCAGTATCTTGTTCGTGATTCCCATCTTCTTCTGCATCATCCTCGTCATCACTGCTATCTTCATCTTCTGACCCACTGCTGCTTTCCGCCATACGAACTGGTGGTTGATAACCGGCCATTGCAGACTCGGCTGCAGCAACGGCCTCGGAGTGTGAAGATCAGCAATGCCCAACATGAGATCCTGTCAACAATAACATGTGAGAAAATGCAACTCTTAAATCTGAAATTATAATGCAGTATTTACCATCTCAATGTATTTAGATTCATCTCCACTGATCACTTCAATATCATAACTATCGGGGCGTTCCTGCATTTAGTACGAACTACGATCAGAGCTCATCTTCAAGAAACTAATAGTCATATTAAAAGTTTGAAACTAGAGTCAGAAGTTAGATCATGCCTTTGCATCGTCCATCAGTTTTTTGTTCGATTCTGATAGAACTCCTAAGAAGTCCTTCACCTTCCCCAGAACTGCAAGTAGCAAAAGGTTCCCTTATTGATATCAAACCAAATTTTATCGAATCCACAACAACACACGCATTGAGAACACATGTTTAGTTATTGAAAGTTGAAACCACATGTTGCACATTTAGCATGAAAACATTTAGGAAAATCCTAGAGTAGTTAAGAATATAATACTCTAATGGTAATATGAAGTTGAATCTTTCCATCAGATGGAAAGGTAGAACCACTTAAAAAACAAGCACCTCGATCAGGTGAAACTCCAGAATCACGGTGATAAAGTAAAATTCATACAAGACTGCAAATTACTTTATCATCAGATGCAACAGAAGTAGATCGATTGCCTCTTCCACAGAAGTCTATAGCCGGTTTTTCAGCACCTAATTAACATAATTGGTACCTTGCCTCAAAACTAATAACTTGAGCAAAATACTATATCATATGCAACTGATTTGGATCAACTGCCTCTTCCACATAAATCTATACATCTCCAATGCCGGTTTTTCAGCGCCCAAATAACATAACAGGTACCTCACCTCAAACAAATCATATTCATCATCATATGCAAGTTGCATAATGCAACTGAATTGGATAAATTGCCTCTTATTGGATAAATTGCCTCTTACACTGAAGTTTATATATCTCCACGTAAAAGCAATGCTGGTTTTGCAGCGCCCAAATCACAGAATAGGTACCTTAACTCAAACTAATAACTTGACTAAGCAATGGTATAAAACAAACAATCTGATGATAAGTTGTCAAGAAACTTAAGAACGAACCTAAAGCATCTAGCCATTCCCCTATACAACTTGTCTAAGTTCTTGTTTTCGTTATAATCGAAGAATAAATACGAATTCACATATTCTCACAAAAAAGTTGAAAGACATGAGCTTGATTTATGAATGTTGAAAATCCACAACAGAAGCAAACACAGCACTTTTCAATGAGATTTTTAGGCATAATACCAATAATCTGAAGTCAATTATTGATAAATAAATAAAAAAACTAATACACAACCACTAATTTTCAAGAACATAGAAAGGGCTTATCCTTCATCACAGCTTTACAGAGAGAGAGTATACATTGGCTCTTGGGCAGAGGAGCCATGGTGGGCTTCTGACGAGAAGCATCGGAAGCAGGAAAAGGGAAATCTTTCTTGCATACAAAGAGTTTTGATTCTGCAAAATTGGCATACACAAATTCATCGCTGAGCATTGAGAAGATAGCAAAACACGAAAGTTGAAGAGAGAGAGGAAAACAACGCAGTAAACCAAGGATTCTGCTACCTAAGGTTGAAGCGGAGGAGACGACGCCTGGCTTGGCCTCAAGCTCCAAGAGGTCTTTGCTGCTGTTTTCCGCCATTGTCACTGTTTGGCAGAGAAAAGAGAGGGGAAAAGCGGCATATTTTATTTAGGCTTTCAACCTTTATATGCTCCCTTTCTCCACTAGGGCCTTTCAAATACATGATGCACGATGCAGAAAAGGTACAACAAACTAATTACAGTTGTAAACTGTGATTCAACAAAAAAACAAACAGAACATATAGATTTTTGGTTCCGGTACAGATACTCTCTCCTCAATCTCACGTTTCTCTTCAACATTTCTCTTCCCCACCCAAAATTCTCAAATTCTCAAATCTATATAAACTATAAAAGCCAAACATGTCAATGTTTGCCGCCTAAACATCCACCATCCACCAAATACTTGCTCATTAAGTAATATAAAAGCCATGAGTTTGGTGGAAATATATTGGATATTAGCTGTTAATACACATGAGATAAAGCATTGGAGCTTAAGATTTGAGCTCCAAGAAACCATATGTATAATCTAGACTTTTTCTCACTCATTTATGCTCGTCTCTTTCTTTTATGAACATGTATAGATACCGGCTAAATTCAGTGATCACGCTTCCACCAAAATACATAACATCCATTAATCAATGAAAAAATCAAACAATGACATCAAATTTCATATCTCACAAATCTTATTATTCCAATTTTTAGATACATAAATTCCAATTCAAGAAAAATGAGCAAACTTGCAGATGATGATGATGCAACATCGATGAAGAAGCTGACCTGATGAACAAATAGAATCAGGGCTTCTTGATATTGTTGAGTTGAGTCTGAGAGGAGGGAGCGAGCATAAGTCGACGGCGACAGCGGCAGGGAGCTGGCGCGACTGAACGGCTTCGACAACGTGAATTTTGTTGATGGTCGTACGGTCGAGTAAAAGGAATTAAAGTGGGCTGCGGCGGCGGTAGGGTGGTGCATTGGTGAGTTTCTGCAGAGCTGCGACAGACGATAGAGATGGCCCAACGTGAAATTATTCACTTAGGTCTTGTATTTTATATATATTGAGTGGGCCAGATTTAGTTTAATTGTTATTGGGCTTTTCGAAGATGTGTTACATTTGCATGACTGCCAAATTTAGTTTAGTTATTTTATAATTATGTTGTGTGAGAAACGAACAATCTAAATGTAAGGAAAATAAATACTCCCTCCGTCCCTTGACTCTTTTCTTTTCACACGTAGATTAATAAAAGTACTATTTTATGTATAAAATAGTGTTTAATATATAATTCGGAAGACTTTTTAGTATAAAATTGTTTCTTTTTATGAAACGGACCAACAATAATGGGACTGCCCAAAAAAGAAAACGAACCAACAATAATGAGATCATTTAAAACTCACATACTTTTACAATTTTATAAAGTTCTTGTGATTTTTTTTCTTCCAAAAAATATTATGAATTCTTATATAACACTCAACATGGAGATGGATCAGGTAGGAAAAGATAATTTGGTAGGAAATAAGAATGAATCTGGGCCTTTGATTTGCTATATCAATGGTTGAGATTTAATTTTTGGGTGTGCTACAGTTTTGTGTGCTACACGGATTATTATGCAGCACTATAACTCTTCTTGTGCTACGCTGCAATGACAGATGTACTAAACTGATATATTTAACATATGTGTTACGAATGGATGAAATATGTGCTAAACTAATATGTACAATACAATAATTCTAATTGTGCTACACAAATATTAAAGATGTGCTACTATTCCTATTTTCGTACATTAAGGAGTTTTCTCACCATAACCAACCTCCACTCAACATTTATCCCTGCGAATTGAGTGTTAACGTGTTCGACATTAATTAGACTATTGGCTTTAGACGAAATCATTAAGGGAGACAATTTAAAAAAAAAAAAAAAAAAACAGAATAAAAACAATTGAAATTAAGTTTTAAAAAATATTTACGAGTTTTGCACTCTTATGACTTCGATCTCCCTGAATTCAAATTCACTTAAGTTATTATTTTAATTTTTTCAATTTCCGATGATAACATTGCTTATTTATTCGAATTGTTTCCCTACTTTCACTGAAAAAATAATTAGGGATTTTGAATAACTGAATTATTACAAAAAATATTTATCATGAAAAAAATGAGTAGCACTTGCGTAGACGTAACATGTCTTTATACTATTGTTTTATACTATGTTTGAACAAGACATGTACAAAATAATCCCACCACATATTATGCGTGTTGATATATATGAATGATAGATTATATAAGCACATTATGACCAACTCAAGCCATCGAACTGGAAAAGTCCTAACTTCTTGAAACATTAACAACATCAATCTACACTAAAATTGACAGTTTGGTGTGTGTGTTGGCCAGTGATAGAGTGGTTAATCTTCAGCACAAAGGTGTCTGGGTTGAAATCCATCGTGTGTGACCTTTAAATTTCGTATTAAATTGACCCAAAAAAAAATAACAGTTTGGACTATAACATGTCCAAATTCACAATAAATTTAAGTAGGGAGTCATAAGAAATCGAGAAACACATAACGTTTACCCAAATAAAAGGGTAAATGTCGGGTTGTGTTCTTGTATTCGCGACACTTCTTAGTGAATGTTCTAATATATGCATATTGTTATTTCTGCCCATAATGTTTTAGAAAAAATTCAGTAATATCTCATCGATCGATTTTCGACGAACAAAAGAAAAAAAAAAAAAAACTCTCACCTCAAGATTGGTTTTTATGTCGTTTTGGCGAACTTTTACATCTTTCTTTTCTTTTAATTGACATGGCGTCCCACATGGCTATTCGGTAGCCACGTAAGCATCAGTTCGTCGGAAATCGATCGACATGACACTAATAGAAATTTTCTAAAACGTTAGGACTAAAATAACAATAGGCTTACATTGAGACATTAACGTTGGAATATAAACAAATATTTACCCCAAATAAAATCGTATAAATAGTGCAAATTCTGATAAACAACATAATTAAAGTTAGGAATTTCAAGTACTTCAAATTTTGCAAAATTCAACTCTAATAGAAGTCAATCAAGGCCGTAAATGACACGAGATTAGGTCTCAAATTCAAGCAAACGCACATCATTTCAAGAATTCAAGATCAATACCAAGGCACAACAAACATTAAACAAAAATTGGAATGATATATTAATCAATATTATGAATGATCTAAAAGCCTAAAACAACATGACAAATTCTTGCATCATGATACCTCTAGGCATATGTATTCCCTCCATCCCTCATGTTTACAGTGTCCCACCCAAAAACAACCCTAAAACTATACAAAGCAACACCCTCCTACATCTCAGCACACTTAGTTGGAGCAAATCCCAGCCTAGACTGCTTAGTATCATACAAGATATGGAAGTTCTGCTGCTGGTAGTTGCCAATGATCGACAGACCCGACCGGGGGGTCCCCAGGATCGCCAGGCAGACGACCTCATCAGGGTCGAGCCTAATGAAGTAGTTCTCAGGCGGGAAGTTCCACACGGCCCCATCCTCGAACATGATCCCAAACGAGGGCAAGTAGGGTTCCTCAACACCGGACACATTGTAACAAGGATCAAGGATCGGGAAGTCCTCCACCACGGGATAACGACTCATCCTGTCCACAATCGCCTCCTTGATCATCTTATAGGCCGGCTCAGCAAAGTAGCTGAGGGTTGTCCCCGAGTCTATGATGGTGCCACCATTCCCCTCCGGGGAGAGGCTCCATGTCTCCTCCGGGATCCCCAACACCTCCCCTCCCACGAGAATCGACTTAATCCCCAGGTAGTAGAACGTGTCCACCGGATTCTCCTTCCCACCTATCAACCTAGTGAAGTTCAACTCAGGATGCCTAAGCAGCTTCTCATCCTCACCAAAGATGAGCTTGCTACTGACACTAGCATTGCTATTCCTATCAACCAGGCAATACGAAAACGAATGACCATACAACGACTGCAGCTGAGACGCGAACGACAGAGGCCCCCTACCCAACCCTAGCAAGCCAGCAGCACCATGGAACAACCCCCTATTCCAATGGCCACAACCAAACATAACATTCTCCACCTTCCTGAAATCCAAACTCCCATCCAACGACGTCATGTTAACTGTGAACGTCTCCAACGCGAAGTCCCCCGTCGTGTTGGAGCTATCACCATACCAGTAATAGTAAGGGCAGCTCTGATTCTCACCCCTGCAAGCCTGAGGGGGCTCAGGGGAAGAAACCAGGTGGCAAAGGGGGTCATCACAGCTTATATTTCTATACGAATTCGACTCACTCGGATCATAAAACGGCCCGCTTTGCTCGAAACAATCGTAGCAAGGAACACATTGAATCCAGTTAAGATCAGAACCAGTGTCAAGAATCAATGAGAAGTGCTTAGGAGGTGTACCAATGAACACATCCATGAAGTACTCACCAGAGCCTAGGCTCACCCCGGACTCCAGTGTCGCCACCAGCTGACCTCCGGCGCCAGTGGAGATTTCCGGCGCGGCGGCGTGCGGTGGCGGACGGTTGAAAATCTGCCGATCACCATCTTTCCTGAGCCGGGAAGCGGTGTTTTGGTTCTTCATCTCGATTATTCTTGTGTGGAATGTCTGAATTCGAGTCAAATCCTTGGCCGTCAACTCCACGACGCAGTCTGCCGGCTTAGCTCCGACGTGGCGGTGCTTCATGTTCAGCACCACGGTCGGTCTAACCATAAAATCCTCGACTTTGACATCATCATCAGGCAAGATTTTGTCTGAATTTGGCTTCGGAAAGGAGCAGTCGGAATCGGCGGCGGCATTGAAGCTGGGAATTTCCATGGCTGTGAAAGTGGAGGAGTTAAAATTTCCACCTCCATTAGCCAGTGAAAAGCCAAGGAAGAATAAATACAAGCACAACACAGCTTGAAAACACTTCGACACCATGAGAGAGAATGTCGACGAGCTAAAAAAACAATCTTGAAATCTTTTGAATTTGACGAGGAATCGAGAAGGGTAATCCGAGAATAAAAAAAATCAAACTCAAATCTTCAACAAATTTTCTCAAGTAAATCACTAGAAATACTTTCTTGGCAAGATTCAATCTTTTTATCTTTATCTCGCCTCCCTCTTCAACAAAACTAGGGAAGAACTGAAAATGAGAGAAACGAACAAGAATTTGAAGATGGAGAAGAGAGGGGGGCTGGTGAAGAAGAAAAATGAGGAGTGGATGTTTCAAAGGGGGAGACTTTGAATATTGCACCTTTTGCAGCTGCCCAATGCCACCTTTGACGCGGTTTCACATAAGAATGCTGTAAGAATTTGCAATTTTTAATGGCGATTAGCAAATGGGAGTGGGAATTTTTAAAAGAATTGACTGAAACCAAGGAAATTAAGCGGACGAAATTTCTTGTTTTGGATTAAATGGAAAAGAAAACGTTTTTCAAGAATGGCTTTTGGTTTTCCTGACTTTTTCTTTTTACCTTGTGTGCTAAAAGTGGTTGGACTTTGCACCAAATTTAATTGAAAAAAAACGAGACTGTTAATTAGTGATCATAATTCAAACTTAAAACTTCCTCAGTTGCCGAAAGTCAAGAATTGTATGTCGGAAAATTTGGTAAATTGCTACAAAATCTGACTGAAGACAAGATAAAATTGTAAGTTTGACATTATTTATCCAAAAATAAGTTTTATATTAATATCAGATACTTATTCAAGGACAAAACTAGTATGTTACGATATAAAACTCAAATATTACAAATTGTGCATTCAATTTTTGTTAAATTAATAAATCATGTACATTTATGCATATAATTAGTCATCGTGAACAAGAATACGAACATGAGATATTTGAGTAATAACAAATTTATAAATTTTTATAGAATTTTTGATTGGACTTAATACAGCTTTCAAATATAAGGGGCCTCACTTTTTTTATTTTGAATATTTTTTATTGTTTTTGCAAGTTTAACCGAATTTTATTATAATGACAAAATGTATTACTTTGGCATAATAAATTAGACTCGTGGTTTGTTCACATTGGTGAATGAGTCACCGGCCAACTGACCAAACACACCATGCAAATCATTCATGCAATCACTTTTATTTTATTTTTTCTGTTTTTTAAAAGAAACGATATATATGTCCATGTGTTTACACTTGCAATCTAAATTTTGGTGGGTTCAAATTCAATAGACCTCTTATACTATGTATCATATTAATATAGCACAATTAAGTCTAATTATATGCATTTACTAGTGTCATTAGAAAATAGTAAATATCAATTTAAACCCTAAACTATACATGTTTTATCAAAAATATCTATTAAAACCCCAAACTATCATATTTGATACAAATTAAAACCCTAAACTATCATATTTTTGATACAAAATATGATAGTTTGGGGTTTTAATAGATATTTTTGAAATTTCGGGATTTTTTTGATAAAACATGTATAGTTCAGGGTTTAAATTGATATTTAACCTATAAAATATAATAATAATAAAACAATAAATGTGGGACGACCAAAGTAGCAAAATAAAATGCAAGAATGATTAATTGAGACAAAATATCTCAAGTTCAAATCTCACCAATATCTTCTAGGATAATTTAATTAGGTAATGATTTACCCAATCACACTTAGAATAGCGGCTACAGATTGCTCTCGTCATAAAAAATTATACTCCATCCATCCATCCATCAAAAACTTGCATTTAAATTTTTTTTCGTTCGTCCACCAAAAGTTTATATATTTCTTTTTTGGATATCTTTTTACACTTACAATGTGAGATTCATTCTCCATTCTAGGGGTGAGAATTTGGGACCGGGACTCGGGAAATTCCCGTCCCGACCCGAGTCCCGACGGGATTCGGGACCCCGAGTCCCGAAATTTACGGGTTCGGGACCGGGAAATTTTGATTTTCGGATATCGGGAAGTCCCGAGTCCCGTTCGGGAAATCCCGAAGTCCCGATTTTAAATATATCTAATTTTAATTTCGGGACTTTCGGGACATTTTCGGGTAATTTCGGGATATTTTCGGGACTTTCGGGTAATTTCGGGACATTTTCGGGTAATTTCGTGACTTTGGGACTTTCGGGACATTTGGAAATTTCAATTCGGAATGGGACTAAAATTGTAAATTTTGGATCGAAAGTCAAGTCCCGATCGGGATCGGGACCGGACCGGATCCAAAATTGCAAAATTTCGGGACTTGGGACTCGGGACTCGGGACGGTGACCGTCCCAACCCGATTCTCACCCCTACTCCATTCACTATAATTTATTTAGACCCGTGCCACTGAGAGCAATGGAAACTTCGGTTGGGTAGAGGAACTAGTTAATACTACAATTAGTTTTTTCTAAGTTCTCGTTGTTGTAAAAGATAATAATGAATGACCCAATTATTATACTTAATTAACCTAAGCGCTGAGATAAGTTAGTGCACAAATATGTCAAGATCGAGTTGTATTCAACTTATAACTTACTTTCTATTACACAGTATTCAATTAATCGTGGAGTCCAAATTAAAGAAAACGAAACACAAAGACAAGTTTGATTATAGTCTAAACCATTGAACTTGTCCAATTGGAAAAACAAAATAGGTGAATTTCCACTCATGTTAATCAGCCATCAATAGTTGACTCTTCAAACAGATTGAAATGATTTAATAGTCCTCACGATATGTTGTGATTTGTGAATTGTGGTTGTGCTTTTTCTATAAAATAAAAAAAAATATATATATATTTACTTCACAACCCGAAATACCATGAAAATTTTATTAAACTTAATAAGTTAAATATTTTGTTTGGCGAACTTAAATAAATATGAGTTTTTTTTTTTTGAAAAAAATTGATCTAAAAGCGATGTGCATTGAACCATAGACATATCAATTACAATGAAGTAAGTCGTGTCGTTATCGTTATCGATTTTCGACACGTTAGAATCGAACAATAAAGAAACCAATAAATTGGTTAATCGAACACTAATTAATTATTGGTTCGGTTTCTGAATCGAGTTGAAAAAAATATGACGTGATTTTTCCGTGTTGATACTACGAAACAATAAATTTATATCAAAATTAGAAAATAAATAAATAAAAGAAATAAAATGTATAAAATATAATTAAATTAATATTAAATATATATAAATATTATCGAATTATATAAGAAACGACACGATACGACACAAACACGAATGCAACTTTACACTTTATTACGGATCCGACACAAACACGACATTAATTATCGTGTCCTTATCGTGTCGACACGATAATCGACACGAACACGATAAGGTGAACACTAACCGTTAATTTAAAATGTTCGGTGTTGTTCCACTTTTCGGTCGAAAATTGACCCTAATTGAACCATAGACCTCTCTTACACATAGAAGGTTGCACCGCTTGTATATATATGAAGGGACTTAAATGAGTTATTTTGGATGGTCTAATTTGGTAAACTAAATTATAAAATAAATGAAATGTCATAGTGTCGAAGTATCAAATTACTCAAATCACATCCATAAATAACAATAATTGTCCGAGGCTAAAGGGCTCGGGTTCGAGTCTCAGTGACGCGATCTTTAAATTTCTGTATTTTAATTGACAAAAAAATGCATATAGTTACAAACAATAAACTTTCTCAAAGTTCCATTTTTATGGTGTATGTGATCATTGATGACAATAAAGTAATCTTCAAAGATGACATAGATGGATCATTATCAAATAAATGTTGTTATAATTCATGTGCCATTAATTGATTCACAATTCAATCAACGTCATAAAAGTTAATTATAGTATAGTTTATTGCATAGTGGGTTAATTATAACCCTTTTCTCTTAAATATAATGAAGTGAGATATAATTGATCCTAAAATAGATATTACAAGTATTAAAGTTAGACAATCACATACAAGCATATATATAGAGGACTCAAATTTCCACATATTAGCTTTATTGGCTCAATTCGATCTTGACGGATTTAAGTATATTTTCAAAAATAAATAAAATGGACTGGGTTTATACTCTGTCTAATTATTACAATAAAAATATTTAGATAGAATTATAGAGATGAAATTGAAATATAAGTGAAGATAAAAATTAGAGTGCCAAGTATAGACAAACTAATTTGACTAGGTAATAAACTTATATCTCTTGTTGAGTGGGACAAAGTCTTTAATTGATTGTGATATTTGGAATTAGTTATCCAACTACTCATTTCTATTGTGGGTCAATAGAAGTTAAATTCAAATAAATAAAATAAAGTCAAGTCAAGAGATGAGTCAGAAAACAACCATCATTACCATCATTCTTAATATCGTTAGACAAACCATCATTCTTAATATAGAGATAAGATTAACAACTATTTGAATCAAATAAATTCATTATGAAAGTTGATAAATTCGTTTAAAAAATTATTGAATTCGAAAATTCAAAAAATTCACCCGAGTTCGAATTCCATGAAGAATGAAAATTCTATTTTTTTGAGTTCAGTTGTTTTTCCAATTGATTCATCAACTTTCACGTTATCACGTTCTCACGATAAAAATGGTTCTGACGTTAATCATCCCATATATATATAGTGAGGTTCAAATAAAAACCAATTTTAACGTGAGAACTAAGAACTAAGAAAATTCTTTACGAACAAAATGAATTTGCTATGAAAGTTAATGAATCCACCGAGAAAGTTACTGAATCCAAAAATTCAGAATTTTTACCAGGTTTCGAATCCTATGAGAGGCGATATTTTTTTTTGGATTCAATAACTTTCAACGGATTCATCAAGTTTCACACCGAATTCATCATTTGTGATTTTCATGTTCTCACGATAAAAATGGTTCTTACGTTAACCCTCCATTGGTCAAATGATGATGTTCATTTCCTTTTTATTAAGTCATCTGAAAAGGCTCATTTTTAATACCGCATTGATATTGCCATTAAAATGACTTATTAAAATTAAAATTAGAAATACACGGACGTATTGCCAGATATGTTATATGCATAAGGTCCATTTGCTGTTGTAGTCTACACCAAAAATCGATATTCTCAATAAAAAATATTTAATTTATATAAATAATTATTATATCACATTTATATTTAAAAAGGAATATTCAATACATTTATGAGAGTTAAAAGATATTCAAACCAAAAATTAGTGTTCAATATTTACTTGAAAAAAATTAAAATATTAATTGTAATTCCATACGACATGAAATCTAACATATATATATATATAGGATGTGATACTTAAGGGTGTGCATAGTCGAATCGAAACCGAAAAATCGAACCGAACAGATGAGTTTCGATCGATTTAGAATGTGATTCGGTTTCAACGGTTACAAAATCAAGAACCAAAACCTATTTCGGTCGGTCGACGGTTTGGTCAAAGAGGATTCGGTTAAAATCGACCAAAATAGGTACATGACTAATACTATATATATTTCGATTGGTCGGTGGTTTGAACTACTTGCATTTTGGTTCGATCAAATGCACAAGATCAGTTCGATTTGGTCAAAAATTTCAATACAATTCAGTTATCGGTGCAATCGGTTCAATTCGATTTTTAACCGAAATCAACCGTTGCAGGACCATATTGATACTCAATAAAAAGCAACTTTCTTCAAAAAAGTTAAAGAATTGAAACTACATAATAGTCTAATGAATCAAATCCTAATCAATGCAATTGTCTTCAAATACTTATTAAGAAGTGGAACTACGTACTAGCCTAACGAATCAAATCCAAATCACTACGAGACAACGGAAGTTTTAGCATACAAATTGGTATTGAGAATCACACAAATTTTTATAATTTTTTTCGGACTTTGGATTTTATAAAGTGTCGCATGTTTTGTACCAAATAAGATACTATGGTATAATATATATATTATACATCCTACTCGGCCGTACCAAACGAGCCTAATATAGATATAGACGAACAAAAAACTTATTCGGTTCAAATCGGACAAAATCAACGATTTAGTCCGATTAATTTGCGTTTTTGGTTCGATTTTGCTACCCTATGCATATAAATACACTTTTTTTTGAATTTATGAGAATCCACAACCATTACTTTAGGTGAGCATTGAGTAAACCCGCGTTCAAAACTTATTCGGTTCAAATTGAAGCAAATTGATCAACGATTTAGTTCTATTAATTTGCGATTTTTGTTTTTGAAGCCATGGGAAACATGCAACTGTTACTTTCGGTGCGTACTGGGCAAACTTCACGTTTATGGCCAATAGCATGCAAACCATACTTTAAAAATCAGATGTGACAGACTCAAACCTATAGAAATGTTAGTGGAGTTCGAACTTGTGATCTTTCAACCACATGAACCCACCTTTATTACTATGTCGTCCCAAATGGACATAAATATACTTTTATCTCCATAAAGTAATCGTGTCGAAGTTACCTTATTAAACTACAGGGATTGCACGCAGAGTGTTTGTGAGAGAAAAAAAGGTGTCTTGTTTGAAGCTTGAATAGTATAGGCAAGATAAATGCTAACTTAGAACTTGAAAATTTAGAGCTACTTTTTTTTTTTTGATATCATAGGGGGGTCAACACTAAAATCTTATACTTCTAGAAACAATTGGTTTAATTACATCTCGCAATAGCGCCGCAAACCACATACACCATGTAAACCACACTTGAATTGTTGGTTCGCTCAAACCCATAGAGACGTTTGGTGGGGTTTAAGTTGGTGACCTCTTGGCCACGAAACAATTTTACACTAAAAATGTGTCTCCCTCGGGACAGAGCTACTATTAATTGGACATATATAGGAGGGGGTCAACACTAAAATCTTATACTTCTAGAAACAATTTGGATTAATTACATCATACAGTAAAATCTTATACTTCTTTGCCTGTATACAAAAAATTGAAATTTATCTGCATCCCTATTCAGACGAGATCTTCTCTTATATCTAGAAGTTTCGATCATCACATATCTTTTGGATTTAAATTGCAACTTCATAAACACAAAGTGAACATATATTTATTGTTTATACATTTTGGAGTATCTCGATCATTGATTTATAGATGTTATATGTCAAAAAACTCATATTAAGATCAAACATACTCTCCGTCCCCAATTTCCTTTCTAGTTTTCCTTTTGGGATGTCCCCCAATTTATTTCCTATCCATTTATGGTAATTATCTTCCCAACTTATTACTCTCAATAATATCTTTTATTTACACATTTTACCACTCATGACCTACCACTATTTCTCTTTTTTACCTCCAAGAACCCATTTAGTTATACATTTTACCACCTATGACCCATAACTAACTAATTTAATATTATACTATTGTAGGACCCTTACATTCAACAACTTTTATTAAAATTCATGACGAAGATTCCTAATAATAGATTTGGGGACGGAGGGAGGGAGTATGTAGTTCAGTTTCAATCTTATAATCGGTAGGTCACGACAAATAAATAAACAACAAAAGCCATTTTCACTATGGAGATACAATTGAATATATCTAAAAAATACATAATATATCATTTATAAAAGAATTATTTCTTTTACAAAATTTGGGCCCCAAAGTTTATAACAAAATTAGGACATTGAATATTTTATTTTTGAAGGAATATTTATATTAATATAAGAGGATATATAAAATTTTCTAAATGATGGGCGCTGTTTCAATCTTATAATCACTTCTCCCTCTCATTTTCTCGTTGGAATTTTTATTCTTATGCTATAATTTCACAATACAATATGTCGAGACTCGAATCTTAACACAAAAACTAGATTGAGGCATGCATTTGAAGCTCAATCTCCATCACCCCCCCCCACACACACACCCCACCACCCACCCACACACAAAAGACGACAACATTGAAGCCAACTCGTTAACTCCCAAAACCTTTAGCCCTTTCATTGATGCTTAGATGGTCCCACGAAATCCCGATTGTCGGGATACATAGTTGCACACGTGTCAGCACTAGTATTAAGATCAAACTGCTCGAGCTCGACTAGCCAGAGCCACGAAGTTTCAAGTTCAATCTCCTAAGCCAAACAGAATGCAAAATCATATGAAACAGATCAAATCTCTTAGGCGTTCCATTCACTACAAAATGACTCTGCACCTCCTTCACCCTCTGCTGCAGCTTCAAATACCTAGCCTCAGAAATTCCCATCAAAATCTCCTTAATTTTAGGTATATCCTTCACATCCACCACAACCGAGAATTTCTTCCAATTCAATACATCACTAAACGGCGGCACGTAGCTGCTGGAGATCAAAACCGGCACGCACTCAGCATAGATCGCCTCCACGACCCGCGGGCTGGCCACCTCGTACCCGCTGGGGCAGAGGCAGAACTTGCTGTTCTTCAACATTGTCTCGTAGGTGATGTTGGCGGGGAGTTTCTGATAGACTTGCACGTCGGTATCTTTCCCCTCCCATTGGTCTAGGAGGAGGTGCCTGATGTGGCCGTGTAGGCCGCCCGCAAAGAAGGCGAGGATCGATCTTTCCTGCGGTGGCAGGCCGCCTAGGAGGCCCGTGAGCTCGCCCGTCTTGAGGTTGATCTCCGGCAACGCCGCATCCTTGAGAGGGTTGAAGCCCTCGGACGTGTTCGCGTTGCATAGAACTCTGATCGAGTTATTGTATAGGAGCGGGACATATTTGCTCGAGAGGGGTCCCTGTAAGATCATAAGTTGGTAAAAAAATCAAGATTTTTTACTCGTATTTAAAGAAAAAGATAAAATAATCAAAATTATGTCATAAAGTGACATTACTACAATACTATCCACTTTATGTCACATAGGCCCTCGTAGGGAAACCGAACAAGGTCCAATAATTAGTCCAAGATGCCATTGGACTAAAACAAGTTGTTCCCACAAACATGCGTAGGAGTGAGCGTTCGGATTTTGGTTCGGATTTTTGCTTAATTAGAACTGATCCGAAAATCCGAATTTTGAGAGAAAAACAATCCGATCCGAATCGAAAATCCGAAAATTTTATAAAAATATCCGAACCGAACCGAAAAATCCGAAATTATGAAAAATCTGAAAATCCGAAATCAATTTTTGTTAATTCTTTTATATATTTATATTAGATTTAAAAAATATTTAAATAAAATATTATTATTATTATATATAAATTATATATAATTCGGATTTTCGGATTTTTTCGGATTAAAAAAATCCAATCTGATCCGATCCGAAAATCCAAAATTTTGAAAAATATCAATCCGGTCTGAACCGAAAATTCGAAAAATCCGAACCGAATTTTAAATTTCGATTTGGTTCTGATCGGATATTGGGATTTCGGGTATTTTGCTCACCCCTAAACATGCGTGGTACTCATATAGTCGATTATTAGAAGATTTAACTAATAATAAGTTCAAAATTAATTAATCAATTTATCGAAGTAAATGGTAAATTAGTCTGAATTATTTTTATCAGTTTATCATATCACCTGAAATAAACGCAACCAGCGAATAACACAAAACATAATGCAACCTAATAGACGTACCCAGTCATGACACGATAGCATGAAATGATCGGCCCCGAGGCTCCGATTCCAGAAGGGATGCTTTTGGGCAATGGTGTGGACATAATCAGCAAGAGTGTTGCCAATGGGATTAGTGTCAAAAGTACCAGGCTCATACAGATAATGAACCATCGCAACCACACTGAAAGGCATGAAATACACATGAGCTTCTTCTGGATTCTTCGTTCGAAATCGTGTCTCTCTCTCTATCCCATGGATGAATCTCCCCTCTGTGGAGTATATGCTCCGGCAAGGGCCATTGTGGAAGATCGGAGCTTCACCTTCTTCGTATACGTAGATCTTGAACACATTCTCCATTTCTGTGTAGCTCCTGCATCCGAATTAGGGTTAGGGCCGGATTTGCCCTCAGGCAATCTAAGCTAGGGGTGAGCATTCAGATTTCGGTTCGGATTTTTGCCTAATCCGAATCGATCCGAAAATCCGAATTTTGAAAGAAAAATAATCCAATCTGAACCGAATATCCGAAAATCCGAAATCCGAAAATTTTATAAAAATATCCGAACCGAACCGAAAAATACGAAATTATGAAAAATCTGAAAATCCGAAACCAATTTTTGTTAATTTTTATATTAGATTTAGAAATATTTAAATAAAATACTATTATTATATATAAATTATCTATAATTCGGATTTTTTCGGATTAAAAAAATTCAATCCGATCTGAACGAAAATCCAAAATTTGAAAATATCAATCCGATCCGAACCGAAAATCCGAACCAAATTTTAAATTTTCGTTTGGTTCGGATTGGATATTCGGATTTCGGATATTATGTATGTTCAATCGTCCCAAATAAGCTGAAATTGTACCTATAAAACGCGTTGGCGTTACGATAAATAGGACCACGAGGCACATAGCGAGGATCTTGTTCAACAATTGGTGGGATTAAGCTCCTATTCTTAGCAGCCTCTCTAATTGAAAGTCGTGCTTTGGCTAAAACGGCTTCGTTCTTCTCTAATCTGCTATACCTTCTATGCAACCCACTATTCACAAATCCCAGCGTTTCCGAATTTGATAAGTCGTGGTTTACCTGCGACGACTCTTCTTTTCTCTGATTTTTAAAAAGAACATGTGTTTAGTACCCAAATAAATGCCAAATTAATATGACTATATACTTTTAAAAAAATGTACTCCCTCCGTCCACTCATTGATTTTGGTGGCACGGGTTTTAATAAATTTTAATGAGTGTAAAATGAGTGAGTATAAAAAGGTGTGTCATTGGGATAATAAATGAAGATATTAATGGATATTGAGTGTAAAAAAGTGGTCATATGTGGTTTTTTTGTAAATAAGTAGATAAGTTTAGGGTAAAAATGTAAAGTTGATGTTTCCAAAAAAGGAAAGTGGACATTTTTCGTGGACGGATCAAAACGGAATTAAATGCACGAATTTAGTGGACGGAGGGAGTATATATAGACTTACTAGTAGGCTAGAATGTGCTGGTCCTCTCAAGACTATGGCATCGGAGATGTTGTTCAGGCTGCTATATTCTTGATCCTTGTTAACCTGGATCGAGCTTAGAAACCCTAGCGACTTCCAAGAAAACGACGAAGCTAGAGATCGTTGAGGGCCCAAATTCAAAGCAATGAGAGAGATGAGAAGCAAAGGGTTACAAGTATGAAAGCCAATGTAGAAGGTGATACTGATAAGTATGGAGACCAAGGCGACTTTCTTGATGGCCACATTGAGAGAGATCGAGAGAGAGAGAGAGAGAGAGAGAGAGGGAGAGAGAGATCTTGTTAAGTTGGGAGTTAAAAAGAGAGATTTATATTATTCATTACTTGACAGCTGAAGCTGCAAAAGGCTGATCAAAAGCTTTGATTCTTTGCTGCATGATAGTAATATTCTCTGATTTTTATTTTATTTTATTTTTGCATGGGGATTTTCAACCATGCACGAAGGTTTCTTAAAGCTCAAGTTATGCGCTTCCTTTATTATCCCATGATTCAGGGCTCGTGATCCGATCAATACACCGCTTGATCATTTCTCTGATTAATTTATAGATTGGAAATCTTCGAATTTCACAAATATTAATGAAATCAAAAAATATTTTACACAGCTATTTTTCATAATTAATTTAAGAGTACTTCAAGATATGCACGTGTGTGCGTTTGCTCTACACATATATGTATATATGTTTTTCTGTTTATAGCATGTATTTAATATTATAAGTTTTTAAATATACCTATAATATTTTTATTTATAATAATTTATAAATTTAGTTTGGTAATTTAATATGGATATATATATAATATTTTTTTATTACGTCCGAAAGGGTCACCAAAAAGTATATACATATATAAAAGCGTAAAATTTTTCATATATAAATTTATGATCAATACGTGTGTATATATGTATACGCATAGTAATAAAGAAAAATCCACAATCTATTTCTCACAATTAAAAAAGCGTGTATTATAAGTTTTGATAATATTAAGTTATTTTACTATATATTTTATTCACAGTTAAATTTATATTTTTCGTATATACACAGTCAAGGTTGCTTGGCAGTGTTGGCACAGTTGAAATTGTTACTCCCAAAGCACCTATGGTGCTTGGAGATTGGAGTTTGGATGATTCGTTAAGGCACCGAATGCTTCATTTTCCTTATCTTATTTTTTATTAATTATTTTATTAGAAAAAGTCAATATTAGATATCTGACAGAGTTTTAATCACTAAGATTATTGTGACTTAATTTAATATATCCTGAAGTAAAACGGGAAAAATGCTTTAGTTTCTCACGCTAATTGTTTAAAACGCTCTCTTTTTACAGCTGTATGTATTAAGACTTAGAAACGATGGTTTAAGGATATAAAACGTATAAGGGTAGAAATTTGGTATTGGATATTCGGTTATTAGTATGATCGAACCGAATCATGGGTCATTGGTTAGTCAAATAACCGACAATATTGGATTTGGTTTGGTGTTTGGTATGATAATTTTGAAAAAAAATCGATTATCGATATACCGAATAAACCAAAAATATTGTATATATATGTATTACATAATATTATTCTATGAACTTCTATTATAGATTAGTTGGTTTGGGCGCAAGCTTAAGCCTTTTGCCCGTGTTCGAATCCAGTTTATAGCGAAAATCAACTTTTTTTTATGATAACAGAGTAATTATAAATATACTTAAAATGAATATATTACAAGAAAATATCACAACTTAGTTGGTTAGGCGTTTGTGTAAAGTCCATCTCTTCACCAAGATTGTGAGTTCAATCCTTACTTGAAGCAGAATTGAGTTGTTGTTTTTTAAAATGAAATGGTTAACCGGTTAACCGATCGGTTCAGTAATTGGTATCAAGATTTCATGTAGTTCGGTTTTGGTTAATCGAAAATTTTAGTTCGATTAACCGAAACCGAACCGATTTCCACCCCTAAAAGGGATTAACTAATCCAGTATAATAGCTCATAGAATGTTTTAGGTAAAAGGTCTCAAGTTTAAATAGCTTTAATTTAGAGATCAAATTTATTTATAAACAATATTTTTAGTAGTTTATTCATAAACAATCATTTGCAGATGAACCAGTTTTACTTCGAGTGAACATCAGGTAGTGTGGATTAACTCGTTATAAAAGAAAGTGATGGTTTAAGGTACCAATTATGAAATAATAAGGTATAAAATAAAACAACAGCTGTAATAATAATAATAATAATAATAATAATAATAATAATAATAATATCAGGAAATTACTCTTATTACAGGAATTTTTTTTAACTAATAATAATAATAATAGGGGTCGAACTAGGGATTGGGCTGGGGAACAATTTCACATCCAGCAACTGGAAGCCCGAATTCTTCTTTCTTCCCTGATAAGATTCAAAAGAAAATTGCGAATAAAAACTAGTAAAAAAGTAAATTAATTATTAGAAAATGAAGGTAGCCGAGAAAGTGATTCTCCTACTAGACGGCGGCATCGCAGCTGCTATAGCCGGCAGTCTCCACCCGAATCCTAACGCGAAGTTTCAGACTATGTGAGTTGATTGTATTGAGATTCCCTTACCTGGCTTCCCCGGCCACTATTTTCAATAATTTTGAACAGATGGTGTGATTTTTCGAATATTTTTTTTGTAGAAAGGAATCCTTTCGGTTTTCGTTGGAATGCTACGGAATCAAAGATCTGATGGCGTCTGGCGAAGTAATTCATTTTGTCAATCCCGATGGCCGTTATGAGGTAAATCGTAAATGCCATACAAATTCGTGATACTCTTTTTCCTATCATCGAGCTGGTAAACTGCTTAGAAATCGATTTGATATTGGATTATTTTCTCTTGGATTCAATATTTTGTTTTTTTGTTGAGATTGCTGGTTGTAGACTATAGAAATGCAAAATGGAGTAGTTTTCGGGAAATCGCTTATGTTTGAAGATATATACAGCTTACTAGCTTAGTGGCTTGGGTTCAAGATCAGTAGCTGCGAATTTGGTGTCTTATTGAGCTGGATAATTAGTTTTTTTTCTGCATTTTGATTTGATGATTGATGTTCTACTAGATCCATTTTGTTACCCATAATTTTGTTTTCTTTTTGAACCTGCAATTTGTTCGTAATCTGTTGTTACATAACACTAGAAATGCAGAGTTGCAATAATCTCTGGCTTATACAGGTTTTTGCATAATGATTCTCGGGTTTCACCCTAACTGACATTCCAAACCATTGGTCTACGTTTAGGTGTCTATTTTGCTGTTGGAGAATTATGAGCCTCCGATCTTAGCTTGTGCACTGAATGAAATTTTGTTGAAATTAACTGGCGACGACCATTCTACTGTGCCAACACTAATAGCCCCTTTCGTTGTGCCCGAATCTAAGCTTAAGCAAGAAAATAGATATTCTGGGAAAATTGATAAGGTTCCATTGTATGGCATGACGCTGGGCCCAAGAACAGATGTGTCTGAGTTATTGAGCTCTGGATTGCAAAAGTCACCAATGTTTTCTCAGATTTTGCATGAGGAATTGGCGTTGTTGCTTCGTTTGGTAAATGTCATGAAGCTCCCAACAGTTTTGCTGATTGGTGTAACCGGTCAGCGCACATCAAGCAAAAATTCCAAAGAGGATCTTGAGGTAATATGATTCTTTCCATATCTTGTTGAGTTTCTCTGTGGTCTGTATGCCCAAGTCAACATGAAATGCTTGAGTTTTTTTTATCAGACGATAGCCCATTGGCCTGCAGGGAAGGGATGGTTTTTGTTTAATACTAGGAATAGACATATTTTTAAATAAAACTATAATGTGTTCCCATTTTGGTTTTGTGGTGCTCAGAACCGTCTTCACGTTCAGTTCATCCACCGTTCTTGATCAAACCCCGGCCCTTATCTTCTTTTATCAAACTAACCTCACTTCTTCGTCGACTCTTCTATATTTGATTCTGACGAGTGCTTTTGACAGGTAACATGCCAGATTGGAGAACACTTAGCCACTGTTTTGTCTCTTACTTTCTCCAAAGAAAAGATGGTCCAAAGTCCAACCAAGACATCAAGGGACGGCCAGGAGGCTTGGCGTGCACTGTACGGATGATCTCGTTGTTCAAGTTGCAAGAGGAGAGAAAACCATGCACTAGTTCTTAATTTTCTGTATGAGATGGTACCGTTGTTTAGTTTACGAGCCTCCATCTTTAGTTCTATGCTATAGCACTTGTTTTGAGTATAAGAAATGATGTGAAAGTTCAATCACGTCTTGCTGTTCATGCACGAACTCAACTAATGTAGGTCGAGTTGTAATACTTGTATGAAAACTTTTACGCGGCATTGCCTCATTTTTCCGTTTTGACTACTTCGGTGTGCATTGGATGAATTTCGAGCTGTCAAAAGTTGCCCGACGTTGCAAGCCGGCCCAAAAATTATTTTATCCAAAGAGTTCAGCCCAACGGCTTGTCCGATCCGAAGTGCCAATTTGGCACGGAAAATAGGGCTGCACGGCCGGACCCGACCCAAATTTTTTCTGCGTACAAGTATTTTTTGGGTCGGGGACTCGGTCACTATGCCAGTGGAGTAGTGACCTGGTTTCTTCTAGAATTTTGGTTCGATTAGGTGGGATTGGGCCTTTTGACAGCCTGGTGATTAGTGAAATGTAAGATGTAACATGAAATTGTTAACATAAAATTAATTTTATGTTTCTTTCTCTTTGAGTCTACAATCTAGTAGTGTAATTACTCTTCTATATGTTTTGCACCCAAATATCTATCTGCAGTAGTTAGTTTTTGGACGTGTTCCAATCGGATTAGATAGATTTTTTAGACCGTCCAATAGAAGATTCTTAAACATTAAAATCCATCAAGCCGGATTAGGAGAGAGTGATCGAAGTTGAAATGAAACATGAGTGTGATCAATATTGCTCCTCTATCTATTCTCTAATTGTTGTCTCGTTTTTTTTTTTGGATCGTTTCATAGTTATTGTCTCATTCTAAAAAATAAAGTAATTTTACATTAAAAAGTATTTCGTTTTCCGTGTATCAACTATTTTACACACAAAACATAACTTTAATCTATATATCGAAATTTTTTGAGACAATAATTATGAGATGGAGGGTCTATTCTTGTTCATATTATACTATGTAAAGCTGCTCATTTGATTAAATTATTAAATAATAGAAATATAGAATAGGTTCACAGTATCCACACGTTGGAATATTCCCATCCTTCATTATGTCGAATTGAAAATAGAACAGTTTTCAAATCTGAATAATCACCCACTAATTGCATCCTTAACTTTTACCAATTAAATTAATTAATCATCAATCCACCAGCCTTTTTTCTTATTCTTAAAACCCCAGGGGTGGAAAGTATAATTTCCGAAAGTTACTATCTCCTTCACCATTCAAAAATATAAAATCCGCACCTCTTTCCCTCCAAAATTGAAAATTGCGAAAACCCTAGCTCCAATAGGTGGAAAACCAAACAAAATTTCCCACAAATTGAGAGTTTTTTTTTCATGGATTCTACGGAAAGACTGAAAACCGACGGGGACCGCCGCGACACGGCTGCTGAAAATTCCGACACGGTAGCTCTGAACAAAAAGCGGGCTCGCAGGGTGAGCTTTGCCGAGAATACATCAGTTCACTTCTTCGACCGCGATGAAGAGTTCAATGAGACATCTCAGGTGGAGACTGCGAAAACGGCGGACGATTCGCCTGCTGAGTTCGGGTTTAGCGGGCTGTTGGAGCGGAGTAAGGAGTTTGGAGGTGAGGATGATGGCGGTGATAACCTTGAGGACGAGATAATGGAAATGCAAAGGTCGTTTCTACGGCCTATTGGATCGCCTTCCTCAGGAGGGAGCACGCTAGGTTCCGCCTCGTCGAATGATGGCAAGTTTCATTGCATTGCTTTGGTTTTGGTTGTTTTCTCTGTTCTTCTGTCGGTTTATTATGTGCGTTGAATGGTTTTCTTTGGGAAACGCCCCAGTTAGTAGTGATTGAATAACGGGTTCAGCATTTTTGTTGTTGTTTTACTGAGCTATAATGTCAAATTTGAACCACAAAAAATTGGAGAATTTCTTACAGTTTTAACTTTCATGGTTCATCAGAAGCATGTTAGTGTTTCAAACAAACAGTTTATGTAAGTTCAGTCTCTTGTCATAAGATTATGTGCTGTCCAGTTTTAGATATTGAAATGTTACACTGCACAATTAAAACAATTTCCAATTCACCTGGAGATTTATTGTTACTCATATTCTTATTCGACCATCGAAAGAATGATTTAAACCCTCATCTGCTTGTTGCAAGCTGCATGGTGTTTCTTCTTGACAACTTCAGAAAGACTAGTTACAAGTGATTGGCATAGGCGAAATTTATCTTGCCATCAAAATATTATTTTGTTCACTATTAGTTTCTTCGTAGACTGATGAAAACAGGATCTGAAGGTGATACCCGTAGTCATTACTCGTCAGTACTGGAAACATAAAGTTGCTCACACTTGTTAGCAATTACATCATTGACTATCAGTAATCTAGTTGCTACTGCATTTTGGATCCGTTTAGCCTCAGAATACCACTGAGATTTTTAGTGACACTTGACACTGGTGATGCAGTTCTGGATTCTATCACCCTCATTACAAATGGAAGCAAAAAAGATTCATTTACATTCACAATCTTCATATCCGCTTAAAGTGCCACTTCATCTATAAGTTTCTATGGAATTATATTTCATTCAATCTCATATATACACACCATTTTTAAAACTGCACACATTAATGGCTTCTGGTATTCAGTTTTATTAGTTTCAGTCTGAGACCTTGACGGCTCAATACATTATACTGAACCGGGATTCGACCAATTTACATCTGACTTTAATAGTCCATCATTAAATCTAAAGGTATTGGTTAGAGAGAAAAGTCTATCATTAAATCTAAAGGTATTGGTTAGAGAGAAAAGCCTAGCATTAACTCGAGAGGCATTGATTTTTCAATCTTAGTTTTGCTTTAATTGCATTATAATTTCTTAAATTCCATATAAAAAAAGATTCCTGCTCAAGTATGCTGATGCATTTGTTTCAAGGCCTAAAATGCCTAATTGGTGTAAATAATGTGAGTATTTGTTATTTGTGCAGTCACATGAGACTCTTTTCTGTCTTTGTTTTCATTACTAGAGTCTTGATACTTCTATTTCCTTGCGTCTTGTTGATTTTGTTCTTAAAAAGGTCGAATCACTTATACATAATTCTCTGACCTTCTTAAAGCAGAAGATAATTTCTTTGGCCCTGTATCAGCCAATTTTATAAGGCCCGGCCGGTTGTCGGACTCTGCAGCTTCTGATGATAATCATGACTTGACAATGGACTCAACAGCTTTTTCCATGCATTTCCGCAGTCTTGCTGGATCAGAGTCCGGAATAGACTTAAAGACACCAACAGGGGGTCAACTCTTCTTTGAAGAGAAGACACCCACTAATTCAAATAAAGGGTGCTCCATGGATATCACTTTAGGTAAAAATCATGTTCCTAAATCTTCTGTGCCTGCTACAGAAGTAAGTGGGAATCACAGCTCTAATGATATGAGTCTTGTTGGGGAAAACCCTAATAAGTATGACTATGATAGACTATCCCCAGGAGTGGACGCAATCCTAGCAGAGAGCCGGAAGAACCTGCTTCATGTTATTGCATCTGATGATATTAATTCTATTTCACCAGAAAGGAAAAGAGGACAGGTTTCGACTTCAGTTGATCATGGCAATGACCTTGTTAACATAAGTGACTCTGTAAGGAAAGGAAGTGACAGGAGTAACTCCGACAGTGTGATAAATGAAGACCAATCCAATGCTCACATTGAATTTGGTGATCCAAATGGTTCTCATGGAAACTTTCTTGGTGGTTGTTCTCCTAAAAGGTCAACCAGCATGTTGGCTGTTGTAGCTTCTCACAAAGAAAGTCACAAACCAAATAGTTCACCGTATCAGTTGAGTAAAGTAAGAATTCGTACCTATGAGAGTAGGTATCTATTATCTATATACCTTTCTTCTACACATACTCCTAGCTATGTGATTCAGCATTTTTGGCATCTTTTCAAAACACACTTTGATTTCTCCAGCTTTAGTCCACTCATGCTTTATGTATGCCCTTGCTCGTGCATTCACTATTATATTTCTGATGGTCTAAGGTTGAAGAGTATTTCAGGAGAGTTTTCATTTGTCATAGTGATCTCCACACAATTGATAGATGCCAAAAATTAATTCTTCATTTAGACGTTTTACCATTGTATCTCATCAAGAACATAATTTTCTTGATCAAATCTATTGTCATGTGGCTTCTCTGCATCTGGCAATTGGAGCTTCAGCTTGGTTGTAAAGCTTAAACTAGTTTCTCATTGTAAAATAAAATGAAATTGTGAGCTCAAACTAATCTAAAGCTGTTTTCATTGAATGAACTAGTTAATATATAAGCTGCACTAGTACTAGTAACTCCGTAAAAATTTACTTATCTATCTGCTAGTTATGAATCATGAGTTCAAATATTATCGAGAACTTAGATTTTGTAGTTCTCAGAACCTTAGAGTTGACTGTTTCAAATCTGTCTCAAACTTATGTATAGAAGGTTTACTTTGATTGTTACTTTATCAGTGACTAGTTTAATTAGAAGGTGGTGCTATAAATGTACATGTCCCCCATCCACTCCCCCATTCTAATTATGGAAGTCTGAGTTCTCAAGTAAGCTAGGTTAATAAGAAACTTTGTATGTAAAGTTACTTGTTCAGTGGCATCCAGGGATCAATAATAAAAGTAAGTTGGTCTGGTTGGTACAGGATGAATTTGATTCCTCACCGGTGGCATCTACATCTTCTCCTGTCAAACAGCAACAAACTCTTCTGACTTCTGCATCTCCATCTAAACCTTGGAGAGTGACACCTCGTTTGCCAGAAAACCTTGGTTCTTTGCTGAGAAATGGGAGCATTGAACACCATGAGACCGAGACATCCATTCAGAAAAGCATTTCGAAACTGGTATTGCTTGAAAAAGGTGCATTCTCTTCTGTCTTCAGTGCTAAAGTCGACAAGTCCACAATTAAATCGCTAGATTTTCTAAAATCCCCTAATGTAGTGGAAAAGAATCATGACATCTCTAGAATCAGTTTCATGGAAGATTCAGTTAGTGAAGAGAAACTTGCTAGTGTAAATCAGAGTACAGAAAGGAATTTTGGCTTCCACACGGATCATGCCAGGGGTGAAAATCTTTTTGAAAAATCATCGAGCCAAACAATGAATGGAAAATCGCCTAATGCATTGAGTGCCAAAAGTTCTTCTGCAGGTAAATCAAATTCGGGGCCGAGTCGGCCTACTACTGCTTCACCTTCTAAGAACACTTGGTCCGGAAATGACTTGATACACAGTATGGTTCCATCCAACCTTAATCATGAAGATTCCTTGTTGGCTGAAATTGCTTTTAGTGAAGGTGAAAAAGCAATCACCTCTATGTTTGTTCATTCTCCACACAGAGTGTTGGATGAGAACTTGCCAGTTTCACCAGGTCTTCTACCTAGTCAATCTGTAGATTTTCGGAGTCGGTTCAAACAAATGGAAAACTTTGACAAAGGCCAAAATTCTACTCCAGGTAGAGATCCTGCACATATTAACTCAAATGCAACTGAAAGCATCCATATTGTGTCTGGAGGAATGAATGGAGAATTAAGATCGCCATTTGTTGAAGTCAGCCACCTAAACCTGACTGAACTAAGAGCAACCGATAACAGAGAAACTGACATGCATAACGGGAAGGAAATAATTCGAACCACTGGTAACTTCAGTACTCCTGCTAAAGTGAACCAGTTCCAAGCTGTGCATCTGGATGTTGGTGACCTGACAAACAGGGACATCTCCAGCTTTGAGGATAACTTACCTGGAGCGGAGTCCAGAATGTTTTCGCATGAGTCTGTTTCTCCTTCTGCCTACAGGAATACAGACCAACCACGATTGCATGTATTTATTTTTATCTTTTCCTCCAGTAGTTTCATTTACTCGCATCTGTCCATTTTGTCAATTTGTTGTGTTTGTTCCAATGTTAGCAATTTAAATCCTCAAATACATATCATAATACGGCCTGCTAGTTTTCTTGTCTCCCTCCCTCCCTCAAGGGTCTTTTGATGGAAGATATTTACCCCTCATATTCATTGCTGTTGTACCATAAAGGCTACATTGGTTCTTAGTTATGGTTTATGTTCGGTCTTCAATCTGCACGTGGCAGAACCTGATGCAGTTCCCATGCAGTTCCCTGCAGGTAGCCCCTCAAGGGAAGAGCCTGATGATAAACAACCCTCCAGAATGCCCTCTCCAAGAGCCATTCAGATGAGTAGTGGCCTGGAAAACTATTCAGCAAACAAGAGAAACATAGGATTATTGCTGAGAGATCCACAAGATAGGACAGAAATCACCAAACTTGAAAGGAGTCCTAAACTTCTTAAAAGCAATTATGACCCAGAGAAAATTGTGTATTCTATTGACAATAGAACCAAAAGGAATGACCAAGAAAAACAGAAGCTAGCCGACGTATGTTCTATTGAGTTTCAACTTATTTTCCATTATATCTGTCCAGAGGGCTGGCTGATGCAGCAGCCCAGCATTTTGGTCTCACATGGTTATGAATCTGAAATTGCAGGCATATTATAAATTCACTGAGGATATGAAAATCCTGATTTTTGGATCAGCTGATAAGCTTAGTAGTAAGATGGTATGCCTCATGTCCATTCTCCTTCTTATTTTTTTTTTATTTGTAAAGCTGTAGGGACTCTTCTAGCTTCCCACACTATGAGATAGAGACAAGTACATGGTTTTTGTCTTCTTATATATAAGCTGACTTTTCAATATCTCTTCACTACTATATTGATTTGCTTCCACCAGCATATTATTTTGGCCAAGCTATTTGATAATGTTATCCATATTTCAGATTGATGTGTTGGAAGATATGTTGGTTCACCAGCAGAGGTTGAAAGTATATGAGATGCTTCAACATGGAGTTGTGCCTCAGGTCTGTTAGTTAACAAGAATAGTAATGGAGTAACAGAAATAATTGACATTATGTAGATAACAAAGTCAATAAAATTTTGTCCCCTAAGTCAACAGTTTGCTTATTTTTTAATAATTTTTATGATTTCTCATCAAACATTAAAAAGATAAAGGAATACTAAGGATCTTTAGTTGTAGTTATCAAGGTTAATCTCTATATGTGTTGAGGCTGCGGAGATCTTCACCATAACTGTACTGTTTCTATCCCCTTAGATTAACAAAGTTTTTAGTTTCTTATCCAAGATGCGAAAAGAATAAATGATGTAGTTACAAACTTTAGCTACTGATTAATTGCTGACTGCATCTAAGTACTTCTATTTCCCTTTTTCCAGAGTGCAATTGTTCATCATGATCTCCAGCTTGAGAAGTAAGTGAGCAACTGAAATGTGATGGTTGTCTTCATGATTGTTCTTTTATTTCGAACTACATGACCAAAGCTAAATTATTGTTTATGCAGATTAGGTCAAACAAAGTCATTATTGCATCGAGTTGTCTTTGAAAAGGCAAAATTGCAGCTGAAGCATGTAAAGAGGGAAAGACTGTTGGTACTGTTCTTCGTTGCTTTTGTACATGTAGCACCAATAATTTAATTTGTATCAAGACACTCTATTCTGTTTGCAGAAAAGGCTAGAACTATTGAGCTCCAGGATGCAGGATTCACAGACACTAAGAGCAAATATGTCATCACTCCCCCTGGACATATGCACTTCTACTGTTGGTGCTGTTGATCACTGGTGGTTGTCTGTCAACCTATCAAAGGAACATGAGGTATTAAGTCACTTTTAATATGCATCTGCAAGATATGCAACAAGTTTCATGTTTTAGGCATTATTTTATTTATATTATTATTATTATTTTTACAAAATGATTGATTGTGTGCATCCTTTGGGAAATAGAGGGAACCTTCTATTATTCTATTGCAGCACTGAAATTCTGGCTTGTAATGTTTGAATTTTTTCCCTGATAAGATTATTTTGGGTGCTAACAGCTGTTCTTAGTAACAAGAGGCTTGAGCTTGGCTTGCTCGTTTTTACTGTTTACTCAAGTCGAGATCTATTCAAGCATTTTCATATTAAGCTCAAGCTTGCCCTGATGTACCCGCATCATGTATTATTTTTTTAATTAAAAAAGTGGGACTTACTGTCTAAGACAAATCATGTTTGATAAGTGAGATGTATTCTTTTTCTGCCAGGTTTGCCATGATAAACTGACTACAATGAGGCAGGCCTTAGAAGCTTTAGATAGAAAGATTTTGACCTTGACGAGAACGTTTCATTCATGTTGCAAATTGAAAGCTGAACCTGGAGTTGGTGAAACAATTACTTTGGTAACTGAACAATTGGCAAAGAAGACTTCTTGCAGGTTTATTCGTCTGGATAAGCAGGTATATACTCTTGCCACTGAACTTTTAGAAAACAGTAGTGGTTCTAGAACAATGTTTCTCTTTGCATATCTTAGTTGTTACATTTCTATTATTTGGCACTTAGTTTTTTCATGGAAGCTAATGGTTGACTGGCAACCGCATACTGAATATACGATAAATGTATAGAAAAAGAGATGCATGGTACTGTCAATATTACTGGCCTGTGAGGGGTTGTTGGAGAATTTTGGAGGAGGTTTTGGGATTACTTATATATTGTCTAAAGTTGGTGTTCGTTTTAGCTCAAAAAAAGTGAGTGCTTGTATTAGAACTTGTGGAGAGATTTGATTCTAAATGGTAAACTCAAGTTCGGAAAACTTGTTTGGAGAAATAATTATGTGATTAATTTATTTTTTTAAAAGTGGGACTTACTATATATTTCAAATCATGTTTGGAAAGTGAGTTGTATTCTCTTTCTCCAGATGTGGGTAGTCCAAGGTATGGCCAGTTTGAATGGACAGCACGATGTTATCCTGAATCACCTTGACTTAATTATTCAGAGGTATATATGAGAAACTCCTTTTTTTGTGTTTATGCTGTCATAAGAAGTCTCTTTTCTGCCACCACTCACCGTTTCAATTTAATTTTATCAATGATGTTGCAGCATAAAAATCATTGTTGGTCCTACATCTAGTGTCAGAAGCTCATTTAAGTTGAATGAGACAAGCATCACAAAGGTGATACTGCAATAAACTTAAGATGTCTGATTTTTGTGTGTTGCTATTATCTTGATATCTTGATGCCAAAACCAATACTGCTTCACAGAAATTTCCAAATATGGATGCTTGCGTAGCATTTGGATTTGTGTTTAACACTGAGACTGCTCACAAGTATACTGATGCTAAAACTTTGCAACAAGAAACTCAAGTAAGTAACAGGTGCCTCCTCATCTTGAAGAGAAAAGATAATGAGCTGAGCTTTATATTGTTCTTTTATTTTCTAAGATTTAGTAGCTTGTTTTACATCTAAAATTGTGTTTGGGCTGAATGCATTTGCCTTCTTATGTTTTTCTCATTTTTGGAGTATCAAAAAACTATAATGAAGTTATTAAGCAGAAATACAGAAACACTAATACCAAATACAATCATTATGTGACCTTAAAGGTAGGTTAATGACTTCTGATATCTTGGAAAAAATTGTTTTGCCATTAATATGTAAGTTCTTAGAAAGCTTAATCTAGTTTTGTGTTCACATAATTGTTCTTTTGATACTTCTTCTCGCTCTTTTTGGTTCCTTCTTGTTTATTGGCTTTTTGGATGGTTAAGTCTAGCTGAATGACTAAAATGAATGGCATATAAGAAGGCTGAATGGTAAAAATTTCATAAGATTATTCATATTTGTACTCTTTTAACTGTCTATGGTTCACAGGTAACTAGTGCACTTCTGGGTTCGTTACTTGATGTTATTGAGGAGGTACAGACAGCACAAACAGAATTTCCTAACCTGACTCAGTCAAGCTTTTCTTCACCGTCAGGTAAGTGCTTTCCGGTTTATTTCTTTAAGATTTAAGGTTTCCAGCTATAGCTTAATCATGTCTTCAAAGTTTACTTACAATAAATGATAATTTCTTCTCTGTTCAATACGTAGCTGTGTACTGACCATACTTACTCTTATTGTTGAGATGTGTTATGTACACTTCTTTCCACCTTAGTATGATGCTATTATTTTCTTGACAGTTGTACCGTATGCAACTCTTATTTAGAATTCGCTGGGGCAGTGGTTTGGAAGCAAGCTACCAGAACCTGTTGATGAGTTTTTTGTTGCATCAATATGCTTGATGAAAGCCACTTGTATCCGGTCTTGTATGCATAAATTGGGCTAAGCTGCATGCAATATGAAAGCAAAGCTTGTGATATCACATGAGCCTATTCATTAAAATGTTGATTGATTTTTCATGACAAAGTCGCTCGTGTGTGTTTTACTTTGCTATATGGTCTGAAATATTATCATAATTTATGGAGTTTGTTCTGAATGAATCTTACTGGCTAAAATTTGGGAACTAAAGTTATAATTATAAATGATATTATCAGAATTATTCTTTACAAAAAAATAATTGAATAAATGAGCTCTTGATGTTTGCTTTGAGAGCTTTGGGGAAGTGAAGATGTTATACTAAGATCTTTGTGAATTCAAATATTTCGTTATTCTCTTGGTTTGCAAAAGAAGTGCACATATCTTTTGGGATATTCTCATACATGTTGATAGAACATATTTTATAATCCACGCTGTTATGGCCCTTATTAATTTGTAGCTTCCATTTGCAGTGGATCATCTTGCTCTGTTGCTTTGTTTCTTTAACTTTAACAGTGGGAGGAAGGTGTCCATCACATTTGACCTTTCTTGCTTGAAGCAGTGAGTTCTTTTTCCTTTCCTTAATGATCTCTTCGGCTTCAAGTATACTTACTGTGCTCAATGGATCGATTGCATTATGATTGTATCTTTTACAGTGCATAAATAACAGATTTCAGTGTGAAGCTAGTAATAGCCTCATTTTTTCTCTGGTTGTCTCGTTTAAGAGGATCATAGCTTTACAGTCACACAACCCTTATATGCTACTTCTATTGCTTTAATTGTTTGATAACTTGTACTGTAGAAAGGGCAAATACCATACGCTAATTCGACTTCTAGGATCATTTTAAAATCTCTAGTCTCTACCTACAAAGTAACAATTTAGTAACTAAAACTTATTTGACTTGTAACAAAAGTTTTACACGGAGTGATGGATGTACAGTATGAGATGCCTATCGGGATACTCAGACAACCTATGGCATTATAGGTCCAGGAATTTGATCCAATGTCATTTTCAGCTACCGATAAATACGACCAATGTAGTCAAATAGATCAGGTACTAAATTGTTAGTTTGTAAAGGTCGGGCCAATTTTCAAAAACGATCTTAAACGTCAGGTACTGTTTACACGTCTTCTGTTAGTAAAAGATACATGTTCCTGATACTAAATAACTACACAGTCTACACCATCTCTACCTAGCAAAGACTACACCCCAATGCTGTGTAGTACAATAGATTTGATGAATTGGTTTTTCTGCAGAGGAATCTATCCTTTGGAGATCCTTCCACTTCAACTCTCATCACCCACTGACAGATCCACAAATCCATCGGCTGGGATTATCCATGATAAAATCAGAGATGCGATTAAGGATGTTAGAACTGGATACATGAGGATTCTACGTCTCTGCAGGTGCGTGTCCCAGATTGTTCAAACCTTAACTGCTTAGGAAATGTGTAGAAAAGCCATCTTCTGCTCAAGCTGGCTCTTGGTCGGGTTGCATCCACGAACAATGTTGTGTTCGCCTTGTTTCTTGCAACTAGTTTTGTGAATTGAATGCTTGTCAAATTACAATAGCAAATGTACTTGTTTGCTAGACTTGTTTGGCTTGCTTTCTCTTAATCCACGATTAGTACAGAATCTCTTGATGATATATATGTATTTCTTTGAGGGAAAATGGTGAAAACTATTCTTTTTCACTCTCTTTTCATATATTCTGTTGGGTTGATAATTTTTCCAGATTAATTTTCCTTGGGCAGTCTTTTTTTCCTCTTTTTTTTGCTCCAATTTATAATAATCATGGGATATTCATGTCATAAGTTTTTTTCCATTTTGCAACAAAAAAGAAAGCACCCAACACGGGACTTTTAAAATGTAACTGCAACTCTCATTTTACTTTTTCTGTAATTAGACATGTAGGATCTTAGGTGATACAACAACATGAAGAACATTGTTTTACCTATCATTGAATACCTTAACGTGTCCATCGATGATTTTCATATCTATCTATGTTAAGCTTCTTTTTCTGTTCGTGTTATTGCGATTCATTGTGTTGAATAACAACCTACTTACCTGTGTGTGGATATATTCATGTGCAACACTAGCACTTACAACTCACGTGGAACAATTTCATATCTGTTGATAGGTAATTATTGGAAAATTTGACTATGCCAAATGAGGCAGTGCATTACCTTCTTTTACAAGGTTCTATCACGACATTGTAGTTCCTTGCATTGTATCCCTCTTCAAAATGGTGACATGTGGCAAATCGTGGTAAAATCGGGTCTCAATCAATTGAGATTCTAATTAAGTTGATCCCAATCGATTGAGAGCCTAACAATTTGTCACATTTTATCATATATCATCATTCTGAAGAGGAATGCAATGTAGGAGTTGTAACATTAAATCTATCGTTCTGTCACATATCCCTTTTTGTGGATGTATGATGTAAGTAGGGTGTAGATAGCCAACAAACACACAACATTCCTTTTGTGGATGTATGATGTTAGGGTGTTCGGATTTTATCTAATCCGAATTGATTCGAAAATTTGAATGTTAAGAGGAAAACAATCTGAACCGAATATCCGAAAATTTTATAAAAATATCCGAACCCAATCGAAAAATTCGAAATTATAAAAAATCCGAAACAAAATTTTATTAATTCTTATATGTATATTTATATTAGATTTAAAAAATATTTAATAAATTATTATTATTATATATAAATTATATATAATTCGGATTTTTTTTTGGATTAGAAAAATCCAATTCGATCCGAAAATCTGAGATTTTGAAAAATGTCAATCTAATCCGAAATCTAATTTTAAATATCGATTTGGTTCGAATCGGATATTCAGATTTCGGATATTTTATTCACCCCTAAGTGTAGAGGTATCAAAATAGGTTTGATCAGATCTAAATTGCCAATTGTTCGCCGGGCCGAACTTAAACAAGATATCGTTGGGCCTTAAACCCCGATTTTTGGACTAGGTTGGACCATATTTTCATAGGCACGACAGATTTATCATGGCTTGGTCCGGTTAGAATTCTTCCTCTCTCCCGATGGGCTCGCCTGGATCGACTTGGTCCGATAGTAATAGTATGACATCTCTATTAGGGTGTAAGGTACAATCTTGCTTATACTAAGAAGTGTATCTTTAATTTCCTAATTAATTTTCTGATTGATTTTAATTTTGATATCTTTATCCTATTTTGAAGTAGTGATTAAAAAACAAAAGTGCGTTATCTAAAAATTGCACTTTTAAATTGGTAACGTCTTCTTTATTATTGTTGAAAGCCCTTTTCTCCAAAGTTAAAGCTGACGTGTACGGTATTGCAGAACCTTCGTCGCTTTCCTTGGTCGCCACGTGCTTATCCTCCTCTACATTTTTTTAGTTTTCTTTTGCTTTTGTAGTTGTTAGTTATTACTTTTAATTATTTTTATCTTTATAAATTATTTTTCTAATACGTCAACAACTTTCCTTAATTAATCATATCTTTCATTGAATATTTCTTTAAATATCCATCTATATATAAATTCTTTTGTAATATCGAGTATGTACAAGGAGGTATATTTTTTTAGGTCAATTAAATACAGAAATTTTAAAAGCTACGTCACGATGGACTCGAACCCAAGATCTTTGGTTTCAGATATTAACCACTCTATCTAGACCAACACACACGACAAGATGGTACATTTTAGTTTGTATAGATGGTAATGAGTATGGTATAAGTTAGGTTATCATAATATCCGCTCTGTAGCCCGAGTTGCTTCCGATTTTAAAATTTATGAATTATATAATATTAATTAAATCTAACATAATAATTTGATTAAGAAATAATAAAAAATCATCCATACAAATTCCACATTACATTAAAGGGTATTTATTTTTCAATTCTTAACTAATTATTTTTAAAAATAAATATTTAAATAATTAATTCGATAATCATGTAAAGTAATATAAATATTATCTGACTCGCAGTTGCAAGAAGTGATTTTCTATCGCCCTCAAAAGAAACAAAAAGTGACTTTATATATTTTTCTCACTATAGTTTTTCAATAATTGTGACTCGAGAATTTATGTGGTCAAAGGTATTATGTGGATTCAATCTTTTATTTAATTGCTTTCGAACTGTCTGGTTGTCAAATATAAAAATAGTTTAAACTTATCCAATTAACTAAATTAAGAGAAAAACACTTTGGTGAACTACTTATGTCGGAAATCTTTGATTTGATTCTCACAATAAATTGAGTGAATCATAATAAGCCTATTAATTTATATTTATTTATTTTGAAAAGAAAATTTAAGCCTATTCATTGATTCTCTATCTAGCTCCCAAAATCCTACTTCTTCAAATTAATTTAGAGAAATCTGACTTTTCCATTTCTAACACCGCCCAAACTTATATAAAAATGACTTTTAATAATTTACAAAATAGTCAATCTTCATACTTTTCCTGCACTACTACATTAAATCATATTGACTTCGACTTCTAGGGGCGAGCAAAAAATCCAAAAATCGATTATTCGATCCGAATCAAATCGAAATTTAAAATTCTGTTCGGATTGAAATTTTTTAAAATTTTTGATTTTCAGATCAGATGTGATTTTTTTTAATCTGAAAAAATCCGAATTATATATAGTTTATGTATAAAAAATAATATTTTATTTAAATATTTTTAAATTTAATATAAATATATATAAGATTTAACAAAAATTGGTTTCAGATTTTCGGTTTTTCATAATTTGGATTTTCGGGAAAAAATTAATAAAAATCGGATTTAGGATTTCGGATATTCGGTTCGGATCGGATTTTTTCTCTCAAAATTGATTTTGGATCGATTCGAACAAAAATCGAACCAAATCCGAATGTTCATCCCTAGCTGAGACCCATACAATTTAATATCAAATTTATTTTGATATTCAATTAAAAAGAAATTTATGATTAGTGTATTGTATTTTAGTTTCATATCAATCAAAACTTATAGATCGACATCAATAATTATGGTACCTATTTTAAATTTGATTAGGTTTATTGTTGGAGTTACCCCACCCAATCAAATTCATGTTGGATCATCTCACTACTATGCATTTATGTATATATAATGCATTTTATATATTACAATTGTGAATCTTTTGATGATAATCATAAATTATAGAAATATTAATATTTTAAATTGAGTGTTTACAGGAGAAAAAAATTATATTTGATCCTTTGTCTATCTCTCTTCAGATATATATTGACAATATTCTTTTTAGCACAAAATTTTAGAAAATCAACTCAAAAATGTACTGAAGTTTTTTCTCATAAATTTTATAAATACATATTATGAGTAAATATTTTCAGAAAGCATTGTTCATATTCGACGATATAATTGATTTGATGAATTTTGGAAAATTTGTTTAATATATTGTTTGATTATAAATAATGATAAAAAAGTAAATGGAAAGTTAGGTCTACAAGCCTATAAATTTATTGACACCTAAATTTTTAGATGGAAGCTGAAATTTTAAATGAGGCGAATTAGTGGATTTGTTTTTCTTTTGTGAGCTCATCATCTAGTGTGAATTCTAGTAAATTTATATTTTATTAATTTATAGTTAAGTAACTTAATTTTAAATAATAAATATTTAATTTAAGTTTATGTTTTTTTAAAAAAAAAACTCGACTACACTCCTAAAGTTTGAATATCTATTTAATTAATTTATAGTTAAGTAACTTAATTTTAAATAATAAATATTTAATTTAATTTAAGTTTATGTTTTTTTTTTTTTGAAAACTCGACTACTCTCCTAAAGTTTGAATATCTATAATTAATTAGCTCAAGAATTCATTGTTTCATATATATTAGTTTTTAACTAATTGAGTTAGGTCGATGGAGACAAACTTAAAGCACACTGCACTATACGACTACGATACGAGCATGAATACCTAAACAGCAAATAATACCCGCACATGCTTTGGTAGAAATAAACAAGATTAGCAATTTTAATTATTTAGTGCTGTGGTGATAACCTTGTTTAGTTTGAAAAAAGTGCAGGAGAGAGAGGACAAGAAAATAAGCTAAATAATTAATTTTAATTAAAATGTAGTGAATGATAATCATGAAAAGAAAATGGAAAATGGCATATCTTTTTCATGAAAAGGACACGGACCCACCTCACTACTCTTTCTTCTTCAACTACATTTTCTCTCTCCTGCACTTTTTATCACTTTTCCCATTAATTTATTCAGCTTCTCTCAAACAACTCAGCCCCCCAAATCCCAATCTTTTCTGCTCAGAGACAGAGGGGGAGAGAGAGCGCCAATTCCTCCGTGAAAGGTCAGATCTTTATCTTTTTCTGTGCTGTTTGTTTGGGTTTTAGCGAGATTCAAAGCTTTTGCAGAAAACGCTCTTCTGCTTCTTATTCCATGTGATGGAACTGAGTGTTGGAGGCCTTTCGATGCTGATTTTAGATAGAGAAAATAAAGATTCTGTCTTGTTGGAAAATGGATTTTTCTCCTTTTGCTTTGCTGGCTTCTTTGGGTCTTCTTCTGGCTTGATTTGTTATTAGTTTTGTTTTTTTGTTCGGTTGACTGAGTTTTTTAGTGATTTGAAAGATTTTGGAAATTTCAACTTAGAGTTGTATGTTTTTTCTGCTTTTTTCACTCTTTTTTCTTCCATTCATGGTGTTTGAGTATATTTAGAGGGAGTTGGTTCGGATCTACTGATATTCAGCTGGGATTCAGAGAATTCTGTTGTCCAGGGTGTGTGGATTTTCCTCTCCAGAGACCGGTTTACCTTCGAGTTTGCGAGTTACTGAATGTTTCATTGTTTTCTCCGACGAAAAATACACGAACATGTTATATTTTTTATGATTTTAGTTGGTCTTGAAGTTAACAAAAAAAATTTGGTTTGCCTAAAATTCTCATCTTTCTTTTACGTAATCTCTCTCTCTCTCTCTCTCTCTCTCTCTCACACACACACACACACACACACACAAACACGGTATCTTAAAAATTACAGTGCTGTAATTTTGCTATTATGCATAATTCGGCCTATTTATGTTTTCCGCGGTGTTGATAGTCTCATGTTGAGACAGTACTGGCAGTTCATTTGGACACTTTGATATATAAATCAAGACAAACAGATTGGCGTTATTCATTTTGAAGGCAACTAGCTTTTATGCATATCGACTTTTTTGTTTGGATTCTTGATTCCTAAAATGTTGGAGGCCTGAAGCACCTTTTTTGCTCATCTCTATCTTTTTATAATATAACCGAATGCATTTTGCTGGTATTTGGCTTCTCTAAATGTATCTTCTTGTAATGTATTTATATGTTATTACGTGTCACTAAGAACTTATTCTTGCATTTCTTAGTTAATAAATTAACCTGGCAATCTGATCAGAAGGGAATTCGTCCTCTCCTGTTTCGAGTATCAATATCAGTTACCTGTTGAGGACTGTTCCATTGTAGCCACCACTCATTTCCATTCCTTTTCGGGTGTTGATATTCGTAAATCATGTATGCCTACGTTGCTCTTGTTGAAGCTGACTGCTGTTACCTTCGTTATGATAACAGTGCCTTTTAATGCAGATAGTGTTATATATCCAATTGTGGAGCATTGCTCAACTCCAACAATCTTCCAGGAATACTTTATCACGATTCTCAGAGTACCTGGTTTCTGTGGGTTGAATAAGTTGTTAGAACGAACTGTTGATTACTTGACTTGTACATTATAAACTGGAACATGGGTTACCTTTGTGATTTCTGTGGGGAGCAAAGGTCCATAGTGTTCTGTCGGTCCGATGCAGCTAGTTTATGTTTGTCATGTGACTGCACTGTCCATTCTGCAAATGCCCTTTCACGGCGTCACTCGAGGACACTTGTTTGTGAAAGATGCAATTCTCAGCCAGCTTTTGTTCGATGTATTGAGGAGAAGTCATCCCTTTGCCAGAATTGTGATTGGATGGCACAAGTTAATTCAAATGCAAGCCCCGTACATAAGAGACAGCCTGTTAATTGTTACTCTGGCTGCCCTTCAGCTTCGGAACTTTCTGCTGTTTGGCCTTTCCTCTTCAGTTCTCCTTCAGTTGGAGATTCTGCATGTGAGCAGGAAATGGGTTCGATGAGTATTACTGATAACAGAACAATAGATCGCCAGGACCCCAAAGAAAAAGCTAATGTTCAGAATGAATCGTTATGTGGGGAAGCTGACAGCCAGCTTAATATGGACTTGGATAAATCATCAGTTTGGATGGAGTCATTAACTCCTCTTCTTGATCCCAGGCAGCAGAATGTGGATCAGCCAACTGCGTCTACTAGCTCTTCCATGCCCAAGGTATCTATCTATATTCGCATAACCAAATTTGTTGTCAGTGATAGTATTTACCTCATTAGCCTGTTTGCATCTATTTCTGTACACTCATGGATGTTGCTGAGGTATAGTCAGGCTTATTATTGCATCGTCTTATCATCTGGCTTAGTTGTACGAGGCTGTTATCGAACCTTGCAATCCAACTTCTCATGTCTTTGTGGTAATTCGACTGCAGGCTAAAAAATGTGAACCATTCTTCAAAGTACTATAAAAAAGCAAGGTTGGTTTGAAACCTTAAAAGTGTTGGGTTGCTCTTCTAGCAGTATATCTGAATATTTTCCTCCTAAGTTTTCGCTGCTTCATAAGACTTCATCTGTAAATGCTGGCTATAATAGAATACAATTGTGACGTATATGATTACTAGCAAATGGTTGGAAGATAAATGTTGTGTTGATTTAATTATGGAATAAGCGGAAAAAAGAGTTAAAAAAGGCAACATGAAGAGGTAAAAGTCTCGAGTGGTGTTTCTAATTTACTGATGCTTTGGCTGGGTCTTTTCCTTGCATTTCAGGTTCCCTTATCAGGAGCAAAAGGGCATGCTTTGTATGAGGATGATGGTTGCTATGATAATCTCAATATGGATGAGATTGACTTGGGTTTTGAAAACTATGACGAACTTTTTGGTATGGCTCTTGATAATCCAAAAAATATTTTTGGTAATGATGGGATATTTGGGATTAAAGAGATGTCTACATCCAACTGTCAAGGTGCTTCTGCTGCTGAGGTAATTCCTATGAAGATATATGATTCATTACAGCTACTTCTAAATTAATTGGTTCTCGCTGTCTGAAGAACTAATAAAATAGGAAGGCTAAGGTACTTGGTTTCTTGCTACTTCTTAGGTATCATCGACTGGAGTGTTGAATACAATGCGACCCGCTTGCAGTAATGTAGCATCTGCAGATTCGGTTATTAGCTCTAAAACTGAACCCAACTTATGTTTCGCGAAGCAGGCACACTCGGGCCTCTCGTTTTCTGGTCTTACTGGGGAAACCAACAGTGGTGATTATCAAGATTGTGGAGTTTCATCAATGGCGATCGTGGGAGACCCACCATGGTACCCTCCAGGTTCTGAAAGTTCCACGCCTTCTACTAGCAGGACCAATGCTGTCATGCGGTACAAAGAGAAGAAGAAGTCACGGATGTAAGATTTTAGTTGAATTCTTCTATCCTCTTGAGAGCTGGGTAGTTTCTAAGTGTCCTTTAAGGGGTCCTTCTTATCAAAGTATTTACCATTTATCTCGAGTTCCCTTCTTACATGTTAATTTCAATGGCATGACAGGTTTGAGAAGAAAGTGAGGTATGAATCTCGCAAGGCAAGAGCAGATGTACGGAAGCGTGTGAAAGGACGATTTGTCAAGGCTGGTGAAACTTACGACTATGATCCACTGAGCCCAAGCAAGAGCTACTGAGTAAAAAGAAAATCGAGGATGCAGCAATACTAAACTGCGTGATGCTAAATGCATGAAACCTTCCTTCACGGTGTTACTATGGTATGAACTGATAATGCTGGACAACTCAAGCTGATTTCTCCATTCCAACGATAGCTCCAGTTGTGAATTCATGATGGAAGGAGACGAGGATTCCCCCACTGCACTGCACTTACCAGCTAGTTTAGATTAGTATTGCCTGCGAGGAGAAGGGAAAGAGCTGGGCATCATAGGTCAATCTCCTTTCAAGGCACATATTTTTCATTATAGTAATTTATCTAGTAGAACAGCAGTTCTCCGCGGCCAGTTCATTCGTGTATAGATGGCAGAGATTTGACTCTAAGAATCTGGTTTGTATGTAAGCAGATGTCGTAGTAAATAGTGTCTGTTTGAAAGCTTGGTAGACTAGAAGGGTAAACTGTGTTTTGCTGTCTTCTCTCTTTGTTGGATGACATGTATAACTCATTCGTTATAGCTGTAGTGTTAGTACAAATGCTGAGATTTGTTCATTTTATACTCACTTGTTTATACATGTGGACACCAATTGGTGAATTTTGTTTACCAGTGATGGTTTTACTGTGGTGTTTTCCACCTGCTTACTATGTCAGTAGAGAAATATGCACCCACAGGTTTAACACGATTGGTTAAGAATTAGCAGATTTAAAATAAGAATTAGAAAAATGTGTGTTTGGTGTATCCTTTTCGTGAAGTACAACTTTGTTTAGTTAGTTTTTGAATAGTGTGGGTGCGTTGTGGAGGTGCGGGGGGTATTTTCAAGAAAAAAAAGCATATATATATATATATATAGATTATAATATATACATGTATATTAATGCACTTCTATTTATATTAAAGTTAGGTCACTTTAAAATTTTTGATCTCAAAATAATTTTAGTAATTTTAGCACTTCTTGTGTTTTCATCAACCAAAATATGCATTTTCTGAAAAGATCCTATTTCATTGTATCCTCATATGCATAGATAGGCACCTATGCATGTATATAATGCACTTCCATTTATATTAAAGTTAGGTCACTGCTTTTTGATCTCAAAAGAAAGTAATTTTAGCACAAGAGAACCAAAATATGCATTTTCTTTTTCCTATTTCGTATCCTCATATGCAAGAAGGCACCTTTGCGAATATCTGTTTATACGACTAGTCAGATCAATGTCAAATAAATCTTCGTATCCTTCGTAAGTTTGTATTAACTAGAACCAATCCCAGAAAAAAATGATTGTTACAGTATCAAAATATATTGCGCGAGATGCCAAAATTTAACAAACAAGGAGAATCGATAATTTTATATAACAATGCAACTATAACATAGAACATGGAAACGGAGGATATCAGTGAGTTTTGGGCAAGTCGAGCGACTTTCTTCCCCCTAAACCAGCTTGGGGTCATCAGAGGTGTCACTGTGATTTTCTTTACTCCGGTAAGTGTTGAAAATAGATCGTCTGACAAGTCAAGATGGTGAGCACCAAGCAGCTTCATCCAACTTACATAGTCCACAATAGACAATTGATCTAACCTTCTTAAGGAGTTAGGCATCACTCGTCGTCTGATGAAGAATCAGCATCTGATGCCTGGCCAAAGTCGTCTGCAGCATTTGTATCCTAGAAGCGCAAAGACAGTGAGGAGAAAACCAGAATTGCCTAAGCTTTTTATAAACGAAAACCATTTCTAAGATTTGTCGAAACAACAGCCAGTCATTCATCAAAATAAAAAACTATTATGTATAAGCATTACCTGCATCTTATCCCAATCTTTCAACTTGGGGTTTGTCAACATGTAATTGTCACGCAGAGGGGCCCATGCAGGAGCTTCACCATCCACAGAGCCACTTGAGGTGCCAACCTGCAAGTTGACAAATCATAGACAAGTTTAACTGGATGATAAGATGTTCCTTGAGTCAAAGCACAGATTTCTAGGAAAGCAGAAGGGGAGAGGACCTTGATAACCGTTGCAGCTGACTGGGTTGATGTCCTCCCCAACTCCGAGAAGAAGGCTTCCTTCCTTCGTTGCTTAATTACTGGCATATTTCGTAACAATATTGTAAGGAGATTGATATTTGATAGAAACCAGATCAATACTATAATAACTGTTTTATCTGAGTACAGGCTCAATTTCCCTTTCTTTAACACTTTCACAAGAATAATCATAATCCATCTTCACTAGGAAGAGACATGCTAAAGGACCAAAGTCCCAAAAATATCATTTGGGAATGGCCTTCTTAATATTAAGCATGTAGAGTATTGGTTTCTAATGATACAGATGAAACCAAAGAAGAGTCCGAACCCCAAAGACGTAGAACATGTTCAATTCAATTGCTTTGACCTTGTGTACTAGTTGGGGCTTGATTATGAATAAAAATCAAGGACCACCAAAAAGATTTTGAATGCAAAACTGTGATTTTCCGTGGGAGATATGCAAATTACGCACATAAATTTCAAACATGGAAGGAAGTACATCTCACAGGCTAGTCATTTTATCCAGAAAGACGGGTACTTGTCTGAATGGGTTCGTATCAACTCAAACTGAAATAAATTCATCGAGAAAGACATCTGATATTTCTTCTACATTTGGCTGTCCTAACCACTCAAATTCCTCAGAAGACTCTAGCCACAGGACATTCATTACCCATATGTACCTGCATACTTCTTCACTGCCATTATTTCTTCTCAATTCATTCACCTTATATTCTATTTCAACTACAGAAAATCCAATTCCATGGGCATTCAACATTGAGCTGAACATCGAGTCAATCCTAGTAGATATGGCTATGTGATAGGCACGCTCGAAGTTAAGTACTTTTCACACATTAAAAGGCACTATAATTTAGTAAACCAAGAAAGCAATGATCGGAACCAGACATGCTGCAGACAAGAAAAATAGGTACGTGTTCCGCCTACCTTTCTCGTCCTTCGTTCTCAAAGGATTTAAACCTTTCTGAGCATTTTGGGCCTTGTTTACCTGCATAGAGAAAGACTAGCTTCAGAAACCAGCTACTCATTTACAATTAAAACAGAGAGACAGGACATAAAACACAAAAAACTTACAGCATTAAACAGCTTCACCACTGACCGGATGATTAGAACATGCAGGATAAGAACCAGAGTCAGTTCCAAAATAGGGCAATGCATATAATATAGGAATGCTATCACAACCAACAAAAAACAATGTATACCTCCTTTAGTTGCCACTCCCAACAGAAGTTTCTCATGAGCATCCAAATAGTCTGCAGGCTTCACATGCCCCTTCTCGCTTATCTTTTCATCAAAACAGCCAACCAATCAACCAAAACACACACACACATAAAGGATATAAATCAAGAAGCCAAATGCCAAAAGATCGAAAAATCCAATACCATGTGCCTCTCCTTCTTCACCTCCCCCTTCACTTTCTTTTCTAAGTCCTCTTCAGCAAGCTTCTCAGCTAACAGCTTCTTATTGGCAGATAACACAGGGCCCTGCAACCACATCAAACACAATAACTCAAATTTTCCTCTCAAATGCAAATATCATGCAAGAAAAGAAAAAATATCCATTCTTGCAAAATTTAGCTCACCAACACATCCTCATCGCCGCCACTCTTCTTAACAATCTTCTTAAATGCCGACTTAAAAGCCTTAATCCCCTCTGAAAACCTCACAATCCCAGGCTGAATTCGGCCGCTTTCGTCTTCCGAAACTTCTTCTTCTCCATCGAGTCCTTCATTCTCTTCCTCACCGTCGTCGGAAAATCCACCGTCAAATCCATCACCAATTTGCTTGGATTCGTCAACTGCAACTGCACTGGCGGCTTGCTGGGGCTCCTCCTCCTCTTCGTCTTCATCGTCGGAATTGTAATCCCTAGCCCTTTTCTGATACAATTTTCTCGTTTTCGGATTAATTTTGACCTTCCTTTCACCACCTTGATGCATCGTTCTTTGCCTTTTTTTCGCCATTATCCCCTTCTTTTTCCCAGATTTCCGTTTCCTACCAATATTCTTAACATCGCCCGACTTCGTTGCTTCTGTCATCACTTTCCCCTCTCAGAATTTCTGCTCAAACTTTCCCCAAAATTGAAGTTGTTAGGGTTTTAGGATTTTGCTTCTGTGAAAGAGAATCATTTTTAGTGAGCTTGGGCCTTATAGCCTTCTCGCATTTGCAATTCTCTTTGTTTTCGGCTTTATAGTTGAGCCCATCATTTAGTTGAATATCATGATATATTATGGTTTACTTTACACCCAAAATATGTTATTATTTTCATAATTATATTTTAATAATTATATTAAATCCTAAATTATTTGACTTGTTTCAAAAATATCCTGAACTTTTAATAATATCAATAAAAGATCTGAATTATCAATATTGTACCAAAAATATACTTCTAATGTTTTTGATTAACAAAATGTTGATTGAGATTTTCACGTGACAAAAGTGAGTTCATGCCAATAGGTTAAAGAGTTTTATTAAAAGTGAACTTTATGTTGAGCATACCATAATGTTATTTTACGTGACTTGATGAAGAACTATTGACAAAAAAAATATGTAGAATTTTAAAATAATGAATTTCATGAATATTTTTAAGGACTCAACACAACACGATACAACTAATGTGGTCTACATTTTACAATATTTTGTTTAGATTCTTTTATTGTAGAAACAATATATTGATTCTAATTTTAGTTCTATCAAAACCAATATTTTCTCTGATAAAATGTGATATGAAATACTTTCTTTACTAATAGAAATGATGGTATTAAATAACTTCATGAGTCCAAAATAATAATCTCATCATTGGTAAAAATTCAAGATGTAATATTAACTGTAGACTTATGAGACTCTGTAACGACTCTTCACAAAGCTTTGAATAAGTAGGCAAAAATATCCAAATTCTACCTCAACAAAATAAATGCAACTATAAAATATAAATCTAATATTTAGTTAGACACTAACCTTAATTATGCAAAAATAGATATCATGCAATCAGATATTCACCATTAATTGCCATAAAAATTATCAAATGTATTCATGTTTACTGTTTTCCCATCAAATTAGTCATCAAGTAATAACTTAAATAAAAGAAAAACCAAATATGTTTGTGTTTACAAAAAATGATGACTAAACAGAGTCATCATAAATTTTTAAAATCATTCCGTTGGAAATGACATCATTTTTGCCATATGAAAATCTCAATCGGTATTTCGTCCATCAAAAATATTAGAGAATACATTTTTGGTACAATATCGATAGTTCAGATCTTTTATTAATATTATTAAAAGTTCATTATTAAAAGTTCAAGACATTTATGAGACAAAATCAATAGTTTAGGATTTAATCCAATAATTAATTGAATTAGTACCTAATATATATTTTTAAAATCTAGACATAATATATCTTTTTGGTATCGGGTATTTGTAGGGGTGATTATTTGGTTATTCGATCGATTTGTACTTAAAAATAACCGAACAAATTAACCAAATTACCAACAAAATAATCGAATACAGTTTAATTTTATTAGAATCGAATTTGAAAATGAAATCGAAATATATTTGGTTACTTATTAAACCAATTTTTAGCAATTTTTTCCAAATGAATAAATAAATAATATTATATTTTGATATTATATATATGAAAATGGTTTATTTTAGCAAAAAAATATTTTTTCAAATGAATATATAAATAATATTAATATTGATATTTATATATAAAAACACATTTTTATGTTATATATATACAAAATATTTTGCAAAAAAATAATTTGATAGTATTATATAATAAATAAATAATATTATATTTTACAAATATCATATATTGATATAATAGGAGAGAGAGAAATAATAGGATTAAGGATATTGATATATTAAAATATAATTCTAAATAAATAATATATATATATATATATATATATATATATAATAAGTTTCGGTTAAAAATTTAACCTACCGAAAATCGAATACCGAATTTTAATTCGGTTTTAACCGAATCAAATTTGACTTTTCGGTTTGGTTCGGTTCGGTTATTCGATTTTTTGGTATTTTTCTCATCCCTAGGTATTTGCATTGGTAATCGAAATTATGCGTGGAATTTGTACTTAATTAAACAAAACAAATAAACTCACTTACCAAAACACTATCCAATACACAAAAATTTGACATGGTACACATTTGAAAATGATATTAAGATATTAATATATATGAAATCAAAGTGAGTTCTACTTCAGTTCTAAGCATTAGATTTACTGACTTATCTCAATTAAGATGAGAAATAAAGAAAAAAAAATCAACTATTGCTATAGCCTCTTGTATATTAATACTCTTGTTGCTATCTACTCCAAAAATAGCATTGCCCCTTGTAATGATCAAGGTCGGTAAGCCTATTGATCCACACAATTGTCCATGTACTTAAAAGTACATGGGTAACTGTTTCTATTTAAGGAGTATTTGGTTAAGTTTATTTTAGAGAGATATAAATTGTTAAAGTGTTTTGATAATTGATCTTATAAGTTAGAGAATGAATCGTGGTTTAGAGAGATAAATTGATGAGATATGAAGTTGGTTGTGTATATGTAGGAAATAACGAACTATAATAAGGTTATTTTGATAAATTCATGGTTGCTTATAAACTTATGAAAAAATAAGTTGATGTTGAGCAATTTTAGATAAAGAATCGTGATTTAGAGAGATAAATTGATGAGAGGTGAAGTTGGTTGCGTATATGTAGGAAATAACGAACTATAATAAGATTATTTTGATAAATTCATGGTTGTTTATAAATTTATGAAAAAATAAGTTGGTGTTGAGCAACTTATTTTGATGTAATGCTTATAAGTTTTAAAGTTTTGGATTTGATCTTATTTTCACACGATAAGCGAATTTATAAGTTGTTTAGGAGCTTATTTTGGTAAATTAAACATTTTTATAAGTTTTGAAAAAAAAGTTCATGAAACTTATTTTATGGGAACTTATATAATTATTTTCCGAACATAAATTTAGCTTATAAGCTCACCCAAACACCCTCTTAGTATTAGCGTTGCATTATTATATCAGATTATTCTGATAGACAATCAAATAAATCGATATAGGGTGATATAAATATTTGGGGTTAGGTCGTTAAATTAAACATAAGCAATTAAAATATGAATATAACAAATAATACCCCACTATATATAATATTCATGTTTCTGGTAAAAATAAATATAATACTCTTCTGATTGAGCTCGACTTTAAAATGTGAGTCTCGATTTTGTCATTTTGATCAACTCTTTTTGACCATATACCAACATGCAGTTCATCAAGACGCCAACTTTATTTAGAATCAAATTTTTAATTGGTTTGCAATCTTACGAAAGATTATGGTGTTAGTCATTGTTAAGCAAATCTATCATCTTACAACTCTAAAATAATTATAAAATAAGTATGTTGTTTTATAACAATTTTGTGGTTTGAGTCTGATTTTCTTCTTAGGTATATTGATTCTTTTATTTGTCAAAATGATTTTAAATGGTACGAAGAATCCCTATTTATAGTCATTGGCTATAAAAAAAATAATCACTAAGGCGATGTTTATTGTTTAATTGGTTAATAAACATGATTTTCGTCACATGCATGATTAGTTACAAAATTTATTGCCAAGCAATTCCAATTAGCCAGTTTATGATTTGCTAATAATAATAATAATAATAAATCGAGATATAAATATCTAAATATTTAATTTAGAATTTAACTTTTATTACATTCCAAACTTTAAATTATTGCATGAGAACTTGTGTCAACTCGTCTAATTGGTCCAAGCCTATATCCAATAATATATCTATAATTTTAGGGTTATTGATGCATAAATACACCAACTTTGGGCCCATTTTGGTTTTTTCACGAACTTTGAAAATTCTCACAAAATACACAAACTTAATGACTTTAGTGATTTTACCATGATTTCAAATTTAAGCCAAATTAAATTTGACCCGATATCTCGAAAAATTTACCATAGATAAAACAGTCAGTGATATAAACGATATCGTAGAGAGATAATATCTATTGTTTTGATCCCAACTAGAATCAGACGATGAAACGAACGAGAAGACTTGATTTTTTGTAATGAGAGTTGACGTGATGAATCATAGAAATAAAAAAAAAATCTAATTTATTTTGATGGAACGACGATGTTTTATGTCCTCTCTACGATGTCCTTTATATCACTAACCGTTTTGTCTATAGTAAATTTTCAAGATGACAAATCATATCTAATTTTGCCTGAATTTGAAATCGTGGTAAAATCACTAAAGTGATTAAGTTAATATATTATGTGATAATTTTTAAAGTTCGTGGAATAAACTAAAATGATCTCAAAATTGATGTATTTATACGTCAATAACCTATAATTTTATTAGTATTTTGATCAAATCTTGAGCTATCTAACAAATTTTAGCCCCCTTCAAATGATTTGACAAAGAACTTTATCGTGGTATTATGTGTTGCACCCCTTATTTTAGCAGCTAAGTTTGAATGCAATTGTAGAGTTAATTATACGAAGGTGCATGTTAAACACCAAATCTTTAGCATTTTTCTAGCCATCCCACAAGGAATTAAATTACACGTGGCCACAAAAAAAGTTGGTATTTAAAATTTTAGACTATAAAAAAAAGATCTATAGCTTCCATCATATTTATAATGCCTAATTTACAATTTAATATACACAGAACCAATTAATTATCATTCACGAGAAAATTGGCTTTAATAATAATTAGTGCACAACTTAGCCTAAAAATTAGGCGAAATTTACAATATACTCCATGCGTCCACTCAAGATGATCTGTTTCATTTTTAGGAAATAATTACCTATACAATTGTGGGACCCATCTACTTTTATCAATTTAATCACTTTATGCACTACTCCTAAATGACCGTACCGAAAAGAAATGTGTCGTCTTAGGTAGGACGCGGTGAGTAAATAACAACAAAAAATCAGGTTCATGAGGTCACAAAATGCAAAAACAACAATAGTTCGAATAACAACGTATTTTCTTAATTTAATTTATAATACGAAGCCTAGAACATGATACTATTACTCAATCTTAATTCAAGATTCCTACTAACTTAATTAGGTAATCATTCATTCTTTGTTTCTCTATAGGCACACTACATAAATTTCGTTGCTACATTACAACCTATAAATTGAGATAGAAACCAATAAATTAATTAACTATAAAATATGTAAAAATAAATAAAAAATCATTATATGACAAACTTTAGCCCGACCAAATCCACTTTTTCATGAGATGTCAAATTTGATAATTGTTGATTAAAGATTCACATGGATTGTTTAGAAAATGTAATATTCTTCTCATGGCTTGTGGATTTGGTACATTGTACGTGTTGATTCTTGACAAAAATAATAGATTTGACTATGGACACACACAATCAACAAAATCACATGAGATCCATATATATGCATAAAATATATACATACAATGAATTGAAAATACTTTGAGAAATAGAGAGAATATTTAAATGTAATAGTCTATAAAATAAGTCACTCTTGAAACCTACTTATGCAATGGATGTCCGACAATATTTTTTTATTTAAAAGAGTCTATAAACTCTAGAAAAAAAGTCTCAAATATGTACGAATATGTTGTTGGGACCTCAAAAATATATAAAAGAAAAGTGAGTAAAATCACTCTTTCATTCTTAATTGTTATGAGAAATATGAAGAATATGTAAAGTCATAGCATTATTGGAAAATATAACAAAGATGGATTTGGTAGTATGAAATCATTTTTACATTAAAGTCTAAAATATGATACTTATTCGGAGACAAAATTTTCAAAATAGAACCCTTATTTGGAGATGGAGGACTGTGATAAATAATACTACATCAACTTATCAAAAACGTTCATTTATTTTGTTTGGTTCGTCCACAAAAAATATTCACTTTCATCTTTTGAAAACACCAACTCCATAATTTTACTCTAAATTTATCCATTTATTTATAAAAAGCACTCATGAATCACATTTTTCACTCTCGCTATTCATTAATATATTAATTTATTATCTACATGGCCCACCTTTTAATTTCACTACTCATTAATCTATTTATTTATTATCTTCACTCACTTTATACTTGTTATAATTCATTAAAACTCGTGCCACAAAAACCAAAGAATGTATTTGGTAGACGAAAGAGTATAAATTACAAATATCTAATATTGAGGATTAATAATCCTCATATTTACTAAATATCACTTTTTAAGTAAATAAATATTATATAAGTTTGTTTCAAAAGAAAGTTACTAAATATTACTCCTTTCGTTCCATTTTAAATGACTTGTATTTTCTTTTGGTTATCTCATTCTAAGTGGTTCATATCCAAAAATGAATCATTTTTACATTAAAAGTATCTCGAATTCCATGAACCACATTACTTTATATTCAAAACACAATCCTCATTAATCTATGTATCCAAAAGTAATGAACCGCTTATGGTGCCTCCAATAGTAAAGTTGGCTTCCAGCTATTTTATTGCCACATCAACTTTCAAAAATTTACCTACTTCTTTTCATATTTCTTTTAAAAATATATATGCAATGCCAACTTTTATATAAGTCCCGCTATAATGTATATATAACGATATCTATAACACTATCGTGGAAACCAGAAAAAAAAATGTTGTGGGACTCGAAAAAAGCAAAAAGTCAGTTTTCAATTTTTTAAAAGAAAAAAAATATCATTGAAAGATTTGGTTCTCAATTTTTGTCACATAGTCTTCATTCTAATAGTAAAGAAGTTGATTTCTAATATCTTAAAAATGAAAAAACCTATCATTAAAAGTAACCTTAGAGTAAGGAGGAGGTAATATTTTAGAGAGAAAAAATTATAATCCATCAGTATCATTTATAATCCACACATTATATGTATTAATGTATATACATATATTAGCTTCTCCAAAGAAGTTAAGATAAGATACTTCAAATGCAAACGGTGGGTGGAAACACTCGCAACATTATGCAATATAAAAAAGTTCAGATAGAGCTCTCTCTCTCTCTCTCTCTCTCTCAAGCCACCTAGTGCCTAGTGGGATAAAATAAAACACACATAAAGTAGTGACAAAGTAACATGGAGGGAGGGGGGGTGTTGAGGAGAAAGTGATAGCTGGTGGTGGGGTCACCAGCTCTTTTAGCAGCAGTATAAATTAGGACTTTATGAGCAATCTCTAAAGAAAATTAATAGAGGAAGTCTTCATATTTTTCTACCATTGTTATACCCCGCACGAGAATTTATCCCACTGTGCACAATATTTGGACAAGAAGATATCTCAATTTCTCCACCTGTAAGTATATCTAAGATTCCTTGATGTTGCCTTTGATAATTCAAACATATTTTTTATTCATGGGTTTTTGTGGGATGTCTTGGGGGTTGTTTCTTGTTTGGTTTTATTGCAATATCTAGAGGATTTTTTTTGGGTGTCTAAAGATTCCAACTTTGTGTGGATCTCTCTATTTTCAGAGGCCTTTTTCCTTGTTTTGAGGTATTTCTTTTGTATATTTTTTGCTTAGTTATTTATTGTGTGATATTCTTGTGATTGTGTTCTGATTTATTATATTGATTCCGATTGTCTGATATATAAGATGTATGGTTTGTTTTTGCATCTGTGTGGGGAAAAAACTCATTCTTGTTTTACCTTTGCAACTAAGTCTCTCTCCTGAAATTCATGGGCAAAAGCTGTTACTTTTAGCTTTTCTTGGTTCTTTGTCAATGAAGTTTAGAAGATTGATTGGTGATTGTGTCATGTGGCTTGAATTCACACACACACACACAGAGAGAGAGAGAGAGAGAGATGCTGTTGGAGGTGGGGTAAGGGGGGTTAAGAAGATAAAAGAAACAGCTTTCGGATTCTAGATGTCTTGTTTATAGTTGTCAGCTTGTAATAATGTAGAAGTGGGGTTTTCTTTTATCTCTTACTTTTTTGTACCCACTCCCCCCCTGGCGTGGGGGGTAGTATCTCGACCTAGATGATGTTGATGGGTTTTTTACACCACGTCGCCACACAGGCTAATAATGTAGGATGTGTTTATCCTGACCTTTTTGCATAGTACCAAGACACTTGGCTGTTTTCCCATTGGTGAGTTGTAGATATATATACAAATGCATTACATATAAGTGACACTTCAACTAAGAGTGAGCCCTCTAAATTTGTCTATATTATTGATTGATTTGTTTGATCAATCAAACCTGCTTACTTTTGTTTGTTTGCAGTTTATTAGAAGTATTATCTTGAAAAGAAAAGGAAAGAAAGATTTATGAAATGCTCTGAATCATTATATGGCTCTAGCTATCAACGTATGATCTGTGAGCTATGCGATGTAGATTGCTCGTTGCATTTATTGTAGCACGTTTTGTTTTGTTTGAAAGCTATTGAATATGTTCTTGATGTTTATTTATCGGCCTAGCTAGATCGAGAGACAGGGCTGAGGTTGAGGTTGAGGTTGAGGTTGAGGTTGAGGTTGGGGTGGAGGTCGGGGTCGGGGGAATAGTGTAAATTTATAATGTAGTCTGAAAACAAGTTGTTTACTTCCCATTGTTGTCATTAACTTTCTTGCATGTGCTTGTAGTCTGTAGTCTTTCGTCGTGTATGCTTTTCACTAATCTAGAAAACTTGGGATTTTGCTAAGATTCGGGCTCAAAAAATGGCGATTTCGTCGTACCCGACTCCTGCAGATGCTGGTGTGCTCTGCGTAATCCTGGCAAACACGGCCATATCCATCTCCATCTTCAAGGAGATCTTCCGCTCTCTCCTACATGTTATCGGAATTCACATATCCTCGTGGGATGACTTCACAGTGGAGCCCTCAAACTCGACCGAGTACTGCAGGCATTCGTCAGAATCATACGTGGAGGAGTTCAGGAGCCGCTCGCCCTCAATGCAGTACGAGTCGGTCTTCATATGCCCATGCCCCAAGCAAGAGTGCTCTATCTGCTTGACTGAATTCGAGCCCAAGGCAGAGATCAACCAGCTCGCCTGCGGCCACGTCTTCCACAAGCCGTGCCTCGAGAAGTGGCTCAACTACTGGAACAAAACATGCCCTCTCTGTCGGAACTACATGATGCCACAGGAAGCCGAGGAAGACACCTCCTGCCCCATGTGAGGTAGAATCTACGACGGTGTGTACAGCATAGCGTGTAAAGAAAACGAGAACTATCTGTTAGAATCGCAAATTGTACTTAAGCTGCCAGTATTCCGCGTCCTCTTTGTAGCGACGGGTCAGCACGACATATATCGGTGTTTGTAAATATTATGGGAAGCGTTCGAGAACTTTTGAGGTGTTAAACGTGTTGTTCATACTCATAAATTCATCATCTTCGGATTATACAGGGGCGATAAACCTATACATCCTCGTCGCTCGTCAACGAGCGACGAGGATGGACAGAAAGAGGATCTAAAAGGCCAAGAAAGCAATACACAGCACAATGTAATCAAGAATCTATTCATGATCTAAGTAGGTAACGAGCTCCAACGATTAGGAGGCTTGGAGATTCCGGGCGACAGCCCCTAGCTTTGGGCTGACGGGCATGTTGCCCCCCAGCTCCGAGAGCTTGGCGCCGACAGACATGCTGTTGCGAGTGAGGCCCGAGTTTCTATGATACCGGCACCGGAAGGAGCCTACGTGTGTTGTTGGCGAGCAGAGGCAGTTGCTTTTGAGGCTTTTGGCCTTCGCCAGACCCACCGGCGATGTCGGTACGGATGATGATTGGAACTTGGTGTTCATGGCGCTTATGCTCGGATTCTGGATAGTGATGGTAGGTTTCTCTCGCTTTTGCATTGTTCTAGATTCTTCTGTCATTCTCGGTCGGATCGAAAAGACACTGAACACAAGAAAGTTGTTAGGAATTGAGACGAACGATGTCGCAGCATGCATGAAATGTAGAGACAAGATTCGAATATCATTCTCAAGCTCGTGAATAACAATCGAATGATAATTAACGCTATGAAGCATAAGAAGCAAAATTACCTGGGAATTGTTACAAATCAAATGAGTTCCAAAGGTTGCTCGTTTTTTCTTTAAGAAGGAATAACGATTTTTTTCTTTCTTCGTCTCTGTTTCCTTTCTTATCCACAGTTTCTTCCGAGTCTTTTCCATTTTATTCTTCTGAGGTTTCGGTAAATCCTGATTTATAGCCACAAAAAAATATCTTTGTTGTTATTATCATTAATTACTATTTACTAGAGGATTTGTTAAAGGGATTGTGCATGCGACATTTGAAAATGTTTAGTTGGCAATTTTAGATCTGTGTAGTTTATAAATGAAAATTTTGGTACGTCAGACCATTTCTTAAATTTCAAAGGTGATCTCCTGTACGGACGTCAGCATGTGCGAATATGATATTTTTCTTTAATTTAAATGACACTTTCAAATTACAGGATAAAAAATAAATGATATTTTTCTTCAATGTAAATGATTTTTTTTAAGAATAAATAATTCTTTTATCTATCTATACTGTACGAACATATATGAGTTTATGATACAAAATCAGATTTTCGATTAACATGTTATATGTTGACTGCACCATTTCCAGAAAGGAGAATTAACATATTCAATTTATTTTCATCGAATTTTATTTTATAACGTGTAGTGTCGAATGCTAAAATTAAAGTTGGGGATTAAACTGGGAAACATTCTCGGTGAATAAAAAGGAAATAAATAAATTATTTTTCTCATTTTCCTCTCATCTTTAATTTAGCCTTGTTGCTCCTTCGCGATCACCCCAGACAATGGACCTCTCTCGAGTTTTGTTAAAAAAAAAAAAGTTGTCGATTTTAATAAAAATAAAAATGAAAATCCTGTTAAACACAATTTCTCAGACACACAACTGACAAATAACACGCGATCTTTAGCCATAAATCGGAATGCCAGCATTTCTCAGTTAATTCAAACACAACACAACACAACACAACAAGATTCTTGCATCCATGATCATGTTTGTTGTAGCTTAGGAAATCCAGAACATGATTTACTATGTAATTTAGAACTGTAACAAGACGAAGCCCGTCAAGCTGTAATGGCGAGCCCTTGGATGACCTGGTTGGTTGAATGGACGACCTCATGACTAAAAGGTCACGAGCAAAATGGCACAAATAACAACGATTTTATGGGCTTGAGTAAGAGAGTGAATCAGAGGCCAAACACATTTCCTGCTATGCCAACCAACAACAAACAACAAAATTTCCCAATGAAATCAAGAAGCTATCTAAGCATCAAAACGAGACCGTTTTCGTGTTCTGCAGTTTATACATGTTTCCTATGCTCTTTAGCTAGTTTACAAGTTATGGGAGCTCATCAGCAAACTCAATATCACACACCAACCAATATGAGAAAAAAGGGATCCCAGTAACTTCGGCAAATCAGGAAAACATTACAAATATACATGTCAAACATATTAATATTTGGAATGGTGTGTAAGGTTATAGCAGGAAAACAAACTAAAAGTGTTGCAGTAAACTTCTGCGCATAAATAATGGATGTTGAAATACATGGTATCGTTGCATAAAAGTCAATGGAAAGCATATTGCACATTATGCAACAAGTGCAGTATGAAGAACACCATAACTGAAACAAATCTATCTGTGTCCCTTCAAAATACTAGTAATCCCAAGAGCTTATAACGTTAATCTACCAATAATGAAACAAAAAGAACTCGAAAAGGAGAAACCTAGAAAGCAACACAAAGAGAGATAATAGTACACATGACATTGTTTCAAAACAAGCATGAATGAGGAGTGGACCTTTTGTATGTATTTTTAACTAGCAGACGTCGTGCAGGTATTGATTCCGTCCTTGCAATCCTTTGTGAGATCATTAAAAGTCTCGATCTGTTTCTTGCCCCTTAAGAACACCTCAGTGTCGACAGATATCCTCATGTAACCATCAAACTCCACCGGATTCCCGTTGTTTAGCTTTGTCATCTCAGCATACCAATCACTGTCAGAATTCCACAGATCCTTATATTCATCGAGAAAATGTGTGGAGTACTTGTCCTTCAAAGGATCAAAGAAGGATGTCTCTGGCTCATTTGTCGCAATATAAAGGTTCCTTCCATCTTCAATCTTGTATTTTAACGCTGACAAAAGTGCTTCTGGAGAAGTGTCCCTATCAAGATTCGGCCACAGCTCCTTGTTGGCCGCCTTCTCCCCTCTCTCGACATGAACAGTATCAAAATCCCAATTCATCCTGGACGAAATAGCAGAAGCAATATCCAGTAACCTTCTGGACTTCCAAATCATCCTCCACGGCCGTTCAATGACAGACTCCGCCTCACCTTCACAAACTCGGTACCAATAGTTATCAGGCTCCACGGATCCGAACTTCCTCATGATCACGGTGTCCTTGACATCAGCCAACTTCATTGGCGCAACCCTGAAATCCTCCACAAGATGGAGACTCAGCCTATCTTTCTTCTGCCACTTGCCCCAATCCGACCAAAACTGAGTTTGGTCCAACACTGGCGCTGAATCCATCAAGTGCTCAAAGTCGAAGTAAAATCTGAAATCTTTACCCTCCTCATCCTGACCAGACGAAGTGTATATCTTTGACAAGCACATGCTCAAATCCATAACCAGTGTCCGGTTCAAGTACTGTGCCTCGCCTAACATACACATGAAGCTCCAAAGATACTGATTCATGCTCTTGCACCTATCCCCTCCACCGGAATATATCAAGTACTTACTACGACCAAACGAACCCTCCGACTCCACGGTAGGAAGAGAATCATCCACAGTTTCCCCAACATCCGGCAGGGCAACCGGGTTCTCATCTAACTTAGCTGGAACCTTCTCAAATACCTCCTTATCCTTCTCCCTGTTCTTCCCCCTTCCTTTCCCCCTTCTCTTCCTAGCATTCCCACCCGAATGATAGTCTCCAATCCCAGCCACACTAAGAGTGCAGTTCTCCGACCTAACAAGTGCAAAACTCCGATAATCCTTGTAAAATGCGGCTGCCTTCCCTTCCTTGGGCCTAAACCGCCACGCCATGTGGCAAGAAGTGGCATTGTCCCCAGCCACTGGCTTCCCAAACCGGTAGAAATGAATGTCTTGAAATCTCTCAATGGTAGACCTCATCAAGAGATGGAAAACATCCGGATCGCGACAGTTAACGGGCTCATCAGTCCTACATTCACCGGTTTCGGAGATCGGCTCGGTCTCCTCCGGTGTGGTGGCTTGAACCACGGAATCAACATCGGTTATGTTGATAAAAGTTGCGAACGCGGTCTGATTCGAGGCGACGAAGTCCTCGCCGGTCTTAACAACGCCGATATCAGATTTAAAAGTGGCGTTCGAATTGGATGTGAGGAAAGTCGTCATTTTTGACGAAGGGTGAAATAATGGGTCCTCGGGCTGATAAGTTGCGGCGATTATAGTGAAAACTAGAACTCCAACAACAAATAGAGTGAAGCAGAGATTCTTAATCATGGCTAACGCATTCGCGCCTAAGTTTTCAGCTCTAAAACTTCCGTTTCTAGATAGCATAAATGACGGCCGATTCATCATTTTCTATCTACCGCAAACTGCAATAACGAACCGACAAAAAGAGGAAAATGATGAAATTGAAGAAACAGACTTGAAATGCGTAGCTTCAAATAGAGCAAAAATGGGGTCAGGGATGAGAAAAACCTGCGGCCGACACAGATCTGCTTGAAGTAGGGCAGTCGATCCAAAGTTCTGTATCTGAATGCGGATAGCTATTGCCTCATGCAGTGAGAGGAGAGAAGGATCAGCTCACCAGCATTCTTCGTTTCATACTCTGCTTGAAGAAAGAGAGAGAGAGAGCGTGGAAGAGTGCGGACTGGAGCTACTTCAGAATCTTGGAAAGTGAAAATGATGATGGTGAACTATAAGACGTGGTGCTAAAATGCGCGGTGATGGTCGTCGTACTTTTGTAGAGCCTTGTTTGGGTAATAGGAAATAAATATACATCCTCAAATAATACCAAACATCCATAAAATTAAAGTTTTCTGCAATTTTTTGGCTTATAAAAAATAATAAAAATAAATGGCATTTTTAGTCTTGAGATAAGTCTTTCATTAGTAAGCTTCACCCTTAGTCATATTCTAATGTAATTTTTTAATGGAAACACGACATGTCTTAGTCGGAAAAGAGACATTTTTGTCACTTTAATTTATATATATATATATATATATATGTGTGTGTGTGTGTGTGTGTGTTTCGATAAATATATGTTCGCCTAATTTTATATAAGGGTACGTTCATTTTGACGGAAAAATATGGAAAACAAATATTTTTCAACATTTTCATATATTTTATAGAGTATATAATTTTATTTGGTTATGATGGAAAAAACTATTTAATAGGTATTTTCTCTCAGTTTCATTCCAATTGTATCATTGATGATTGGATAAAATTACTATAAGAAGATAAACTTTATTGTGTAAATAGGAATAAATGATCAAATTGATAACACACATATAGGATATATCCAAAGTCATAAAAACATGTAGCAGATACTCATTTATTAGTTAATGGTCGAATTTACCCTTACTTTTCAATCTGTTTTTTTCGATTTCAGTGTGAATTGATAGTTGTAATTTTTTTTTGAGTTACCAAAATGTCAGTGATTTATTCAACATTATATATTGTAATATCAAAAAACCGATCGAAAATTAGTTGTAAAATTAAAAAATCAATCGATATTATGATTAATATCGATCGATTTTTTGATTTTATAAATAATTTTCGATCGGGTTTTGATATTACAAATAATTTTCGGTTTTATGAAAAATTCGACCGGTATTATCATAATAACGATCGGTTTTTTGATATTACAAATAATTTTCGACGTGTGAATGCTAAAACCGAAAAGATTGATTTTCTGAATTGTAGAGATTCTCTCGAAATTAGGTTGTTTTTTCTAAATGTGTATTGATATAGATATCTATAATATTTTAATTTGAATGAGTATATTGTGCATGTTTTTATGAGATTGGATATATACTACATACACTTTATCAATTTGGGTAATTTAATTTCCCTCCCAACTTTCTTCTCCATACTAAAGAATATGAGATGGAAAAATAAAGACCATTAAAATATGATAAATTTTTCTCTCTTTTCATATTCCCATTTTTCTTATGATAAATTGACAATCAAATGGAACTTATCATACACGTTACACACTTTCAAAAGTTAAAAACTAATCACATAATTAGTTTTTCTCTGTACAACTCTTAATTTTGCTGGAATTTTTTTACTTATGTAAATGAGACTGATGGAATGAATATTACAAATAAAGAAAAAAACTCAATTATATTATGAAAAAGATAAAACTCACATTTAATTTCGAAAATTCATTTAAATAGTTGGCTCATGCGGTCTACCTAAACGAGGCCTAAAAACATGAGGCATTTTATTTCTTTTGTCAACAGCGAAACGCGCACTCTGCGCAATCTAGATCCGCCGCCCCGCCTCGATATTAAAATATGAATTGTTTGAGAGCGCGAGAGATCGTGAGCGGTGGCGATTGCTAGCGTGCGCACCGGAGATGCACCGACAGCTAAGAGTGGCATAAATGTCATTTCATGTTATTACTCTATAATGTAAAAAATAATGTTTGGTTGGCATCATTGATTTGGATCTGCGACTACCGCCTTGACCTCACCTACGCCTGTTTTTAATTTTGGCTTACTCTAATGGTCAACATACCATAATATTTCTTACTATATGTTTTTTTATTTTAGTAACACGAATTTTAATAAATATAATAGATATAAAGTGAGTGAAAAAAAGAAATTCACATTGTAATATGTTTTATATAAGTGAGAAAAGTGAACCATGAGTGTTTTCTTATAAATAAATGAGTTGATTATAGATAAAAATAACATAATTTTTTTGGGGGGATCGTGTTTATAAAAGAAGAATAAATATTTTTTGTGTACGGAACAACAAAAGGAATTAAGTGAATATTTTTAAAGAATGAATAGTACATAAATTTTAAAATATTTTAATTATAGCACGGCCTTTTATTGTTTTGCAACTACAATATTCTAAATTGTTTAAGCAATACAACTCTCCTGTTTAATTGGTAAAACACTTTTAATAATCGGTGCGTCGCTTTTCACCGAAAATAATCGACTGACAGACAGTCGGTATACCCAAACTGTGCAGACAGAAGTAAGCAAAATCTCCTCCCAAGGGACCGGCGAGAATTCTCCTAAACTTTTGACCTGCAACGTAATTACGAATAAATAGGGATTACTAAAAATTAGGAATTATTAAATAACAATAAATAGAAAGAGGAATTGAAATTTGATTAAAGAGAATAAATTTGAGAAATGTAACAAAAGTGTGAAGATATTCCGGCAGCCAATTAATTCCACCCTAACTTGATATTTTGATCATCGATGCAAAGATAACTTTAACTCATGCAAATAAACCAGTTATGTAATATCCCAAAGAGCTGTCTGCTTGAAAACTTGTCTCAATAAAAGATGCCAATAATAATAATATTCTTTTCTAAGGAAATATTTTCGTTTAAAATCAATTAGGAGCTCGAATAATTTCTCATTAGCATGCATTATCATGGTTTGAGAAGAATTTTGAACTATTAATTTCTCTACTTGATTAATTGAATTAGATGTCAATATGTAATTTTATAATAATAGATAAAACGTATATAGCCACACAGAAGCTATTACATAACTATATATGAAAGTGTTTATAGTTGTAGGAAGCTATTACTTATTAATTAGAAAGACAAGATAATATAATTGAGTGCTTTCCACATATACAAATTGGATTCTTTGTATTTGATTTCTAAAGTGTTGCATTTCTACGTGTCATGGTTTATACTATACATATTAGCTAATGACCAATTGGAATAATTTACTAGAAATCCAATTATTCTTAATCATATTAAGAAATATACATGTGCTCTTACTTGACAAAGTGAAATTGATATAAGTATATATATATAAAAGATAAATATGATTCATGATATAAAAATGTGTATATATATATAGGTGTGTGCATGAAATATGAGTAGTGTGTGTGCGTGGGTGCATATTAGACCATGAGGTCTTCTAATTAGGGGTGTGCATAACCGAAATTTTTAAAACCGAACCGAAAATATTTTTTTGAACCGAATCGAACCGACTTATAGTTTCGAACCGATCGAAAACCGAACCGAAAAATCGATCGGTTTCGATCGATCAAAACCGATCGAAACAACATATATATATATATATATATATATATATATATATATATATATATTTTAAATAAACATATTTTAATCCTAATTATTTAATTAAAATATTAATTAATTATTATATAAAATATATAAATATATAAAAATAATATTTTCGGTTCGGTTCGGTTACCGACCGAATCTAAAATATAAAACCGAAAACCGATTTTAATTGAAAATTTAAACCGAACTGAAAACCGACTTTTTCAAAAACCGAATCGAACCGACCAAAACCGATCGGTTCGGTCGGTTTTTTCGATTCGATTCGGTCCGTGCACACCCCTACTTCTAATCAGTGGAGCATTAGACAAGTGTAATGACATGCAATTCTTTTAGCCAACACATTAAGTGAAACAAATACTTTCTCCTACTATCTTTTGTTTCCATATTGTACAGCCACCGATCTCATTTCTCCCTCTCCCATTACCTTTCTTTTTCTTCATTTCTACTTCACCATTCGGCATCCAACCCAAGCAAAACAAGAAGGTGATCAAGCTTTCACTTTTTCCCTTACCGAGCAGCCAAGAGTTTAGGACATGGCATGATAAGATCACTCTCAAACTCCCATCTCTCTCACCGTTTCTCCTCGGCGATCTCTTTTCTCGTCTAAGGCGATAGGACCGACTGCTTAAATCCCCTTCAAGGTAAGGTTCCACTCCACTTCTCCCATTTTTCAAGCTTGGAAGCTTACCCATCTCATGCGCCCTTTATGACAGCCTCTCGAGCCCTTAGCTCAAGTGGACAGCCGAAGCTCAAACCCGATCTACTAGTTTCGTCAATTCTTCGCCTCTCTCTCCAGTTATTCCTAATTCGGTCCTAAGGTAGACATTTACACGTTTGATCATTGAAAATATTTTACATGCATGTGTATTAATATGATAGGATGTGTTGGGTTTATGCGTATATGTGGCTGCATATTATCGAATTGAGTAGAGTTCGTGAAGTTGATGCATTGCATGTTAGTCTTGTGACGTGGGAGTGTGAAATTGATGAGCTTGGATGTGATTTGGGGTGATAAGTTCACCATTTCGTATGTTGTACTGGTGCACATAAAGTGTTTGACAAAATGCATGAAAGAAATTTAGCAAACTATGAACTTGTATAAAAACTGGGAGTTTGTTGCGAAAACAGTAACTTCATAAATTTTTTTAACTAAGTTACAGTGATCCGATGAAGGTGAAATTTAAATATGTTTAGATTAAGAATGTATAGTATGTATCTGTAAAATTTAGAGTCAATCCAAGGTGTTTTACTATTTTAATTATATTTTTCAAACTCACTGCACAAAGTTGTCGAAATCCCTGTCCAAAGCCTACGGTATTTAGCTTACGTCTAGAGTTTGGCTATTATGAAAATGTCCAAATTTTTCAGAAACATAATATAGTATCTATAGAAGCTATATATAATTTTACAGATTTTTATAAAAATATTTACTATTTATTACGGAATTTATAAATAAACTGCACAACACTGTCTTGACAGGGATAGCTTATCGTAAAATATTTTTAGCACCCAACCTATTGCAAATCTTTGAGTGAGGCTCTGTCTAAATTAAACTAGACTTAAATGTCTTTCTAAATTGATAGCTATCATTCCTATATCCTTCCTAATGAGTCCTCGGTGAATTTCTAAAGTCAGCCTATTGTAGTAGATTTTTAAATCAAAAACTGCCCAAGTCATCTTACCTATTTGAGTCTCTCAAGTCCTGTTTATGCATGTGATGTTCGAGCTACTTGTGCTATTGTTTTGACTTAAGTGTCTTCATGAAAAATACTAAATTTCATGTCTACCTGTGATTTGGAAAGTTTGATCTCAATCCAAGTCCTTTAGGTATGCTTTTCGTTCACCCAAAATCACCTACCCGAAACTGTCTGTTTTCAACCAGTCAACTTTGAGCTCCCGTATCCCTTGATGCGTAGGGTATCTTTTGAATCTTTCTTAATGAAATGTGTAGATTTTGTTACAAGGTTTCCAAAATGGGGTATCTCTCTCATTTTGGCATTGTAAGTCAAAAGTTATGAGCCTCACAAAATCGCTCGTCATTAAGCCAAATCTGAAAATCATGAGAAATATTCCGAGTATAGAAGTCGGTTCGAGTTGTCCACTTTGAGATCCTATATCTCTAGGACCACGACTCTTTGGGATCCAATTCTTTCTTAGAACTTGTAGTACATTTTTAGAGGTTTCCAGAATGTGTCTTTGTGCGGCCATACGTATCTTGAGTCGAGAATTATGAATCGTCAAAGTATGTCATTTGAGCTGTTTTGCTGAAAAATAAACACTTGAAATTTGACAAAGTATTGGAACTCCCCTATGTGAAATTAGAACTTGTAGTACATGTTTAGAGGTTTCCAGAATGTGTCTTTGTGCGGCCATACGTATCTTGAGTCGAGAATTATGAATCGTCAAAGTATGTCATTTGAGCTGTTTTGTTTGAAAAATAAACACTTGAAATTTGACTAAGTGTTGGAACTCACCTATGTGAAATATGTCTTATGTGATTAACATGCTATTAATTGATGCATTCATTTATGTTATGTCGCAGGTACGTTAGAGCATTAATAAGATGCACGAATTATGATAAAACAACACAATATCATATTTTTACGGAAGCATGTCTTAACGTGAAATATTTGACTATGTGCTACTACATGATCAGTTGACTGCATATCATACCATGACATGCACTAAAGTAGAAATATGGGTTATAAGACCTTACGGATATTTCAATTCCAATACCTTAAGGTCGGGAATAGAGAGGCTGAGCTTAAGACTTGGATTCCGAGAAATTCTTTATTTATATATATATATATATATATATATAAAGAAACTAGACTTGTCTTGTAGGACTTGTTAAGATTCACCCAAGACAAGCAGTGGGGGTGTGCAAGTAAGATAAGTTGTTGGTACCACTCCGGTGACAGGTGGGATCTATTTTCTGCAATGTATTTCGGGTTATTAAGCCCCAATATGTTCATTAAAATTGAGAATTGCATGCTGTTTTTATGCTTATTGCTTGGTGCTAACCTTGGAGCGGTTAAAATGCTACGACTTCGGCCGGGAATAGTTAATGATCGTACCTCGAGCTAGTACTGGCTGAGGTATTGTACACGGAAGTCCGAGCTAGGTGCACTTGGCCAAGTTCCCTAGTCTTGGCGAAGACAACCATTAGTGGAACGTTGTTTCCCCTATGGTCCAGTAGGTGGCACAGATGTGATGAGCAAGGAAATATATCGCGATACGAGCTCTGCTCGGAGAAAACTATGTTTTGCATATATAGGGATAAATTTATTTTACTTTTAAAACCTCCCTATGATATGTGGTTTATCATGCACTTTTCTCAACTGCTTATGAACTTTTCTTTATTAAAATTGGGTACTCGATCCCACTGAGTATGCTAGTACTCAGTCCAAAACTCTTTTCAAATGTTTTCAGGTTGAGGAGCTAGCATGGCCGAGCGAGACGACTATGGCACCTGGACATTGATTGGTCAAGCAATCCAAAACTCTTGGTAGTCTAGTTTCCAATATCTTCCTGAAGCTATAAACCTGGATAGTGACAGTGTCAAGTGTTTGTTTTCCGCTTTCGAGTTGCTTAATAAAAAAGCATAGGCCCCTATACCGAGATGACATTTGCACCACCATGTTCTTGTGTCAAGATTTTGACTATTTCACTATTTATTCGAATTTAATTCCCTTTTAAGTTGTTTGTTCGCTAGGATCTCGTCATAAGTTCGATGTTCTAACACATATATGTTATATTACTTCAACATACATATAATATTATATGTGTGACTATCTTCCTTTGTTTTCCCTTGTCATTTTCTTATTCCACTCATAACCAGTGATATCCCTCTGTCCTGACCTAGCTGGTCGGTGGGATATTACAAGTTATGACCACCGAAGACGTTTTTACGTGATCTTACCTCTCCTTAGCTTCTCGATAATTAGGAAGACGCTTCACTAACTACTTCCATAATCGACTGACAACCGTAAGAGACGCTCTATAGGTTTAATGAGCTGACAACATTAAGAACTAGAGAAACCCGATTCAAAATCGATAAACTCTGACGTAGAATTACTGAATTAAGATTGTTACTCCCTTGACCTGAAGGTCAATTTACCACTAATCAAACCTAAACCACAATTACGTATGATCGATTTAATTGGTTATTAATTAATTCCAACTCACTAAATATTGTACACTACCTAGCGGATTGAAACAATTAAATCACAGAGAAAACGAAGAACAACAAATACTTGTATATGAATTAAAGGATAAATAACAAATTAGATCTCACATAGGAATCATGCTAAGCTTCTTTAATCGTTATCGGAATAAAAGAGATTAATTAGAACTCATAATAAAATAAACACAAAAGATTAAATTAAGAAAAGGGGAAAAATGGTCTGATTGCTTCCTTATCCCCAAATTCACGTCAATCTCCTCTTCTCTTCAAAAGTTGGAGGCGTGGGGAATTGTGAGTTGTAATTCTAAACAACTAAAACTAATAAATATAAAAGCTAATCTAAAACAAATGAGCCGAGAGATACATGGTCAAAAATAAAATCAAACAAATAAAAATAAATTTAATTAAAAATTAAAAGCTTCCATAATAATAAGTTTTCATAATAAATATTCATTCAATTCATTGTCTTCAAATTCCTTCCAAAATCATGTTTTTTCTTCTAAAATAATTTCAACACCTACAAAATCTATAAGATATGCAATTAACTTCACAAAATATAATTAAATAGATATTAAATATTTAAACTCATCAAAATCATCTAAAATATACGTAAAAAAATATACCTAATCAAATCCAGTCCAGATGAGTCAAAAGCTTAGTGGGAGCGGTCTGGACCTACATATATTCCTAATTGGCTGCAATAATTGAATGCTTCTAATAAACTGCAAGTTGGATAATTTTTTAAGCAAATTGACAGACAGAAAAGCATCTTTTTCCTATGACTATTGTGCTGCATCTTCATCTTCTAATTCACACTAATTGGTCGCAATAATTGAATGCTTAAAATAAACTGCAAGTTGTATAGTAATAATTATTATTAATATTATTTGTTACAAATCTTAGTAGAATTTTCAAAGTGTAGCGACAAGTTTAAAGAAATTGTGACAAAAAGACAACCTGATCTTTGAAACATGTATACATTGTCATAATTAGTTATATATTATTAATATTTTAGGTCAATTAAAGTGGTTACGCATTTTCATTTCTTAATACTTTTAATTACCTTCAATAGTCAGTATGAGAAGAATAATGTTAACGAGTCATCATTCTTTTTTCCTTTTTTTTTTGGGATCAATTAATACAGAAATTTTAAAGGATGCGTCACGGTAGACTCGAACCCGAGACCTTTGGCCTAGAGATGGCAATGGATCTCGGACCCGGTCCAGATCCATTTTTCAGGATCTGGATCCTCAAAAATTTGGACCCGATGGATCTGGACCGGATCTGGATCCTACCCCCATATTTCGGATCTGGATCTGGAATTTATTTTTTGAGACCCAGATCCGGTCCAGATCTGGCCCGCGGATCCGTTAGTTTTATTTAATTTTATTTTATTATATATATATATATATATATATATTATTTTTATTATAATTAAATATATAACCCCAACTTAAAACTGTTTAATTTCTTTTTTCAAATTTTCTCAAAACAAGTCTGCTCCCAATTTCATTTCAAACTCTCCCAATTATGTATCGATCGACATTCACTATGGTCGCGTACATTTACACCACCGACGATCGAGTTGTTTGTTGTTCTACCTTATAGTAAATTTGTAACTAACGTCTTCCAATATAGTGATAATTGTAAAAATTCTAAATAATTGTTGTAGTATGATTATGTATTTAGATTATTATGGTGTTAGTGTGAATTATAATTGACTTAGAATTTATTTTAGAAGTGAAAACATATGGATCCGGATCTGGATCTAAATTTTTTGGACCCAATGGATCTGGACCGGATCTGGACCCAAGCAAAAAAAATCGGATCCGGATCCGGACTCCAGCGGATCCGGTCCGGATCCTACCATTACTATCCCTACTTTACGCAAGATTAACCACTCTACCACTGCGCCAACACACACATACGAGTCATCATTCTAACAACTGATGGTGACTGGTTTGGCTTCTTCAATGTGCAATGAAAAGGGTAGGGTTAACTTCTCAAAAGATTACCAAACTATGAGAGTTTGTATCAAAAAGGATATTGAACAAAATTTTGTATCAAAATAGGAACTAAACTTCTGTTTTCTTCCAAATAAGGTATTTGTCTCTCTTTTTTACGATTATCATATCCTGAAATTGTTTTTGTCTATAATTTTATTATCTAATATTCTCAAACGAAGAAAAAAAATATTTTTAATTCACTATAAACTAAAGAAAATAAATTTAGGCTCTCCCAAAACAATGAATTTTAAGATAAAGTGAATGTGCATAAAATGTATATATCGTTAAAATATTTAAAATAGGATAAATATTATTATTTGTCAATAATAATAATTATTATTAGCAAATAATGATATTTATCTTATTTTAAATATTTTAGATTTAATCTTTTGGGGAAAACCTGAATTTATTTTTTGAGTGCATGGTAAATAAAAATTATAATTTTATTTGTTTGAGAATATTAGATAATTTTCAGGATATGTAAGAGTACAATAAAGAGATAAATATCATATTTGAAAGAAAATGAAAGTTTAGTATCCATTTTGATACAAAATTTTGTTTAGTATCCTTTTAATACAAATTCCACAGTTTGGTAAGCTTTCGAAAAATTAACCCAATAAGTGTACGATATAAATGGCGGATATAAATAACTGTCGTCCAATATAAATAATTTGTCATATGAGTGGGAATTCGATACGATCTGCAATGCAAAAGTGAGGAATTCCACTTGTAATTACTATATTACAACCAATGGCATCTTTGATTAGAATGGTGTATTCCAAGTAGGGATTGCGATTAAATGCGTGTCGAGTTGTTATCGTGTCGACACGATAACGACACGACACGATAAGGCCAAACACGAACACTAATTAAGGATCCGTCCGACACGAACACGAACACGAAATGTCTCGACACCGGACTCGACACGAACACCGAATATGACACGATTTTTTCGTGTTGACACGATAACGATACTTACACGATACGTGAAACAATAAATTTAAATCAAAATTAGAAAATAAATAAATAATAATAATAAAAATACATAAAATATAATTAAATTAATATTAAATATATATAAATATTATCGAATTATCGAAAACGACACGATTCAACACGAACACGAATGCAACACAAAAATTATCGGGTTACGAACACGACACGGATCCGACACGAACACGACACGAAATTATCGTGTTCTATCGTGTCGACACGATAGGCGTCAACACTAACCTCGTTAATTTCATGCGTGTTGGTATACGTCTCGTGTCGTTTAAAATGTCAGCCCTAATTCCAAGGGTCCACACGCGATTATATCCACCAAACAATGTAGTTCTCCTTTGGAAATTAGGACTTGTGGAGTTTTCTTGCTGTGTTTAGTTTTTTATGAGGATTGGGGAGTTGCACTGTTTTGTCCCAACTTCTTAGATTACTGAATATATATTTGAGATCCTAATCAAAAATAAGAGTAGCGTTTTAGTTATCTCAATCAAAATAGTCCAAACTATCAAAGAAATCTAATATGGCAGAAGCAGCGGTGTCCAGTGCTCTAAAAACCTTCAGCGATTTGCTGTTGGAAGAAGGGAGGTTTTTATATGGTGTGAGAGATGATGTAAAGGAGCTCGAGACGCAGCTGAAAGAGACCAGATGCTTTCTGGAAGATGCGGACAGAAGACGCCACGAAAACAAAACCATTTTCAACTATATTGTGGAGATCAGAGATCTTGCTTACAGAGCTGAAGCTGCCATTGAAATACACGCATCAAGAAGACAAGGCCTTGGACACCTCATCCACAGATGTTGTTGTATTCTTGAAGAATGCTGCTCGCTCCACCAAGTAGGCTCCGAGGTTTCACAAATCAAATCCGACCTTGCAACTGTCACCGAGAAATTGAGAGCCTACGGCATCGATCGAGATGGAGGGGAAAGCTCGGCAGCCAACATCAACCAAAATTGGTGTAGGAAGACCTTTCCCGAATTCCAGATTGACGAGTGTTTCGTGGGCATGGAGAATGAGCTGAAGCAGCTTGAATCTCTCCTAGTGGAGAACAAAGAGCATCGAGTCATTTCAGTATGGGGCATGGGTGGATCAGGCAAGACCACCATTGCCAGAAAGGTATACAACCACATCAAAGAGACCAAAAACGGTTGCTTTGACTCTTTCGCGTGGGTTTGTATTTCTCAGAAATGTCAGATTCGGTCAGTTTTGGAGGATATTCTGAGCCAGCTCAAACCACAAAAGAATGAGAATGTTTCAACAAGTCTGCGTGACACGGCGTTGATGGAGCAACTATGGCAGATACAAAGAGAGAAGCGATGCCTCATTGTTATGGACGATCTCTGGGAAACTTCTCACTGGGATGGCTTCAAGAATGCCTTTCTTGTCCATAATTTGCAGAGCAAAATCTTGGTCACCACTCGCGAACGAAAGGTTGCGGAGATTGGATTCCCAGTTGAACTTGGCCTTCTAAATATCGACAATGCTTTGGAACTACTCAAGAACAAAGCATTTCCCGGTAGCAACATTCCAGGTCAGTTATATATTATCGGTTTACTTTCTACTTTTCTTTCTTAACACTGATAATTCTTTCTACTACTTTGGAATTCTATAATAATTAAACTATATATATTTACTCATACGCAAAAGTTGATTATAGTTGAATTTTGGGCTTTTAGTTTACAAATGAATTATCTAGTCGATTCCTCAATTACGCCAAATAGATGGTATTGTCTAAATTGTGTACTTACCCACCAACGTATATGTATATATCCACCCTTCACTTAGTTATTTCACTAGTAGTGCTACTTAATTGATTGGCATTCGTTTGTTCAATACAGACGAAGAAAATTTTGAGAAAATTGGGAAAGACATGGTGCGGAAATGTGGGTATTTGCCATTGGCAATTTCCTTACTGGGCGGGGTCTTGAGAAAGAAAAATTCCATGACGGAGTGGGAGTTTGTAAACGAGAATATCAGGACAGTCATGTATAGAGGTGAGGGACACGATCAAAAGGAGAATCAGATTGATGCAGTGCTAAATTTAAGCTATGAAAGTCTACCTTATTATTTGAAGCCTTGCTTTCTCTCTTTGGGAATATTGAAAGAGGACGAACCCATATTTACTGAGGATCTATATCCAAAGTGGATAGCACTAGGCATGATTACATATGAGAATGTTCGAGATAATGAGGAAACTTTAAGGGACGTCGCTGAACTCTACTTAAGTGAGTTGGTCTCGAGATCCATTGTCCAAGTTGAAAATTCAGTTGCTAAAAGAAAATATAACTGGTGCAAACTTCATGATGTAATACGGGAACTTTGTTTAAAAATGGGGAAAATTGAGGATTTTGGTGTGCGGAGTTTGGAGTATGAAGGTGGGAAGTTTAGTAGCTTGTTATTACAGGCCGAAGCATCCTCGCATATTAAAATACGACATTTGGCTATCCATGTGAAAAGAGAAGTTGAACCAGAACATGACGAACTTACAATCACTCGTGGAGAAGATACTAGCAAACATTTAAGGTCTCTTCAAATATTCAGTCATGTAAAGTCGGGTGCTATTGAATTTCCACCACAAAATATAGTTGATTTTCAGAAATTCAAATTGCTCAGAGATCTAGTTATGGTGAGATTCAAATTTGCAGGAAGAAAGTTACCAAGAGGAATCACTAATCTTGTTCACCTTAGATGTTTGCGTTTAGAAGAATGTGAACTTGATGAGCTACCTTGGTCCATAATCAATTTGGTGTACTTACATACCCTTAATTTAACTGAATCCAAGAATGTTCGAGTTCCAAATGTTTTGAAGAAGATGTTCCGATTGAGACAACTGATTCTTCCTTTGTACGACGAGGATAAAATTGGAAATTATCGAGTACAATTGGATGAGGGAGTAGATGAGTTGGAGAGTCTAAAGTGGTTGGATAGTAGAGTGCATGAATTAAAATGTATGGGCAGAATGAAGAATCTCCAACAGTTTTGTGCATCAATATACGACAAGGAAAGCTTGTTAGGTATCATGAATGCGATTGCTACAAAGTGGAACAAGTTAGTGAGTAGTTACATTAGAATCTGTGATGGTTGCGAGTTAGGAACAAGTGAGGAAGGGTGCGGGTTATTGAACAAGGCATTCACATGTCCGAATCTTCATATGTTGGGGATTAATGTTAAGATAGGGAAAATGGTAGCAGAGTGTGGGAGTGACTTCATTTGCTCAAAACTTACGACTTTGTGGCTGTCAGAAAGCGAGATTGAGGATGATCCAATGGGCATGCTGGGAAAGCTTCCTTGCTTGGCAGTTTTGTTTTTATACAGGTCATCATTTGTCGGGAAAGAAATGATGTGTCCATCACTCAGTTTTCCAAACTTGAAGACGCTTCGTCTAGATAAATTACCAAATTTGAAGAAATGGAGAGTGGAGGCAGGAGCCATGCCCCTTCTCTCTCAATTAGAGATTGAAGAGTGTTGTTGTCTGGAGATGCTTCCAGATGGTTTGAGTAGCATTTCGACTCTTCAAACATTGGTGATTTCAGGAATGCCAGAATTGGAAAAAAGGATATCATCGGCATCAGGAGAGGATTTCCACAAAGTCAGCCATGTCCCCTCAATTATCATCAAATAGTCTCCACTCAGGTAATGCTTGCAATAATCTCATTCCTCACATTTCAATTTTACTTTTTACTTTATATCGTTTGTATTTGGTTTTATAAAGAACTCTTCTACTTTTTACAAAGGAAGTAATTATCATTAGCAATTTATAGCACTTTTGGTGCTCAAAGAAAATATCTTACCTTTTTCTCTAGAGAAAATCTATATAGGTACAACGAAAAGGTTTTAATAAAGCTCGACACACTCTAAGCTAATATTATCTTTGTTTTGGTTGCAGATTACGTTTTAATAAAGCTCGACACACTCTAAGCTACAGTCTTGTTGTTGTATGTCCCAAGTGTTTATGTTTGCATCTTATTTCGCTTTAGTTTTGTTGGGGTACTCTTTTTCCTACTAGGGATTTCTCCATGTTGGGTTTTACCTTAGAGGTTTTAATGAGGCCCGGTCCTTGAGTCTTTGTTTGTAAATTTTTTGAAGATATTTAAGCTTTATTTCTATTCTTGAGTTCTATTTTCATTTGCTTGGTTGTTTAGAATCCAGAAAATTTAAAAGTGTGTTGGTAAATATGAATATACTATACTCAAATTAGTGTTGTGGTTTGCATGGATGGATTTAAAATCACAATAGATAATCTTAACTCAAAATTCTATGGATCATTTGCAATTGTTGATAGGACTGAAATTCCAAGTAAGCAGTAGCCAAAAGCATAGAAATGCATGACTCCTTAATTAAAAAATAAGCAATAAAACACCATATTTTCAGACATGCTATATCATGCCTACTTCAATCATACTTAATTAAAATCTTATAACTCCTTAACTTAAATAAAGAATCGGTGACGATAACATTTCGAGCTTACTTATTCTTATGATAATGCTTCTTGTTCATCTTGACCTATTTATGTATTCATACGATGATGTTGCAATGTAGTATCATTTTAATTGTTTAATTTAAAGAGAAAAATTAGTAATTACAAATCAAAGATAAATGATACTCCCTCCATCCCCTAATTTCCTTCCTATAAATTTATGGTAATTATCTTCCCAAATTTACCATCAATAATATTATTTATTTACACATTTTATCATCCATGGTCCATCACTATTTCTCTTTTTTATTCTGAATAACCTATTTATTTACATATTTTACCACATATGACTCACCACTAACTAATTTAATATTACATTATTGTGGAAAATTTACTTAACTCATAATACATTCAACAACTTTTATTAAAATCTGTTCAAGATTCCTAGGACTAAATTTGGGAGACGGAGGAAGTATTATAATTAAACATCAATCCCACTTATACGCCTAAAATAATAGAAAAAATAAATTAATTATACAGTATATATATAAGATCAATGATTCAAAATAGTTTTTATATACTATAAGGTCATTAATCATCCGTCTATTTATTTTTGGAGATCATTCTCTTAGGAATTATTTTTGAATGATTTATGAGGTTATTATTTTTTTCAGAATTTTGATGTGTTGCAATTTAAAAAAATTATTTTCCTGACTAGTATGTGAATTAGTAAGAAAAATGTTACTATAAAAAATAAATAATTATATAAAATATAATTAATATTATTAAAAAATTATAGATTTGTATATTAAATAATATTATAAATATGTATATTTAATAGAATATTGAACGAGCTTCTTTAGCCCCAAACCCCGGGCTTTTTTGGCCCGAAGCCCGGTAGGCCCGGGGTTTTTTCGGAAGGGTTTTTTAGGCCTGATTTGTTCGGGCCTTTAATTTTTAAACCCAAACCCGGGGTACCCCAGGCGGGCTTTTGGGTCGGGCTCATTTTGCCGGTCACTTCTTCCGCATGCGGAAACGAGTAGCCAAAATCTATAAATATTGATAAAAATATTCTTTTAATGGTTGAATAGAAAGATAAAAGAAAAATATTCTTCCGCATGTGGGATGATCAGAAGTAGGGATGGTAATCGGGTCGGGCGGGCACGAATAGTACCAAACCACTTCCGTACCCGCAAAATTGATCCCCGTCCGCGACCCGCGACGGATAGGAGATTCCCACCATACCCGCGACCCGCGGATACCGGCGGGTTGGTGGATACCCGCGAACCCGCCACCCGACGGATAGCCGCCACCTGCCACCCGCGGACTACCCGCGAAACCAAGCATTTCAAAAAACACGAAAATATCACTAACAAATTCATAAATCATAAAGTTCAAATCCACAATTCCACATTCAAATCCATAAAGTTCAAATCCACAAATCAATAAAATTAGGGCTTCGGGCTTCCTAATTCTAATTAGAAATTAGAATATTAATATTTTGTCATAAAATAATTATTATACGAATAGTTTTTCGCGGGTTCGTGGGTAGGGTTCGCGGGTATTTTCGCGGGTAGAATTCGTGGGTATATGGGTTTCGCGGGTACGGGTATTGCCAAACTATTTCCGTACCCGCGAAGTAAACGGGTCTTAGTTTTCAACCACGAACGTACCCGTTGGTACGAAATACACACCAAACTCGTGAATAATCGGGCGGATACCCGCGGGTATTGGTTACCCGCGAGTCGATTGCCATCCCTAATCAGAAGCCAAGGATCATCGTTACATGTGGAGAAGGAGAAAGCGAAGCCAGTGGGAAAGCGAAGAATTCTTAGTAGCTCATCAAATTTCTTACCACGCACAAGTAGAGGTTTAAAATTTTGTTTTACAATAGCCATAAGAGCAGTTTTCCTAGAAGGTCTATGAGTTTTTCTTATAAAAGGAAAATTTTCTACTTTCTCTAGCACATTAGTAGAAGAAGAAGAAGAAGAAGAAGAAGAAGAAGAAGAAGAAGATAACTCAGACATAAAATTTCTGGATGGTGTTCTAAAGAAAGTAGGTATCTCTAGATGTAGATACAAAACAAACTTCATGCGAGAATGAAAGAATGGAGTTTTGAGGAAGATAACGAAGTGAAAAATCGAAAGTGAAGAAGATGAGCTCCTAGGAGATCTTATACCAAACCCTCCGGACAAATAGAGGGTTAAGATCGAAGGAAACCAAACGTTTTTCAAAATCAAGGGACGAGATTAAAAAATGTAGAAAATTTCATGTTGGCATGTCAATTAATTCGGACTCATTTATAATTTATATACTCATACATGTACATGATCTAACTAAAACAGATTACTTCTCATCTCAAACCGTGTATAGTAATACCCGCGAATTACTCAAACACGTTTAACAATTAAATATAACTTATTATAATAATTGATATAATAAAATAAAAATTGCGATGATTTCATATAGACATGTCGATTAATATTCAGATTCATTTACAATCTGTATACCGTACTCTCAAATCCGTTTAAATTTGTAAAATAGTTCATGATCAAATATAAGTTGTTATAATATTTGATAATCTATCTCAATATAAATTGGATATTACAAAATAAATATTAATAATAAATATTATAATTAAAAATAATATAAATTAAATTCAAAGTATAAATTTAAAACTAAACAATTTATGAAATTCATTTAGAATTTATATACACTTACATATTTTAAAGTACGATTATAAAGTGATTTTACAATTATCGCAAAATATTTGTATTGTCTTTTTTCTTTTTGAATGTAAGACACATATACAACTATATATAGTATATAATGTGGACTACAATATATTACTTATTAATCCAAAAATAAATTATTATTAACCTAATTCTTACTCATGTATGAAAATCGTGTTCTTTTTTTTTGGGTAATTTATTACGAAATTTTAAAGGTCACGTCACGGTGGACTCGAACCGAGATATTTCTGACATTAACCATTCTATCGAAAATCATGCTATCAAATCATGTTGTATGTAAAAAAAAAAATCATACCCCACCTCTTGATTAATTGCTGATCATTTTCTATGCATATATTGTTCATTTTGTCTAACATTTATTACTTATTTATTTTAGGGATAAAGTGTAAATTTTAATCTTTCAATAAATCTAATACTTTTAATCTATGAGTCAACTGAGGCATAACTAGTTATGCTCATACCTATATTATTTGTATATCACACCAATAATTAAATCTGAGTTATGGCATATAGCAGAAGGCCTTGAGAAAGCATGCCCATTTTGATTAGTAGCATACTTTGTTTTTATCACAATGTGAAGATTAGATCGTCAATGAGTGAAATTTTATATAATATTTAATTTGATTTTACTTTTTATTTGATTGAATTATGAAGCATTAGAATATTACATTTGCAATTTTTAGAATTTCAGTTTATATACATAAATGGAAAAATGATGATTGTTCTGTTCATTTTTTTTTTTGATGAAATTAAAAAATATAAAACTGTAAATACCCTATTAATTATAACAAACTTTGTTCGATATTGTTCACTGAAGAAAACAATACAATCATCACATTCGCACTAAAAATTAAAAGTAAATAAATTCAAAGATGATAATATATTTTGTAACAAACACAATAATATTGGTGCGTCGCTTTTCATCAAAAATAATCAACTGACAGACAATCGGTATGCCAAAACTGCGCAGACAGCAGTATGCAAAATCGTCTCCCAAGAGACCGACGAGAATTCTTCTAAACTTTCGACCTACAACGTAACAACGAATAAATAGAGATTACTAAAAACTAGGAATTATTAAATAACAATAAATAGAAAGAGGAATTGAAATTTGATTAAAGAGAATAAGGTAACAAAAGTGTGAAGATATTTCGGCAGCCAATTAATTCCATTCTAGTTTGATATTTTGATCATCGATGCAAAGATAACTTTAACTCATGCAAATAAACCAATTATGACCCCAAGACGCTTCTGACGCGATCATATCTCTCCTTAGCTTCTCGATAGTTAGGAAGACGCTTCACTAACTATTTTCTAATCGGTTGATAATCGTAAGAGATGCTATATAGGTTTAATGAGCCGACAGCATTAAGAACTAGAGAAACTCGATTCAAAAACGATAAACTCTGACGTAGGATTATCGAATTAAGATTGTTATTCTCTTGATCTTAAGGTCAATTTACCACTAATCAAACATAAACCACGATTACGTATGGCCGATTTAATTGACTATTAATTAATTCCAACTTACTAAATATTGTACACTACCTAGCGGATTGAAACAATTAAATTACAGTGAAAACGAAGAACAACAAATGCTTACATACGAATTAAAGGATAAATAACAAATTAGAACTCACATAAGAATCATGCTAGGACTTCCTTAATCGTTACCGAAATAAAAAGATTAGCTAGAACTCATAATAAAATAAACACAAAAGATTAAACAAATACAGAAGAAAGAAAATGGCTGCTGGAATGATGAAGAAAGGAAAAAATGGTTTTTGCTTCCAATGTGATTCACGTTTATAACTCTCTGGATTCCCCCTGGAGGCGTAGCAATTGAGAGAGTTATATATGTTTAAAACAATTAAATTAATAAACAAAAGCAAACCTAAAACTAGATGGGCCGAACATAGCCAAATAGTAAAACTATAAAATAAAATTCAACTAAAAAATAAAAGCTTCCATAATAATAAGTTCCCATAATAATAAGTTTTATCTTCAAATTCCTTCCAAAATCATGCTTTTTCTTCCAAAATAATATTAACACCTACAAAATCCAAAAAATATGCAATTAGCTTCATAAAATATGATTAAGTAGATATTAAGTATTTAAACTCATCAAAATCACCCAAAATATACGTTATATGTATAAAATACGCCTAATCAATAATACGTATCGAACAAACTTTCATGAAATTATTGGCAATGTTGTAATTGCATATTTTTGAAGAAAAAAAAAGTTGTAATTGCAATTTTTAAAAAATCATCGAATGGGTAAATATTACTTCCTTCGTCTCATCCAAGACGGCTCATTTTTTTTCGACATGATTTTTTAGGAGAAGAGTATAAAGTGATTAAAATGATAAAAAGTAAATAGGTTCCACAACTTTTAAAGAAATAATTATTTCCTAAAAATGAAATAGGCCATCTTGGATGAGACAGTCCAAAAAAGAATACGGACCATCTTGGATGGGACAAAGGAAGTATGTTATTTTCGATAATCTAACCTTATTTTCTTTCGTGAAATTTGTACATGCATCTTTAAATAAGGGTTATGTATAGATTACGACTCAAATGTTGGACCGTTTTAGAAAATGACATGAAATTTTATTAATTTTATAAAAAATCCGGCATTTGACCTAGAATTTGGCATTGGAAAATCTAGTTGAACATGCATTTAGGAGTTAAAGGGTTTTGGCGATGTCGCATGTTGGTAAATCATCGTCAACCTCCTCCGGCTTGCATTGTAGACGAAGTCAGCCCGGACGGCTGTTGCGCTGTCTCCGGCTTCGGCTTCCCTCACAACGAACTAGTACTGAATCCGCCCGATGACGGCTTGCTTCGCTCTTGGCCAATCCCTGCTAATTACATGAAACCAATGTTACATAGTTCAGCTAATGATTTGATTATGTTGTTCGATAGACTGAGTAATATCTCATAATCTCTTCATATGCATTCTGATCACTGTGAAAATTTCGAGCTCCGCCTCGGATGAATCTGTCTTTTGAGAGGGCGTATGATTAGCCGGCCAATACAAGGTTATGATGATCTTCAATGAAGCTTTGGCATTTGCGAAACGTCACTGTGAAGTTTACAATCTCGGAAGAGGGTCGTGGAGGAGCGCCACCGTAGCCTGCCCTAAGGGATATAAAAAGGCCATCGTGCAATGTCATGTTTTTTTAACGGTTTAGGGGAATCCAAACTGTTCGTTTCTTGCTTTGATTTTGAAACTAATGCTTTTACTTTGCTCTAAATCGACTAATTCTTAACGAACTAAGTTAAGCTCGTGGGATCCGATATTTTTACCTATTTTGGCATTACTCATTGTAGAAATGCTCGTGCTCGGCTGTCTACTTTGGAGGCCGAGCTCTCTTTTCGCTCGAAGCGTTCAATCATTTTAGACTATTAAGATTATTCTGTTATTGTGTTTTATATAAACATGCTACTTTGCTCTGTCTTTACATTCTTATCAACTTCTGGTCTTTAGTTTTGTTGAAATTTGTGCTTTTATAGATATGAAGATCTTAATATTTGTATATGCAAGATTTTCTTCATGATTCCTAGCCAATGGCTTGATTAGAAATAACAAAGTTAGTTCGCCATTGTTGTTCGTATATTTTCACTGTTAATGCGTGATACATTGTAATAGTGATAAGATTAGAAAACCAACTAAATCTAGAATGTTTCTCTAACTAAAAACTAACAGAAAAATTTACAAGTAAACTCACACAAGAAACATGGTTGGTTGTGGTAAAAAAAATAAGTACATTTACAGCTTAGAATGCTTATTGCGTCAATCTGGAAGCCGGATCGTTATAGATGGTACCTTCACTCAGTAAGAAGCATCTCATTCTCCGTGTGAACTAAGCTAGATCTTTGTGGAGGCACAAGGCGAGGTTCTAAGCTTTGTCCGGTTGAGGCTGAGGTCCATGCTCTTTTGAACCATGTCCTGCAGTAACTTCTTAGCAGTCTCGACAGCTTTGTCTTTCCCATCAAAGTTTGCAGCAAAGTTGTAGACGATCCTCTCCAGTTCGGAAGAAGTGAGTCTTTGTTCCGGAGGGGAGTCCCTGAGCATATCCAAGAGAGTACGAGCTCGATCCTGTGCTGTAGGAGTGCCCTCGGCTGTCAGACGAAGAAGGCCGGGTATGGCGCCTTCTTTGAGAATGAGCTCTCTGTATTTATCACGACAACTCTGGCATAAGGATAATAGAGCTCCAACTGCGTGGCACATGCTAACCAAAGATCCATCTTCTATGGTCTCCACCAGAGCTAGAATCCCACCTTCAACGTTTGTGATTGCAGCCCGTCCCTCCTCAGAAGCAGAGAAGATCTCAAGCAGGAATGTGGTTTTCTCAGCAAACTTGGAGTATTTCTTGCATTCTTTTAGGAGGTCTATTAGAGGAGGCACTGCTTTAGCATCGAGTATGAGCTTCGGCTCCTCTTCACACGTGGAGAGGTAGTAAAGGGCTGTGACAGCATCGACCTTTCCTTGAACGCTTCCTGAACAGAGGATCTGTACGAGCAGAATTGCAGCACCCGATGCTGCTATGGTTGGCTTGTTGGATGCAGTAGACGACAAGGATAAGATCGCAGCCGCTGCTAATTCTCTCAGATTGCCAGTTCGGTTTTTGAGGAGCTCCACAAGTGGTGGAACAGCACCAGCAGCAACGATCTTGATCTTGTTTCTGATACAAAAAGTGTATTAATGGTCAGTCGTTGGTAATCATCGAGCAAACAGTCGTCAATACACACACAGTATGAAACAAAAGCAAACATGGCAACGGAATAAAGAAAGTTTGCAATGAGAAGCAGATAGTAAACACTAACTCAAGTAAACTGAATGAATTAGCCTTTTCATCATATCTAGTCTTAACTCTCAAGCAAACATAATTCCTACCTTTTTCGCCAAATATTCCACTTTATTTGCTGGCAACAACATCAAGTTATAATCTTTATTCTTTAACTTAATACATACATGTTTAAACAGGACGGAATTTATTAACAAGGACACAAGCCAGCAACCCGCCAACAGAGAGAAACTCAGTAACATATTTACTACACCCTAACTTCACGGTATACCACCAGAGAAACTTCTATACACAAGTCCTTATAGCATATTGTATTTTTTACACCCTATTTCACCATCATCCACAAACAAAAAACCTTTGCAAAACAACACTGTCTCACAATAGCTCCATTTTTCACAAAAAGAATCATCAATACTGCAATACTTTTAAGTATTTAGGAAGAACTAATCGGGCGAAACCAATAGACACTTGCATTTCACCTATTTCCCCACAATCCATGATAAACCTTTGCAAATGCAACCACAGTCGTGCAATACCTCCATTTGCACAAAAAGAATCAACAATATAAGACTACATTTGTGTGTTCAGGAAGAGACAAGAACTAACTGCGGTGAAACCAAAAGGCACTTATATTTCAGGTCCTCAAAGCATACCATCTTTCCTACACCCTATTTCATCACAATCAACGAATAAAAACCTTTGCAAAAGCAATCCACAGTCGTGCATACCTTTCACAAAAGGAATCAAGAATACTAGAATACATTCAAGTATTCAGGAATCCAAATTGCGCTGAAACCAAAAGACAAAGCATATCATCTTTACGACACCCTATGTCACCATAAGCTACGATGGCACACCCTTGCTAATGAAACCAGAGTTGAGCGATACCTCTATTTTCTCTGGACGAGACTAATAGCGCTGAAACCAGAAGAGCACAACCCTTCACTTTAAAATGAGAAGCAAAAAGGAACACCAGTTGATAATGTGCACACACTACTCAGAAATTCTTAATCAAACAATGAGTGAAAATGTTGTTTGAAATAAGCACGAAAACAGAACAGACATCGAATTACAAATCCAACAATCTCAAACTCGATCCTTTCTTCATCGATCCTTTTCTCAGATATAACATTCACCAGTAACGATTCCAATCATTAATTGATTCACAAATTCAAAGATACATGTTTCAGCAATATCAGAAATAAATAAATAAATGAAACCGCGCGCGCGGGAGAGAGAGAGAGAGAGAGAGAGATTACCTCTGATTCCGAGCAGCGAGATTGAGGAGCGCGAGCAGCGCAGCCTCCCGAGCTGTGAGGGGCAACGAGCTGTGGAGCATTGAAACGAGCGGCTCGATAGCGCCGGCGGCGGCGAAGCGGAGGCGCACGGCCGACTTTGAATTGGAGCTGGACGACTTCCTGACCAGTTTCCTCACATCTCTCGCCGCTTCGATTTTCGCTCTGAGATCTCCGCTCTTCAGCCTCCGCGCCGCATCCTCCACCATCATCTTCCGACTCCACGACGACGAATCATTACAGTTACTATTACTCTCGCTCTCCTCCTCTGCTTTCTTCAGCATTGCCTCCTCCTCGTCGTCCTCCTCCTCCTCCTCTTCCATTTCTCTCTCTAGAACCATGGCCGACGGATGTCTCTCTCTCTAGCTGTCGGAATGTTTGGGGAATGATACAGAAAGGATATCTTTTGCTCGGAGATTCGATTTTGGACGTTTCATTTTAGATGTTGTACCACATCTCCTCTGCGGTGGGGCTGTCTACGGTTCCTCCATTTCAAAGAGGGATCATAATTTGGGCATCGGTCCCCCCACTTTTTGTCATTAATTAGAATTTAATCCTTCTAGTTGAGTGGTACTAAAATCGAGTCCAAAAATCTTTTTTCATGACAAATTCAATGGTCACCTTAAATTTATATATTTAAACTCTATGAACTTTTTTGCAAGCTTAAATTCTAGATCTCTTAAATTCTAGATCTCTTATATTGTCAATACTTCCCTTCATCTCAATTATATAGATTTATTTTTACTTTTCAAATATCCAAATATATAAATATATAAACTAATTTTCATAAGTATGTTTTTAACTCATTTATTAATATATTTTTTATTACTTTTTGATTGACTCATGGAAAGATATAGTCATTTAATTATATGAACATATTAAGAAGTTTTACTCATTCCAATAATTTTTTTAATCCCTGTAAAAATTTCAATCAATCTATATAATCAGGATAGAGAATCATTTTGCACTAAACTTTATGGCTTAGAGTATTAATAAGTTGATCTCATGTAAATATTGATGGTATACAATTTTATATTAAATCTTGTATTCATATATAATTTATATGTACTAATTTGCCCCTCGCCAAATTGTCTTGGGAGAGGGTGGAGTTGTGACTTCATCAAACCAAATATGTCTAAATCAAATCAAAATCAAGTCCACTCATAAGCTAACATATCTATATTTTGTTATGTACAATTAAATACCATCTCCAGAGATGAAAATGAAACTTAGTAATATACACATTTTAAATACAAAAGCACATCTCTCTGTATCTCTCCTACCGTCTGTTTTTCTGCAGCAAAAGAAAACGGAATAGTGTAAGACAAATTTCCAACAATATCGAGAGATTTAAGTGTCTAAAGAAACTATACATCACCCCGGACGAGCCCATAGACCAAGAGGGTGTTTGGCTAAGCTTATTTTAAAAGTTTAGGAAGAACATAATGGAAGAGCATAAGTTGTCAAAGATGATTGTGCTTATAAAGAAAAATCAAAAATGTCGAGAGTAAAATCGATATGTATTAAGAAAATGAACCATAATAAGGTTATTTTGATAAATTAACTATTACTTATAAGTTTATGAAAATTAAGTTGAGGTTAAACTACTTGTTTTAGGGAAGCTTATAAATTGTTTCTTATTTTTACAGTTTATAAGTTGTTTGAGAGCCAAATATTAAGATGAGCCTAAACAACTTATAAGTTGTTTTACTTACCAAACCCTCCAAATGGAAAGGTCTGATGAGGCCCAGCCCGATATCTTTCAGACCTCTTAAAGCCTAGCCAAAAAAATCGGGTCGGACCATTTTTGACACCTCTATCACCTACCCGACCACATGCCCACTGTTGATGTAGGGTGACATATGACAACAGTATCCGAATGCTGAAATTAGAGGAAAAGGTATGTGATGTGACACTGACACTGGATACATGATTCAGAGGAACCTCCCAAAATCACAATCACTACAGGAAAATATTCTTTGACTACCTGAAGCGTCTCTCACCTTTGGATCAGCGCCAATATTGAGCCCAACGGTGAATGGTTTCGACCATTTGTGGGAATAGTGCACTGACGCTCTCGTTGATAAGATCCTGGAAGAAGTGGATTGACTCCTCGTCATCCAAGTCCAGCCGGAACTTTTCCTGAAGCTGCATGAACAATGAAAAGGGAATGAACAATGATAGTTGAATGGTCTCAGCACGAAATATGTTAAATCCGGAGGAAATTTCACCTTGAGAATGCCCTTCTCAGGATCAGAGGCAATGTCCGGGATGTTAGAACCAGCCATCAAGTGAAATAAATTCAGTATCAGGTTGCTCGATTTTCGAAGAATGTTGTATGCTTCGCAGCAGTAGGATTTGAATCTGGTGTAGTACTGACTGCAAGTTGAAGGGGGAGAATTTCAAGTAAGAAATACTTCTTTTGATGATCAATCAACGGTTATCTCAGATATCGGTCGGGGCACACACCTCTCTGCTCCGCCCATAGCTTCCACCATTTCCTTGCAGAGTTTCATAGGTGGCGGAAAAGGTTTTGGATCTCGGCCAAGTATGAAACCGAAATCCACGTGGAAAAGGCGGCCATCGTCTTGCAACAGCAGATTGTCAAGGTGCCTGACCGAGAGGATTTTATTTAAACAATAGATATATTTAAATGCCATCAAAATCAAGTTTCTCCAATGACAACCATCAGAAAATCATATAAACAGTTAAGATGACGATCAATTAATTAAATGGAAATTGAAAATCAAGAAACAGAAATTTGAGAAAATTTGATGGAATAACCTGTCACCGATGCCCAGTATATATGTAATAACTGAGTAGCCAGCACAACTTTTTATGAATGTTTCGAGACATGTTGCAGTTATTCCGAAAGGGCCGTCTTCATCCGGGTAAAATTTCTGCAGGTAGCTTGTAATACTTCGATGTTCTGACAGAATCTGAAAGGGCGACGGAATAGTTTGGCATCACAATAAACTAAATGTCCAAATATATAAGCAATAACAATAATTTGAACAGAGTTGTAAATAAAAATGGAGGAGAATCTTGATCCTGTATTAAATTAACTATTCCATAATGCCATCATTTAATAAGTTAATATCAACACTCAAGCAATTATAGTGAAATATATTATAGAATAAAAAACCTGTGCTAAAGATTTTGAAGGAATGAATTCCAGCATGCCTTCGTCATGCCCAGTTGCTAGCACTCTGTAAGGACTCAAATGCAAGTCGAGATTCTCCAGCTTGAGCAATCGATCCATTAACGATACCATTTGGATAACCTGTTATAAAATTGTCAAATTACAAATTTGAAAATAAATCATTTTTCAAACGAATAAATTATATAAAAACCCAGGGCCTACCAATTGATCTTGCCTAAGATCATCGCCTTTCTTAAATATGATTTTGCAGCTTCCTCCACTTGCTGTTCGAAAAGCCAGTCGCAGAGGATGCAGCGCACTTTTAAAGATCGATGATTCTGATGGTATAATCCCTGTTATAAGGACCCTTGGTGCCAGAGGCGATCGTATTGGCTGAAAAGATAAGATTGCAATAAATCTTATGATACAGATATAATTAACGTCTATTGTGTCCTGAACTGGTTAGATGCACACCACATAACATGGAGGAGCTAGAACCACGATCAAGGCACAATAAATTACTCTTTCTCAAGTACCTCGTCAAAGTAGGTAAGCTCGCTAAGAAGCCCAGACAGAAGCTGCCTAAGCTTCTCGATCTTCTTTTGAGTTCCACCCCTCACATTTCTCACATCTCTCATTATAGAACACAATTGTGCAGTCAATTCCGTCTGACGCACCAAACTCTGCCAAAGCTTGAAACCGTCTTCATCGCCATTGGCACTTGGTCCTAGCTGATACGATGCATCACCAATCAGCCAATACAAACTAATAGACACATTCATCAACGGACCATTAGGGTCCTTAATATATCAAAAAATAACTTAACTAATCCTGTTAAGCATATCACAGGAGCTCAACCAACAAGCTCCTATGATTTTGACAGAATGGTTGAGATGTCTTTAAGCTTATCACTTTATGAAAAGGTCAGCCTTTTTAATTATCATCTTGAAAGCTAACAAATCGGTATAAACAGACATAGGAAGAGGACCCTACTAAAATGAAGCAGCATAAATACAGAGAGAGAGTGAATGGGGATAGAAAATACGAGGAAAGAAAACTCCATACCTTCAACATACTTTCTTCTAACAGCTCATAGGTGCTGTAGAAACGTCTAGCATATACAGGATCGTGAAGTTCCACTGCCACATACCATCGGAGAAAGCTAGCCAAGTCAATATTGCACAATGCTGAAAATGAGTAAAGATTTAGATGAATGAATAGATCAAACAAATCATTAAACCTTCCCACAAAACAATATTATATCAGCATCAAACTTACACCGTTCAACAAGGAAATAACTAAGGCGAGATTTGTCAGAACGTTCAAAACGAAGTGCTTGAACCAACTGGAGTAGGTAGCACTGAAGCTCTTCGTCATCAGCTCTTTCGAGAACACTTACAGCATATGCACGGACCTTTAGAAGAAAATAAAACTTATAAATAAATGAGATGATTTATAACCACAATGGCATTTTGATCCAAAGTGTGTAGAAGGAAATAATCACATGACACATAATTGGAGCTATTAGGTAATTGTATCTTACTAAAAGCTGAGCCTTCAATAGAACCAGCAAACAAGGGTTTCTTACAAAGTACAATTTAAGCTGCTCAACTACCAGGTGGTTTTGCTAACTTGAGGTACTATTTCAATATGGAATAAGCAGAGTCGAGTTTCAAATGGCTATCTTCACTCAAACATAATAAAATTTGCTGCATCTCCTCCACACTGCATTAAAAAGGTCGACAACAAGGTCCAAAGGTGAAATTTGCATACCTTATGGAAACGTGGTTTACAACTTCCTCTATCAAAAACAAAGAACACACATAATCCCTGCTTGAAATAATTTAGCTTGTGGATGCTATGTGTCTCATAAGGTATCAAACTATTCAAGCTGGATATACATCTGATTTCAAATACAATCTAAAGACAAATCTAAATTGTTCAAAAAGGAAATGGAGTTGGGTGAAATATGGGAAGATAACCTCTTCGCTCTCAAAAACTGGAGATAGAAGCTCTAGTGCATCACATACATCAATTGTCTCCCACTTGCCCATCAGTTCTAATGCCTGCTTTGCTTCCTGGATACAAGAGTATTAACTTAATGGGCAGTAAAAACTATTAACATTAAGACAGGAAAGTTGAGATTACTCCCGCCAACCAACATACACTAACAATGAAAATAAATAAAATAAATAAGGTAAATTATATTCCTCATTAATGAGGTGTTGAATATAGTAACTTAGGTGGCCTTGTCCAATACCTTTATTCTGATAGAGCACGAAAGTTATGAAAACTTTACCTGAACATCACTCCATTCGACACAGCGTAAGAATTTTGTCAGGGCCCTTTTCTCAGACATCAATGAAAAACGAAATTTCCAGAGGAGCTGCTTCTCCTCTCCAGTCAATGTTCTAGTTGGTGGGTATCTTAATATTCTTTGTATGGACCTATTGAATATTAGAGACTAGCTGAGTAGCAAAAAGTGAAATAATTCTACAGCATAATGACTTAATAACATTATCCATAAGTGAATTTATATACATTTTTTCTTTAAAACATAGCATGAAGTATCAAGGATAAGGATTCAATCAGAATAGGAAAAACTGGACGTATATGGCATTAGACATAAACAGCCAAAAGGATTGTAACCTCTCAATGGTTTTATAACATATTCCATGCTAAGAACAAAATGTCTTTTGAATTCTGCTAATTCTATAGATATGCAATAAGTGAAAGTAAGAACATATATTTTTGAGGGAAGGACATAATACCATTCAACCATAACAATGGGCAATACAACAAAACTGATCATAGGATCAAAGAGAAAGTGTTGCATGAATGGTTGTATTTTAGCATTACAATATTTGCAGTTCGATTCTTGTCTTCCTTCTGTTAGCTATAACACATGCACACAAATAAAAGTGTTGAATGAATGGTCGTATTTAGCATGACAAAAGACATTCAAGTATGATGATAAGTGCAGAAGGTTTATACTGTGATTCGTTCTTGCAGATTTGAAATGATTGTTCACTAACAACTGAGAATCAGCATAGGAAGTGGCATGACAGTGAGAAGAAAAGCAGTAGAACATTCAGAATATTAATAAAACTTACTTCCTTTCTGTAATGCTAGGCTTAAGATCTCTGTCGATGATGCCACGGTTTAAGCTTCTAGCCAGCTTTAGTTGCTTATGCTCAGAGGGGTTAATTTTTCCAACTTCAGGGTCCCAAACTGTAACCAGTTCATTTGTTGAGGCTATCGGGGACGGAATTAAGAAATTTGCACCAGATTCCTACACGCCAAAGTGCTATTAAGTTTGAATTCTACAGTAAGAAAAACTAATAGTACTCATTGATTCTCTAAATTATTTATTTGAAAGTACGACTAGTCAAATTGCATTTCCTAATCCACGGAACCACATGTTGCTCAAGAGTATGACTATATTGAGTTAACAAATGTATTCTGAAAACATAACCAAGTTATCTTAAACATTAGCATGACATAGGATATAGCTCGGGGATGAAGAATATGAGTCATGGTGGTTATATTTGTAGCCAACCATAACGATACATTATTAAATACAAGGACTAGATATCTGGTGATTCCCAAAATTATTAAATCAAACAACCAAGTTAATCACCAGAAATTATGTGTTAATTTTAAAAACAATTTTGCCCTTCGAAGGTGAAGTCAGCTGATCAGAGATCGGCAAATGGTCACGACAGAAAGAAAGACCAAGTGAATTCAAGTAATTGACAATTGCAAGAATCAACAATGGGGTTCCAGACTTCCAGTATCTCATAGAGCATTCGAGGATGAAGAAAGACTACAGGCACATCAATAGTACCTGGAAAACAACCCGGTGCTCAAAGCTGCAGAAATCAATTACAACATACAAATGAGAACTCCCATTTTTAGGCTCTCACGTTCCTTAATCCTTTCCATGGCTTTGAATGCGAGCCGGTCAAGCCAATCAACTCTTTGAATTTGGCCCTCTCATACTTATTCACTAGTTTCTCAAGGCGTTCTAGTTCCCCCCTCTCCTCTTTAGGAACCTATCATAATCCGAAATGCCAATCAACCAAACCATAAATCAACTCGATTCTGGATGGCAGAATACCAAATAACTTTACACATTATTACCTTTCCAGGTGTGCTTGTATTAATAGAGCCATCTGCTTCTTTGCCTGCCCAAAGTCTAAGCTTATGTTTCCCAGTCTTGAGCTGTTTTTTCATGTTGAACAGGTGAATGGTTGCCCCACCAACCACTTCCTCATCTTTCCCACAAGAAACATCATATACCTATAACGATAACCGATTAACATTTTCTAGGAAATTCAAAGCAGATTTCAGTAACTGAATTTCAATACTTTTTATCCTTTCATACTTACAGTAACCGCAAGTTGTGAATTTGCTGTCAAGTCACGATACTTAGTACTCAGCGTGATCAGTTCATTCCAACAATACGACGAACCTCCTGATTCCAACCTACATTTGCAGTCGACACAAAATCAACATAAAATCTTCAAAACGACAATACCAGAATACAAAGTCTACAGAATTGATACTAAAGATCAAAACCTTGTTCTCATGGGAAGCCCAAAAGGCGCGCCATCGATGTACAACAAGCTTTCAACGTACAACTCGGGTTTCTTCTCCTCTATCGTACAATCACCACCAGCTAAACAAATCCAATCCACAATACAATAATCATCATCTCAATCAACACTTCAACTAACATCGCAACTGGAAACACTAAAATCAGATATGCCCTAAACCAAAAACAATCATATCCCATGCCCTGAAAAACCCAAACCAAGACTCCAATACTAAATTAATTAATCTACAGCCTACCAAAATAGCATCTTTTCACCTCAAATAAAAAACGGAAGCTGCAAACACTTCAAACTCCACATCAATAACAAATACAAAGGAACCCTCCACTAAAAATAGTTGAAAGTACATAATTTTATTCCACTACCTGAATCGGGCGGCTTTCGAGCAAATAATTTGCCTTCCAATCTCTCGATTTTGAAGGTCACGGGCAGATTAATGTCGCACGACAAGAAGAATCGAAATTCGTTCCCTGTCATCGCCTTTCTCCTTCGCTGAATTTCAGTGGGCTTTCGAATACTTATGAAAATTTTCGCTCTCAAAAATATATATATAATAGCCAATAAGTGGCCTTTTGGAGCCTGAAAATTCATACACTCATCCAAATAACCACTAGAAAATACGCATTAGTTATTTGCCACATACAAGCATTGAAAACTGAGATTTTGGCATCAATCCATGGAGCCCAAGCTTTCTGTTGTTTTCCCTCCAAGAATGGACAGCGTCGGCGGTTGGGTCGGCTGCTGGCGGCCTGGCGAGAATGGTGAGATAGCGGAAGCGGCTGATTGTTACTACTTGCCGTATGGCCTAGAATTCAGAGAACATGGACTGAAGGCGGCGGCGATGGGTGTTGAATGGCGAGCCTTCGCCGGATTTAAGAGAGAAGAGAGAAATTCAGATTAAAAAAATTCCTGTGTTTCGACGGGAATGTGAGGAAAGAGAAGGCGGAGAGATGGGCTGCCAAATTTGGATTTAGTTAAACACTGATTCTAAACATAGCCCCCAAATTTCTCAATATAAGACCTTATTACAAAAATAATTGAAATTGATGAGAAATACACTTTTACCCTTAGAGCCCTAATTTAAAATTTTAATTAGTAATATCCTTTATATGATTCGAGATTGATAAAATTAATTCAAAATAAATCAGGATTAATAGAATATCTCAAAATCCTAATTATTTTAATCAAGTTTCCACTAATTTCAATCAGTGAAATAATCCTCCAAAAAAGGGAGTTATTTATCCCAATTTTAATTATCTACTAATCTTTGTAGTAAACAAGTGATTGATAGATAAAAATTATATTATCACATATTTAATTAATCAAATACCCAATCCTTATAATCAAGGAAAGTAAACACTCCCAAGAGTATAATAATAATCTCAAAAATGTTACGCAAACTTCAGTAAATATGCATAACCTCCCTTTCCCTAAAATAAATGTATAGCCCCCAAATTTAAATTGTTTTTCTTTTTAGTTTTCTTTTTTATCTTGATTGTTTTATAATAATAAATATTAAAAGCATGAAACAATTCGTCTGATCTTGGGAGGTTAGATAATTCTGTAGTCTATGATTGTTCATTCAAAAACACATTTTGTATTTAAAGAACTAAACAATGTATTTCAAAAATATAGTATCAGAGAAAAGAAGAAAAAAAGGACACAAAAAAATTCCTTCCTCTTATCCATAGAAGTATCAAATTCTTGAATAGCATTTTGGGAAGTAAGTCTGATTTGAAAAGCCTGTAGAAGAAGGCTGAATTCTTGAATAGCATTTTGGGTTTTAGGGTTTATTTATCATTTTTTTTAATCCATGCGATGAGGTTATGTTTATTTACCAAGGTTATATGAAATTATATGTTATTTTTATTCTTTCATATTTTTATGGATAGATTATTAATTTATTAGAATTTTAATTGAAGATTATAGGCGTAAAATAGTATACTTATTAATATATTTATTATTAGTGAGAAAAAGGGGCTGTGTATAGAATCAACATTAGTTAATTTGGGAATGATATTTTATTCTTGGGCTTACCAAATACTTAATCCGTCCCATTGAATTTCACCCGTATTCATTTTCGAGTTGTTTCATCTAACTTGATTGATTTTTTTTAACAAATAAATATTTATTCAAAAATTTGTACTGTCTTTTTTTATCCATTTAACCACTTTATATTGTTCTCATAAATAATGATGTCGAAAAAAATTAAGTCATGTTCGGTGGAATTGAGGGGTAAAATAATATGATGGGTTGATAGTGAATTGACCAAAATGAAGAAGATAAATAAGAATTTTCTTTTATTTCCAAATTTCTTTTGAGATTAAAACATCTTAGAAATTTTTCTCCATGGTCTCAATATTTCAATAAATCAAGAATAGCCCTAAAAACATTTAACATGATTCTTTGGGATCAAATAATTTATTTAGATACTTATAAAATATGTATGAGAAGAATATTAAAAGTATTAAAAATATAAGAACATTTTTTTACATTTAAAGTACTATTTTGATCATTTCATCGTTTATTAGAACTTAAATTGTAATGTTATGAAATAAACATCGAGTTTTTTTTTTCTTTCTTTGGTATCTGTGTGTGTGAAAAAATATTGCAATTTGAAATATAACAGCAAGGTATTTCTTTTGCGTGGAGATTTTAATTTGAAGATGGGACAATCCTTTTCTTGAATTTGTCGTCGTTGTGTACTTTCTTAAGATTTTCAATTTTTTAGTTGTAATTTTGATCATTTTATGAATTTGATTGATCGAAATTAAAAGGCTCGATGAACCCTCATTGAAAAATAATCAATATCCATCTAGCTAATTGTTGCCAATTTGATTAAATGTCAAAAATAATCACTATCCATCGTGACAAAAGCGTATCGTGAAACTCAAAAATCCATCATGCGATTTTTAAAATTTATATATTAAATTAACAAAAAAATGTCAAAAACAATCAGCGTCCATCTAGTACTCGACTTGGCAATTGGGTAATAGGATTTGCAAATAAATATGTCAAACCCACAACGTTTTCTTTTCCGATAGGTGAAAATTGTCGTGTCAAAGAATACACACGTATGACTGATTTAGTGGTAAGAGTAACAAATTCATGACCAGAAGATTATAGATTGAAAACCCACCAACATCTATAGATCGATATCATGTGTACACATGCGGTAGCAGAGTCGGTGAGTCTAGTACACCTATATGTTCTACGGAAATTCTCCAGAAATAGATAAAATCAAAGAAACCTCCAACAAAATCCAACACGAATACGAAAGCAGTGATCATGCATCGTAATCCGCATGAGCGTTTTCATTTTGTATGACAATTTATATCATATAGTAACTGGTGTCACATTATATAACATGGACAGATCATTTTTTTACATATCAAGAGTTCATAACTGATTATGGAAAGATATAAAACACACACAGCTATGTCTGACTGCTAGATTCATTTGTTCAAATATATATCTACCTGCTGTTATAGCTGCTCGCACAGTCACGACGCTGCTGTTCTTGTGCCATTTTTTCTTCGAACATTTTCTCAAATTCCTCGATAGACCTGAAGAGTTCCGAGAAATTCCCCTTCCCGAATCCTCCACATCCCCCTTCTGGTACGTCTTTCCTTCCTCGTCTTTCATCATGCACCCTATTCTCTGAATTATCTCTATGAAGATGGTCGGCCTGCAAAAACGAGAGCACGTAGTTAGTTACTCAACTTAAATGGAGTCGGTTAAATGAAATTATGCTCGAAGATTCTGAAAGAAAATTTACCATGTATCTGGAGGAGAAACAATTTAGAGAGAAAATTCACCACTTTTAACATAATTAACCAGGTTATTTGCAGAAAAAGCTCAAATTTATATAAACAAGACATTTAGTTGAAGAACTAATATTATCATTTGGACTAGTTTGATATATTGGGAGTTACAACAGTGATATAAGGTGGAGGTACCGAGAGACACGATAGCAAGTATAAAGGAAAGAGTAATCAAATAGCAGGCATTAACAAACTTTTGTATTTTGATTAGTTGTAAGTTTCCATTTAGTATTCTGGAAATGGTGAACTTGCTATTTAGGCTCTTTAAGGGTCGATTTGTAAAGGAAGTATCTTCATTTGCATCTAATATAACCAAACCAGAAGGTATCAAAGTTAGTGAACACAGAGACATCAATCGAGTAACGTTTGAAGAGAATGCAATATGCCATATATTTAACGGCATCAGAGTTTCATCTGCAACAAGCTCAACCACGAGTCATGAGGGCTTAGAGTTCTAGTTATGTCGGACATGGTAGGAAGGGTGAGTTAGTTAAGCATCTTAGTAGTATGGGCATCATACAAAAAACTAAGGTCCACGTCGCTATAACCTTGCTAAAGATGATCGGAAAGGGGAATTCCAAATTAGGAAAGCATCAGAGAAAGGGGAAATTTTGAATAATTGATGAACCAGACATAAATTAGCATGTGGCAAGACAAACCAAAACCAGTCATTTTCAAATGATATCGAACCAACACCATTTTAGCATAGACATAGGGAATATTCAAAAAGTATATCAGAATCTTAATGTCAATGATCCAAAAGCCAAGTTATCCTTATATCTCCTAGTGTCAACATAAAGCTACTAAATTTTACTATTTCCTTCAGTCAATAGATAAAACCCTAAAATTTGAAACTATGCAGAAAGTTTAAAATTTGCTCCACAATTGAGAATCTGGCATTGGAAAGATGAAACAGTTCCCCCATTTCTCGCATGGAATACACAATAAATGAATTTATTCCATCTCATTTATTGGACCTATTCTAAGTTAACAATCAAACTCCAGAATTCAGCTCAATCAATCTCAAAATCACAATCCACACATTCCAAACTACTGATCAATGATCATGAACTCCAATAATGCAAACGCAACTAAATATAAATACTAATTCCTAAATCAAAGATACATCAAAACCACAACTACTAAATCTGAATCCTAAATCAAACACAGATGTGCAATGATTAAAACAACCAGTAACCAACAAAAGTGTTAGAAAGTTACCTATCACCAACAGGCTTAGTGAAAATCTGAAGCAAAGTCCCCTGGTCATCCCTATCCACCAAGATCCCCAGCTTCTCACACTCCTCAATCTGCTCATCAGTTAGCACATCTCCAGCTCTGCCCTTGAGATTCCGGTAGTAAGTAGGCGGAGGAGACGGCATAAACTCAAACCCCCCAACGCAGCTCCGCTTCCTCATCTCCCTCAACGTCCTAAATATATCCTCACTCACCAAAGCCAAATGCTGCACCCCAGACCCCTCATTGTGCTCCAAATAAGTCTGAATTTGGCTCTTCCTCTTCATCCCGAAAACCGGCTCATTCAAAGGGAAAAGCACGTTTTCGTTATTGTTGGCGAGCACCACCGAGTTCAGCCCGCTCTCCGCCGTTCCAACGTCGGCCGCCGTGAACTCCGCGAACTCGTGGAACCCCGTGAATTTTTTTAAGTATTCAAGTGCCGGGTCAAGCTTGGGAACATTCCCTACCGCGTGATCGAGGCGTCTAATTCCATAATCCAATTCTTGGGAGGAAACAGCGTCGTTCACCGTTTCGAAACCAGGGAGGAAGCAGCCGTCGCCGCCGCTGATGTAGCGTAAGACAGAGTCGCCGTATAAGAGCACCTCGGCGATGGCGGTCTTGCCGTCGGAGAGGAGGACTGGTGGGGACACGGGAATGGCACCGCGGGCAATGGAGGCGGTGTAGGCGGAGGATGCGGAGTCGACTTGAACGGCGACGGCGCGGACGGCGAGGCCGTGGGAGGAGGTGAAGGCGTTGTGGGCGGAGGGGGAGAAGGTGGGGATGGCGGCGGAGGAGGGGTCGGCGATGGATGGGGAGTAAGGGGCAGTGAAGAGGAGGCAGAGCTCGCCGGAGCGGAGGAGATAGGAGGCGTGGGCTGAGTTGCCAGTGGAGAGGTCGGATTTGGCGGCGAGGGGCATGCCGAGGCCCCACGAGAAGCGGCGGGCGGCGTTGGTGGCGTCGCCGCCCCAGAATTCGACGTGGTGGAAGCGGTGGACGGGGAAGTGGTCGGATTTCGGGTTGGCCCGGGAGAATTTCTTGTTCCCCACCAGCTTGAATTCGCCATGCGCAGCCGCCGGCGCAGCGGCGGCGGTGGCGGATTCCTTGCCCATTATTTGTGTGGTGTTGGAGCTGGTTGCTTGAAGCTTTAGTGTGAGAGTGTGCTGGTGGCTGTGGTGATTGTGGTGGCTCTGGTGAAGTGGCGCATATAGAGAGAGAAACGAGGAGACCGAGAGGCGTATGCCTGTCATGTATCAAACTGATCGCCACACATTTTTCTGCTAACGGGTATATATACGTGTTCGTTTGTTTCTGTTTACTTACTCCAACGAGTTACCGGTCTTGCCCCCAGTAAAATATGTTTTATTTAATGGTATAAAAATATGCATTAGATAAATATAATTTCTTCCCTCCACCAAAACTTATAGTATTTTTTATAGTACAAATTTTAATATATTATAATAAATAAATAATAAATATATTATAAGTGTAAAAAATGCCAAAAACGAAAAATACAAACTTTTAATGGATGAATCGAAAAAAATTAAATGCATACTTTTGATGAAAGGGATATAATTTATTTTAATTATTTACTTGTGGTTATGACTGTAGGTATTATTATGCGGAGACCTATTCAAAGGCGATATCTCTTATGCAGTGACTAGCTTGTTATGAAATGGGAAATTTACAACTAAATATGACTACTACTTAATAAGGGATGGTCTCATGTGCGCCGTGAGACCCTCTTAATTAATTAATTAATCTCAATTAACTAATCCCAATTAATTAATTGATTAAATTAATTATAATTAAAATTAATTAGTTTAATAAATTTTAATTGTAGATTAATAAATAATATTTTTAAATTAATATATCTTAATTTTAAATTAATAAACTCTAATCGTGAATTAATAAACTCTAATCATGAATTAATAAACCCTAATTTTGAATAATAAATCCTAATTATAAATTAATAAACCTTAATTTTGAATTAATAAACCCTATTTGAAATTTATAAATCTTAATTTTGAATAATAAACCCTTTGTGAATTAATAAACCCTAACTTTGAATTAATAAACTCTAATTGTGATTAATAAACCCTAATTATGAATTAAAAATTATAATTATAAATTAACAAAATCTAATTATCCTTACTCACCATAATCAATATATAATTATTTTAACAAAAAACAAGGATGAACTCACGATGAGGCGTAACTCACCCAAGTTTTTGTCACTTAATAATAGCAAATTCGATACATTATTTCTTAAATATCAAAATGAGCAAACGATTATCTTATTAACGTTCTCATGTATAACATCCCCAAACCCTTTCAGGTAAAGATGCAACGAACTGGAATGCAATAAATCAAATCCAAGCAAAAATACATTTTGAGATTATTAAAATTTAAAAGAAAAATATGAGATGGACATATGCAGACGTGGCAGGATAAGTTGAGTGACACATTGTTATTAATCCAAATCCTTTAAATTGATGAGCCAAAACCAAACACGGAAATGAGCTCCAATCCACATACAATAGTTGATCCTGTCAAAGCCGTTAAGTGGCAAGCAAGGTCCAAACTTTTTGCATCAAAATGAATTGTCCTTAATTAATTTTTTTTTTTATGATATAATATATTTATAACCCTCTACACTTGTTAAAATAAGTCATTTTACTCCCCCACAAACTATATCAAATATACATTTTGGACCACTGTACTATAAAATAAAACCAGTTTGTCCCTGCATCTTCTAAACCGGCTACTTTTTTGTAGCCTTCTTTATCTTACTTCAAACAAAATCTTCTGCTCAAGGCCTTACCTAAAAAGAAAGAATTTGAAATATGTATATTTACATAGTTAAATCGGGGGAATAAAACGATCAAATTTAAAAGAACGAGCTGTGTCTACAATCGTGCTCAGAAAGTCCAACAGGTCATGTTGATTAAAAATCGAGGGAAATAAGCATCCCTAATAGTAATAAATACATATAATGCCAAATACGGGGAGTATATCCAGTCCACATATTTTTACCAATGTATTAGTGTTCCGCACGGAACCTACAAGTGCTGGCCCATAATACTTGCATACATATCCAGTGGGAGAAGCTATTAGGATAAAATATTTGTGTTCGAAAAGGCCTTTTATCTTGACAAACTAATATAAAAATTATACACGAGATATGTCAAAGCCGCAGACAACTGTGTGTTTAAGATGCACGGTACGTATTTCACATTATTGAAGAGTCTTAGTTGGAATACATAGTATTAGTGATGGTTTCGGATATGGAAACTGTATGAAGGATTATGACCTATCAAACCTTCTTACAAGAAACGGTCCCCTTAGAAGATAATATTGAACCTCACAGGGAACACATTGGCAAAGAAACTGTTCGCTACAAACAGTTTTAGAAAACAGAACTAAATATGACAAAGGAACTATAGACTAAATATGGTAAATACGAACTGAACATGATATTATCACTAAGACACCAATACTGCAATTGATACACAAAATAAGTAGTTGAGATGCAGCATAGGTATATTCATTTATACATAGTACATACTTACGTATATATAGTATATATATATGTCCACAGCAGCAATCTGATTAAAACTTACTGAAGAGAGAATCGTCCATTTCTTCTGGATTCTCAAACGCAGTAATGTGCTTCCTAAATGAAGACGCGGCTTCTTCTCTGTCATCAAACCGCCCGAGCTTGTCGTATACGATGGCCATCAAGTAGAAAGCTTCTGATGCCAATTCATGATACTGTGAAGAAGCAAATGTCATCTTAGTAGTCTAAAATATTGGAATTTCAAAATCATCTTCAGCAAAGATGCTCGAAGCATGGACAAGTTGTCATAGAGTTGCAGTGTGATATGCAGAATTGTAAAATTTTGCCTTAAGAAACAACAGAACCATGCCCCAATGATCTCATGATTCAATCAAGCAAGAACCTGGTAATTGCAGACAAAAGTAAATCTCCAGTTTCATGTTTGAATTTGATCACAATTAAGAGTTCTCGGGAATAAAGAAACAGTAGACGTATTCAACAGACGTATTATGCACAAACCACACATAACAAGTCAGGAGATTAACCAACCTCCAATTGTTGAAGTTCTTCGGAAGCTTGTGTTAAAGGTTCTAGCACCATCTCTGGATTGTCTGAAACTATTGAAAGAAATAAAAAGTTAATAATATATTGCATCTCAAACCATTTCATAACTATTACCACAAAATATCTTCACTCACATCCTTGAGGTATGACACACCCAGACTCACTTGAAGCTTGAAGGTGGAAGAGAAGAACATAGCAGTAAAATACCTGAAAAGTCTGGATCAGCCAAGTAGCATTTTGCTTCCACAATAAGTGCTCGAGAACGTAGCTCCAAACCACCATGTCCAAGAAGCATTGGGAAACAACTATGTAAGAGGGCCAATGCCTTTTTTGCATGATTTGGTCCAAGAGAAAGCCATAACTCAGCCAATACTAGTGTTGCAGAGGCTTTTAGAAGATCCAGATTAAAAGATTGGCAATAGGAAAGGCTAGCCAAAGCATATGGAATTCCTAAAACGGCATTGCCAGACCTCTGAAACAGACAAAGTATAATAAATGGATTTCAGCAAAGAAAAATGGCATGAGAAGTTGACAAACCAATTGCTGTTTCTGCAGCAAAAAAGAGTATCATATAACAACCTTCTAGTTCAAGATGAAACTCAATTTATTATCATACAAAATTATCATAATCATTAAAAATCATATATCAGTAGAAGTCACTATATTTGTTCTGGTATCGCATGATGCAAGTAGATAGAGGATCCCTGTGTGATCCAACTCTAAGTACCTTGTGTATCTCGGCAAGCAACAGAAGAACAGTAGCATTTTTCACTTGCATGTTAAACTTATAACATGTGCAGAATAGTGTGTGCAACAGTTGCTGCCTGCAAGAACGATTCCCATCAGCTAACAGTTGAAATGTAGCAAGTTCGGGAAAAGATTAGTCAGCTTACACTAACCAACAAACATGGCATTAAATGTATTTATGGAGGCCAATTGAATAAGAAAAAAGAAGAATGCAAGCACTAATTACATATGTTCCATTTTTGTTTTTCAAGAATAACAATATCATATATGGTCGTGCTAGGATTGCAGCATAACCCTCTTCCAATTCAAAAGCCTATCCAAAATTTAGACCTTCAGCAATTAGAACTAATTCCCGGAAACCTCTAACTGATCAAATACAAAGTCTAGTGCAAAACCCTCTACGTCTGGGTCTTGGTGGTGCATCCATTGATTTAACAGCTGCAGTTTGGTTAAGCACACTGCTCACTGATGAGGCTTAAAGTTATAAAAGGAGAACAGGAAATTATCATTCACAGGTAGAGATCACGGTATGAATAAAAAAACCATCCTGAAACCAAAAAATAATATCCATCATAAAAACACCATCCTGAAGCAAAACTCATCATCAGCTTCCTCCAGAGTCGGGTAAACGAACATATGAAGAAGCATAAAATTTTGGGAAAGAATACTAAACCTGGCTATACTGGTTTGCAGCAAGTAATGTTCGAGCATGACGGAGACTAGTTTCTGTCTTGAGCTCCATGTCAACACCAGTCACAGAAGAGGCCAAAACCCCAAGCTCATCACAGAATTGCTGAGCTAGTTTTAAGTGTCCCCTAAAGGAGGGATCGAAAACCAAAGAAACAGTGAGGTGTCTCTATCCTGTAAATATTTATTGGATGATGAATATTGCTGGAACACAGTATACCTATGTAAAGCACACTCATGCAGCAACTGTAGTTTCAATAGCACAATTCTGGACTTTGAAATACATGAAAACTTCTCCTCTGCTATTCTCAGGGCAGCAAAAGCATCTAGACATTGCATAGAAAGAATAGGATGTAAGTAAAAGAGAAGGCACTTGTACATGAGAGTTTGTTAGCATGCATTCAAGGGGAATGAGAATTATGGAGAAAGGAATATCTAGGAATGATCTGAAACTTTTCATCTTTCATTTTTCTCGCTGGGAGGGGGAGGTGAGTCCTAAATGGCACCAGCATAACTGTGTCTGCTTTAAGGAAAAGGCTCAGTGCTTTCTTCAACAAGGCTTTGGAGCAAATGCTAATAGTTAATACAGTCCTTTGCCCATAAAAGGGCAAGTAAATATGGCTTCTTAGCTTCACATAGTATCATAAACAACATAAGAAAATTCTGGATGCAAAATGACTTAGAGGCTAAAGCTTTTCGTGGGTCTACAATTAATTATAAACATGATGTGCAGATGGAATCTATAATCCTTGTTCACGTTCTTTTTTCTGCAGACGGTGCATTTGACTTTGCAAAACGTATTCCCATTCCTATGATTACACTGCAATCAATAAGATTGTCTTTTTGTTCCAGTAAATAATTTTTGGCCCGGGATACAGAGAAACTAAGCAACTGCGAAACAAAAGTCCAGTCACGACAAATGCTTCCCCAGGATTTATGGAACAGCCAAATTTCCAGAAAACAAATATACAGATATCGTTACAAATAATGGCAGCAGTAAGATGAATTCTGAAATAAACAGAAAACTTGATCATTCCAGCAACAAATGACAAGACAGCCCATTAGCATGAAGAACAAAAATTATATATGGTAAAAGCACACCACTTGCAGAGAGATAGGAAAGACATTCAGTGCAGAGTATCCATTTTACAACCTTTGTATCCTTTATAGACAGCCAAATGTTGGATAAGCTTGGAGTATGCTAATGCAGCATCGGATAAACTGTAAAACAATCAAAATTCTAGTTATTACATGCATAGCAATCAGAGCAGAGGAAATAACATACAAATGCAGAAGGTTGCAATTACCTTGAAGAGTCTGCAAAGCAAGTTGCAAAAGCCAGTGCACTTATTCGAGCTAGAGGAGCACTGAATAGAAAATATGGAGAATGATGAGAAAACTATAATATACAAAATGAATACACCACATACAAAAGAATCAGATTGCAAATGAATATAATAGCACTCATGATTATGAAACCATTACTTTTTCGCCACTTCAGGAAACTGGCAAGAGTGAGAGAACAAGTTTGTCCCCCCAGTGTCCAGTGGAAAAGAATAGCTACATATCTATTTATGAAATGATAGGATATTATGATATAGCATCAACAAGACAAGTACAAATTTCGTCCAACTTCAAGAACTAATACAAAAGAAGGGTCTTGGTGGATCACCTGCCATACATCTCCCATGAACTAGCACGAACTAAATAGGAAGATCCTAATAATTGTAAAACGGATCCAGGAATTGAGCTTGGCTGTGCAGAAAATTGGAATGCACTGGAATTACTCCTTGTTTCATTTTCTTGACTGAAAATTAACGAGCCTATTGGATTTTTCAGACTTTTCAGCCATTTTGTACAGAAAGCACCATCAGCAGTCATTACAGAACTTTCATCCCCAAAATCATGTATTAGACGAGAACTCAACCACAATTCCTGCATTATCCATTAAAGCAGTAAGAATGACAGTGTGTTATTTCTAGTCTTAAAACAATATCAGCAGGAGAAAATCAAATCAAATATCTAATGTAAAAGGAAGAACCTTGTAGATATTGGCAGGATTTGTTCTAAGTTTAATGGAAGCCTTTGGGCCAAATGAAAGCAGTGGCCTCTGAACATGCTGCAAATCAAAATATAGCAAATTAGATTGGCCCCAAACAACAATAATATAAGATCAGTGGAATAGCCAAAACTATGTCCAGCTTTTTCTTCATTACAGGATAACAAAATCATATCCACTTTCAAGAAAGTGCAATAAAGAATTTGTAGCCAACAATTCAGCTAAAACCTAGTCGAACACGAGATGCATGACGTTTTTGGAAAATGCTTCAGTGCATGTTGATTGAAGCTAAACTGTATAGTAGAAACCAATCACACTTTCCAACCAAACAACTCAGTGCGACAGGTGTATAGTAATCCCAGATAAAGCTTCTAAAACTTAGCCAGGAAAACCATAACTAATGCCTCATCTTACTATTGATTACATGCATTTTCCAACCAGCATTAAGTTGTAGCCAACTATGCCAAAGTGCATAAGGTCCATCCATGCTAAAAACATCTGTATTAGCCAAATGGGTAGCTAATTTTCAGCACCATGTCATAAAATGTCCCAGATGAACTGAGAGTATATCACCTCAATTCTAAACCATAACTAGAATATCTCATATCCAGTCAAATCTTAACCAGCAAGTAACTTACATCACAAGTTTTTTAGGCCAATATAGTGGAAACAAAAGGACAATACAGAATCCTCACCGTTATATCATACTTAGCAATTTCAAGATGAATAGATGCGACCAGTCTTTTCAACTTCAGACTTTCTGCCCTTTTCAAAGATCTCCGTAAGAGCACATACAGTTGTTGCTGGACAGATAATGATGTCCCCATACCAGCAACAGGTGAATATGAAGATCCAATAATTCCTGATGTCTTTGATATTCCTACTTCAGATAAGAGGTTGGAAATAGCAGCCAGTGTATATGCAAGACATGTATCATCACTGTACTGCATGTTTAACATAAAATTAGATCAGAAGAGTGCTTTAATAAAGTTCAGAAAAATCAGAAATTCCAATCAGAGGAACCAAAATCTCAAACGGGGACAACCAAAGTAACTCAAAAAAGGAAATGAGTGAATGAGAATTACCTACAAAATTATATATGGTTTCAAACGAGTGTAGGTATAATTATAGCATCACTTGAAAGAAGATGGAAGGTGGGGCATTTTCATTTTCCACAACGATGTTGTTGCACGTATATATGGATTCCCTTTTTCGTTTAAGTTCTTTGACCAAAACAACATTGCTTTGGATACACGGAATAAAATGTGTCTCCACATCATTTTTGTTATTATAACTTCCTAAGAATATGACCACAGCCAAATGCACTCCAACTCATCAAAATTGAGAATAAAACCAAAGGGACAAGAATGAAGCTAAACATAAAATATTTACCTGCTGAGAAACTCGAACTGCTTCAGTTAATACCTGAACATATGAAGAGAAGTATTAGTCAAGTAGTGTCTATCACAGCAATAGATCCTTAGAAACAGCAATACATAACATGCTAGCAATGCCAAAAATAAATGAAAGAAAATAACAATAACAGCAATACAGAGAATAGCAGAAGATGAACAAAGAGGGTGGATGAGACTGGAATCCATATGCTTACTTCCAAAGCTTGCTTCGGGTGCCCTAAGTGAAATTGCATCATTCCTAAACATAATAAAGCAATCTCATATCTTCCAAAACTACTGCATCCAGATGGAGGAGGAACACATTCAACTCCTTCAGTTCCTGCACTTTATCATGAATATTTTTCACATATGGTGATTGGAGTAGAATTGATAATATTAATAACAAAATGTGATATAACTTAGAGAAATTGTTATGGCAATAGGTGATATTGGGTGCACATACAGTAGACTTTTCAATTGCATTGCTCTTATCACAGGGGAGGTTTCTACCAAATCATTTCTGATTTCACACACATCAGATGTTAGCAAAATTTGTCATTCTCAGACTACCCAATACCAAAGGTATGAAACTAGGAACAAACTTTCAAAAACTGATTACTTTAAGGTACGTTCAGCTAATATAATGTTGGACTAATTAAGATTGAGATATTATCATTACAAAATAACTAATACATTGGCTATGAGAAGGTGTGGTGTTTGGGAAGGAGGACAAAGAGCAAAGGAAGGAAATAAGTATAAATAGGCTCTCAACCTATTCATCTCATTTATCACCACAGAGACAATAGAGAAACATCAGATAAGAAAATGATTTTCTTGGGCCCAAGAAGGTGCTCTTCTTTAAACACAGATGCTTTTTGCTCCCACTTAGTTGGAACCAAATAAAAAGGATAAGCTTTTCATCTGCATTGCCACCAGTATGCACAACTAAAGTGATGCATATATAATATATTATTCTGGTGGAACAGAAACAATACGTAAAACAAAAAGGAAATTCCAGAGGATGAACATGCATCAATTCATACCTATAATCAAAATAACGGTGGAGGTTTTCCAGTGCCCCAGGATAATCATCATGATAAAGGTTATTTAAATATCGCAAGTAGTGAACCTAAAGTTGGAAATGGAGAAGACTATCGTCAGTGTTCAGTTGAAGTGATCTCCCATTCAAAAGAAGCCTATACAGGATAAAATTATATACTAAAATACTTCCAAATAAGAAACTCACTCTATGTAATTCAGGTGCTAACTGTTGAAGCTTTTTCAGTATGGACTCAAAAGCATCAAGAGGAAAGGAGCTTCCGTACCTGACGCAATATTTTAAATCGTTAGTTCTCAAATGAAAATTAAAAAAGAAGATAAAACAGAATTACAAAAGAAAATATAGTTTTTTTCAGTTCCATTAATTCCAAATATTATGCAGTTTCTTGAGACATCTAAACGATATAATAGTAAAAACCACTTACTTCTCTATACGATCAGCTTGCTCTGATAGGTAACCTTGTACCTGCCAATTTGTGTGTAGGAAAGTCCCACTAACAGAGCCAATATCCCTTGACATGTCACTCAAAGGCTTTACACGAGACTTAACTTCTGCATTCTTATCGATATGTTCCATCCTGGAGCTTGAAGAGATACCACTATCTATGACCAGTAAAACAAAATGTCAAAGCTCGTATCACATACTTGGAATTCAAATGAAGCATAATCTGAAACATGTAACAAGAACCTAAGACTGAATCACCAAAATAGTGCTGATAACAAAGTATCAACAAGAAAGAAGTATCATCTTATATGATGTAATAAAGACTATCGAAAGAAGAGCTCCATGAAAGGTACGATACTGGAAACCAGGTGGAAATTAAGCTTGAAATTTAAATGTGGAAATACCATATTGTCTCTATCTGGAGATATTTGTCGGTCAACAGTGACAACCGAAGTTTAACCAAAATCATAGTTATCGATGGCGGATGGCGGGTCATGGCGGATGGCCAAAAACCCGCCATAAGATTATGGCGGATGGCATGGCGTGTTATGGCGAAGCACGGCGGATTAAATAAAATACAATATATACACTATAATTAATAACTTAAAACTGTAGAAGTTGATAAAAAATAGAAAACATAAGTTCTAACATAATCATTAAAGCACACACTCATAAACCATACTATCATAGGTCCATAAAACATAAGTTTCAAGTTCATCACAAACATTAAATCATAAACTCATAAATATAAATATGTCAATATATAAGGTATTTAATTTGCAATATATTTTGGATTTTGTAGTTTGAAATTATTAATTCTATCGACAACTTCTTGTGTGTTCTAGTTGTATTAATGTCTTCATTTAGTTGTGGCTCTGTTTGATTTGTTCAAGTGATTGCTCCGTGTCTAAGTTGAAGGAAGTGGCGGAAAGATCTTAATTTTTGCTAACTAAAGGCATAGGTTGGCGCAAAATTAGTTATCTTTGTCCTAAACAAAGAAATTCTTGTGAAACTTTGAAGCAACTTTCATTTATATAGAAAGATTATTCATATAACTTCGCCATTTCATAATTCATAAAGGTTAGATTTTCATATTGAAAGCGACAACTCAGAGTGCTCTAATATATTTATTTGTTATAAAGAAGAAAAAATTGGAAGAAACAACTAAATAAAAAAGGTGAAAATCCAAACTAACTTGTTGAACAATTATCTGCCTAAGTCATCGCCGATGATCTCGATCGCAATGGTGGTTGCGGTGGCGGTGGTCTTAATGTAGAGAAGAATAGGTTTATGTTTGAAGCTAAGGAGAGCAGGAAAGCTGAATCGTTTTTACAAAATAAAACCCAATTTTAGTGTGGGTTGTGCTTGAGTCAGGTTTGGATCGGGTTTGACCCATTTTATTTTAATTGTGAGCACCATTTGTGCCATAACCGCCATACCGCCACAGTCGCCATGGTCATGGCAGCCATAGCGCTCCATGGAAAGATGCCATGCCATGAGGTGGTCATGGCAAAATCATAAAACTGCCACCGCCATCTGCCATGGCGGAAATTTGATAACACTGACCAAAATGATATGAAGTTTTTAACATTCAAGGGTTCGTTATCATATGATCCATGATAAATCCATACTCAAAAAAACTTAGATCTCTCACAAGAATACCATCAATAGATTCAGAAAAAGTCTTTGCTGCATGTCTGTGGAAAGGGTTCTTCCAATCTCCATTCTGCTTTCTTCATACACTTCATCAGCTTTCTCATAAAAATTTTCCATCTCCATATTCTCATATTCTGATGGTACATTTGGATAACTAGTGGACTCATCCAATTGTGATAACTCGTATGGAGGGTACCCTGAGAAGGATTCCTTGCAATATGTCCCTATATTTGTTAAGAGATGGCAAATGCCCTGAAAGAAAAATGAATTTAGATAGATCACTTCTCAAAGTTAAAACAATATCATAGCTTAAAAGCAAAAGGTAATAAGATGATAATTACCTCAAATGACATTTGATTAAAAGTAAGCAAGCAACGTCGTATAAACATGCCAATAATACTATTAGGATCCAGCATAATTTGATCATCATCCATAACGTTAGAGTCCGAGCCCCCAAGGATCCCTGATAGTAAATCAAACAAGCACTAAATCAAAAGCACTTTCTGATTTGTTTCTACGAAAACAATATTAAATATGTCATAAACCAAGCTACAACCATCTAAACAAAGCAACCGCTGCACGAGCCTCAGCATTTCAATGATCATACAGTATCCACGTTGCATTGCAAATTTTTTACTAGCAAAAGAGGAAAACAAGAGCTACCTCGTAAATCAGCAAATAAATTAAACAAGTCATCCGGTGAGGCCAGCGACGAAAGCCTCCTCGTTAAATGGTCACTCAACCAGTGATTGAGCAAGCCACCAATCTCCTTCAGCTGAGCAATCAGCTCAGCCAACGTAGGCTCGAAAATGCCACCACATTCCTACATAATCCAAAACGAAAGCGATTGAACTATCCGTTTGCTGATAAAATATTATTACAATGTTAGATTACCGGCGCGGATCAAACCTTGGTGAGGGATATGAGGAAAATTCCGAGTCGATTGTGCTGCGATACGGAGGAGAAAGGGAAGGGGATGGAAATTTGAGAAGGCGGCGCGAAAACTTGAACCAAGATGCAAATGGAGAGCTTGTGTGGGGTGACGGAGAAGCTCGCCGGAGGCTTGGGAACGGTCGCCATCACCGGCGATGAAGGAATCGGAAACCGGCGATGGGTTTTTGGTCTAGGGTTTTTGAATGACTGTGATGGACCGTTGTATGGCGCTATAAATTTGAGATTTTTAAAAAAGAGGGAATTCCACTTTTTTAAGTTCTCAGCTAATCTTTGCTAAAATGTAATTTTAAGTTTTCGAATTATAAATTTTTATTTTAAATAGTTCAGTGCAAAAAGCATTTATTGAGGCATAAAATATATAATTTGAATCTAAATACAAAGTAAGATTTCACTTGTTGAAACAAATAAAATTTCAAGAATTTCAAAAAAAATCTAAAAGCATACTGTTGATTATACTTTCTTTTTATTTTCATGTTTTTATAGAACAATTTCAAGGCAAATTGAGCAAACCAACCATAAAATTAAGAGGTTAATCCAATAAAATTATTTGAAGAAATTGAAGCAAACATAGCAAAACTATTCGTTCTGAAATTTAGATTCCAACAAATATGTCTATTTGTAAAATATCAAATACTAAATATCATTTTAAACTCAAATTATTTTAACATTAACAATTATATTGTGAGTATATAAATCAATTATACAAAGTGAACTATCTCAAATGTTCATTTTAAATTATAATCTACCAATTTTGTATCAATCGTATACCCGTTCATTTTTTACTCTAAAAATTGGCATGACTCATCGGATTGTCGTGGTGTATTAAATAAGTCGCCAACATCGTTTAATGTATTAGTTACAAAAAAATGTTAAATACACTATGGTAATCCAACGAGCCACATTAACTTTTCGAGTAAAAAAAAATAGACGGATACACAATTGATACAAAATCGATAATTCAAAACATAATTGATAGTGCAAAAAAATATCTGATGTTAAAATGATATTTACTCAATATCAAAAATGTAGTACTCATACATAACTCTATCGTCTGTGTATAACGGTAGTTGAAATGTATTATAACTACGTACATTTAAATTAACTGGATACATAAATGTGGCATGTTGTAACCTAACTAAAAGTTCAATTTATTGTCGTTCTATTTAGTTATATTTATTAGGTAAAACGTCAATGTCAATCATGTTCATATGAGGATGTCAATAAGTGGGTTTTATCCAGATCAGAACCAATAAATAAATACTGATTTTGGTTATAGAACGACCCATTAGATACTGGATCCAGATCGGACCAGGACCATCAACTATGGATCTTAAGTGGTCCGGAACTGAGTGGGTCTGGAATTAGAATCGGACCAGAACCAAAACTGAAACCGAAATCATTGCTTCATAATTTAATGGGCTATGAGTGATTTCAGATCGGTATGAATAAAACTGACTTATTTACAAGCTCACTTAAACTTAGATTTATCAATAGATGAATTTTACTCGGACCATAACTAATAAATAAGTATTGGTTCTGATTTTGGAACCCGAAATCAGATTCGACTCGGACCAAACTAGACCACCTAACTATGGATTAAGTTGTCCGGATCTAAAATGGGTTTGGAACTGAAACCGAAATCAGAACCAGAATCAAAACCATTGTATTAAAATTTATGAGTTTTAAATGATTTCGAATCGATTCGAATAAAACTCATACATTGACATTCCTAATCCAAACTATCGAGACCGATAATAATTATGTGATGTGAAAATACAAGCCAATTACGTAGCCTTGAACAACTAATGTTCCAATAGAGATACGACAAACCGGCGTTCGAGATTTTTCGTCCATAATATCAAGTGTGATGTGAAAACAAACTTTATCTCGTACACAAAAAACAAAGTTGAATATTGATAAAAATTTTTATATAAGATTATGAAGCAAACACACTATTGCTTCTTTATTTTACGTAGATTTTTACAAATTTTTTCTTATTATCTCAATTCTCTATCTTTATCGATTGATAAAGAGATTTTTAATATCTCACCAAATAAAAATTTATATAAAATAATACTTTAATTCTATCAACTAAAAATGCAATTTAATTTGGTTAAATGAAATTTTTATTTAGTCTAATTTGTCCAAATAAATATTTTGATTAATTAATTTTTTTTATCAGTTTATTTGTTCATAAAAAGAAATATTTTATACAATTTTTTAAAACAAATTTCGAACTCCACTTTGATTTTTTATGTGACTTCAACCATTGAAATTAAAAGTTAAAATAAAATGATATATTTTGAATCTCACGTCGCTTTCTTACGAGACTTCATAATTTAAAATCATAAATTATAATTTTATCCTTTGAAATTCAATTTGAATCTCACATCAATTCCTTACTATACTTATAAATTCAAATCCTAAAGAGTAAAAAATAGGGCTATTGGCGCCTAAATATATGAACTTTGGGTATATTTTTGTTTTTCCCACGAACTTTAAAATTTGTCAATAAATCATGAATTTAACATCATTGTGATTTTTCCACAAATAGAATAACGATCAAAATTGAAACAGACGTGGCAGTCAAGGTGGCGCCACTTCATCAAAACGATGTTTTTTTATTTATATAATATATATTAATTGACGGTTAAATACATGAACTTTAGGTCTATTTTGATTTTTTCCACAAACTTTAAAAATTTATCAGTAAATACACGAACTTAACTTTATTGTAATATTTTTCACAAATTGAATTATGATCAAAATTAAAGCTGACATAACAATCAAACGTTTGCCAAAAATTTGAAAAATACGGTTAGTATATAGATTTTTATGTTTATTTTCAATCTATAGCTGATAAAAAAATTTATAGCAATGATCCTCTTTTATGAATGAATGTTCATTTTCGTGAACATAAAATCAGTCATTCCTCTCGTATTCAAGTATTACTTATTCTCATGAATATGAGATTGATTAAATTTAAATTATACTTCTTTTTCTAGTAAAATTATTATAATTTATTTTTATCTTAAAAATAATAGTATTTGTAATTATAAAAATGATTAACAATTATAATAAATAATTGCAATTAATAATATTTATAAATAATAATGATAATAACAACAATAATGATAATAGTTTATTAATATTAATTATTATCGTCAGCATATTTTTATCAGTAATGGAGAGCTGGAAGCTCTATCAATTTCAAGGAAAATAAGATGAGAATACTTACGTGATCAAAGTTTGAGAAAATGAGTTTTTTAGGTTATGTTTTATGGGAAGTATGAATTGAGTGAATTAATAATATTTTGGTTCAATTCGGTTTGTATAGACATTATAATGCGGATTGGTTTGTCTTTTTGAAGAGAATTCGGTTTTTGATTTTTCCAGGTTCGGCTCGATTTGAGAGCGAATTGTCCGAATGTTCATCCCTATTTTAGAAGGTAAATATCACTTTAAACTTCAAACTATTTTGACAACACCAATTATAACTAAACTACAATAAATATTTTTTAATCATTAACTATCGATTTTGTATCAATTGAGTAAATCGTCCATTTTCCGACTTTGAAAAGTTGGCGTGACTTATACTTGATTGTCACAGTATATTTAACATTTTTTAAAACTCACATGCCACAAACAACGTTGTCAAATTGTTAAGTACACTGTGATAATTTTGTAAGTCAAGTCAACCTTTTGGAGCTGAAAAATTGATGAGATAAACAATTAATACAAACCGATAGTTCGAGACTATTTTTTTATATAATTCATGATGCAATTAATAGTGTTAAAATAATTTTGGGTTTTAAATGATATTTAACTAATTTTTACAATTTGAGTTATCACCATTTTAACTATCCAAAATTGAGTTATTTTTGTAGAAATGCCTAAATTTGATTTTTGTTTTATCTTTTAGTACAATAACAATGTATTTTAAGAAAAAAAAATTATTTTCAACCCAAATAAGCTTACTAGCTTATAGAATAACAATATATTAATACCATACTACAAACTAGTAATATATCAATGTATCAGTAGGATTTATGCTAGATAATATGTTTCTTACATTACAATTTACACATAATACACACACTTACAATTCAAGTCATAAACATAGTATATTTATAACTACAAATACAAAAATATACAACTCGAGCTAAAAACTTCAAACACATAACTGTGAACATACTATATAAATGATCTTTCTTCCAACGTTCAACTATAGCAAGAGCCCCCGAATCTAGAGCTGCTCATCGGTACTATTGTTTTTGAGGGGTTAACATGTTACTAATTACTACTTGATAATTATATTTATTATTAGAAAAGAATAATATATCTATGGCAAACAAATATGTCTCGTTTTACTTGCAATTTTTGTAATAAAAAAAAAATATATTACAACATTTCTTATCCGTGCACACGATAAATGTGCTATTTAAGGAAAAAAGGAAAAGGAAATTCAACACATTAGTCCAAGAAAGGGAACAAACGAACCACCCCCAACTGCAGATCATCAACAAAAACCCTCACTAAATTCGCGCACGAAATTCCGTCCATCTCTCGCCAATAATCTCATCAAAATCGCCATGGCATCAAATGGAGCTCCACTCGTGAGTAGTCTCATCCTTGATTTCCATTTCTGCATACCTTTTTGGTTATTAATTACTGCATAAATTGGTCGATGCGTAAAGATTTTTGGGGGTTGATTCATTAGGTATTTGATTGTGCAGGGAGATGCGGATACGCAGACGAGTTTGGAGAAGATCAAAAGGCAGCTGGCCTCGAGCTCAGGCCGACAACTTCTTCAAGGGCCCCTCCTAAAGCGATCCGAAACGGTAATTTGTTGTGTAAATTGCTCTTAGCGTTGCTAGTAGTTCTTAATTTAGCTGCAATTTTTTGTGTATGTGTTTGAAAGAGTCAAGCGATCACTCTAGCTTAGCTCAAGAACCGTCAAAACTTATAGTCAATGCCAGGACCTCTTGGCATTGGAGAATCTCTAGACTTTTGATAAACTATAGATGCGATCATGTATGAAAATTGGGAGAAGCGATTTCCAAACTGATAGTTGTTGAAGGGTAACCATTGATACTTTTGCCTGAGTTTGGAGAGATCGATAATGTTAAAATGGATTATACCAGAACATGCCATGTTTCATTTTAAGAAAAGGAGGCGAAGGTGCTTTAGTATTTGATAATTTTTTATTGCTGGTGTGCATTTTTTCCACAGATGGAAGAATTCTCATGCCTCAATCCATAATAAGGATAGAAGCTCAGCAGGGAAAAATACAACCACTCGATTTCAATTACCAACCTGAGATATAATTTTCCCCTTTGGAACATTGATAGTTGTAAATAAAATGGGGCTACATATAGTGTCAGGTCATGTTATCATCTTATTTCCATTCCTACATTGATTAGGACTATATGCTTTTTGCAAGTTTAATTGTATTGCTTTAGCATCTTCCAGCATGAATGGAAACACTAGGAGGATGTATGGCTGATGAGGTGGAATGCCATGGAGAATATAAAATTGGCAAACCTCTCTTTAGTTGAATGCAACATACAATCAAAAGGCAGTTTGTGCAAGTTGCACCACTTTTCGTTCTTGTGGAATTCCCATCTTCTTCATTCTCAATTTATCTTTCACAATCAAAAGGCAGGTTGTGCAAGTTGCAACTTGACCACTTTTCATTCTTGTGGAATTTTGATCTTCTCCATTGTCTAATGTCTATGTAGGAAAGGAATATGATTTTGTTATTATCAGTATATTTTTCACATAGCATTAACTGATCTTTTGGAACTTGTGAACTGAAATAGTAATTGTGGGGCTAAGTATGAATATGATACACCGGCACTGATTTTTTTCGCTCTTCATATATATTATAGTATGCATACTGTCCCGTCAAACAGACCCCCAGCCCCCAATCAAAAAAATTGCAAATGAAAAAGGGATTGACATTGCTTGTTCTACTTTTCATGTTACATGACGGCTGAAAAGTTTGGTAGCTCCCAGCACCAATTCTTGGAACTTTTGCCAATAGAATAGCTGGGCCTTGCTTACTGTATTGTATTATTTTAAACAGCTAAGGAAGTGGAATGAGAGGTGGGTGATTTTGGACCCGACCACTGGGAAGATGGAATACAAGTAAGAAGCTTAATATTATCCTATTTCAGTTGTTATTGTTGTTTTATTTGCAAAATATGCTGTTTTTGCTGGAGTCTTTGTTCTTGCATCTTCAGGGTCAGGAGAAACGAGCCGATAGTAAAAGGAACCATACAATTTGATGCAAACAGCACTATCACAATTTCTCCTGTGAACTTCCAGTAAGATCCCGATCTTTTGTTTCATTTGATCTTATGGTAGAAAAACTCCCCCCAAAAAAACTTTTTTTTTCTGCAGAAGATAATAATCATTTTCACATCCTTTTCTTCTTTTGTTTTCAGGGGACTACCGAAGTATGATGGCTGTTGTTTCTGTATCCACATTGATATTTTAAATTATTTTATCTTCTCTACCTCTATCATTCTTGCTAATTATGTGGGAGACAAAAGGTAAAAAAGAAGGCTGACACACTATGGTGGTGATCATATAGAATTTTGCTTGTTTCCTTTTATTCCATATTGTTAAATTTGATAGCACTCAGTCTTTTTTATTCTTAACTCAGTTCTTAGATATTGGGACACCACAGAAAAAGGATTATTTTCTTTGTGCAGAGACTCCTGCCGCTACCAGAGCTTGGGTGTCAACACTACAGTGAGTGGCCAGTTTGATCTGTTTACATAAAACTCATCCCCAGAAGCTAGGGGGAGAGGGCCCCGAGTTATATCTAAACATCTTTTCTGCCTAGTACAATGGCATTGTGGGATAATTACTACTTTCTGACACCGGCCTTCATAAGCATGCTACACAAAGTCACAAATGGGTCTTGTCCAAACAATATGCACCTTTGGGTTTAAATCGTTATTGCATGCAAAACTGACATTTTGGTACCATGCTAAATAGGCCTTGGGGTAGAATTCATCCCCAAAAGCTAGCTCAAGGGGGCGCTCGAGTTACATACAAACATCTTATTGGCCTAGTAATTTCTATCTGGAACAAATAGTACTTTCTAACACTGTAATCAAGTTATAAGCTTTTGCAGCTCATTCTGTTACCGGCTTCAATTATTGCAATTGATTTAGTTGCTGAAATGATATGTTTTCAGATCTTCTATATAAAGTTCACAATGCAAATGCAATATCTTTTTGTCTATTTACATTATACATGGAGTTCTTACTTCTATTTGAAATTTTTGTCTTCTGTTTGAACTACAGCGCAACTCAACTGGTTCTCAAGGCTCATAAAGAAGCGGTGAATACTTTAAGTGGAAATGGATCCACAAAGTTAGGAACAGTTGCCACTGTTGTTGCTGCTGCAAATTCAACAGCCCTGGAAGCTTCTAAAGAAATTGAAGCTGCCATGCAAGTTTCTATGAGGAATGCCTTAGGGGCTATGATGAATAAGACACCTGATCTTCCTATGGATGGTTTATCAATCATGAAGGTAATGAGACATATTATTAACTATTTGAACTGACAAGTTCCTGTTTTTTTTTTGGCCAAAAGAAGCAAATATGAAATTTCTTGAAAAAGGTCTAGTATCACCAGAATCTCGTCATTCTTAAACCCTTAAATTTTCCACTCAAGAAGTGTAGTCATGGATTCATAGTTGTGATTTGTATAACTTCTCATAGGCTCATTGCTATATATCCTCCTCACTTTTCAGCTTTCTTTTTGTCTGGCTTTTGCCTTTTTTGTTGTTCAGTTGTGGTTCCATGATCTTTTCTTTATGAGATTTTGCTTGCTCCTTGTCCCATTGTAGTTTCTCCTTTGGTTCTTAAAGTTATTTTCTAGATGCAAATGTTGAATTGTGGATGGGATTAGGTACCTAAGATACTGAAATGTGACTGCTGAATAGTTTATGGAAGTGCATGAGAAGTAATGCGATAAACTCAGGCTCTGTGTGCTAGAAGACAAGGCTAAATAATTCTCTAGGCATGAACTGTGCTAGAAGACAAGGCTAAATAATTCTCTAGGCATGAACTGGGAAATACAGCTTTCAAATCTTTTTTATTAAGCAGCACCTTTTGCACATTATCATTGCTTATGTCTATCATTAAACTTCAATGATGCTACAAAGAACAGCTTGAATGAGGAAAGCTAATGAGTACCTTATGATCATACAAAGTGTAGTAGAGCTTGAAACCAATATAATAGTCTTTTGCCTTTCACAACTGCGATTGGCAAGTAGGTTGGACCATGGTACCTGTATTCCCACAATCATTTTTTAAGTTCACTAAGTTGCATCTTATTTGTCAGATTTATTGAGAAAATTATTTTATGGTGGAATTCTAGTCCCTCACAATTTTCATCACGTTATTATTCTGTTGCAGGAAACCCTGAGGGTGAAGGATGAAGAACTCCAAAATTTGGCAAGGGACCTTCGTGCCAGAGATTCAACCATAAAGGAAATAGCAGAGAAACTGTCTGAGACTGCTGAAGCTGCAGAAGCTGCGGCCTCTGCTGCCTATACCATGGATGAGCAAAGGAGAATAGCATGTGCGGAGGTTGAGCGGCTGACTAGAGATTCAGAGAAACAATTGGAGTTATCTAAACAGAAGGTAATTGTAGATTCTCATCAGCTTTAAGTCTCCATTTTGAGAACCAGCCTTGTTTGGCTCTTTTTATCTTAATTTTACCATATATACCTAATAGATAAGAGAGCTGGAAGAGAAAGCTCTGAATCTGAGCAGAGAAAAAGATCAGCTGATAAAAGAAAGGGACTCAGCCAATCAAGAAGCTCATTTGTGGCGTTCAGAGCTTGCAAAAGCTAGAGAGCGTGCTGTCATATTGGAAGGTGCAACTGTTCGAGCTGAAGAGAAGGTCAGAGTTACAGAGGCTGATGCTGAAGCTAAATTAAGGGAAGCAATGGAAAAAGACTCTGCTGCTGCTAAGGAGAAACAAGAATTACTTTCATATATCAGCGCCTTACAAGAACAACTGAAAAGGTTTGTAGCAATATTAAGCTTCTTTTGATAAATGATATTACCAAAATAGGTGTTTTGTGTAGCGTAGTTTCTACATGCCTTTATTTTCTGATTTTGCATTTCATAAGTCGTGTGAGGATAGCTTTAGCTTGAGAATCTTGCCGTGTTGTCAGTTGAATAAAGATTAAAGAGATGAAAACTTTTTGTTTCTATATTGACCAACCAAGAGTTAAACCTGAAAGGCTAGAATTTGGTTTTGTAGGAATAAGAATGACCTATTTCGTTGTGAATCTTGTGTGTAAGTGGACCGCAACAAGTTACCTAAGTTCCTTCTTTTTTTCCTCCCGACAGGCAGCAGATAGAAACCCGGGAAGTCTTTGCAGAGAGAACCGATTCTTGCTCCAGTGCAGGCGGTGATTTACCACTAACAAAGCATGTGGATCCATCACAGGAGAATGTCGATAAAGCCTGTCTGAGTGTCTCAAAGGCGACATCTGCGCCTGCACAGTCCGATCTCCATTCTATCCGGGAGAGTGAATGGAGCGACATCCAAACCACAGAGGCTAGGATAGCCGATGTTAGAGAGGTTGGACCCGATGCAGAAGAGCACAGCCTCGATATCCCAGTTGTAACTTTTCCGACCAATGGTCACCCGGAGCACGATTCTTCCCATCAGCCTTAGAGAACCTCAGACAGCTTCACTACCTTGAGGTTTGCCAATTTTCTTTAGCGTAGGTTTTTTCTACTCGAATCTTTGGTTCCTCGTTGCTGTTGATAGAAGATTAACGTATTGTATCTTTTCATAATTTAGGTAAATTTCGGATCTCTTGTTTGTTATCCGTTGAGTGCATAGTGATAATTGAAGATGTTATAACATACAAACAAATTTCACTACTGATACTAGTTTTCTGTCATCTCAATTGCTCTCGACTTGGCCTTTGTATATCTATATACTGTATATGTGTAATCTATATATGAGTCCCTCACTTGACCATATACTTCACGAAAAAACTAAATTTAGGAAGATGGCATATCCTTTCCAACAATGATATTATTCAAAATGTACACATCTCTATTGAAAATATCCTCAAAACTCAAGAATTAAATTCTATTATGTATTTACTAAACACATATTACAAATGTAACGATTAAGAATGCATTGATAGTTTGCGAATATAATTTAATAGTAACAATCGTGAAGTGACAATATATGTATATATATTCAAAATTCAATGGTTTGAAATATACCGAGCAATAGTACATTTCAACTATATCTAGAGATTTACAATACAGTGATAGATTGCGAATATAATATTATAGCAACAATTCATATAGTTGCAATTTGCTTGTTCAGATACTTAGTTAGGATGCCTACAACAATAAATTCAACTTCCTTACTAGCAGTTGGGTTCTATAGTATCAAATCAATTTTTATTCTATTTTTCTCTACATCACGTATCACTTTATATATCATGTTTTTCAAATAATAAATTAAACAACTTAATAAAATAAAATTACTTATTTTGTAATTGTAATTGTAATTAATAAATAAAGATTGAAATTTAATGACTAAAAACTGAAATTACATTACTAAAAATTTGATTAAAAATGGAAACAAGAAACGAGAAGAGGAAATTAGGTCGGGAATGATATATTTTGGAAGAATAATCTAGGAAATTTTATAACGGCTATTTTTTAAAATAAAAATAAAAATGGTAAATAAAACACTTTTGCAACAACTATATAGTAATATTTTTTTATATATTATATTAATTTTCAAACCTTTAAACTATTACTATAATTTAGTCTTTTTAAATCTGTTTTACGATTTTATGCCGGATAAATCAGGAAATTGAAAAACTGAAGAAAAAAAAATTTAGAACTTAGTTTTACAGAAAAATAGAAGAAAATAGAAATGAGAACTAGTAAAAAAATAATAATTACGTCAGCACGTCAACCACGGCATTTTAAAATTAATTATTTCCTTAATTTTCTTCATTTTGATTGTGATTAGGCCATCTGATGTCAACATTGAACTATTTCTAACGGCTTTAAACATGGAACTCAAAGCTTAATCTTAATCCTCCTATAATCTTTAGAGCTCTATATCTACTGCATGATTTGTTTGGCTAACCATGTATTTGAAATATGTGTTTCCTCAATTTAGAAAACCTAACGATAATTTGTAGATTGGTAAACAGATAAATAGGCTGGTACATCGATAGAGTAGATTGATAACCGGTAAATCAGCAAACTAATAAATCGGTACAGAGTATTAACAGATAAATTAGCAGATTGGTAACCGGTATTGACAGATTACAAACAGAAACAAACTAAACTGATCACAGGAGAAAGAAAGCAAATCATGTTCATATACAAAGGGAGCACAACATTGCACACAACTGACGATTCACAATATCCTCCTATAGTGCAGAAAGACCAAAATACCCCTCCCCCGAGCAATAGCCCGACTGCACATTTTCGGATAAAATAAGCCTGTGCTATACCAACAACATAGAAGATTGAAAACAGAGTTTCTCTGCCTCATCTAAAACGGGAAGGTCAACAAACTGCATCAAAACTTATGGCCTCGACTCCCAGAAAACTGTAGTTTTTCGACATGGCACCGGGCAGGCAATCTAATTTTTCAGCCATGACTGAGAAAGGTGATAAGCATCATAATATACAAACCTTTGTTGCTCGAGAAGGATAGTAAATATTGTATCGTCGACTCAAGTATCATTCTTTATTATATATATGCATGATGACATCCTCCTCTACTGTGAGGAAACACGGGAACTCGCGCTCTGATCTGGAAATGCTTCTTTAAGAGCTTCAGGCATGCTCAGAACGATCTCTGCAAAAGCTGGAGGGAGAAAAAAGAAACAAATTAATGCTGCAATAGAGGGGATCTGGCTTGGATATGCGGATAAAAAGCAAGAAAATATCAGAGTGCAACCTTCGGGTAGACTCATTGAACGTAATGCATCCTCAGCGTGTGCCAATCGAGCTGGAACTAGTTGATTCCCATGGCTTTCCTTCCTGTTGGTTGGTGCTACAGCAGTCCGGAGTTTCTTATGTTGGTGCATCGGCCAAGCAAGGACACTGATAGTTGACGGAAGCGTAGAGATGAGTTCCCCATATCTAATGCTCACTATCACTTTGCTGTTGCAAGGAAACAGAAAAATCAATCTAAATATAGGTCATGGGACATTAAATACAGCCTATTCAAACTGGCACGTTAAGAAATAAACACTCAACCGACATATTGTCAGTAAAATGGTGGTGCAACTCGAGATGATCGATTAACATACATCTATATGATAAGCACTTCTCTGAGAATTTTCACTATTTGCATCGAGAGAGAGAGAGAGAGAGAGAACACTAGATGCATGTCAAAAGTAAGTCAAGAAACAACTCCAGATTGGATGGCTTTCAAACTAAAACGAACTCGAAGCAGGGCTTGACTTACCAATCGAAATCTGATAGCACAAATTCAATCATATGATATGGAAGACTGCAATAAAGTTCTCCTATTTGATTTCCATACAACTCTTTAATAAGGCGAACCTGAAATAGAACAACAGAAGGTAGTGAAGAAAAGATGTCCACCATTCAAGATCTTTATTCAAGAAAACACATATACATATCTAATATGCATTCAGAAATCATGCTTTAACTTAATCTAAGTGTTGAACTTGAAATTAATAAGGAATCCCAAAATCAAAAGATTATGTCATGATTCCAACAAATTGTGTCAACATTCTATGTAGTGGATATTACTATTAACATATAAAATCTCAGCATGACCTATAAGACCTTGTTCAAGAACTACTTTAATCCTTCTAGGATATTTATGGCATATCATAATATTACTATAAACATATGAGATCTCAGCATGATCTTTAAGACCTTGATCAAGAACTACTTTAATCCTTCTAGGATATTTATTGCATATCATACCTGCTCTCGTCTATCAACATAGGCCCGCAGCAAGTCTCCAACATAATCTATGAACTTCTGCTTCCCAAGTAGAATAATTTAGCATTTCAAACATGCATAATAAAATAATAATCAAGATACAAATGCAGCCAACCGAACCATTGCATTTGAAGAGAGAAAATCATTTTCTGCATCGCGTATCGGCAAGAAAAATGGAATTGTATGCTCAAGAACTGTCATTTTCTCAAGAAACGATTTGCTTTCAAGAACACAATGGAACAGCTCACAAGGTTCTCCTGAGAAGTTCAAAAATTAATTTCACAATTAGTTTTTCATTAATTAATAAAGAATGTGTAAAGTTAAACTTCTAATTCATAAGAAAAAGCTCTATGACAGGAAAATGTCGTGGAACCTGAACATTTCATTCTGTTCCTTCAATATTTCCTATAAATTATTGCAGTCATTCCACGGTTTGCGACCATCAATGACCTCATTTCTAATAACAGGGATCAAAATTTATATAGGATATGTGTAATCTCTCTATAAGTCGACATACATTCAAAGAATTGACAAGTTTGCAAAACCAAAGAAGTGCCTTGAATGTCCAAATTGGTAAATGACAAAAGTCCTGCACAGTATATAATCATAAAATATCTTTTGAAGAGATAAAACATCATATTTAAATATGTGTGTGTCCTCTTGATCCTCTTATGCCAAACATGAAAAAAAGCTCCGAGATTCAGTACACAACTAGCTTTCTAAACCAGAAAAATTGCAAAAGGATACATAGCAAAGAAACATAATATAACAGAATCAGACATTTAAACACTAATAAGAGAAGAATAAACACCATTCACAACTGATACTTTGTAATCAGCATTCTGTATAGTTCAGCAATTACCAGCAAATGAGGTCTCATATTGAATGCCAATCCTTGGTCCATCTAAACAACAGATCATCTGCTCGTTCAAAACATTAGTGTCAGAAGCCAATCATTGCCTTCAATCTATTACTAAAGCTAGTAGGATGTGATGCCAGTTATAGTTAATAGTCAAATTGACATCAAACAGATTTCAGTTTTAACTCAGCGTATTGATCAACTAGACTGCATCTTTTTGAAGTTTAAACAGCTATTTTCTGAATCGGGTTATAGTGAGATGCTATCTCTTTTACCACTAACATAACTGTGAATCAGAGACTTGTTACGTTTCCTAATTTTTACAACAATGGCTTGATCTGAGACTATTATGTCCAGGAAGAATTAACAAATTGTACAAAGAATAGCACCTATCACACATTCATTTGGCGTGACTTTCTTTTCAAAATGAAACAATGCTTCATGAGAAATGAAAGAACAAATCCACAGTACGTTTTAAATAAGGAATCTCAACAGAACAAATTAACTTTGAATCACGACTTACTTTATTTCCAACTCTGTAAGTTATTTTTTCATGAAAAGGTAAATTAGGCATTGCAGCGGCATCCCCTTGTAGTAGCATTGCCTTTCTTTCAGCCTCCATGTGAACCTGAAACACATAACGAGCCATAAGTAGGGCATAAAAATAGTAAGTAATATCTCAAGTATGCTCCACCAACAATGCAGCTGAATAAAGGAATGAGTAAAAATAATGATAAAAATCCAGTGGGAGGTATATTCGCAAAATGTTCGTTCAACCAGGTTCCAAATTGATAAAATATTTCCCCATCAAGAAAGTAATACACCTTCCGTTCCCACAATTTCTTCCTGGAATTCTTCATGATGAGTTTTAATAAAAGTTGTTGAGTGTATTGTGAGTTGAGGAAGGGTTTCACATTAGAGTAGTATTAAATTAGTTAGTGGTAGACCATAAATGGTAAAAAAGTGTAAATAAGTGGGTTGTTGAGGGTAAGAAAGAGAAATAGTGGTGGGTCACAAGTGGTAAAAGGTGTAAATAAAGGATATTATGAGAGTAATAAGTAGGGAGTATTTTGTGGCATAGTTACCATAGATGGAATAGGAAGGAAATTGAGGGACGTACCAAAAATGAAAACTAGGAAGGAAATTAGGGGACAGAGGGAGTAGTAGGGTAGGCACTTTCAAATATTTATTTTACCCACTTTTTCGTTCCAATAAACAACAAAATCAATTTCATTTGTTCTCACGTATTTCTACACCCATCAATAGGAAAAACAGAAAGAACTATACTATCAACATAACAACCAAGTTTAAAAACCATACCCGCTCTCTTATTGTAGCCAATAAACCATCATTCCATTGCTCGCCATCCAAACATATTTCTTCAAGAGAATACACATCACATCAGAATAGGTGAAATAAAAACAACTGAGAGAAAGAGAAAATGTGAGAAATAAACAACACACCAAGCCCCTAAATAAGTGTTTCATATGCATCCAGAAAATCAGAATATTATGCTATAATCGTGAAAAGAAAAATATCCTTTTATAAAAATTCCGAATCAAAATATTACTATCTGAAGCAAGTTCCAAACATATACCTTATTCCTTTTAGGTTTAAGTTCTGTGATTGACACTGGGAGTAGGGTAGGCATATATAGGATATGCTTATTCAATAAAAATTGCATGTACTAAAACTGGTTTGTTTCCTTATCTCCAAAAGAGAAAGAAAGGGTTGGTTTCTGTGCCTGTATTATATTTTCACAGATTACTGAAAGATACGTATTAACCGTTTACAGCTGTAGTTATTTTTTTACGGCTTGGTAACATTATCGAATACCAGTATAAATGTAGACTGCTTTAATTCCTGCTTCCAAACAACAATAAGTTTATGCTAAATAATAGATACAAAATTTAATATGCTCTGTAAAACAGATCAGCTAAAGAATTAAGAAATCCAGAAACATCTAAAACTAAAGAACAAATATTACAAAATAAAAAAATTGGAAGCATGCCCATGAATAACTACCTTGAGTTTGAGAAGCATGTGCAGCTTCAAATTCCCTTTGCAAGCGCTCAAAAACAGATTTGTCAGAATCCCTAAGAAATTTAACCACTTTCAGAACCACTATATTACATCATATTAGCCAATAATATCCACTTACATAGAATTAAAGAGTGTGCAAGCAACACTTTGGAGACAAAAAATCCAGCTTCATAATTTGGTAAACAAACAACCTTGCAGGGATAAACTTTGACTTTCGGCAAGCCCGGTGCTAACTCTTCAATATCAACTAACATTACATTGTCAACCTAGACTTAATTGCACAACTGAGTACATATTACATAAGACTACTCATATGGAAGAATGTAGCTTTGAGATAAAAGACTAGAAGCCCCCCCCCCCCCCCCAAACCCCCAAATGTAGTCCACCCTCTCTCTCTCTCTCTTTTCTTCCTCCGCTTGTAAAAGCCTTGAGCCTTTTTATGTTTGTTAAACTGATAATTATAAGGTTAATATTGTTAATTTAATTTCAAACTTAGAAGACAAAGCCCTAGGATGAATTTAAGAAAGAACGTTTTTGTTCTTTAGAACTCCCCCAAGGGCCTCTAAGGCTCCAGGCTACCTAGGAGCGCCTTAAAGAACTATAACATACATATGTAACCGATAAACATTACACATAACAATAATGAGAGCAAAGAAACAAGTTTTCAAGCATAGACCTTTAGAAAGCATGTCCTGAAAACTTCAGTTAGATAAGCTTTCGTATACAGCCAGTGAACAATCAAGGGCAATGTTAACTAGCAATAAGCTGATATCAACAATATCCATATTTACAACAAGGAGCATCATTCTCTAAGAAATCCAACTGATTGGCCAAATACATTCTACCACAGAAGCAAGAGTGGGAGTGATTCATACCTAGAAAGTCGCTCCGTTAAATCTGCATGCCTCTTGAGGAGATTCGAAACTGGCAACAAAAAGATGGGTTCAATTACACAATCATAACTCAGCATTAGTAGTGTAAATTCAGATAACAATAAAAGGTTTCAATGATCAATACATCTTGCTCGTGTGGTCTCCAACCGTACATCCTCAGCCTGGGGAAAGTTCTGACAAAAGGAGTCTTTTAGTCCAATCACCAAATTGGATACAAAAACAAGCCACAAGGAAACATATTTCAGCCCCTATACTCATAAACTTAATATACTGAAAAAATAATCTCATTAGTTTCTAAAACAAACAATAAAATCTCCGTGTAATTCAGATATCAGAACATTCACCACTTCTCCCATATTCAGAGGAACAGGCTTCTCCTTCACTTGATCAAGTTGCTGCATTTTGCTCCAATTCAGCTAGCTATCACTGCAGAAATGGTAATTCAGATATGGATTACATAAACAGATTGATCAGATGTAAAATAAACAAAAAAAATCAAAAGAAAAGAAAAAATCATAGATAACAGCAAAAGAAAATAATAGCTAAGATTGAATGCATGATTGAAACGAATTTGATGATGAAACAGTCGTTGCATCGCAATGCCGAGCAAATTAAAGTGAGACGAGAAGAAAGGCTTACGAAATAAGAAGTTGCCTCCATTCTCCAATGACGAAAACCCTAATTTAATGAAATTGGGGAATTGGGGTTTGAATTGGATTCCCCAAATCTCCTATTCTGATTCATATTTGATGGGCCAATTGCAAAAGAATGTTCTGGGCTTCTTTATACACCGGCCCAATAATACCTTTTATTATATTAGCCACGATATAATTAATTATGGCCCTCATATCGATGAAATTTGAGCACTGGACTTCTCACGTGCAAAAGGATAGTTCATGGATTCAATCTCTACCAATCCCTATATTCACGACCCATATGGTCTTGTTTCATTTATGGGCTTTATTGAATTTTTTATTTTCAATTTTAAACGATACGGAATTCATATTTTTTGAGTGAATTTTGAGATAATTGTACTTTTAATATTATCTTGTAGATGTACCCAAAAGGTAAAGTGTTATCGATGAATACTATTCCACACACTCAATCAGAAATGTATTAGTAAGATTCAGAAATATATTAGTAAGATTCAAACTTAAAATGATTGCAAAAAAAGATTAAGCCAATAATCGAGCTTCTAGGGTTTCTTGTTATTTAGAAGGGAAGTGGTTGTTTATATGGAAGTAATTATTAGATGGGGATTATGGATGCATCATAGTGTACATTTTGATAAATGCATCTCAAATTGATTGCAAAAATTATGGTTCAATAAAATTCAAATTTAAAAATTAAACTTACACAATGTTTTGCACATTAAGTTTCATTCCGTTAAGTATTAAAATTTAAACTTAAACAATGTTTTGCACATTAAGTTTCATTCCGTTAAGCATTTGTAAATGCATCCTCATATCCTCAAATGTATACCTATGATTTGGTAACTGTATTACGAATTACGATATTGACTCCAGTTAAATAAATAAACAATAAAGGTAAACTTAGTAATGAAAAACTTAAGTATTTAGGTTGGGAAAAAGAACTAGAAGTGAGAATTCGTTATTATAAAAATTGTTTGAAAATAGTTATTGTAACGGCAATCGATATTAAATTTAGCAAAAAATATATAGTTGATCCCTATTTTTCTCTGCATGCAAAGTGCAAGTCGTTTTAATTTCAACTTAGAAGTTCTTATTCTTGATAGACAATCATTACATTTTTTTTGTATATATTCAATTAAAATCTGAAAGTTAATAAAAAAATATATTATGTATTTGAACAAGTATAACTTATAAAATATTTTCTTATAAACTTTCAGATTTTAATTGAATATATGACATTATTTATTTAATACAAAAAATGTAATGATTGTCTATCAAGAATAAGAACTTATAAGTTGAAATTAAAACGACTTGCACTTGGTGAAACAAAAAATAAAAATGCAGAGAAAACTGTATGCCGTATATAAAATAGTAAATTACATTCATTACATGTACACCTTTGAACGTTCATTACAGAGACTATTTGAACGTTCACATTTGAAGTTTGAACTTTAAAAAACTGTACTATTAAACATTTAAATTCAAAAACCATTTTTCTTTCTCAATAATGGAAAAAAGAGAGCTTTCTTTTCTATATCTCTAAAAGACTAACAATTAAACATAAAATTTAATCTGATGGCTAAATCACCAATATATCCCAATTGATCAATACAATATTTTCAATCCAAACTCAAAATCCAAGCCATTAGCAAAAGCTCAAAGAAAAAGCCACAATTGTTTATATACAATGGCAGCAAATATTTCTTGCAGTGAGTAGCAACTTCAGCTCATTATGTTCTGGAAAAAAGTTGCTCACATAAACTCAGCAATGATTTTTCATGAAGAATGATGAAAGAAACATTATCAACAGCAAACAATGATCAATGATCGACTCACAACACAACGATACCAGGGGGTTTCAAGGCTTTTCATCAGAACGAAACAACAGATTTGACACGCGGTGAAGATTGGAAATGTGATATGGCAGTATCAGATTCTTCAGTTTCATTGAACTCAAATGGAGTAGTACTGTTGGTAGGCTTCCTGCAATATGTAAAAAAATTAGCGTTTATTTTTTGCTTCCTTGAGCCAGAATCACTGTCACAACTAAAGATTTGGCATGCCATGTATGTTGAAGCTAATACGTGTTATAAGCCTAGTTGTTGAGCAAGATGCAACAGATGCAAACTTATTTGTGAATAAAAAATATTGTTCGAATCAATAAGCTCAACCATAAATTGCATTGAATTAAACAATGGAGACATATGGGAATTCAAATATTCATCTGGACTTACTAGAAAAGATATGTCAGAGAAATCAGCAAATCGTTTATGACTATAGATAACAAACCTCTGAGAAATCGAAGATTCTTCAGACAATGCCTTTTCCAGTCTCTCCTCAAATGGCATTGCGTGCCAACTGACTTTCTGATCCTGTAAGGCGAAAGCAGCAAGTTGCACTTTAGGTTAATCAAGACAGACGAATCAGAGGGGAAAATTGCAAAAAGACAAAAGTCACAATACCTCTTTGTACTTGTTAGTAGAATTTGGAATCCCATTTCCATCCCACCATTTAGGCGGATCATTAGGCGCCTCAACATCGTTCCAATGAGCTGCAACCATTCCCAGAATAGGCCTATCTGCAGGAGGTTTCCTACTTTGACTAGAAATTGAACTAAATTTTTTGTTACCACCATCTTTCTTGGCCGAAATTGGTTTGAACCAAGAAGTTAAGCTTCCATCATCATTTTCCTCTTCTATAACCAAAGGATCTGAAACTGGGGTTGGCTTTAAATCGTCTTCATCCTTTTGCTCGTTTGGTTCTACCTGATGATTGAAAGAAGAACCTTCATCCCCCAATTCTTCCTCGTCTAACTCCTCCGAGTTTGGATATGGAAACGGCTTTGTTACACTACGAGCTCCAGCTGATCCACATTGCTCCGAATAGATTGATGAAATTGCCGACCTATCTGATGCATGGTGAAATTGAATTGATTCATTTTGGATTTGTTCGGAATGGGTTTCAACTGCATTATGAATATCACTTCTTTGGATTGAGTTGCTGGAGACTCCACCGGTGTAATGTCCATCAGTCATGCAGCTAAGGAGCATAAGTTTAAAAATCAATAAAATGTCCAATGAAAAGAATTAGATAATTAATATTATTGAAAATTTCAGCTATAAAACTAATTTAGAGGCCTAGACAGAAGCCAGGAGATTCACCTGCTTGGAGTGTCCAAGAAAGAACATGATCCAGCAAGTATTGAAGATTCATCAGATTCCTTCTCCAGTTTCAGTTTCTCCCTTGATGCATTGAGAAGCCCTGAATCGAACTTCAAATGTTTCTCAGCTTCGTCTTGAGCTGATACATCCTCACATTTCTCCAAGGCATGTCGGATATTGATAGGCGTTTCGAGTGAAGTTCCATAAGATTTGGAAGACTTATTCTGCAGAATTAGCAAATGTAATTGTTCGTTTATAGGCTACATGTGCAACAATTTTAGACGAAATCCAAATGAAAGTCCAGTTTCAAATAATTTATGTGGAACCATTAACTCAGATACAGAATGCTACTATTTGATTAGGCTACACAGAGTACATTCGTCAAATCAATTTTATAAATGTAAATGAGATCATAGAACACGGATATCATTTCTAAAAATAACACTATTTGTAGCTCGAATTAGAAGGTATAATGAGTTCAAACTGTATAACACTAAGATTAGCTAAATGCGGACTAGTTACCCAATCTTAGAACAATATTATCAAAATCCAAATAGAAAACGGAAAAATGTAGAATTAATAAAAATATACGTACCTCATCCTTGAACTCGCTGACATCGATTTTTCCAGGCAACCCATTCTGACACTCCTCTCCTTTTCGAAGCGATTTGTCTTCTTTTTTTTCCAGTCATTTGCAATACAAGTTCAAAATATCACAACCAATCAAAACATCAAAGCAGAAATCAATGAAGATTCATTTCAATCCAAAAAAAAAAAGAGAAACACGCACTCACACACAGAGATGAGTTACCATCACACTGGAACAGAGACGACAACGCATTTTTACTGCGAGGCGCAACAGGCTCCTGCTATTCCAAAACCAAAATTCGAAGAGGAAAAAAAATCAATGAGTTGAAATTTAATTCACCACAAAACTAGGAAACAAAACAACAAAGAAAGTTTCGAATCATACCGAAGGAGTAACGAGATTAGTGCCGGAGTCTTTGACGCGAAAACAGCTGAAAAAGCAGCTCATTGATGTGGCGAGCCCTACGCCTCTGTTCACGTTTTCCTCTTCGCACAACAAAATTTATGCCATAACGCTAGCTCAATTTAGTAGTGAAATCATGTGTGTATCTCTATAAATGGAATGGAATGCGCTTTACTCAATTGAATTATCGTGAATTCATGGAATCATTCTAGAGAGAGAAAAAGCTGAAGAGAGGAGAGAGAGGTGGAGTGTCGCAGTGCTGATGGAGCCATTGCGTTTTGAAATTCGAATAGAGAGGGAAACAAAATAAATACAGTTTTTACATCTCTATAATTCCACGTGGCAGTAACGTATCTATTTTTCATTTAATAGATGGTATTTAGAAAATATGAAATTAATCTGCACCAATAATGCTCGAGCTCGACAAAGTTTTTTTTTATTAACAAAAAGATTTAAAGACAATATTACAGTGAGCTCGAACCTGAAATATTGTGTTTCAGACATTAATTATTTTACCACTAAACTTTACAAAGTTCTTTTTTTTTGTAATTTTAATACAGAAATTTTAAAGGTTGCGTCACGGTGGACTCGAACCCGAGACCTTTGACCTCGGACATTAACCACTCTACCACTAGGACAACACACAAAAACAAAAATTTTTGTCAATTTAATACAGAAATTTAAAGGTCGCGCCACGGTGAACTCGAACCCGAGACCTTTGACCTCGAACATTAACAACTCTACCACTAGGTCAACACACGCACACTGACAAAGTTCTTTTAGTGTTCGAACTTATAATCGAAAGATTTTGAATTAAAATTTTGTTATTATCTTATAAGTTAATTAATCTAGAATACATCTATAAAGATCAAATATTGGAAACGAATCGAGCTGCTCATTGATAAGTTGGAGCTCAATAATTTAAAAGTTTGTTCAAACATGTTTAGTGAGATTTTGCAACACAAGCAAGTGAAGTTTGAAGTTCATTGTGTTTGACTTGTTAATATGTGAGCTTGTTCATAAACATAAAGCTATCACTTTGTAGTCAAAAGGTCATAGGTTTAAACTCAACTAATGTTTCTATAGGTCTGAACATGTTACACATGTTTTTTCAATTGTAATTTACTTGTCATGTGTGGTTTGCAGATCGTTGTACAATAATGTGAGATTTACCAATGTACACCAAAGATAAGTTTTGCTGATTCCCTATTAAAAAATAAAATAAAAAACTATCACTTTGATATATAACTTATACTTTTATTAGTAGAAATATATAATAGTCTAATTAAGATTTTAGTTATAAATGTGACGGATTTTAGTAGAACAAAATAACTTTTAAAAAATTTATTAGTACTTGAATTAAATATAAATTGCAAAACTTATCTGTGTTCGATTAAATTTGAATAAGAAGTTCACAAATCCGAAACATATTCGGCAAATTTAACTCTTACTTGACTCGATTTGGGATCTGAAATAGAAGTTTAAGCTCAATTTGAATATTTCAAAATTCAAATGCGAGCTAAAAGGTTGGTAAGCCCATTATAATTTATTATATTACAATTACAATATTCAAGCCCTCAAACCAAAATAAATAAACATAAAAACCTTTACTTACTATATGTTCTTAGGGCTGTTTGATAGATAAGATTAGAACTAGATAGAAAACGTATCTTATCTTATGTGTATGTTTGGTAAACTACATTCCTATCTTCGGATTTCAATATTCTACAAATTCCTTTTTGTTATGTAAGGATTTCAATAGGTCTAAACTCCTTTTTGTTATGTAAGGATTTCAATATTCTACAAATTCTAACAATATGCTATGACCGCCAACATATTCAACACATTCATAATTGTGGGATTAATTCAAAAACTTACCAAACAAAAATAAAAATCATTCGAGTAAATTTTAAAGTGAAGCATCAACTTTGAATTATATTTACTTTTCTTGTTGGAGCCACAAATCAAAATAATGATGATGTAGGTGGACATGAGTCGTGGCTACAATTGGGAGTTTGAAGAATAACAATGAGATTTTAAAAAATAAATCGGATTGCATGGACAAAATAGAATATTTAAATATTATTTTTTTTCATATCTTTTAATAACCAATATATAATATATATATATATATATATGGGTTATTATAAAACATGTGTTATCCTATAAACGTGATAACAATATATTCTCCATGAAAATTATTGTACTAAACAAAAATATTTGAATTTTCACTTAATGATGAAAAATTCACCCGTGAAAGTGATGCATCACATAGATCTTCACGATCTAATGATTGAAAATAGTTCTCATGTTAAATAAAGTTTTTATTTGAACCTTCTTTCATATATATATATATATATAATTAAAAATAGTTCTCATGTTAAATAGTTCCCATGTAAAACATAAGAAAATAAATAAATATTTGAATTTGAACTCCATGATATGTATGTATCGTGAATAATTGCTGCGAAAAGAATTTAGGTTACGGATCTAAAACAACCCGCATATATGTTTAACCTAAAATAATTAATGGGACCAAAATTGAATAATTTATTAATATCAAATTTCTCTTAGCTATTTATTACATGTTATTTCGCTACTGCTACACAAGAATTTCATGGTCTGTAATTTTCGAACTATTGCGAAAAGAATTTAGGTTATGGATCTAAAATAATTCTTATATATGTTTTACCTAATTAAAACAATTAACGGGACCAACCCTATTCCCCAATTCAAAAAAAAAAAAAAAAAAAAAGAATAACTGTAACTATCTCAATTGTTTAGGTTTCGACTTCATAGAATTTATACTTATCATTAAAACAATATGCAAATAATGGCGGCCCTCAATAAAGTATATTTTTAAAAAGCTTCTTTTATTTTATTTTTAACATTAGAAAAGCATTATATAATTGTCACAAGAAACATGTTCTTAAAAAAGTAACTTACAAAATTCTCAAATCTTATGAATTGGAAGAGTTTAAAATAATTTTGTTAACATTTAGAAAAAAGTATGTAATTTTTAATAGGGATGTACCATTTTATTATAAACTAAATATATTTTGCTGTCAGTGTCAGAGAGGCAATGTTCATGGAAAAAAAAAAGACCTACATTTTTCTACATCTATTTAAATTCATGACCAAACGTTACAAGTTACAACAGCAGTTGACATAACTACATTTTTTTTTTATTTCAATTAATTAATAAATTGCCAGGCAAATTGGTCCCAACACTAGTCGGACAAACTTTAATGTCACATTTGACCGATAAATATACCAATTTTGTATGTGTGTGTTTTCTTCATTTATATTATATAGATAGGGTAAGTAAAAATATGGTTACTTATTGGATCGGTTTCGGTTAATGAAACAGAAATTTCGGTTAATCAAAATCGAAATTCTCCAAATTCAATAATCAATATCGAAACCGACTTGTTAATCGGTTATCCAATTAACCAATAGGTTAGTCGGTTCGGTTATTGGATAACCGAGATTATCCAAATTAAATTTCTTTCTTTACTTATTTGGCTAATTAAACTAATTTTTAATTTAATAATAATACATAATTATTATTTGAATCTAATTAAACTTATTTTTAATTTAGTAAATTAATAATTATTATAATTTAGGCTATTCGGGTATATTCATTCGGTTATCAGTAGGTATATCCGATAACCGAAATTAACCTTAAACTACTAACAGATACCGATCCAACCGAATTAATCTGTTATTGGGTACCGATAACCAATCGGTTCGGTTCGATTCGATTCAATAATAATCGATATCCAATAACCATTTCATCACCTCTAAGTAAAGCTAAAAGTATTTACATATTTTGGTGATTAAATTCTACAAATACATAAAATATCAGTCACAAAAGATAAGTTCTTTGCGGCGGAAACGATTTAGATAGAGTCTGATCAAAGTTTGATTGATTAGTGAAATAAAATTTATTTGTTTTTAGAAAATAATTATTCGCTACTTCACAATAACACCTTTATAACCTATATCTACATCTATATTTACATACATGTTATAAAAAAGTATTATTTAAAAAAATTGATTTGCCTACTATATCCCTATTACATATTCAATTTAATGGCAATACTGTAATGTGATATACTTTATTTATCTATTTCTATTATGAAAATGTCTTCATAAATTTTGATTATACTTATAATACTTATTTTAATTTTTAAGAATAATTTTTAGTAATTTGATATATACATATATAGGTTATATATAATTAATATAAAATAAGAATTCTTCTATATCTGAAATTTTTTAAAAAATTTGTGACAGGATTGGTTTATTTTTCACTTGCCTTACTATTTAAATCTAATACTTTTACCTAGATACGTACCATTTAATTTGACATTTTGTTTGTACAATGAAAAAGTAATCAAAAGGTTACTCAAATTATAAACTATGGAGCAATAAATAGTTACTGTACCAAACACAAATTAGAAAGAAGAATAGATATAAGATACTAATTAATTTGTGTTACGTATCCATAGGGTATTCTCTCAAAATATATATTTTCTCCGTCTCATTATTGTTGGTTTGTTTTCCTTTTTGGGTTGTTTCGCTATTGTTGGTCCGTTCCAAAAAAAGAAACAATTTTACACTAAAAAATTCTCGAACTTGGTATCACACACTACTTTACATACAAAACACAATTCTCCTTAATCTACGTATAAAAAAAATAGACAACGATGTTGGGACGAGAGGAGTACCATTTAAGGGTTAAAAATTCCAATTAAAGCAATTATGTATTGCAGCTAGAGAAAGTATAGATGTATACTAGACTGTCCCACTAAAAATTAATAAATTCTGAATTAAATAATAAAAAAATAATTTAAAAGTATATTTAAAATTACTGCGCCATATGTTAGTGTGACCTAATTCTTTTGATAATTTGCTCGAGGCATAGTTCCCTAAATTTGTGGTCATAAATAGCAAATTTGAATTTGGCTCATTTAATTTAACAAACCAAACCTGATGCATTTAATGGAGATACCGGGTTTACTACTTCAGTTCAGACATATGTCAAAACTAATAATTCATTTATAAAAAAATAATTATAAAATCATATTTTTCAGTTTAGAGATATGTCAAATTCAATGTGAAAGTTGATGAATTCGTAGGGAAAATTATTGAATCCAAAAAAATAGAATTTAACTCTCATGGGATTCGAACGTGATTTTCCGCGATTCATCAACTTTCAAAATATAAATAAAAAATTATATTAATAAAATATTATCACTAGAAAAGATTTATGTGACATATATCAAACTTGAATTCTCGATAACTCCGGAAGAAGAGTGGGGAGTCTCAAATTCTCAATGCAGAGTAATCAAAGAGCGAATATTCTTAGTCCATTCATGAATAGTAACTCCAAATTTCTTTTTAAAATAAATAAAATAAAAAGCAAGAATAAGAAAAAGGCAAAAGGGAGCAAAGACCAGGCCGGCTGTCTTTAGGATTAGAGCTATAAAACTTCAAAAGTTGACATGTTAAATAAATATCGAACCATGTCCAAGTGTGAGATTGTATTAGAAACTTAATTACTTCTTTAATCACAATTAAATGCTCTCGTTAGTCACAATTAAACCTAATTTTATTAAATATATATTCCTTTCAAGTGTACCTTCTTACTTAATAATAATAACGAGAATTTTCGATTTAAAAATAAATAAATAAATGCCATATATACCCTTCTAATTTTCAATATATGAGTACAAAATGGAAAACTTTGTACAATTATTTTCAACATTTCGAATTTCATCAAATTATATAACCAAAAAGCAGAGTAGGATTAATTATTAGAACATTTACTCATTTTGCAATTTTAACATGAATGTTGTAATAATGTTATCACCTTTCAGTTTGTTCTAGTTTTTTCAAGTTATCAGGTGGTTGATATATTGAGTGTAATACGAACTAAATTAAAAATACATTTTCAGAGGTCGTGCTGCTGCACTTTGGCAACAACGGCTTTGGCTAGACATGCCACCTTCGGTGATGAGAAAAATTTGAGGGTGTTAATTTTGCAACAAATTGAAAGCTTGTGATATTACTGCAATATTTCAAAAATTATGTTAAAATTATAAAATCAATAAAAACTGTTACATTAATTGATAGTTAATCCAATAGTTTATCACAAAAACTCTTATACATCCGTCCGCACCAGACGGACAAAAATACCATTTTTTATTAAAAAAATTGTCATTTACATTAAAGTAAAATATCATTTGCTTAAGTATCATTTACATTTAAGAAAAGTATAAAATATCATTTACACTAAAGAAAAGTATCAAAATTCGTATGTGCAGACAGATGTATATGAGACCACCTCATAGTATGTGTGTGTGTATATATATATATATATATATTCGTAAAAACCTATATATATATATAGGGTTGAGTTATAATAAAAACATATTTTTCGTAAAAACCTAAAAACCAATGCATTTTACGTATAAAGTTAATGCACTTTATGTATAAAACTAATGCACCCTTGAGTTTTTGTAAAATATAGCACTATTCATCAGTATTTCATAGTGCAATAACTTTATATATAAAGTGTATTAACTTTGTAATTAAAATGCATTGATTTTTAAGTTTTTACGAAAAATAGGTTTTTATTTGAACTCTTTCCTATATATATATATATATGCAGGCTCTCAATTACAATGTGCGCCCTAAGTATAGGGAATAATCAATTTACAGGCTCTCCAAAGTCTACGTACTTGCCCACAAAAGTCCTAGTTTTCCAACCATATAAGCAAGCCCTCAATTCCATAATATTCAAACCGCAGTTCCATTCAATTCTATTCAAACCTACGCGGTATAATATTCAAGTTTCATAACAACAAATTCAAATCATAATAATAATTTTTTTTCTTGATTTTTGATGTATTTTTCAACTATAGAAATGGATAATTATGAGAAAACTAGGGTTATTAGACCGTACAGGAAATCGTCGCTTCCTCGCCTGCGATGGACGCCCGACCTCCATGATCACTTCGTTGAAGTAGTTCACAGTCTTGGTGGCAAATACAGTAAGCTTTTAATATTGCTCGTGATCGATAATTAAGTAAAAATTTATCAACGTAAAAAGAGCAGAGGATTTTTATTTTTATTTTTCATTATGTGTTTGTTGGATGAAAATGTGGTGGTTGATGTGATACTAATAGTTTGATTTAATTTAGGTACTGTTTTATTGAAATTTTGTAATAACTTTTTATTATGTGCATTTATCTGTATTTTCATTAAAAAAATTTTTGCAGAAGCAACTCCAAAGAAGATTATGCAGATAATGGGCGTGAAGGGGCTGAAGATTTCTCACATCAAGAGTCATTTACAGGTTTATTATTTTCTAACAATTCATTCTTTGTTATTTCTATGTATTTTCAGTTCAAGAATTTCGTTTTTATAGGTAATATTTTTTGAATTACAAATGTTGTTGATCTAGTTGATCATTTTTATTTTTATAATTTGGTGAATTAGGTGCAAAAATCTGTATAGTTGATAGGCGTGTATCTATATAAAATCCATTGATTATAGGATTAAATGGTTACCATTAAAATCTAAGGATAATAAACGATTTATAGTTAATCTTGACCGTTAGATTATATAAAACGTATGGACCACATTAGTTCTTAGTTTTAGAAAAAGTTAGAGTTCTCATTTGATCATCTCTCTCTCTTTATATATATATATATATATATATATATATATATATATATATATATATATATATATATGAATGAGATCAAATACAAACCAATTTTAAAATATAAAATATGAATAATTTTCAGCCCTTGGTTCGTGAAGATCTACGGTGAATTCATCACCTTACTTGATGGATTCAAACGCTTGGGTTCGAATCCGGGATGAGCGAATTTTTATTTTTATGAATTCACATACTTACACGGCGAATTCAGGCGCTCTCATGAATTCAGTCAAACGAGTTCGTAGTTTATAGGTTAATGATGATTTTTACAATAACCACTCCCTATATATATATATATCTCTTCATTTTTATGTAATAGCAGTTGTAGATATTTTATCATTGATACCATTTTCTAAATATAACATTGCTATATTGATCTTTTCCTTTCTTTAATTTTGTTATTTTATAAATAGAGGGTTTCAATAAGATACCTTATAATAGTTATTTGGATTACAATCCTTCAATAATCACTTTCTCAACTTTTCTTTTAATAATCTAACTCTCTCTCTTGATCATATCGAGCATGTTTAAGAAGTCTTGCCTAATAAATATATCGTTGCCTAAAAGGCTCTACTCATAAATCTCTCACATACAAGATTTCTCTTTATCACAATAAAAAGAAAATAAATAAATAAAACACATTAATTCTTGAAAAATTTGTTAAATTCTATATTAAAATAAGTGAATATAGATGAACTATATTTTTACGTGTCTCTAATTCACATCTACTTTTCATTATATAAGGTATCTAGCTAGTGATTTTTTTTCTCTTCTCCCCACAAAATAATAGTAGATTAAAAATAGCTAGCCTTAAATTAGTTCTTATGTCACATGCATGTAATTTGTACTATGCAGTTAGATCAAAATTATCCACATACGTGGCTTGCATGTGAGATTTTCATAAGTTTCTAAATATAGATATAAAATAACAAATGAAATTGAATTGAAAATAGTATGGTCAGAGTGAGTATGTCAATCCTCTTTTTGTTCTGGGTACATTTATTCTTTTGATAAACATAATATCCATTATTTATGAGGAAAGAATTATATTTCCTAAGTCTTAAACAGAATTGATTAATGAAGCGGGAAAAACAAGGTTCATGGGAATTTATTAGGACATGTGTTAATTAGAATGTAAACCCTATTTATTGAATAGCTAACCCAACTTGTAATTAATTACATAATTATACAAATATATATTGGGTAGTATTTTCTAATAGACAATATAGAGTACATACTTTTATTACATATATATGGTTAGGGTTATGCATCGCTTAGCCTAAATTTGTACCCAAAAAATAGTTGAATTTCTCCCTTTTACGTGTTTATTTGATAAATATCCATTTATATCCTAATATGAATATATTCTATGTAATTTTCTAATTTCGTAGCTTTGATCTGGACTTTCTTATTAAATTATTCACTTAGATTATCGTTTTCCAACGTTATAAAATTCGTCCATTTTAATTTAAATTAACTCAAAAGCTTATGAGATTGACGAAATTATTTTAGGATATTAATTAGGTCTATCTCCAAATGCATACCCCGCCATTTTGATGCATATTCTGAACTTAAATGGTGTAATTTTAGCAAATTTTTCCAACTCCAAGTCTCTAACTCTTCATATATACCAAATATCAAACGAAAATATTCTCTATATTCCTTTTTTATATTTAAATATTAATTTACACAATAATTTGTTCCTTGAAATTACTAATGATTCAAAATTAATAAAGAACAATAATATATTACAAAATAAAATTATATTCTGAAAAAGCACAATGTTTATCCAAAATTATATATTTCACATGATTTTTTATAGATTTTGCTATTACAACACCATAATTCAATATTATTATAATTATAACATGTCTCGTCTAATGCGTAACCTAAAATGCCATCATTTTACCAATGAAACGATTTAGTTTTTCATTACTGAAAAAGTTGAGAATGATGTATTCGTAAAACATTAGAAGATGAGATTGTAAATTTGTAATCGTAATATTTTAAAAATTATTTGAAAATTGAAAATTTTGGATAAATGTTTTAGTCTATAGCACTAATTAACTCTTTCGGAACTACCAAGATACTCACTCCGTCTCACCCAAGACGACTCATTTCTTTGCGGCACGGTTATTTAGGAAAATACTATAAAGTAATTAAATTGATAAAAACAAGTAGGTCCCACAACTTTTGAAGAAATAATTATTTTTTTAAAATGAAACATGTCATCTTGGATGGGACGACCCAAAAAGGAAAACATGTAATCTTGGGTAGGATGGATGGAGTATGATTTTAGAGCATTTCTTATGTTTGACATCTTAGTGTTCTATGTAGGGGTGCTTAAACGGGTATCGGTTATAAGTTAACCGATAACCGAAACCGAAAAAGTCGGTTATCGGTTAACCGATAACCGATTTTTTCGGTTTCGGTTCCGTTATCGGTTACCGATTGCATGTGAATTTCGGTTATCGTGTATAACCGATTAACCGACGGTTATACCCGATTAACCGAAATTAATTAATTAATTTATTTATTTATTAAGTAAAAATTATTTAATTTAATATATTAATTTCTGTAATATTTGAAATAATCTCGGTTAATTTCGGTTATTTTCGGTTAATTCGGTTATTTTCGGTTAATTTTTGTTTTTTTTTTTTTGTTTTTTTTAAAATTTAATTTAAATTTCGGTTAACCGATAACCGAACCGACTAACCGAATCGGTTAACCGCTTAACCGATTGGTATCGATTCTGATTACCTATTTTGGGTATTTTCGGTTTCGGTTAACCGAAACCGACCCGAATCTCACCCCTAGTTCTATGTATGTGTAAGAAATTAGACATTTTGCCATCTTTGACTTCATCCTTTTCCAACCCCCCTATATATTTACCAGATGTACAGAAGCATGAGGGAAACAACAGTTACACATGAGTTTATAGCGGTGAAAAACTTCCAAGAAAACAGGCCTAATATACGGTAAGAAATACATTTTAACTTCTTCATTCTATTTCCTAAAACAAAAAAAAAAACTTATTTCTGTTATATAGAGGGTATTTGGCTGAGCTTATTTATTTAAAATAGCTTATAAGCTGTTACAGAGTGTTTGATAAAATAAACCCCTAAACAGCTTATAAGCTGTGAAAATATGCTCCCCTAAAAATAAGTTGGTAAACCATAACTTATTTTTTCATAAACTTATAAGCAATCATGAATTTACCAAAATAACCTTATTATAATTCGTTATTTCCTACACATACACTATCAACTTCACCTCTCGTTAATTTTCTCTCTCTAATTAACTCACGATTTTTTCTCTAGCTTATAAGATCAATTATCCAAACACTTTAACAACTTATAAGCACTTGAGACATTACATCTTATAAGCTCTTGAAACATCTTATAAGTTCTTGGAGCTTATAAACTCTCTAAAATAAGCTTAGCCAAACACCCCATAGTCTTCATTCTTAGGTGAATAGTTAACAGTGAATAGTTAATGTTTATTCACCTAAGAAAGAACAAGACCCAACAAGTAATTACAATGATCTAAATTAAAATAATTAGTCGTTTATCATCTCTACTTAATAAATGTATATTAGAAAAATAATCAGAGAGAGAGAGAGAGAGATTAAGATAATAATGCATATAAATTTTACTTTGGGCAGACAAGTTTGCGAAGCAATGCGAGAAGCACCACCTCATGGAAAACTAGTTAAATTTCCTTTGACATGCCAAGTGAGAAGGAGAGTCGCACAAAATGGTACAAATGTAATTTACCACGTATACCAGGTGACTCCTCAAGGCTTCTTTTCATTGCTATACACATTTAAATGAATACATACATGCATATACATATATAGGTATGCTTCGTCATAGCGATCAACGTTCGAAAGGGAGAATTTTGTGTAAGAGTTCAGTCTAAAGGATCAAGTTCTATTAGATGGGTCACGATTTGGACATAAAAACTAGTATAAAACAATTAAGAGGGTGTTTGGCTGAGTTTATAAGCTTCCCAAAAACAGTTTATAAGCTGTTTTTAAGCTTAAAAAACAACTTATAAGCTGTTTTTGGGGAGCTTATAAGCTCAGCCAAACACCCTCTAAGTTATTGGATATGGGTTTGAATCTGAACACATTAATTTAACCTGTCTAACGAATCTTGGTTAGTCCGATGGTTTTACATTAATTTTCATGTTTTTGAGAACACCATATTTTATTTAAATCCTTAACAAGTAACGTGAGTTTTTTTTGAGACATTCAATACTTGTCATGATGTTGTGCGTGCACGAGCGAATACATACTCATATATATATATATATATATATATATATATATAGGATTGAGTTCAAATAAAAACACATGCAAAAATAAGAAATGAGAACAAATTTGAACCATTGATTTTTGAAGATGTGTGGTTGTGATTAAATCAAATTAGGGTATAATGGTAATTACAGAATATTACGAAAATAACCGTCCTTAATTATAGGAATGTGATAACTTAATCTTGAACCATTGATTAATGGCAAATGGATGATCAAGATGAATTCTTATTTCTTATTTTAAGGGGGTTTGTATTATAACTCATCCCTATATATATATATATATATAGTTAGGTTCAAATAAGAACCATTTTAACCTAAAAACTAGGAACCAAATGAATTTATTATGAAAATTGATGAATCCGTTTGAAAAGTTAATGAATTTAAAAACTCAGAAATTTTCACACGTGTTCGAATCCCATGAGAAGGGAAAATTCTATTTTTTGGATTCAGTAACTTTCTCAACGGATTCATCAATTTTGACAATGAATTCATCATTTTTGGTTCTCACGCTCACAATAAAAGTAATTCTCACATTAATCATCCCTATATATATATATATATATATATATATATATATATATATATATATATATATATATATATTATTTCAATGTTTCATCTCATATTTTATTTTTACTAAGAGTACATGTGACGAAATTGTAGCTGTATACTGCAGGGCACACCAGGAAGCTCGACCAAAGAAATTTCAAGGGAAACTTTAGATAACCCAAAACAACACCCGAAATAAACCTTTTGAGTTTAGACAGTCATCAAACATCCGAGTCTAGCAACACCAGTCATATTAATTTAGAACTAACCATCTCTTGATTTACTAACTTCTTACCCTAATTGTAATTTTAATCTTAGTCTATTGTTGACACATTTGGCTTGTGACTAATTGACGTCTCTTCTTTCAATAATTTATGTTTTTCTTTTGTCTTAATATATCAAAGGCGATATAGATCATGGTAGCCTTACTCTCACGAGTTTAATTCAGTTGGTTAAAAGTTAGCAGATTTAGAATAAAGACCAATGATTGAGTTCTAACAGCTGTAATATGAGAATTTCACCATCTTTAGAGTGATTTATTGTGTGTACTAGACAAAGTTCTCCTAACTTCTTAATCATTAAGTCATCATAATTTACGCTTTTATATTCTAATGAAACTGAAATATAGGAATTACTGGAAAAAGAGATTTCCTTTTTAAATAAGAAATAATAACTTTTGTTAATACTTTGGGAGGTGGGGCCCGTATAAGTACGCATAACGGGCTGCACTTGGCATCCATTGTCGTTTTGTCGAATGATTAGTCTGAGTTAATACAGTATATTGAAGACACTATATCCTTAAGTTGATGCATAAATCGTTTGAAATTTTATTACCCGCTTAACGTGGAACATTATAAAATGTGTTTGAATTATCAAATATTGAATGTTTATAATTTTTAATATGTTTTGAAGTTGTTTTAATTAGTTACATCTCATGAAATAATTTGATCTATCAAATATTGACGAGATTTAAACACATAACTTTTCAGTTATTAATTTTTTGCATCTCAATCAATTGGATAAGATTCGTTTTTTTTTAATATAATGATGGGAACCCATGATGAATTCCTTAGGTGTGTGTTAAACCCCACGCGTTCGTCTGATAGCGTACAAACCACATAAGATAGGTAAACCACACTTGAAAAATCAGGTGTGATAACCTCAAACCCATAAAGGTGTTTGATGAGATTCGAACCTATGACCTATCGGTCACAGGAACCCACCTTAACCATTGGGGGGCAAATTCGGTTTTGATTGCACAGTAGCAAGTAATATACTTCAAATCTGATTGTCAGAAAAATATAAGCACTAAAATAAAAAGTTGTCTTAGATTTGCGACATTAATTTAAAGCGGCGTCGAATTTACAATTTAATATATAAATAATATTCCTTTCATTTTTTTATAAATATCCACAATAGTGAAATTAGACATACCAATAAAAAGAAAAGAATACTTTTGTAACTTTATTCATTATTATGATAAATGCATTCATACAATTAATTATCAAAATTATAAAGTATTAAATAAAGATAAATAAAAAATATCATAATTATGAATAAGGATACTTATTTATAAAAAAAAAAAGAAATGCTAATGAAACAAGTGTGTATGTTTATTGGTGCAGTGAACTCGTTTTAATGACAAAAAACTATTCTATAATTTTGGACAAACAAAAATAAAAAACAAATAAATTACATTGACACGAAGAGGTTACCAAAAGTGGGACATAATTAATTGCAGGTAACAAAATACACAAATTAAAAACTACTAACTTTTCTTCATTTCTTCCTCCACGTTTCTAGGAAAGGAATATCATTAATAAATGCTAACGTAAACATTCGTTGCTTTCATGATTTTGTGAAAGCAAATTGAAATCGTATTGAATTCAGACATATCGTGCCTCCTAAGACAAAGACAAAGAAAAAAATATATATATAAATATATAAATAAGAAGCTATACGCGGTTCTCTTATCTTATAATCTCAGATTAGATTCTGTCGTGTGTCATCATTTATCCATATTTTTCTGCCACCTTCTCGAATTTCAACTTTCCTGGTATGTTTACTTTCTGGGCCTTTCCTTTTATTCTGGGAATTATGAATCTTGATTTTTTTTACTTTTTCCAGTATTTTGTTCATTTTGTGATATCCGTATATAATGTGAAAGTTTTTTCCTTTTTCTTGTTTTGTTCTTGAATAATCTTGCTGCGGTTTGCTGGAAATGAATAAATGAATGCTATATAAGTTTCTTGGGGTAATTAATTTCGGTTTCTGTATATTACCCTTCTATTGTTGGTTGAATATATGTTTTTCTAAGTGTTGGACATATGTTCTTGATGAAATGCTTGAGAGAGAATGTTTGATTGAAAATGTATTTGGACATGATTGTGATAAGATGAGATGATTAGATTCTCACAAGCTGTGGTAATTAAACAAAAGTTTTGATTTTTTATTGTTACTTTATAATTATGATCTTGTTTATCCAAACAATTTCATAATCTTATCTTTGAAATTGGTTCTAGAATTTGCTACTTAAAGCGATTGCAAATGACTAATACAGTTTTGTTGTTGATTGTGTTTCGAAATTTTTCTATGATGAACTTGTTCTGGAGAAGAAGCATTGCCTTATGATGATGAAGGTTTGAATTGGAAAGAATCAACTCAAAAACCTCTAGCTAACATGTTGGTTTAGTGCTAGTTTTTGAGTTAGAAATGTGAAAGAGGACTATACTATGAAGTATAAGTTGATGATGGAGTTAGATTCATGGGGAATTTTGTGTTGCATTTCTCTACAACAGATAGCAAGAATTAGTTGATTCTTTGTCGATCTTCTCCTATGCAATTAATATAACTTTTATCGACAATTTGAGCAATTTTGGTGTAGATTGTGTTTTGAAATTGTTTATCTGTGTTGGAGAAGAAGCATTACCTTATGATGATCAAACTTTGAATTGGAAAGAATCAACTCGAAAAGCTCGTTTCTGATGATGGAGTTAGATTCATGGGAATTACATGTTGTTGATTTTCTCCGATGCATTTACTGTAACCGTTAATGAAGATTTCAAAAATAGGGATTAGGATTGAGGATATGCTGTGATGCTGTCAACTGGAAGCACTAATATGTTTGTTAAATCTTACCTAAACCAAGCTGAGCTGCTTCTCAAGGAATATGTCTCTGCTGATCTTTTCGTCGTCTATACGTCTATAATCATCGGAATTTTCACTTGCAAAACGGTACGAAAACAGTATTTCCTTTCGTGCATCTGTTTCCATCACGATTTTTCAACTAGTACTTTTCATTGATGTTCAGGTGTATGAACTTAGCCAACTTATTAGTCCTGTGTACTTCAAAAGCTATCTGAATCTCACAAAGGGTATTCAACTCGAATGGAGCAACCGGTGAGTGGATTCATCTGCCTACTGATATCCTCCTAATCGACCTTATTTTTTATCAGACGTACCTATGTTGATGCAGAGCTATGTCAACGTTTCATGCCATGTACATTGCAACCGTGTCATTATACTTTGTGTTATGGTCAGATCTTTTCGAAAATGACCCACAGCGCGGTCCAGTTACTCTTCGAAGTTCGACAATATCCATTTCGGCTTTGGGAGTGAGTACTATTTTGCCCTCTTTTTCTTCTTGTATGCTATCTTTACCTCGTGTTTTGCCCTTTTGTTCTACTTTTTCCTTCTTATCCGAGAAAAGAAGAGAGAAAATTAAGTAGGATTTGGGAATAGAAGTTGACATTTTTAATGGAGTTCTCTTTCCACTTAGCATCATGTTGCATTGTTTTTAAACAAAAATTGTTATAATTCTTCAAAATTGTTTATCACTTCAAAAAGTCTTTCATCCATCTTTGATAGGTTTCCGTTGGCTATTTCCTTTCGGACCTCAGCATGATTATATGGCGATATCCTTCTTTAGGCGGGATGGAGTATGTAAGCACAATCTCTTCGTTTCAAATATATCTTCAATAACTTTGCATTTCATTGTTTTATTATTTAAGTGATGTGATTTTCTTGTATTTTCTTCATAAATTGGTTTCAGGTAATTCATCATCTTCTCTCGTTGGTGAGTGTGGCCTATGCTATGCTCACAGGTGAAGCACAGATCTACACGTTCATGGTTCTAATATCCGAGGCAACCACGCCTTCTATCAATCTGAGATGGTGAGTTGGGGCATGAGTTTTAGTTTCTCGTTCGTAGTAAGGTTTCATTTTTCACATTTTGAAGCAAAGTGTTCGCTTTGTGAATAGGTTTCTCGATGCAGCTGGAATGAAGAGGTCAAAGGTGTATACTATCAATGGAGTCATAATATTCCTAGCATGGCTCGTAAGTTCTTACAGAAAAGCTTACTCGTCGCCTTCCAAATTCCTTATTTAGTTAGTGTTTCTTTACTTGCAGGTTGCGAGAATTTTGCTGTTCATTTACTTGTTTTGGCATTCTTACATTTACTATGATCAGGTAATTCTTAAGAAATTCTATATCTAATTGGAGTATCAAAATCTTAACAACGCTTATACATCTGGTCGCACATGAGAACTAGATGAGCAGACATGTCTAGCCAAACGCAACCAGGCCTGGAAAAACAGAAGTGCAACTTCTTTAGCTCTATAAACAGGGGCAGAGCTGGGGTAGGCTCAAGCACCCCCAAAGATATTTTTTTTGTCCACAAGATTTCGGGTTTAGCTAAATTTTCGACTACAGCTCCTTCCAAGCTATATTTCTGACTCCACCATTGCCTATAAATGACTCGTGGTTTGAAACAACAACCTTAAAATCGAAACAATGTTGTTGAAGTACTATGTTGCACGTTGTGTGACATTGATCGTGCTAGTTTCTCTTTGTCGTTGTTCCAACAACAGGTGAAACAGATACACGAGATAGGCGTGGTGATGATCCACGTTGTCCCGTCTGTGCTGTCTGTGATGAACTTGTTCTGGTTCAGCAAGATTTTCAAGGGGATGGTGAAGACGCTGAAGAGGGAGTGAAGGAATCGGGTTTGTCTCTGTAAGATTACTGCCTGTGAATATTTGGAGGATGAAAATGTAAAGCATTTTTTTTTTCTTTCTGTGTAGTTATTACAGCTATCGATTTGAATTATTTGGCTTTTTACTGGAAAGTCGAATGGGAAAATATTTGAATTATTTTGCTTTTTTTAGTTGAATCTTGTTTAATTGTTAATTTAGTATAGTTTTCTCAATTGAGTGAATTTGTGATGAAATTTGCAAGATGGGCACAAGAATTATGGTTAAATGAATTATTATAAAAGAAATGCTGAAATGTAAAAATATACAAATGTTTAGCATTTTATGCTTTTGAACTTTATCTAATCAATCAATACGTATATATGTTTAGTAACAATTTCATTGAAAATCAACGTAGTATGAACTTTTTTTTAGAATAAAATAGTTTGAAGTAATAAAATAGGAATTGGGATAAAAATAACAATAAAATAAGTATATATTTTTACAAAAAAAGTTGCAGGAAAATGGTTTTTATGTCGACATTCCGGAACATGAAAGATCCAAATGGTTTTCTATCCTTTACTAAATGAAACTCCCGATGAAAATTATTTCTTCCAAGACGGCTCATTTCTTTTCGACACGGTTATTTAGGAGAAGAGATAAAGTGATTAAAGTGATAAAAAGTAGGTAGGGCCCACAACTTTTGAAGAGATAATTATTTCTTAAAAGGAAAATCCTAAAACTAAGGAATTCATTATGAAAGTTGATGAATTCAACTTAATTGACAATTTCGAAAGGAAGAAATATCTTGAGTGGGACAATTCAAAAAGGAAAGCATCCATCTTGAGTGGGACGGAGGAGTATATAAATTGAGTGATTGTGACAAATTATAATTTGGTAGGAAATAGGAATGAATCGGCCTTTGATTTCTTATATCAATGGTTGAGATTTAATTTTCGATGTCTTCTGGTTTATGTTTTGTGTGCAACACTAATTATTATGCAAAGACTATAACTCTTCTTGTCTTCTGATCTGCTGATGAAAGATGTGTTAAACTAATATATTTAGCGTATGTCTACTGAATGGATGAAATATGTCTTAAACTAATACGCTAATACATTAATTACGATTGTCTATTACACAAATATGAAAGATGTCTTCTTATTTTATTTTAAATACATTTAAAACTTTTCACCATAACTAATCCCAAAAATATATATATATATATATATATATATATATCCCTAATACAAGAAGTTTCAAAGTTCGTTACGCGCATTCACACTCACACCTCCCACCGGCCACCGGCCACCACGCATATAAAGCATTCACACTCACACCGGCCACCGGCCACCGGCCACCACGCATATAAAGCATTCACACTCACACCTCCAACCGGTCACCGGTCACCACACACACATACATTATTATATTCGTAAATATATTTTAAATATAAATATTCGCTGATCATGTACACTTATATTCATATAGTCCATCCGTTTTTTCAAAGTGTTATAAATTCACTTTTTTGTATTTTTTTAATAAATATCATAATTTACAATTCAAGAATAAAATTATGATATTTTTTATTTTATCATTATTTAATATTTTTAGAATTTGATAATTAATTGTGTGTATGTATTTATTATGTTGAAATTAATAAGATTATAAACGGTAGATTTCTCAAGGTATGTGTAGACAGCTGAGAACATTTATAAAATATCGGAGAGAGTATATCTTTTTAATTCAATATTCTAACAACATTCATAAATAATGGGATGTATCTGTGGCCACAAATCAAAATATGTCAAACTGTTTTCGTATCTGAACTTATTATATCAAGCCAAACTTTAACATTATTTTAATAGATTTAATTTAATTAATTAAAAATTAACAAATTTGAAACAAAGAATATTTTACTGATGTAAAATCAACACAAAACATATCAAAAAAGGACTATAGCTTAATTCTATCATGCTTAAACACGTTTGTTCGTCAATATACTTGCGTATGTAAAAGAATTTGACCTCAAACGCATAACTTTTGGAAGATAAAGAACACACCACTCCAAGAAAAGCTAGTTTCTTACTTTCATCAAATTGAAACTAAATATACAGACGGCAAAACTCATTACAAAATCTAACAAGTTTTTATGTGATTCTATCTGAATCTTTGTCACACTCTGTCTAAAATACTAAATTCATATTTCGATATTATTGAATTTATACTTCCAATATCATTAAGTAAATATATTCACCATAACGTGTAATAAGTTAATGTAAATAGATTCACCATAACGTGTAATAGATTAATAATGCTACTAGTTTCTGAATTTTACGATTTGCATGCTCTTCAAGCTGAAGAGTGAAGACTCAGGGTCAAGTCAACTCTCACCCAATCACAAAACTTGCTTCGACAACAGGTAAGTCTAATATTTCAGGAAAAAAAGGATTCAATAGCTTTCTTTCTCATGATTTTTAAACTTTTAGATGATAAATTCTTGTAATTTCTAGTGGGTTTCTCTTTATGTAGCTCTGATTATCGTGTCTTGAACTGGGCAGGCAATCCCTCGTCATAATCAAGCATCCCAGTTGAAAAGGTGGGAATCTTTACAGATTTTGATGCTCGTTGTTAGATTTTGGAGGATTATGCTCCAAAATTGAAGTTTCTAGCTATTTTGCTTACTGGGTTTGAGAAATTTATGGCTGAAATAATCAAGAAATGGGGAGTTGACTTGGGCACTGTCAAGAGTTTGGAGATGTTGGTTTCTTTGTTCAGAAATTGATACTTATTTTTGTGAAAGTGAGTTTATTACTTCTCCTGATAAATATGGATCTGAAATTTGGATTTTGAGATTTCATCATATTTTGAGGAATTTGGCTATGAAAAATTGATGTTGCAGTTGAAATCAGTGGGAGTGTGTTTGGATGATTTTGGTGGTGAAATGTTCATTTCTTGATCTTAGTGCAGCTGTGTTTGTTGTTTGAAGTTTGTAGTTTTCTTGATTTGTATAGTCATTGCTGCCATGGAGAATGGCAATGATCTATCGTCGAGCTTCGCCTCCTCTTCTTATCTATCAAATGGCTCGAGTGGCTACAACGTACCTCCGTCTAATGGGTGCGAAGCAGGGACTAGTCTCGAGCTATTGAGTTTGAGTAGGCTTAGCTCGAGTCTTGAGAAGCTCGTGGTTGGTGCTGATTATGACTATAGTGATGCGGTGGTAGAGGTCGAGGGAGTAAATGTAGGTGTCAATCGCTGCATCCTAGCTGCACGAAGTGAGTTTTTCCACCAACTGTTTAAGAAAACGTGCATTGATGGATCCTTGAAGGAGGGCAAGCCGAGGTATCTCATGAAAGATTTGGTGCCTGAGGGGAGAGTAGGTCACGAGGCATTTATGGTGGTTTTGAATTACTTGTACACCGGGAAGGTGCAGGCGTCCCCTACCGATGTATCCACCTGTGTTGATGAGTCTTGTGCTCACGATGCTTGTGGCCCAGCCATCAATTATGCAGTGGAGATGATGTATGCTTCTGCCGTGTTTCAGATCAAAGAACTCGTGCTGGTTGTTCAGGTTCGATCTTTTGAAGCTTTGATTACTGAAGGCCGTTGTTTAACATCTTTCTCGTGATATGGTATTCATTTCTGTGTTAGAACTTGTTAAGTAAGAGAAACTAATCTAACTGAAAAAAGCTATGAATGCAGTCAGTGAAACAGATTGCTAGCTATTTATAATCTAGAATCACGATTTAAGCAATTTAGACCATGTTTTTGTCGATCCCGTTGTTTCATTTTGGCTAACAAAGTGGTTGTGTAGCTATAATAGAATTGCTAATATGTTTGGTGGCTAAGCATTAGCTGAGCTTGATTGTTAAACCAGTGTTAATGGAAGTGGTATGTATGTAAGGAGACCTGGTAAATATCTCTTTTGAATCTGAAAATCCTGTGTTTGTGTCTGCTTTCTTCATTTAGCATGAACATGATGTTGATTTAGATGAGCAAACAACAAGATATTGGATTACGTGTGTGTATGTTGGCCTAGTGGTAGAGTAGTTAATGCCGACTCGGGTTCGAGTCCACCGTGACGCGGCCTTTAAATTTCTGTATTAAATGGCCAATAGAAAGATAGCATGGTGAATTTTTCATTTGATTTTGATTTTAGAAAGATAAGCCATAATTGTATGATCACATTTGTTTTTTTAACCTTCTGATTTTGATGAGTTTTTCACTCCTGCAGCGTCGTCTTCTTAATTTTGTCGACAAAGCTTACGTGGAGGATGTAATGCCGATCCTCATGGTCGCGTTTCACTGCGGCTTGAATCAGCTTCTCTCACATTGTCTCCAAAGAGTAGCCCGATCAGATGTAGACAACATCATCCTCGAGAAGGAGCTTCCCGTCGAGGTTCTCAACGACGTCAAATCACTTCGCCTCAAATCCAACCAAGATGAGGAGCACGACTCCGTTCAAGTTGACCCTTTGAACGAGAAATGTGTCCGGAGGATCCACCGGGCATTGGACTCGGATGACGTTGAGTTGGTGAAGCTACTTCTTGAAGAATCCAACATCTCCTTGGATGCCGCCTGCGCTCTTCATTACGCCGCTGCTTATTGCAACCCTAAGATCGTGAATGAGGTTTTAAACCTCGGAAACGCTGACGTCAATCTCCGGAACTCGCGAGGATACACGGTCCTTCACGTCGCTGCGAGGCGCAAGGATCCCTGGGTCATCATCGGGCTGCTGAGCAAGGGCGCGATCGTATCAGACACCACCGGAGATGGACAGATACCTCTCACTATCTGTCGGAGGTTGACGCGCCCCAAGGATTTCAACGAGGCGAAGAAGCACGGCCAGGAGACGAACACAGACAGGTTATGCATCAACGTTCTGGAGACAGAGATGCAGAGAAATCCGTTGGCCGGAAATTTTTTGTTGTCTTCAATGATAGTAGCTGATGATCTGCACATGAGGCTTCTCCTCCTTGAAAATCGAGGTATAAGTTGGAGGTTTCATTATCAAATATATTGCTATACTCGCTTGATACGTCCGAATTTTTGCTGATTTGATGTGCGTTTGTAGTGGCAATGGCGCGCTCGTTGTTCCCTCTAGAAGCCAGATTGGCGATGAAGATTGCGCACGCAGATTCGACTAAGGAGTTTGCCGGACTTTCATCTACAAATGGCATGCACGGGAGCTTTAAAGAGGTCGATCTGAACGAAATACCGTCGGATGATGTGAGGAGGCTCCATTTGAGGCTCGAAGCCCTTGAGAAAACTGGTGAGTTCATCTTTACTGCTGCATTTCCTATTGATTTGTTGGATTTCAGGAAAATCCAATTTGCCTTCGGATGATTGAGGCCGTCGCCTTAGGCCCCGAAAAAATTAAATTAAATTCCCAGTATAGTTATCTATGAAGATAGGTCTAAAAACCTAGTGGTAAGTTCTTGATTTTACATGAATAAAGTGTTAATTTGTCGCAAATAACAACACAGTTGGCCGAACTTGTAATTTCCAACTTTCCAGTTTTTTTGGGCGAAGTTTGTCGGGTGGCGTTTACTGCTAAAACGACGTCGTTTTACTTATAAAACAATGTAGTTTTACCACTGAAAGTATTGGGGATATTATAGTTGTGAAAATAAAAAAAAGGTGGTGCAGCAATTGCAACATTTTAAGTCTCAAATTGCAAATTCGGGTAAAAATTGGATTATCTTATCTGAATGCAACTTCTCTTGTGGTGCAGTGGAGACCGGCCATCGCTTCTTCCCTAACTGCTCGGTAGTTCTCGACCAACTCTTGGAGGACGACACTCTAGGTGCGCTACTGCTCGAGAAGGGAACTGCGGAGGAGCAACGGAAGAAGCGGCTACGCTACATGGAGCTGAAGCAGGACGTGATGAAGGCGTTCAGCAAGGACTTGGCCGAACATAAATGGCCGGGCTTGTCGTCGTCTTCTTCATGCTCGAATTCTCAGAAGGTTAGCGGAATGCATAAGGTTAGGAGACGATAGATGTGAAGCGAGTATGGATGGCAGCGAGGTTCAGTTTCTCTGTTACATCTCATGTTGATGCAAGTCGAGTGTGCGTCCATGGAACATCACAGTTCCAAAACTCGAAAATGTGATAGAAACCCTACGTGGAACTCTGCATTTGTAAATTATTGAAGTTTTCGAGTGAGAAAAATGCAAGATTGAGACTGCTACTTGCATTGGTTCCCTTTTATATTTCGTTTTAAGGTCTTTGCATTAATTCTAACAACCAAGGCAGTCATAGCAGCATTAAACACAACAAAAAACTATAATATGAGGGTAGTATATGCCTGTGATGAAGCCACGACAGCACGACTGACTCGAACATCTGTGGTAACACAACGGCTACCGGCCTGGCCCGGAGAGTCACTCTCCGGTCAGAGCAGCACAAAAACAGCCATAAAGTAGCGTTCCTCTGTGAATCGATTGGACAAAAAGCATCTAATAGCCATTACTGTTGCCACGATGCCGCTTGGAAAAGTTCACCTTTGCCACGCTCGTCCCTTGTTGGGCCGACTGATGCATAGCACCTTCCTGCATGTGCTTCTGATGATGGTTTGCGCCTACTGCATGATGGTGCAACGTGAGGCTCTGGTTATGAGACAAAGGGTGGTGCTGATAGCTGTCATGGTACAGAAGCGAGTTGAGATAACTCTTAGTGGGCCGGACCGGCCGGTTAATCGCCGTCTTCTTACCATGACCGATGTTGGTGGCACCAACCATCGTAGTGAGAGCATCGACGGGTTCCGGTGGCAACGAGATCCCGGACATCCCGTCGTAAGAGAGGATACAGGCTATTGCATACAGCGAGGCACCGAGATGTTCCGGAAGAACTTTCTTCGGATGCGTTGCCTGCAAAAATAAGTCGATAGTGAACTCGAGTTACTTAATCGAGCAAGACGATTCGTATACAGATTCTATGAAGATTAAAATTACTTTGAACAAGATTGCTGAAGATAGTCTCTCCCTCAAGCAGTATATCTGAGCAACATCAAGAGCCGTGGACTGAAACGGCAGCCATTGATCCACGAAGACTTTGACGACATTATCTGGGGACGACAAGATCTTTTCGCTGTGGGACTTTGACGAACTCTGAGGCTCTGCTTTATCCTCATCACTATCATTATCCGCATCGGGTTCTTCGGCATCACTCTCTTCGTCCTCGTCCTCGTCATCATCTTTGCTCGTTGGGGCCACAACGATCTCGGTGGCCAACAACATCAAGGGGAGCGAACCTATGACGCTACAGTTCCTAATATGCATTCCGCCGTCTCCACGGGTTATCTCATCGAACATGATCAAAGGAGGAATACTGAACTTCTTTGACGAGAGCTTGGCGTTGGTTGAAAACTGGTGCAGCCTCACCTTATTTCCACCGGCAGTTTCGACAAGAGACCTATTACCTTGTGGAATAACTCTCCCGACCATCGGATATAGACCGGAGAAAACAACAGCGTGGAGTATACCGGGGTCACGTGCGTTAAGGCTACAATGGGACGCATCTTCCGGAATAAAACCATGCCGAAGTAGTTCTCTTTCTAGCTGCTTCCGCATGCCCGAAATCATCCTCATAGTAGTCGCAGATACAAAGTACTGAGAGCAAAACTTCGCTTGTTCGCCCCTTGCCTTCGCTATTTTCCAGCAATCGAAGGCAGCGATTATAGCTAGCTGGTCGCCGTTGCCACCGTAGAGCGAGGCCAGTTCTAATCTAGCCGCTTGAGCTTTCTTCTTTTCTATAGGAAGCATCGGCAAGATGAAGGGGTCTTTATAGTCGGAAGCACAAGCTAAAGTCAATGCTGGGTCAAGGCAATTCAACAGCATCGCAAAAAACAACATTTTGCTTGTCAGAGGGTGGACTGGCAGAGCTCCGAGCTTCTCCCCGAGTTCCGTGAGCTGCTCTTCTAGTGACAGTGCCCCAATATCCTGAAGAACCGTTATTGCATTCCGTATTGTCTCGTAAACAGGCGGATCCAACGTCTTCTGCAAGAATTCTTCGATTTTGCAAGATGGATCCATAAGCTTCAACTGTCGAGTAACGAAAATATGAAGCAATATATCACTAGTTATGTCGGTGTTCGATTTGGAGGGAAGAGAAAACATAAAGATACAATTTTTCCTAAAAATGTGGACGAGTTAGGTTACCTGCAGGCACAGCTCTTCTATCGGCATCCTCTTTATCTCAGGAACTTGGAAATCCGGCAGAGAAGAAGCCCTGAATTTCGAATAAAGATGATAACAAATACCTGCTTGACAACGCCCCGCACGGCCCTCTCGTTGCTTAGCACTCGCCTTCGATATCCAAGAAGAATGAAGAGTTGACACATTGTTATATGGGTCGTAACTTTTCTCTTTCATCCGCCCACTGTCGATGACATAAACGACATCATCAATGGTGACGGAAGTTTCGGCAATATTAGTAGAAAGTACAATTTTGCGACACCCAGGCGGAGGACGCTTGAAAACTTTCTTTTGCTCGACTAATGGAACCATAGAATGAAGAGCAATGACAAGAAATTTAGACGGGTCCTTAAAATAAGGACTAGATAGCAACTTTTCTCGCGTTCTGTTTATATCATCCCAACCCGGAAGAAAGACGAGAACAGCTCCATCTGTCGAGTCATTACAGATTCTCCTCACAAGTTGTTCGATAAGCAGACAATCGATAAGTTCAGGGTCAGCACTCGATAAGTATTTATCGAGCAACTTTTGCTCCTGCTCGGAGTGCGTAAATGCTTTCCCCATATGTTTTTTTATAATTTCAGCAGCTTCCTCTTGATTGCCTTGTTCGGCATATTCGAGAGCAGTCTTTCCTGCATTGCACCGCAAATCGCAGTCGACACCAAACGAGAGAAGCATGCACATGTAACTAACTCTTCCTTGTCCTGCTAATACCATTAAGGGGGTTATTCCAGTTTTCGAGTGCTGGTAATTGAAAATTCTCGAATCTCCTTGTGAAGATATTAACTCGAGAAGGGGATCAAACTCATCATTCAATAAAGCTAAGTCAATAGCCTCGTCGAGAGCGACTCGGCATTCCTCAGTTAAGGGAGACTCTTTGACTGCCTCACTCTCGTTCGCACATGTAAGGTGATTGTTTTTGGTCGATCTCACTATCGATAGTACATCCTCCAAGTAGAAACTTTTTACCTGAAAATAACATGTTCGATGCATGATCGAGTGAATTCGTAAAGACAAACACAGCACTGTATGAAACGAGAAAAGTGGCTTACTGGATATGTAAAACCCGGTACACGAATAACCGGGCAGCCACCAAAGTACTTTGAAAACCGGTCTGCATCAATGGTGGCGCTCATCAATACCTGTTCAGATCGAACGACCCATCAAACCAGTATTCCAGCGGAAGCATCTGAAATAGTTAAAATATATTGAGGCTTAGCGTAGTAAGGACTACAAAGATACCAACCAGACGTAGGTGAGGGTATAAAGGAAGCATGTCTCTGAAACCAATGTCAAACAAAACAGCAGAAACATTAGATGCAGCAGTGAGAATACATAAACAGTTAAACACACACAAGTGACAAGTCACAAATTAAATACTCCCTCCGTCCCGCCATTCATGGCTCCTTTCTTTTTGCACGGAGATTAAGTAGAGTTGTGTTTTGTGTGTAAAAAGTAGGTGTCACGAAATTCGAGATACTTTATAATGTAAAATTGTTTCCTTTTTTGGAAACGTGCCAACTTGTTGGGACAGCCCAAAAAGGAAACGAGCCAAGAATGGTGGGACGGAGGGAGTATTATATACTAAATAAATTGGTGATCCAATGCAGAATAGACTATCAATGATATTGATAAGCAAAATTTCTGGAAAGTGCGGAAACAGACGGAAAAAATTAGATCACGAAAATCTCATCTGGATATAACTTCAAACTCCCTGTAACCAGTAAACATCATATAAGTTAGGCACCTGATTATTGCAAGCATGAAATCGGAGAAGCGATCCCTTTCATGAATTTCATCCTAGAATCAAAACAATATGTCAGGAACGGAACCTCAAAAAAAGAGAGCAAGGGCCTTGTGGCTAAGACACATCAAGGTAAAGTTTATTGTCCTTACAATGAGCGGTCATTTTGGTGTAGATGGGACAATATTACAAAGAATCAGCAGGAGTCAAAACTATATCAAGATTATAATAATTTCGAAAAAAAAAGTGGCACAGATTCTGTTTTTCATTTTACACCATCATAAAGCAACCGAGAACTATCACATCTGAAGCCCAGTGTCAAATAATGTCCTTCAGAAAGAGCTGACCATATCAAATGAAAATACGGGTATTATTTTAATTTATATTACAACTTAAAAGAATTTACACGGCAGTGCTAAATGGGGGGGAGGGATACGGTTCTAAAAAATATGGAGCTGAAACCAGAAATCATTTTGAAGTGATAAAGAAGATTGTAAAAGAGAATCACAAGCAAAAAGAATAAAATAACTGAACAAGAATACAATTGCAGGTGATAGATAATAACTGAAAATGATGGAATCAAATAAATAGACAACAGAAACTAACTGATGGAAAATACGTTTCCAAAAGATATCGTACCACAATTATGTGGGTTATATCTGCCGCAGCAAGCTGCAATTTTTTAGAAGCCTTTTTTTTCTTCGTTCTGCTACTTCCTTTACTTACTAGAACCCTCAGCAGAACCCCATTGGTGCAGAACACAAGAGACGAATGCCTTCCACCTCTGGTTTCCAGCCGAATCTAGAGTTTTTTTCACAAGTACTTAGTGAATAAAGTCATCATGAAAGTACAACCTAGTGTGCACATTCGATATTTACAAACAAAATTGAGAAGTTGCTGCCACATTGTCACTTCGAAGTCTGGAAAAGAACCTCGCTCACAAACCAACTAGACAGGTCGCTGAATGAGGAGGAGGAGGAGAAGAAGGATTATAAGCAGCAGAACAATTATGATCTAGTAGTACCTTGTATCCAACAGACTCGCCAATACTTTCGCCTCTTTCAGAAGCAATTCTTTCAGCAACTGCATTTGAAACACAAAGTATAAGACTTACATTACAAGCTGAAACCAATATAAATATACAAATTCAAGAGTCAAACACGCAAAACTGTACAACCTGATGTGGCAGAGATTCGCCTTGGCTGAGTACAAACAACTTTACACGTCTCTCCTTTACTCCATGCATGGTCCAGGAGAAACTGAGGGACCTAAAAATTTCATAGATAATAAATTTTAGTTCCAATTATTCTACAAACACACTCCAAACCAATATATTAAAAGATTGCACTTTCCGAATTTCAGTTCTCTTATACAATAATATCAGAATGCTGGAGATATCCTTATGTTCCATTGTAATTGTTACATGCTTTCAGCCTCAAAACACACTATATATAACATAAAATGAAAAATAGATCAAACTTGTAGTACATCAAATACTCTCCTTTTTATTCAGAGTAAGAGATGAGAGAAAAGAACCACCAAGTGGGTAAGAAGTAGTACCTGTGTTGTTTTCCCACATCCAGTTTCACCACATACGAGCACAACCTGTATTGGAAGACAATCCAGTCACTCATTAAATTACGAAAGAAGAAAAGATTGTCTTTATTCTTCATTTAAGCCTTTTACTCTTTATGTTGTTTGAATAACCATGGTTGTCGACTTGATATAATTAAGCAACCAGAGGAAGATTCAAAGCTATCTAGATACTGAATATATGAAGAAACTTTCAAAAAGAAAGAAAGAAACTTAAATGAGGACAACCTGGTTAGAATCTACTGTAGATGTGATATCATCCCTGAAAGATGCAATTGGAAGCTTGGACCTGTTCTCAGCAATCTGTAAACAACACTGCAATTACTTACCATAGTTTCAAACTCAAGCATCACACAAGTTGTAACACTACCAAGAGTGGGTCCTGACCCGTTTCAAGCTCGTCTCCTTCTCAATTTGGGAAGCAAGTGATTGCACTTTGCTCGCAATCTCAGATGGATCCATCGTAGGTCTGCAGAAAAAGTCATCTCTCTGTACTCCTACACTGTCATTCTTTCCACTACTTACTTCAACTTTATTCCCAGTCATATCCACATCATTAGGGGGATACCGAGAAAACAAGTCATGTAAAGCAGCCTGTGATTCTCCTGAAAATCTGAAAGAAGCAATGTTCTCTCTCCCTTTCACAATGCCTACTTCCTTTTTAACCTTATAGATACAAATGCGACGGTCCTGGCCTTTCCTACAAATTTTAGATTGTTAGAAGAAAAGAGACACAACAAAATACATGATTGAATTTCCGACTCACAACTCACCCGTTACTCTTCGACTTGAACCCCAATTTCCTGCTCATAACGTGCACTGCTGCCCGTTCCTGATTAGTCAGTGCATCTTCAAATTTGTATACTGCATAAATTCAAAAGTTCAGCCAACTTTTTCTTCCTCGTGAGATGCTACAGTAAGCATAAAGTTCATAACTACAGTAACAATCAACTAGCAAAACATAACCAACAAACAGTGGCAGAGCCAGAATATAGCTCGGAGGGAGTAAAAATTAAAAAATAAACTGTGAGAAAAACCAAAACCATAAGGTTTAAAAGAACAATTCTTTTTTTTGCTGGGGGTGCTTGAGCCTATGCCAGCTCCGCCCCTGCCAACACACACAAAATAGCTTCCGAAACCATACATTCCAGCAGACTCACGTCCAACAACAAATTATATAATATATATACATATAAAGCTTCCATTACACCAGTTAGTCATCAAAGAATCATTATTTCAGCTAACACGCACATACGCATTCTCCCTCTTAAAATTAAGACTTTTTTTCACTCACCCTCATCATCTGAACTCCGAAACTTCTCCAGAATCTCCGCAACGCGAATGCGAGTGGCCTCGGTCACATTCATCTTCTCTCGCGGTACTCTCTCTTTCTTGTGGCGCTTCTGCCCCGCCTCCTTCCCGGATGAACCTGGGCCCATTCTCTTTCTCTTGTTCTTCCCTATTTTTTCTGGCTTTTCTTTCTCTCTCTCACTCTCTAGGTGGGAAATTGGAGTCGCGGCGATCCTCCGGTTCCTGTAGATGGGTTTTCTCAGTTTAATTTCAGAGAAGAAAGGATTCAGGAAGAAAGATTTTGCTGTTTCCCAATTTTGCTAGGGCGGTTTTCTTTAATCCATTCGGTTTCTAGGACTTCCAATTTTCAACAATTGGGGCTAATTTCAGTTGGGCTAACGATTTTTGATATGACATGAAAATACAATACAAATACACACAAATACACAGTGATAGAGTGGTTAACGTGCCAGTGCCGAGCTAATCGTGATGCAATCTTTAATATTTATGTATTAATTGATCAAAAAAAAAAATTACACAAAATTATTGAGCTAATGTTTATGTTTATCAAGTTGATATAATAAGGTCATGATAATTTCATATTATGTTTGTGATTGATTTGTATCATGCTCGTTTAATACGATAATTTTTATGTTTCATTCGTGTTCGTATCGGATAATATTATTTTCATATAACCTTATATTATTTATATACATTCAATATCAATTTTATTATCATTTGATATATGTTTATTTGTATTATTAGTTTATTTCATAATTTTGGTTTTAATTTATTTGTTTCGTGTTGTATCGTGTCATTATCATACCATGTTAATTCGAAAAAATTTGTACCATCTTTATGCTCGTGACGTGTGAGACATATTTAAAGGATTGTATTCATATTTGTTCTTATCGCGTTGTATTGTTATCGTTTCGTGATAATGACCGGACACACACAAACTACCGATTCTAATTTCATTACCTTTTTTCCTATTTTCTCTACGATTAAATAATATGTTCATGATTCTAAAAGGAAATTGGTCAAATTGCTTTAAATAATTTATGATGGTATGTTTTTCAAAAGAAGTAATAAGCCAATTTACAAGGGTAAATTATATTTTTTTATATTCTGTTATGCCTCAATTTCAAAAATATAACACGTTTCGAATTTCACATATTAGTATTTACTATTTACTAATTACTCTCTTCGTACTTAAACTATGTTCATCTAATTCTGTTTTGACGGTCCCTTCATAAAAAAAATTCATTTTCTATTTTTGGATATGACTCTATCGAAAAGTTTAACTTTTATCCATAATCAATCCACTTATTTATAAAAAAAAGAAACGCTCATGACCCATATTTTCTGCTCATATAAACGTATTTTAATATGTGGATCTCATTCTACATTCACTTTATACTCATTGCATTTATTAATATTCATGCTACCAAAATGCAAGAACAATTATCAAGGATGGAGGGAGTATATTTTATTTTCAAACTTAAGATTTATGTTCGTTCAAGTGATATAAAAAATTAGATTTATTGAACTTAAATTTGCATGTCGAAATTAATTTATAATAAAATCAAAATAAATATCAATATTTTAGCAAAAAAATAATTTTTCAAATTTTTTTATAAGTTTTTTAGCGCATTTTAGTTTTTACTGTACTATAATAGTAATATTTAGTTAAAAATATATATTAGTTTACATAATTTAATAACATTTTAAATATTTATACAGAAAATAATAAAAATAAATTATTCAAGAAAATTTAACATACTTTTTTAATAAAGATTATTATTACTCATAATTGTACATAAAATATAATAATTTGTTGTCTAAGGCTTCTTGGGAATGGTAAACCCATGAGTTGTGGATGAAATGACCATTTCCACCTTATTATGAATAAGGATTCCATTATGAATGGTGATTTTCGATGGAAAAACGTACCATTCATAAGAATGAAAATGAACATGAGAATATTCATTCTATTCATATCCATTCCACCATACCAATCCCTCAGAATCAAATGTGTTCTATTTCTAAGAAACTAGGCAAATTTGGAGTTGGATGATTAATATTTAAAATCGAGTACGTATAAATATCTTTTATATCGAATGTAGCTGGTACAAATACATGTAAAAGAAAATACATGAACTCTTTAACTATTTTGAATCTCTTCTCATCCACTATTGTAGTTTTAAATTTTTTCTGCAAGTGGATCTACAAATAAGAGATACGTACGGCTTCAAAAAAAAAAAGATATGTACGAATTTAGTTTGAATTAAGTGTGGATTAAGTAATTTAAGTTGACTGGCTTGGCATTAATAGCGTATTGAATTGTTGTTGCAATCATGTTAAATGTCCTGCATATTAATTATTTTATGAAAAAATGTTATGCAAATATTAGAATTTACAAAGCATAGTCAATAAAACGACACATTATAATTGACGAATTAGTGTGCGTGTGTTGGTCTAGTGGTAGAGTGGTTAATCACGAGGTCAAAGGTTTTAGGGTTCGAGTCCACCGTGACACGACCTTTAAATTTCTGTATTAAATTGATAAAAAAAAACACAATATAATTGACAAATTATCTAAGCAACTTTACAAATAAATAAATAACACCTTATGGTGTGCACGAAAATTGAAAAATGAAATAACATTTAGTGCACACGCAACTCTTTCCTCGATCGGAAGATGCGTGACAAAATTAAAATCTACAATCTCTTGTATATTTTGCCAATGAACAAATTTGTACTTAGAATTGGATTGAGCCCAATCCATCAAATTTATTTATATATATATATATATATATATATATATATATATATATATATATATATATATTCCCAGAGAAAATTAAATCTCTTAGTAAATGAGCCAGATTCATTCAATCCTACCAAATTATCCATCCTACATGAAGATGATGCACAAAACAATATAAAGTTCATCTTCAACGCCTTATGCATGTTCTCAAGTTCTCAAAGATAATCGACGAAATTTTATAAAATTGTTGCACAACAAAATAATTTTAGAAAGTTTTCCAAAACGTGTTAGGGTAATGAAAAAAATCACAACTTTATACACGTCCGAATTTTACGATCATCTTCAACGCCTTATTCTATGGGCTCAAGATATCATGAAAAAAGATAGCAACATTTTCATTTGATCCATAATTATATATATCATGTGCTATATATGTCAAACAATATGCTATACAATATATGACGAATGCAACGTTATATACCGACCATTATATCTTTGTTTCATTAGATATCATAAATATTGACACATTATTTTATAGTTATAATGTGCTATATATAATACACATTTTGCTGTATAATATGTAATGAGTGCAACAATAAATACTGAGAAGTATATCTATTGCATTTTATTATATCGCAAATAAGTACTTAACATTATATAACATATTATGCTATATAATACATTAATTAATGCAGCATTAAAAACTGATAAGTATACATTCGTTTATGTGTTGTGTGCTATGTATATAACAGATTACTCTATACAAAATACAGTAAACAAGAATAAAATCGAATGAAGATGTAAACAAACAAAATAAATCTCAAATACATCATTACATAAACGAAAACAATAAACATCAAGAATGAGATGTCGTCATAAAAAACATCAGTAATTACATAAAAATATATGAAATTATATATATATTTATATATATAAAGTCCCAATTTCTCAACCAAAATAACCTAAATAAATCAAAGAAAGTAAAATAGGTAAATATTATTATCACATAGAATGCAAATTCACATTCTTCTTGTGTAATAGTTTGGATTAAACATTTTAAGCAAAAGAATTTACATAAAAAGCAATGACTAAGAAGAAATTAGATGGTTCTTCAACTTCCCCCCATTGCAGTGAGAAACTCCATTACTATGCCTCCCATTGTAGTTCATGTGAACCTGATTCAGTCCCCAGATTCGTATCGTCCGATCATCGCTTGCTGATGCCAGCATATGGGGGTTCGCCGGATTCCAGCTGACGCAGTTTACAGCTCCGCTGTGCCCAGCTAACGTTAGAATGAGCTCTCCCGAGAGCCTGTGCCATATGTAAACCTACGGATAGCATAAATGCATAAGCAACAAAGGGTTCTAGGTAGCTCGACTCCAACATAACCCAAAATAATAATCCGTGTGATCGGATATTTGAAGGATCAGGCAATAAAACAAGCTCAAAAATGTTCAATTAATCTAAGTATGAGGCAAACTAACCTATATTATATTGGCAAAACTTGTGTACAATTGTACATCCGGATGTACTGTACATCCATTCCAATTAGGATTAACCAATCCCCAATTAGGGTTTTTTTCCTTTAGGATTTAATTAGGACGAACGCACCAGAGTGCGTCCCTATTATCTACATGTAAGCTATCACCCAAAATAAACACCCCCTAAATGTAAAACCCAATAATAAAGGGGAAGAGACGAGTATTACCTGCGAGTCCTCACTTCCACTGGCAATGAATGCATGCTCCAATCCCCCGAAACAAGACTGCACAACGAAACGAGAGCGTTTGTGACCTTTGTATTTAGATACCAGCCTGGGGCATCCATCTATATTCCAAAGATGAAGTTCTTCATTCCAGAGGCTAAGTAGCAAGAACTTGCCGTCTTCGGACAAAGAGAAGGAAGTAATTATTTGATCCTCCTCGATGAATCGCTCGGACATAGATTCCCATCCGAGCAATAGTATTACAGTTTCTTTACAAACACTGATAAGCTCTTTTGTATCACTAGTGACGCCCAAGTCCGCATTCCTAAGAGTTCTCTGCCCTCTCCAACATTCCAACTCTTTTCCTTCCAAATCCCACATGCTGATGCTTTTATCTGTAACACCAGAAAATACGCTCTTCCCATCCGGCCCCCATGCACAAGAGACCAAACCAAGACCACTTTTTTCGTATATATAGAGGCATTCTCCTAAGACAACATCCCATCGTCTAACTAGCTCGTCTACTCCACATGTCAGGAGTTGGTTGTCGTCGGGGCTCCACGATATACAGGATACAGGTTTCTGGTGACCATATAATCTATGTTTTAAAGAAACTTGACCGTCATCCGTGACCTACCAAAGAAGAACCCATCAGCATATATAGATACACAATTTTCCCATCAAATTAATCATCAAACAAGGGTAGGTGATAATATCATGCAGCAAAATGATGGACATGATGCTCAACAATAGAGCAACATTTGGATGAAGTTGACATTTTTTCTTTCGTGGAGCTCACCCAAGACAGTTTTGCAATACATTGTGCCAAGATTAGCACACATCCTAGATGTGATATTTCATATTTCACAAATTCTTTCCTTTCCACTTATTCCTTACATTTCAGAATGATGAAACCAGAAAAGATATCCTGCACAAGTTTTATGTAAATCAAACTAGAAAAGACAAGGATATTAAATATCAAGAACACAGGTAACATTTAATTGCCTTGTAAATTTGTTTCACTATATCTGTTTGATCATAAGCCGAGCTGAGAACAATGTCTATGAAAGTAAAAGTTCACCTCAAAGACTTTGAAAAAACAGTCCAATGTTAAAATGTTGAAATGCAAAAATTTAAAAATATGCATCCATGATTAGACATTACAACCTCATATACAAGCAAATAACTTTACCTCCCATATAATAACAAGGTGGTCACCAGATGATGAGGCCAAGTATTTTCCATTGTGAGAAAATTGCAAAAACCATACTTCATCATTGTGTTCTTGTAATACCTGGAGGGTTCAATTAACAAAAGAGATCAGATTCTAATGATTTCTTAAGGATATTGATTCTTTTAAGAAAAGCAAATACAATGCATAGAGAAACTAATCAATAGGTTAAAAGTCTTGTTATGTCCATGCACAAAAAGACAAAGACTTTAATCTATAAACAGGTATATTAATCCCAGATAAGTAGGAATTCTATCTATAAACAGGTAAACTAATCCCCATGTCATTTATAGATCAGCGCTATTACATAGTAGGAAACTTTAACTCATAAAAAAACAGCTATTTTCTTTCAACTTCTAGTCTACACCATATGTTACTTTTCTAAAAGTAAAATAAAAGGCTAAATTACCTGCAAAGTTCTAGTAGGAATATGGTCTCTCCCACACTGATGATCAGCAAGCAAAGACATTTTCCCAACTGAGGTATTGTGAAACTTACAAGCATCCTTTTGCAAAACAAGGGCCTGCTCAACAAGATGCACCAATCTTTTCTCCGGAACTATCACTGTTGGGGGAAGCAACTTGCGCAATTTATCCAGTAACTTTTTACGAGAGTCAAGTTTTGATCCTTTACTAGAAGTTCCATCTAGTAAATTTTGGGATGGAGACAAAACGAAGGAAGACAGCTCTCTAACTCTCTCGTAATTCATGCAAAGTGGAGTGATCTCTGCCCGCAGCGTCTTTAAAGCATCCATGATCTTTCCATCATCTAAAAGTTCAAAGAATTTCTGCTCGAATATTACCAAAGATGCTAATGTAATCATTGTTTCATCTAATACACCAAATTTGTGCAACACAGATACACTTTCATCCCATTGGCCTTCAAGAATATGACGCATAAACAAATCTATCTCAGGGGCATGAAAAGGAATTCCAGACTCTTCCTCTAGGCATGCCCCTGACTTTAAATAGCCAAGTGAATATAATGCCTCGGCTATAACACGAACGAGCTCAACTTTCTTTATAACACCTTTTGAACCAACAACCTCATCATCCCCTCCTTCAATTGCCAATCGCCGAGCCATTGGGTCACTAAATGAGCAACCTCTCTGTCTAAGATATAAACTGTTGGAAATACCCCCTGAATCTACAGAGGTCACCTTCACACGCTTCGATGGTGGTTCATCATCCTCTACACCTCCCATGAAAAGCACACTTCAGCCCATATATTTATACTAGGGGCTCACAGTAAAGAGTTGAGATCTGTCTTGTCAAATACTTCAGAAATCACTTATGCTATCTGCATAGAGCAATGGAATAGAGATGTTATTAGAGATGGGACAAAAGATTAATCACATTATTAAGGGTGTAAAAACGACAGATACATTGAATCAGTTCCTACTGAGAATCTCCACTTCTCCATATTTATGTGGGTGGTCTATGGAAACAAATAAAATAACTAGCCGAAGGATGTAAATTAACATTTAACAATAAAACCAAACCTCTAAAATCAAAAGCGAGATTCATTTTAGACAAACATAATCTAATCGCAACAGGAAAAGGGGGGAAAGATGGAAACCTCCAAAAAGGCTTTGGCCACAAAATAAAAAAAATCATTTGAAATTACAGATACATGTTTGAACAGCTTAAAATTAGGCTTCTCTTGGAAACACAGGACACAATTTATGGTTGAGGCAATATTAAGAGAGAGATAGTTTAGTAGTACAACTATGTTCTTTCAATTTCAATTTAAGATTCTGTTTAACTTTTCCTCTAAATATGAATGTCCAATATAGTTCCAGCATTTTCTTCACCAAAATTTAAGATCTAAATACAGCCAGTAAAATAGCTTTTGTCGCTAATTATTTATCTTTCCCTGTAGAGTTGGTTGAATCAGAGGGCGAAAACTAATCTTAGCACTGGAGTAGACACTTCGCCATTAACCATAAAAAAGGATTTGACATTGTACCTTCAACATGGAGGAAAGGAACTAAACAGTGGTGAGTACTACAACAAGAGGTCATACCTTGCTTCAAGTGATAAAATTGTATAGGATTGGGACAGGAAGGAATAAACTAAAACCTTAATTCTCAGTCTTTAGGTGATACAATTGTATATAAGTAATATGACAATTGACAAGTATTATAACAAAACCAACGAACTTATGCCAGGAGACGCATAGATGCAAAGAATGGCATCCTAATCTCACAACGTACCTTTTATTAGTTAGTGTTGCTTGTCTTATCACCTCCTCTTGATTTATTCATTTGGTATTTACATCCCTCAAGTCATGTATATATTTTCATTTCAAGGCACACATATTGCCACTCCATTATATACCAACACATGGGTAATCAAGACAAGCAATGAAACAAATGATGGTTATCTTCACTGCTAACACATCCGATTTTACGACTCAAATACAAGACACAGGTGAGCCACACCGCAAATTTGAAAGGCATCCACAAAACGCAACAAGCTAACATATACCAAGCAATCAAGTCCCACCACCTCCTTGCTAGCAGCTAGATTTTTCCCAATTCCTCAGCAGGTGAAATCAAACACACCAAACCCACTCACCTACATTAAAAGCAATCAAGTGCCCATATTCCAATCAAATAAGCTCATACATAACAACTGCAGTAACCAAGAAAGCAAACTAATCAAACTGAAATCAACTAAACAAAATCCCCCAAGTCCCAAACTTGAAAATCAAATCAAACTGAAAACCTAAAACCCACTAAAAATTCACCAAAATTGAGGATAATGGACTTCATTTCCAATTCAGAAAATATTCCTGATAATCAAGCAAATCAAACTAAGTTCAAACCAGAAAATACCGAGTCACGGGTAATCAAATAGAGCAGCGATTATCGCGCGATGAAGAGAAAAGGAACCGACCCGTTTAGGGATTGAGCGAAATGGATTTCGAGAAGGTATCCGGGTAGCAAATGGGTACTTATAGTTATATGGGTGGTTTTGTGTGCAGGGAGGATAATATTTTAGTCTATGTTTGGACGTGTGATTTCTTTGAAACAAAGCAAAGAGTGAGAAGCACTCAAAGGGTTGTTGTTTATGCTTTTATAATTAGGTTAATTTTCAATAATATATAAATTTTAATACTATTTTTCAAATATTACAATAATATCATCATTTTTCTAACCTGAAAATTGATATACATGCCACACAATAGGCATACCAAAGTGCAGTTGCACGTCCTCAATATTTTTTATTAGATTAGTATTACGCTTAACATGTCAACTCTCTGGTGATCGAAAAAATGAAATTAATTTTGAAATATTTCAAATGTCGTATTAATATAATAAAGCGAATTAAAGTTAATGCGTTAATAGACAATTAACTCTCTTTTTTATGTCTGATTTATTTTGGTTTTGCCATATTTCTTATTTCAAAACCCATATCATTGATAATATTGTAGTCTCGTACGTAGTTTGATGAAGGGTCATGCTTTGTAAATTTAATTATTTTTGGGTGTATGAATTATGGCCATTTGTATGTGTACAATTATATAAATTGTACTATATAATTTATTTATTTTAAAGAATAATGGCCGAACTTAAGATAGGTGTATATTTAATTTGAAATGAAATAGCTAGTCAAAAAGTCCCTGTTGCATTATACTTTGTGACCAAAAAATATGGCAAAAAGTGCATGAACATAAAAAGTACTTTATAATTTATATACCAAAAATCTTTTCGAAATGAATTTGCTTCTTAATAGCATTTATAATTTATAAACACACTCATCTTTTGTTCTGTTAATTACTTTTCCACTTATTTATAAAATTAAACACTGTTCTAAAAGTAGAAAGTTTGGCAAACACCCTCCTCAGTCAAACAAGCATTTTCTTTTGTGTGTGTGTTGACTAGTGGTAGAGTGGTTAATATCCGAGACCAAAGATCTCGGGTTCGAGTCCACCGTGACGTAGCCTTTAAAATTTCTGCATAAATTGACCCAAAAAAACAAGCATTTTCTTTATTATTTTTTTCCTTCAATACCAAACAAAGTGAAAAAAAGAAAAAGAAAAAAGGCAGTAGGAATTTTTTTTATTTTCGGTCCATTTATGAACTTTACACTTATTTATTTATTTATTTTCAGTTGAGATGAATTCTTATTTTATGCAAGTCCGTGGCATAACACGTAAAAAGGGAAAAATCGAACTGAAAAATTCATGGGACATTGAATCGACGTATAAAATATTAAAGTGCAAAAATATGATTTATGCCTTTGATTGATGTGTCTATTTATATTTCACAATGGGCTAGCAGTTTTGATCCACCTTAATAGGCATATTAATCTGTTGCAATAGCCCAAATAAACTACATTGACCCATTTTCAAGAGCAGCCCATTATCAATCGCACCTGCAAATGCAATACACTTATATAGTGTCTATTCGAAGAATCTCCACAACTTTGTTTTGCAGTTGACCGACGATCAAGTATTCTCATGACAAATTAAGAAATAACTTTGTTTTGCAGTTGACCGACGATCAAGTATTCTCATGACAAATTAAGAAATATCATGTCACGTACCCATATTTGTTATCCAAATATCCTTTCAAGCTAACCTTTTTTCTTTTTCCAGTTATTAGATTTATATATCGAATCTATCACAACTACTAGTATGCATTCAAGAATCTCATCAATTGTTTATTAATGTGCAAAATAGAATGCACCTTTGATTGAACCAATGTTTGGCTCTCAGTTTGCTCATTTCCAAATTCCTTGCATCATACAAGTCATTATCAAGGCTGCAAATCCAAATCAATCTGCTTATGGGTGTACATCAATCGAACCGAATTTTAAGAATCGATCGAACAGATAATTTTCAGTTGGTTCGATTCGGTTTTTGAGAAAGTCGATTTTCGGTTCGGTTCAAAATTTTAATTAATATCGGTTTTCGGTTCGGTTCTCGGTTTTATATTTTAGGTTCAAGCGGTAACCGAATCGAACCGAAATTTTAATTTGTATTTATATAATTTATTAATATTTTAATTAAGTAATTAAAATAAAAATATGTTTATTTAGAAATATATATATAGGGGAGAGATCATATGAGAATATATAATTGTGTGAGAAATGAGAATGAATTTCAACCTTTTAATTAATGAGATCTATGGTCTAGATTAGATATTGTAAATGATATAAACTTTCATATCGTGTGCAATGAATTAAAATGCATTCAATTTAATAAGGCTAAGTTTGTAATTTTAGATGATTTAAAAAGCAGTTCCTACAATTATGGGATTAGGTAGTTAATGAGCTTGATATGTTTTTTTTCGCAAAAATCAATATCGCTTATCGCTCCTTTTATCTTTTGCAACACATATCACAAATCAATACGTAAGATAATGGAGGATTTAGGTATGAGATTGATTTTTCTTCTTTTGATTTATGGTTCTCGCATAAATGAGACCTTTATTATGTATCATATGTTATATAAGTTTGTAGCTCCGGTGTACTATAGTGTTGCACATTATATATGTGTTTATGTTATTATGTTACAACATTGTATATATATTTAATATGATACATATATATCAATATATGCTACACAAAAAACAATATATGCTTCAAATATACACCAATATGACATGTACCCAATCATATGTTTAGTCAGACATCATAATGTTTAATCAGCATGTAAACAATCATATGATATTCTTATTTAAAGATATGATATGGCTACCTTAGAATATGATATAAATAGTTATAATGCTGTGTATATGTGTTCTTAATGTGCTACATTTATATATCTATATGCTATACAAATAACAATATATGATATAAATTTCATAAGTGGAATAACAGAACAATGGGTAAAACACAAATGAAATTTAAGTGTATAAATATGTAATATTATACTTATTTATGCAATTAGTATTAACAGAACTTAGCTTATTTAATCAGAATTTTTATTCAGACATCATTCTTAGAACATATATACTATTAAACATATGATACATGTACAAAATCATATGCAATTCTTATATGGAGATATGATATGACTGACATAGTATATGATATAAATAGTTATAAGGCTGTGTCTATATGTTTATAATATGATATATTTACATAACTGTATGCTACACCAATAACAATATATGACATAGAATTTCGTTCTTCGTTTACCATTATAATCTAGGCGCCGAAATCGAATTTTTTGCAAATGTATAGTGATGATAATTTCAGAGTTATTTGGTATGAAATGGGGGTGGGATTTATGAAGTGAACGCTCAGAATTAAGTGTGCAAATTAAAACTTTCACTTGCACCAAGAGTCGGACTACCTATAATAAATAGAGTTTTGCGACAATGAACAAAAAGATTAAAATTAAATGTTGAGTTAATTCTTCTCGTGTATCAATCCTCTTTGCGGGAAGTTGGAAAGATCTTCAAATCTTGCATTTAATTGTGTGGATGATTATCTCATTTTACCCTCACGCTTTTAACAAGAATATTACACATATTCGCTTTTGTTTTAATTCGGTTTTCAAGCACAAATCACATCAATTGATTATATTAAATGAATGGTTGAGATTTATTCCTATTTCTCACACTTAATATCTTTTCACCATAACCACCCCTATATATATATATATATATATATATATATATATATATATATATATATATAATATGTTTCGATCGGTTTTTGGTCCGATCAAACCGATCGATTTTTAGGTTCGGTTTCGATCGGTCCAAACTATAAATCGATCGGTTCGATTCAAAAATATATTCGATACGGTAGAGTGGTTAATGCCCGAAGCCAAAGATCTCGGGTTCGAGTCCACCGTGACGAATCTTTAAAATTCTGCGTAAATTGACCTAAAACAAGCATTTTCTTTATTATTTTTTCCTTCAATACCAAACAAAGTGAAAAAAAGAAAAAGAAAAAAGGCAGTAGGAATTTTTTTTATTTTCGGTCCACTTATGAACTTTACACTTATTTATTTATTTATTTATTTTCAGTTGAGATGAATTCTTATTTTATGCAAGTCCGTGGCATAACACATAAAAAGGGAAAAATCGAACTGAAAAATTAATGGGACATTGAATCGACGTATAAAATATTAAAGTGCAAAAATATGATTTATGCCTTTGATTGATGTGCTATTTATATTTCACAATGGGCTAGCAGTTTTGATCCACCTTCATAGGCATATTAATCTGTTGCAATAGCCCAAACAAACTACATTGACCAATTTTTAAGAGCAGCCCATTATCAATTGCACCTGCAATACACTTATATAGTGTCTACTTGAAAAACCTCTCCAACTTTGTTTTGCAGTTGACTGACGATCAAGTATTCTCATGAAAAATTAAGAAATATCATGTCACGTACCCACATTTGTCGTCCAAATATCATTTCAACTTTCAAGCTAACTTTTTTTTTAGATATTAGATTTACATATCGAATCTATCACAAGTACTAGTATGCATTCAAGAATCTCATCAATTGTTTACTGATATGCAAAATAGAATGCACCTTTGATTGAAACAATATTTAACTCTCAGTTTGCCCATTTCCAAATTCCTTGCATCATACAAGTCATTATCAAGGCTGCAAATCCAAATCAATCTGTTTAGAGGTGTGCATCAACCGAACCGAATTGTAAATCGAACCGATAATTTTTAGTTGATTCAGTTCGGTTTTTGAGAAAGTCAGTTTTCGGTTCGGTTCAAAATTTTAATTAAAATCGATTTTCGGTTCGGTTCTCGGTTTATATTTTAGGTTCATGTGTAACCGAATCGAAATTATTACGATTTTCGGTTTGAAAATTTTTCAATCGATCGACCGACCTATGCACACCCCTGAATCTACCCAAAACTGGATTCAATTATGGGACTTGTTGTATTGCATAAGCTATATATAGTAGACTATTATCTGCTCACATGTAATTATGTTTGTGTCATAAATGAGAAAATACAAGTGGATAGGCAGTGATAATAAATTAATAATGTTATAATGCAGATTGGTGACCGGAATTGATTCATCAATCAAAACGTAGCTGAATTTCGGCATGCCCCATAGAAAAAATCCAAAAGATCTGGCAAAATGATTTGCTTTGCAAATGGAATCAAGTTCTTGTTTATCCAGTTCCCATACACGCAACTTATCACTCCTCTCATGAAAAAGAAATGAATAACGTTAACAATAAAGCTATGCGGCCACATTATGGCTTATCACACACCATTTTTCCACATATTTTGAAAAATATTAAATTATTAAATTTAAATTTAAATTTAAATTTTTCATTCGATAGGTGCAAAATTATAATTCCATAAGATTGTTTTAATGTAAAACTAATTTTTTAATAGATCAAAAATTAAATAAATGGTTTTTTCATTTAATAAAATTGATTATGGCCGGCTACATTATGACCGAATAGCATCACTCGTTCGTTAATTCCTCCAAATCTTGTTCTTTAGCAGCAAAATTATCAGAGGCATTCGACTTCTTGTTGTACACAAAGTAGACAATTAGCTGCAATGAAACAATCTTTGCCATCCAACATTGATTAAAAAAATAACCAATCTTTGTCATCTTCGTATTTGTACCACTCACAACCTAACACGTGATACAATTTCATTACTCAAATAACATCCATCAATAATTTTATTAAAACTCATACAGTCTACAAACAATACATTTATTGTGGACAAATGAAGTACATTATGTGTTTAGATCCGAATATGGATACTTTTTCCACAAAATTTGCCCTTCAAATTGTTCAATATATATATATATATAGATGGAATATGCTTTACACATCATGTAGGCATGGAAGAATACCTTACTTGTCACATGGAAAAGGGTTGAATTACCTTTCTCACCCTTCACATTAACTCATCCAACATGTTTGTTCCTACTTACCAGAAACAGCTGTACTCCTTTATGCATATTCTTGTCTTCTAACCTAACTTATATTATTTTGGATTATTGACGTATACAAACTTTCAATCCATTTTAGTTTTTTTCACAAATTTTAAAAGTTATCAAAAAATATATAAATTTAATGATTTTAGTGATTTTACCAGAATTTCAAATTTAAGCCAAATTAAATATGACTTCACATTTCGAAAATTTACCATAAACAAAATGATCAGTGATATAAACGACATCGTAGAGAGATGATATCAATTATTTTGATCTCAACTAGAACCAGACGATGAAACAAACAAAAATATTTGAATTTTGTAATGAGGTTGACGCGATGAATCCTAGAAATAAAAAAATCTGACTTATTTTGATGGAACGACGATGTTTTATGTTCTCTCTCTACGATGTCATTTATATCACTAACTTTTTTATCTATAGTATATTTTCGAGAAGCCAAGTTAGATATATTTAGTCTGAATTTCAAATCGTGATAAAATCACTAAAGTAATTAAGTTTATGTATTTTGTAATATTTTTTAAAGTTTGTGGAAAAAAAACAAAATGACCTCAAAGTGAGTATATTTATGCGTCAATAATCATATTATTTTTCATCATTATGTTTATACGACCATTTCGTGATGAAATCGACAATTAAATCGATTTACTTATCTACAATTGATATCTGTATCTCTGCTTGTTATATGTTGATGTTGTGAATTTATTCGAAATCAATGTTGAGTAGTCATATTATTTTCAGTTCAAGTACGAGGTTCTACGAGTAGATTATTAATCATTTAAAAAACATTATTGACATATTTGAGTAAATTACCACTTCTGTTACTAGTTTCGTCATTTTGTTATTGTGATACATTCAGTTCAACGATATAAGCTCGCAAATATATTGTGTGTGTGTTGACCTAGTGGTAGAGTGGTTAATACCCGATGCCAAAGGTTTCATGTTCGAGTCCATCGTGACCCAGCCTTTAAAATTTATGTATTAAATTACCAAAAAATAAAAATAAAATATTGTAATTATGTGGTATACCTAACGTATGCACCAAAGTATGCATTTTAATTATAACAAATAAAAATAAAAATCTTAAATTATTAAAAAACACTGACCGGATCTAACCTAGTTTGACTATGTTTGACGAACAGTCTGAATTTTCATATGTTTTAGTTAAAAAAAATAGTTCGTATGATAATTTAGATAATTTATGATTTAATCTAATAAAAATTAATTAGTATTTAAATTTAAAGGAATATTTACACGTGCAGCAATCTCTTTTACCGAAGCAGAAGATGAAATGAAATATATAATTAGTTAGATTCATTGACCTGTAATTAATTCTGCATTTATGGGAGCTGTAATTATATGATCAATTCATTTTAAAAATTGAAATATAACTGGAGCAAATCACCATTAAGAATTAATTACTTCAACTAATCCAAATAGCTGTGACCTTTGTCGGTGGGCTTAATCACACTCGCTGTCCTATTCGCCTATAGCAACGTTTTAAATTATTTTCCATTATATACGTTTCATTAAATTAATAATAAACAATTGTTATTCTGTAAAATGTCATACATTATTTGCTCTGCTCAAAACAGAAGTCAGTAAATTTAATGCCATTAAGGACTAATAAAATTTATATATTATAGTACTTGTTGAAATTTGAGTATACATAAGCTTAATTTATTTCAAAATTAGGGTTTTGTGCAAATTTTAACTATAAATGATTTTAATTGAGTTAAATTAAGTTCTTATACTTTAATATATGTCAAAATATAGCATTTTTCTATTGCTAAAGAGAGAGCTGAAAATAATATAAATAAAAGTTTGATAGCACACTATTTATAAATGAGGGTTTAAAATTTTAATCTCAAAAAAGTTAAATTGAAAATATAACTACTCACTAATGAAAAAAGAAGACTAAATTGTGAAAATGGGACAATGCTTGGATCTGAAGATACTTTAGTCCACAATAAAATATTTGTGTGTGTGTTTACCAGTGGTAGAGTGGTTGCTAACGCCCGGCGCAAAGCCCCTTGGTTTGAGTCACCGCGACGCAGCCTTTAAAATTTCTGCATTAAATCGACCCAAATATTAATATAATTCAATATGGATAATTTTATGTGAGACTGACACGTTTTATAGGTAAAATTCACAATATTGTTAATAATCCAAAAACATCAGCATAATTATAGAACATGACTCTTATCTTATGTGGCGGTCAATATCGAGGTCTATTTTCATATTTAATGATATATATGTAATTATAAATATATAGCAAAAATATGGGTTTAGATTTAGCACAAAAATTCTTGTATAATCATCTGTAAATATGAATCGACAAAAGTATTATTTATTTTTAAAAAATTATATTTACATTTAAATAAAATATCAATTACTTTTTACTTTGTAATTAAATATATATTTTATATTAAATAAAATATCATTCAGATTGAAAAAGATTAATATCCGGACAATGAATATCCGCATTGAAGATTACTTCTAAATTTAAATATCAACTCATCCCACATAATAATTTGTAAACTATATATATAAATACCAATATAATTATAAATATATTATTGAATATTTGAATCTCGACTCGGCCTCATTTTGCAATCGTCTCGCGCGAATTTTTGTAGTTCAAAATATATAAAGTTAGGGAAAAAAGTAGAGTTGGTGATGCCAACAATGGTCAAGGAATTTTGTCCACCGACACTTTCCCACCCACTACAGCTGTACATTACGCCCACACCACACCCCCAATTTCCCACCATTACTTTTTGAAATATTATCAAAATCCATTTATATAATGCCCAATTTTATATTATATCATTAATACAACTAAATTAATTCGAAGAATATGATGATTTTCCTAAACTTTATTCATTGAGAAAAGACTTTATTAGATATTTAGATCTACAAATATAGTTATAATTATTCGTTTAGTAGTATCATAAAGTTATCAATAATGAGTTTGAAAGTATCTAATTATTGTGTCTAATTTAAAGCCTAATTTGATTCAAACTTAAGATATTCTCCAATAAAAAGTACTCACTCTATCCAGCCAAATTTGTTTCGAATGTTTCATTCAATTTAACTCACTTTTTTTTAGTTCATACTTTACATATAAAATATAAGAAGTCATACTCCTTTACACAATATATATTAACACATAAATAATTATGTCGAAAAAAATAAATAAAATTCAGATACGGACGGAGTATTTATGTATCAAATATCTTATCTCAATTTCCACAAATGTATCAAATATTTATTACAAAATAAAAAAGGAAAAGATTCTTTTCAATTGAATTAAATCCACACCACAATTCCAAAACAAAATAAAATAAATTACACATAAAATATGAGAAAAGAAAAGGAAATCAACAAATTAACGCCAAAAATCCAAGCACCAAACTGAAGCAGAGGGCGGCGACACCGCCGCCGCGGACTCTCTCTCCATTGCTGCTGTTATCCTCATCCGCCGCAGCCATATCTTCGGCGGCAGGTCCAGGGCTGTCGGCATCCTCATCATCAGCCGCCGCGCCCTTGCTCTTGCTCTTCGACTTCGTCGCTGGCTTCGGCGCCGGAGCAGGTGCCGCCGCCTTGAAGAGCTCCTTCGGCAGTAAGACCTCATCGATCTTGAACACCGCCAACGGATCCTCGTCTATCAGAGTCCCGGTGATCGTCGCCGTCACTACCTTCGTCTTCAGCTTAACGTCGTCGCCGTCGTTCTGCACCGTGAAGTCGAACTTCTTCGTCCCCTCCGTCGCAAGAGTGTTCATCAATCCGTTGCTAGATCTCAGCATTCCCAGTGAGCTGTACACGGGCACGCCGTGGTACAACAGCAGCGACGCCTTTCCATCGGCGGTCAGGTTTTTATACCTATTACCAAAGTATAAATATTTCTGGAATAAAAGAAAAATAATTATAAAAATTTAGTCGACTTACAGTGAGACACAGACTGTAAGTCGACTGAATTTAAATCATAGATTTAAGTTTAAAGAGCGAGGAAATATACCTTGGGCGGAAGGCGTCGAGGGCTTCGTCGGAGGGGCAGAAGATGGTGAGGCCACCTCTGACGGAGTCAGAGAAAGTGGATTCGACGCCTTGGGAGACGATCATGTCGGAGAAGGTTTGGCAGCCTTGCTTGGCCATGAGGGAGGTGACGTTTAAGTCGGTGGGGGCGGCGGTGGGGGCCTCGGCCTCTGGGGAGGTGAGGGTGTTGCTGATTTGGATGACGGCGATGTCGTAGGGTAGTTCCTCCAGAGATTTCACGAAGGTGGCCATGGGGCCGCCGTCAGAGTCAGAGTCGACGGGGGAGAAGCCGACCTTGCCGCCCTTCATGTCGGTGATGTTGACGTAGCCGGAGGTGCCGGCGGCTTCGCCGGTGGCCTGGAAGAGGGAGGAGGTGGTGGTGGAGCCCTTGGTGATCTGGTGGAGCTTCTTGGCGCCGAAGTAGTCGGCGAAGATGTGGAGGGAGAGGATGTTCTTGATGGTGGGGAGGGAGTAGTGCTTCGCCAGGAGGTCGTTCATGGCGCCGTTGTCGACGGCGCACACGGTGATGGTGCGCCGCCGGTTGATCTCGCCGGCGAGGTGTGTCACGGTCAGGTAGTGGTTGAATGTGGAGAAGGAGGGGTGCTTGGCCAGCATGTGGGTGATGTTGTGGGCCTCGGCGGTGGCGGCGGAGAGGGCGGCGGCGGCAAGGAGGAGGAGGAAGAAAAGTCTTAGCTCCATTGTGGTTGTGGCCGCTGCTCTCTAGTGTAGTGTGTGTGCTGCGCGTTGTGGTGTGTGTGTGTTTATATATATATTGAGAGAGATTGGATGCATGTGTTATGTGTAGGAGTGTGTAGTAATTAATGGTGATCATATAATATTATACAAATTTTTTGTACAAACAGCGCAACAAATAGAAGTATAATTTGTTATTATAAAAATGATTATTTATATTAAAAAAAATACTCAAATACTATTTACAATGAAGATAAATAATAAAATCTATATATATATATATATATATATATATATATATATATATATATATATATATATATATAACTAGGGGTGAATCGAAACCGAATGAAATTAACATCATCGCGCTTCGTTTCTATTTATTAAGATCGAAAGAATCTCGAGCTTTATTTATCTAATATTTTGAATTTCACGAACTTATTCGAGCTTTAATCGAACCCAAACTAATTTTCTAAATTTAGATATGTGTTTATAATATTGATTATTTTATTTTAAAATAAATTATTTTATTCATAATAACATAATATATTTATTGATTTCTTAGAACAAATAAAAATAGTTAGAGATTTAACACAATAATTACTAATTATAGAAATAAAATAATTATATCTAGTTAATAATTTTATATTTTCAAGAAAATCGCTAATCTAACTTGTTCACTAACTAACGAAATTAATACTATCACGCCAAGTTTCGATTTGTTCACTAACGAGCTTCACTTAAAAGTTAACTCGAACGAACTTTATCGAATGAGTCCGAATAACTCATTTAATAACTTAAATTTCATTTATAATTCTATAAAAACCATCTCAACGGTGATTTAGATGGATTGATGAGTACTATAATTGTGGTAGTTATGCTTTCTTGTTGGTTGTATTGATTGGAAATTGTTTCTATAATGGACTTTTTAATATTAGTAGGTGTGTTAACTTTAGTGTGGTGCTAGGACAGAAGAAAAAATGTTTTCATAAGAATCTTTATTTTTTCAAAATTATTGGATTTTATAAGATACATATTATATAAATATTGTATGCTAAGTTTGTAGATTACGTTTAACTTTTCACCGACTGCAAGTTCATATTTCAATAAATATCATTTAATTCAAAGTCTATAACAATCTTTGCTCCAAAGGTTCAAGTACTGCGTAAATCAATAATTAATTTGAATATAATAAATTTATGGTTAAATAATCAAATATATTTCAAATTACTACCATTTTTTCACTTCTGCCTTCCATTTTGGATTTTGACTATAATAATTACTCATTTTTGAATAATATCCATCATTTTCATAAAATAATTTTATATTAAAAGACCACACTGTTGAGCTGGAGATGGGCCCTAATAATAGTCCAGAGTCCAGACAATTCGATTATAAGGGCTTCGATGGCATTGGACATCTTTGTCTCGCCAAAATCACATTTTATTTTTCCTATTTTGTTTCTTATAATTCGAAAGCACTTTTTTGCATATATATGCATTACTTTCTCTTGACTAGCATTAATAAAATTACATTAATTATGCGTTAGTATAATTAAATTTTCACATTATTTTTTCTTTGAGTTGGGATAGTGAAAATTGAGTATGGAATGAAAGCGTTTCTAGTCATTCAATCTTCATAAAGATAAGAAATACTATAAGATTATAATATTTATGGTAATTTCGAACGTTCTATTAAATATGATGTCTTTACTTAAAAAGATGAAAATATTTATAAAGCACGTTACAATTAATTAACCAAATTTAGAAAAAAGTAGGTAAAAGGAAAAGGTTGAGCCCCAAAAGAAACTAAATTACTAAACTTATTTTAAATCAATTTCATTCCCGCATCATTTATTGTTTAAAAAAAATAGGGAAAATACATAATTCATATCTAATAAATTGACTTTGTGACAATTTTAGTTTAATAAATCAATAATCATGCTTAATAAAATAATTTTGTAACAATTTTAGTCCGTATGTTATTTTTCAATATCGAAAAGAACAATTGACATCGGAAATAACATGTAGCTGTAAGTAATTTCCAACGAAGTTCATGACTTGTGCTTTCTATTTGTCATTCCTTTGTCGATTGTGCTTTTTGGTACTAAAAATTACTTATAGGTTTAAATTGTAACAAAATCAATTCATTAAACTCGCATGAATTATGACTGATTTATTAGACAAAAATTGTTACGGTTAATTTATTAAGTTAAAATTATTTATTTTTCCAAAAATAATTAATATTCCATCCATGCTGTTTTAAGTGGCTCGTTGTTTTTGAACACATAACTTAAGAAATATTATGTTTTATATATAAAGTAGTATAATCTGTAAAATTCGATACACTTTGTATGTAAAAGTAATTCATTTTAAAAATAAACCACTTAAAATAAGATATTCCAAAATAAATACACAAATCATTTAGAACGAGAGGGAAGAATAATATTTTCTAGAAAACAAGTGGTAGTAAATCAATAAATAAAGTTATCTAGAATTAGGTTTCAACTAGCCAATACTTTGCTCACATTTGTTGTGACACATCATCAATATTTCATTTATTTATTTTATTGTTCACGAAAAGAAAAAAACAGAAAGGAAAAAGACACGGTGTCACGTGCAAGGTCACGTTGAATTCCACGTTCAAAACCCACAGTTCTATTGATCTCAAATTCTTAGTTCTACACTCTTCCAGAATCCCAGTTTGTCATTCATACCTTTCATCACGGCAATTCAGACAAAACCAAAGCACTTCTTCCTCAATCTTCAGTCGCTCTTGCAAATTTGTTCACCCTAGATAGGTACCTCTCCTCTCTCTCTAACTCTGTGTGTATGTGCAGCTGTAGCTGCATGTTTGTCTAAATGCATGCATTTGTATTATGAGTGTATTACTAACCACACCTGATTATATATATGTTTGAGGATCAACTATCAAAGTTTTTTCCTTTTATTTTGCAACAATAGCAGAAAAACAGAGAAATGGGCAGCTCAGAATTTTCATGGAAATTGAAGGATCATCCGAAATTGGGTAAGGGGAAAACCGTGGCGGTGGTGGTTTTGGATGGGTGGGGCGAGGCTAATCCTAATCAGTACAACTGCATCCATGTTGCTGACACCCCCACAATGGATTCTCTCAAAAAAGTAATCTTTTTTTTTCCCTATTTTTTTGTAATTCTTCTATTAGGAAGAACTAAGTGTGGCTGAATTTTTCACTGATCTTTTTGGGGGGAAATTTGGTGAAGGGGGCGCCCGAGCGGTGGAGGTTGGTGAAGGCACACGGCACGGCGGTGGGGCTGCCCTCAGATGATGACATGGGCAATAGTGAGGTTGGACACAATGCTCTTGGTGCTGGCCGTATCTACGCACAAGGGTGAGATGTCTATATCATTCTTGATTCTTTTATGTAATTAGTATTAAGCCGATACAGGGAAGTTGATCGTGATAGATGAAGCTTTAGATATTGCTTTATGTAATGCTTTTGAGTTATGTTTCTTGATTATTGAAATTTTCGGCATTGAGCTGATTTATAGGAAAAATGAGCTTCGTGGATGAAGTTTTTGATATTGCTATTATGTAATGGGGTGAGTTATAGTTCTTGATTTCTGCTATTTGCAGCATTGAACTGATTTATAGGAAAATTATGATTCGAAGATGAAGTTTTAAATATAAATATATGTAATGTGGTGAGTCATAGTTCTTGATTTTGCCATTTTTAGCATTGAGCTGATTTATTAGAAAATAGAGCATCGTAGATGAAGTTTTAGATATTGCTATATGTTGTGGAAGTTTCGCAAGGTTCTTGATCGAGGCAATGCAAAATTGTTGATGTGTGGGTGCTTATTGAATTCATTCTTATTCTCTAAAGGTGGATGAGATCCATGTAAAAGTTGAAGTGGCCGGGTTTGATGATATGATTTTATTTGTTTTGTGAAATGAAATTATGACTATTTGTATGTGATAGATTGAAAAATAGATTGAAAATAAGTGGAGTTCAAGTAGATAAGAATAGCTTGTTTTGAGGAGTTTGTGATATGATTATGGAAACAATAAAATGACTAGAACGTTATTAAGTTTGTATCCTCAAAGGAAATGTGCACTCATGTTTGTCCTATTTACCATGTTTCTCGGTGTAGGGCGAAGCTTGTTGATATTGCTCTTGAAACTGGTAAAATCTATGAAGGGGAAGGTTTCAAATACATTAAAGAATCTTTCGAAGATGGAACACTTCACCTCATTGGATTGTTAAGTGACGGAGGCGTCCACTCTAGTTCGACCAGTTGCAGTTGCTGCTTAAGGGTGCTAGTGAGCATGGTGCTAAAAGAATCCGTGTTCACATTCTCACTGATGGGCGTGACGTGTTGGATGGATCCAGCGTCAGCTTTGTTGAAATTCTTGAAAATGATCTAGCAAACCTCCGTAAGAAAGGCGTTGATGCCAAGATTGCATCTGGCGGAGGTCGTATGTATGTCACGATGGATCGTTATGAGGTTAACATGTTTCCTTTTGTTTTTCTTTTCTAACTTCTTATTTGTTTGTTTAGGCTAAGATGAATGATGCAAAAAAAAATCGCTTATGATTATGGTATAACCGTAAACCGAAGAGAAAATCGCAACTTGCGCCTCAAAAGTCTCGGACTAAAACTTGATTAATTCATAAAATCAAAACCTGCCGCACACCTATCTATTAAATACCTATCTACTCTACCAAAATAGAAACCCTAAATACTAAAATTAGAAACATAACACAATAACTAGAATTAAAACTCGAACAGCAATATCTCAGCCCACGAACGTTGGCTCAAGCCCGTCCGTCTTCGTAACCAACAGAGGCCTCGGCCCTCCTCGCCTCCTCCTCCTCGCCGCCGCCACGCTCCTGTTTCTATCAACTCCATCATCCTTCAAACAACCTTGTCCTCAAGGTTGAAGTCCGAAATCGCTCAAACCGACTTTGCTAATCCAAGTAATTTCATCAACCGATCGCCCACCCACTTAACCAACAGCTGTTCCTTATCCTCCCTTTCACGACCATTCCGCCAAGCTAGCACCTCCTCGGCTCAAACACCGCCCCACCGGCAATTCCAAACTCGCCGTAACTCCGCCCACGGATGGTCGCCCACTACTACGCCGTAGTTGCGACACATGAAACACCGGGTACGCGCTCGGCAAGTGGTGGCAAGGACACGACTGGTGGCACGTGGCACGCACGCGCCAACCAAAACGCCCAGAAACTTGGGTGACAGCTTATGCGAGGCCGACGAAAAGCCGAGATTGTCGATCGAGGCCGAACCTTCGTAAACACCTTATCCCCAACCCGGAAGCACCACCTCCCGACGATGTTTGTTAGCTCGCCTAACCATGCTCGCTGTGCCTTCTCCAAATTAATCTTCAGACGCACCATCACGGCATCCCGACTACCTAGAACGCCGGCGCAGCAGCCACCCTACTCACCGGCAAAATCGCGGATGGTGGGAGTGCCGCCCGTACACAATCTCGGGGTAACCCGGCAGCCCGAAAAGCAGATTGTATCAAGATTCGCCCATGGAAGCCACCGTAACCATCGCTCGTTGTTCACAAGTAAACAACGCAAATAGGTCTCCACCACCCGATTCAAGACTTCGTTGACCATCCGCTTCGGATGATAAGCGAATCGAACTTCACCGTGTTCCGTATAACGTGAATAACTCTTTCCAAAAAGCATCGACAAACAAGCGAGTCACGATCGCCGACAATCGACCGCGAATCCCATGCAGCCGCACTACTTCGCAAACACTTCACATCGAACGCGCCGTAATAAAAGCGGTTTAAGTGCTAAAAGTGCCCGTGATTGACAAGCGGTCCACCACCACCGTAACCGACGGTACCCCTTCGACTGGGCAAGGGTGATGAAATCCATAGAGATGTCCTCCCAAATCGATCCGAACGGGCAAGGGCTGAGCAGCTCGGCAGAGACATCGCTTCGATTGCCTTTGCAAACCAAGACCGGGCGATATAACTCGCACTCTGGCGAACATACCTCTCCAATACACATTCGCTAATCTCCTATAGGTGCGATACGCACCGCATGCCCCTGGCCGGTGTATCATGGAATTTCTAACAAAGAGGAATCCACTGAATCGGAGGCCAGACCAAGCGTCCCTTAAAGAACAATCGCCCCTCTCAACTCAAATCCGGTTTACTAGTGGGTTTCGTGTCCAAAGCCCCGCACAATGCCCCGCATAAACTCATCCGTTGTTGTTCTTCCCCACATCGCCCAATCCCAACCACCCGCCACCGATCGCAGCCAACGGCGCCTCCCCTTCGAAAGTGGCATCCGCCGCGCATTCGAGATGCCTGCTTTATATTCAATCACAAAATCGCACCCCAACAATCTCTGCCACCCAAACCGCATACGGCGGCGCTATGCTACCGAGCGAGGAGATGTTTGAGGTCATGGTGATCGTCAGCGCACTACAAACCGCCGTCCAATCGTGTATGGCCGCCAATGTTGTATCGCTAAGGCCAACCCCATCATTTCTCGCCATAGTCGACTTGAGAGAGTGCGGTCACCAAAGACTTGTTGAATACGCTATGGCCCGCCGCCTCGCATGAAAGCATCGCCCGATGCTTGCATTCGACGCATCACACTCCACCACAAATGGCGATCAAACCGAGGCATAGCTAACACGGAGCCTCAATTAACGCTTTCTAAGGCGCTGAACGCCTCGCCTCTAAAGGCCATTCAAACCGAATCGAGCTTTCTTTAAAAGGCCGTGAGCGGGCGAGCAACAAGGCCATACCCCTCACAAACCTCCTATAATACCGTTAGCCCTCAGAATCCCTGACCGCGGACGAACGGCTGCGCCACCCACTACAAAGATCGACTTTGCTCCGTCCATCGCTACCGCCCATGAAATAATATGTCCCAAGTATTCAACCTTGAGACATCCGAATGCACACTTCTTCCTATTAGCTCGAATCGATTCTCCGCCAGATGCGCAAAACCAAACTCAATCGCTTTCGTGGTCCTCCCAAGATCGGCCAGACACCGTAATATCATCAAAACCAATACGAACTTCCGCAAGACGCCGAAACAAGTCATTCATGGCAGATTGAAATGTAATGGGCATTCGTCAACCGCGGCATTACCAGAATTATAATGCCCGCTATGCGCCCTAAACGCCGCCTTATGGATGTCGGGACCAGCCACCGATTTGGTGATAACCGAGCGTAAATCTATTTTGAGAACACAATCATACCGCCAATTCATCCAAAGATCTCGAATCACCGGATCGGATATTTGTCTCGCACCGGACTTATTGAGCTCCCGATAGTCCACACAAAATCTCCAATCGTTATCCTTCTTTTAACTAATAGTACCGGCTCGAAAGGACTCGAACTTGGCCGTATAATGCCCGCCGCAACATGTCTTCTACCAACCGCTCAATCTCATCTTTCGCAAGAGGCAGACCGTAAGGTCGAATCGACACCGGCTTTGCCCCCGGCCAACTCTATCCCGTGGTCCGCTGCTCGACGAGGTAGCCCTCGCTCCTCAAAACCCCGCATGCCGCCCGAGGACATCATCCAACTTCCCACCGTGGCCTCGATAGTTTCGGGTTCGTGGTCAAGAACAATCGCCCAAAATTCAACCTCGCCGGTCTTGATCAGTGCCAAGGCTCACCAAGTTTCACACATTGCCGGATCCCCTTAACTCCACTCGATCCCCATTCCACTCAAAATTCATAGTCAAAGTCTCCCAATTGTGCGAACTTCTCCCAACGTGGCAAGCCACGCAACTCCTGTAATTATATCAACGCCACCCAAGGCAAACACATAACACCGCTTAATACCACATCCCGCAACGAGATAGGTAGTTGTCGCATACTCCTTCCGATTTCGCCGATGTCCGCCCCCAACCGCACTCGAACCGCCTGCCTTATCCGGTTTCACCGTAGTATGGAAACCAAAGATGAAGAAATAAAGTTGTGGCTACCCACTATCGATCAAGATTGTCACCGACACCCTTCCACCACGCCCGCAGCCTCATAGTACGAGGGCTGAATATTCCAGCCATAGAATAGACTGGAAAATCTCCACCTTCTTCTTCTGAACCCCCGATCCTCCCGAACTTCCTCCCGTCCCGTAACCTCGCAATACTCATACTGCTGAGATCCAACCTCGCCCTCCCTCGCCTACCATCACCTCAATTGCTTGAAAGGCGGTCATGTCCGGGTGTAAAGGGCTTCTTACACCTAAAACACAATCCTTTCGCCCTAAGATCCTCTAACACTTTTGGCGTAAGCCGAGTGAACCGGGAACGGGCAGTGGACTGCCCGGACAGCCTTGAATTTGTCCCCAGGATCGCCTGCCGCCTTAGAAAAATGCCGCCGACCCCGATAGTGCCGCTCGCCGCTGCAGTCCTCCTCTAGCGGCCTCGAAAATTTCGAACGCATCCCCAACCATCAAGGTCAGACTCGCCCTCCATTCGAAAGCGATGATTATCTCGATATCCTCGCTAACTCCATTGCCGCTCCAAATCATTCGCGGCAACCGTAATGAGCCCCGAATCGGACCCTTCAACCCGCTCATAAATACCCCAAATAATGTGCATCCGATGCCCCGAACCCGACTCGCCAATTGACAAACAACGATATGTAATCCTCCACGCCTCGTTGCTCGACCCCGACAGCCGTCAACTCGCCGCCTTAAAGCGGGTGTCAAACCGTATACCATCGCTGGGTGAACTCATCCCACGACATTTCGCTTCCTCGTTCTCAACCACGCCAACCAATACAAGGCAGTTCGCCCATGGCAACCACGGCTGCTGCGATCTTCCTTTCGTATGGAGTACCATGTATCTCGAATTGCTGTCAGCCCTTGCTATCCATCCAATCGGGTCTTCCTTCAAACGCCGGCAACGGTGATCACCTTATGCCCTCTCGCGCCTGGTCGTCCGCGGATGGAGTCTCCGTGTCTCCACGCGAACCGATCCTCAATTGGGCGAATGCTCCTCCGCCGATGACCGCAGATCACCTTCGACACCAAAAATAGCTAAGGACTCGCGATCTCAGCCAAGCCCGTCCCTGCCTCGAACCAACAGAGGCCTCGGCGCGCCGCCACGCCTGCCTGCTCTGGTCCAGTTTTTCGTCATCTCGCCTGATCGGCCTCCAGTTTATCCATTCGGTCGCCGTTAGATCTCGCTATTCCGGCGGAACGGATCCGCAGGTCGGACCAATTGGTATAACCAGAAACTGAAAGAGAAAACTGCAACTTGCGCTCCCCAAAAGTCTCAGACTAAAACTTGATTAATTCATAAAATCAAAACCGCGACACCTATCTATTAAATACCTATCTACTCTTACCAAAAATAGAAACCCTAAATACTAAAATTAGAAACATAACACAATAACTAGAATTAAAACTCGAACAGCAATATTCAGCCCACGAACAGTGGCTCAAGCCCGCCCCTGCCTCGTAAACCAACAGAGGCCTCGGCTCCTCCTCAGCCTCCTCCTCGACGTCGCCACGCCCCTGCTCCTGTTCTCTATCAGATTAGTACTCATGTAGAGGAATTTTTTTAGGCAAAGACTTGTGCATCCATTCAATTAGGGTTCACTAGTCCCCCATTAGGGTTCAGTAATATCAAATTAGGGTTATTAATCCCCAATTAGGGGCGGATGTACTGAGCATCCAGATGCACCCAAGACCACTTCATTTTTAAGTCTTTCAGAAGCATCTTCTTCCTTCATATTGAGGAAATCTGTCAATGACCTCGAATTTCGTTTTAAATGTATTTCTCTGTTTTAGCACAAGTTTTCTTTTTACTAAGTTCCTCTACAACACTGCATTCCTACAATTTGCAGAACGATTGGGACGTCGTGAAAAGAGGTTGGGATGCTCAGGTGCTTGGAGAAGCACCACACAAGTTCAAGAGTGCTATTGAAGCTGTGAAGAATCTAAGGGAGGCTCCTGGTGCAAATGATCAATTCTTACCTCCTTTTGTTATTGTCGACGACAACGAGAAGGCTGTTGGGCCCATTGTTGATGGGGATGCCGCTGTAACCTTCAACTTTAGGGCCGATCGCATGGTCATGTTGGCGAAGGCGCTTGAGTATGAGAACTTTGATAAATTTGACCGAGTTAGATTTCCTAAAATACGTTATGCTGGGATGCTTCAATATGACGGTGAATTGAAGCTTCCAAGTCATTTTCTTGTTTCTCCTCCGGAGATTGAAAGGACATCTGAGAATATTTGGTGCACAACGGTGTCCGTACTTTTGCTTGTAGGTAAGTTGTCAGCTGCTTGTTTTAAACGCCTATTTAGTTTTACCTTTGAGTTTTTGCTAATTTTGGTGACTAATATGATTGTTGAGATTTTAATTTCGATTATATGACTTAGTGATGTGCTCTGGTTTTCAACAGCGAAACTGTTAAATTTGGTCACGTCACATTTTTCTGAATGGGAACCGTCCGGATGCTTTAACCCGGAGATGGAAGAATATGTTGAAATTCCAAGCGATATTGGCATTAGCTTTAATGCCAAGCCGAAGATGAAGGCCTTGGAGATTGCTGAGAAAGCAAGGGATGCTATCCTTAGCCGCAAATTTGATCAGGTGATTATCAAGCCTCATTCTTTGTGATTGATAACCGAGGTATACTATTTCGAAGTAGGAAGCTTTTTTGTTTTGACGAGGCCTGCTTACTCTGAAGGTGCGTGTCAACCTCCCTAACGGTGACATGGTCGGACATACGGGTGATGTTCAGGCAACAATTGTAGCTTGCAAGGCTGCTGATGAAGCTGTGAAGGTAATAAGAGATGTTTATAACATTTTCCTTGATTCTTGTAAATGGCGCTTGTCTAGTGATAATCCTCTGATGATTTGTGACTCGTCATTTTGAAACATGATGATCTTGTTAATCAGATTGTTAACCGATTGGGATGATTTTGTTGATTGTGTTTGTTTCGTGTGTAGATGATTCTTGATGCAATTGAGCAAGTCGGTGGAATATACGTTGTGACTGCTGATCATGGGAATGCCGAGGATATGGTGAAGAGAAACAAGAAAGGTGAACCTCTTCTTGACAAGGATGGCAACGTTCAAATACTTACCTCACACACTCTACAACCCGTAAGTAATTAATTTCTCGCGCTTCTAGCTTCTACATGCGGCATTTGTTTCAAGCCGGATTCTTCAATCATTGTGCAACATCTCCTATTGGTAAAATTGTGCATGCGTAGTGTGTGTGTGTTGGCCTAGTGGTAGAGTGGTTAATGTCCGAGGCCAAAGGTCTCGGGTTCGAATCCACCGTGACGCAGCCTTTAAAATTTCTGTATTACATTACTAAAAAAAAAATTGTGCATGCGTAGTGTGCGTGTGTTGGCTTAGTGGTAGAGTGGTTAATGCCCGATGCCAAAGGTCTTGGGTTCGAATCCACCGTGACGCGGTTTTTAAATTTCTGTATTAAATGACCAAAAAAATAAAAAAAATTGTGCATGCGTAGAAAATTATCAATAATTTCCATGAGCAAAATTTTGTAGATTTTTTGATTTTCCTTGACATGTGATGACATGAAAATTATCAATAATTTCCATAGATGCAACGAGAGATGTTGCATAAGTATGTAGTAGAAGACATGGCCCGTCACTTTTGACTCCTATATATACATAGGTATGGAAGTGAGGTCCTAATTTTTTCGGGGGCTTGAGACGGAGGTGGCTGCCTCGATGGCCTCATGGAATATCGGGCTGTGTATTGTAGTCGCCTATAATGATCTTTTATGACCACCTTGTCCAGGTTCCTATTGCCATAGGGGGACGGGGGTTGGCACCGGGCGTGAGATTCCGCCAAGACCTTCCCGTTGCTGGTCTGGCCAACGTTGCAGCAACCGTGATGAACCTACACGGTTTTGAGGCACCAAGCGATTACGAGCCAACTCTCATCGAGGTCGTGGACCATTAGAGCCATCCAGGCGTGCTTCACAAATTTTCACTAGTGAAAGTGCTGTATGCGACATGGTGCACCGTTTTCAATAAAGCTATAATATTATGCAACTTAATCTTGTTATGATTTTACAATAAATCAATGCTATAAGTAGAATATGGTAGAGAATAAGGTTCTTTTTTGCAACTTCTTGTATTGAGACTTGAGAGGATTCAATATCTGGTTGGATATTTCATTTTCTTTGCGGTTTCTGCTTATTGAGCCCTCAACCAAGTTTATGGCTATTTAATGAGTGATTGATGCTTTTCAAATACTATTTTTTTGCGATGTGTTTTAATTATATAGACTTATTTAATATCCATCCCTCCTATCCAAGATGATATGTATTTTTTTTTGGATCGTTCAATTTAAGATGATCTGTTTTCTTTTTAAGAAATAATTATTTTTTAAAAATTGTGGGATCATCTATTTTTATCATTTTAATCATTTTATATCATTCTCTTAAATAACTGTACCTTGATATGGGCCGGCCTGAGTGGGATGGGGGGAGTATATGAAAAATCTAAATAAAAGGATAAGGTCCACTAGACGTATAGATTAGAGTATTTGACGCAGTTTGATATTTTTATCAAGTGAACTCATAGAATTCTTATATAATACACAAATAATAAAGGTGGTCTCCTGTGCGACGCAGTTTGATATTTTTATCAAGTGAACTCATAGAAATCTTACGCAGTTTGATATTTTTATCAAGTGAATTCATAGAAATCTTATATAATACACAAATAATAAGGGTGGTCTCATGTGCGACGCAATTTGATATTTTTATCAAGTGAATTCATAGAAATCTTACATAATACACAAATAATAAGGGTGGTCTCCTGTGCGTCGCACGTACAATGAGACCATCAATTAATCTTTTTTTATTTATTTATTATTAAATTAATTATAATTAAAATTAATTAATTTAATAACTTTTAATTATAAATTAACAAATAATAATATTGAATTAATAAAATTTAATCATGAATTAATAAATTTTAGTTTCAATTAATAAAATTTAATTGGAATTAATTAGAGAATTAGTAAACATTAATCGTGAATTAATAAATCTTAATTTTGAATTAATAATTTAATTGGAATTAATAAACCCTAATTGTGAATTAATAAATCCTAATGAATTAATAAATTATAATGTGAATAATAATCACTAATTTTGAATTAATAAATCCTAATTATGAATTAATAAACTCTAATTATAAATTAATAAACCCTAATTATGAATAATAAATCATAATTTTGAATTAGTAAACTTTATCAATTTCGTTGTATTCTCTGTTTTAGCACAAGTTTTCTTTTTACTAAGTTCCTCTACAACACTGCATTCCTACAATTTGCAGAACGATTGGGACGTCGTGAAAGAGGTTGGGATGCTCAGGTGCTTGGAGAAGCACCACACAAGTTCAAGAGTGCTATTGAAGCTGTGAAGAAGCTAAGGAGGCGCCTGGTGCAAACGATCAATTCTTACCTCCATTTGTTATTGTTGACGACAACGAGAAGGCTGTTGGGCCCATTGTTGACGGGGATGCCGTTGTAACCTTCAACTTTAGGGCTGATCGCATGGTCATGTTGGCTAAGGCGCTCGAGTATGAGAACTTTGATAAATTTGACCGAGTTAGATTTCCTAAAATACGTTATGCTGGGATGCTTCAATACGACGGTGAATTGAAACTTCCGAGTCATTTTCTTGTTTCTCCTCCGGAGATTGAAAGGACATCTGGAGAATATTTGGTGCACAACGGTGTCCGTACTTTTGCTTGTAGGTAAGTTGTCAGCTCGTTTGTTTTTAAACGCCTATTTAGTTTTACCTTTTGAGTTTTTGCTAATTTTGGTGACTAATATGATAGTTGAGATTTTAATTTCGATTATATGATTTAGTGATGTGCCCTGGTTTTCAACAGTGAAACTGTTAAATTTGGTCACGTCACATTTTTCTGGAATGGGAACCGGTCCGGATGCTTTAACCCGGAGATGGAAGAATATGTTGAAATTCCAAGCGATATTGGCATTAGCTTTAATGCCAAGCCGAAGATGAAGGCCTTGGAGATTGCTGAGAAAGCAAGGGATGCTATCCTTAGCCGCAAATTTGATCAGGTGATTTTCAAGCCTCGTTCTTTGTGATTGATAACCGAGGTATACTATTTCGAAGTAGGAAGCTTTTTTGTTTTGACGAGGCCTGCTTACTCTGAAGGTGCGTGTCAACCTCCCTAACGGTGACATGGTCGGACATACGGGTGATGTTCAGGCAACAATTGTAGCTTGCAAGGCTGCTGATGAAGCTGTGAAGGTAATAAGAGATGTTTATAACATTTTCCTTGATTCTTGTATATGGCGCATGTCTAGTGATAATCCTCTGATGATTTTTGACTCGTCGTTTTGAAACATGATGATCTTGTTAATCGGATTGTTAACTGATTGGGATGATTTTATTGATTGTGTTTGGTTTGTGTGTAGACGATTATTGATGCAATTGAGCAAGTCGGTGGAATCTACGTTGTGACTGCTGATCACGGAAATGCTGAGGATATGGTGAAGAGAAACAAGAAAGGCGAACCTCTTCTTGACAAGGATGGCAACGTTCAAATACTTACCTCACACACTCTACAACCAGTAAGTAATTAATTTATCGCGTTTCTAGCTTCTACATGCGGCATTTGGTTCAAGCCGGGTTCTTCAATCATTTTGCAAGATCTCCTATTGGTAAAATTGTGCATGCGTAGAAAATTAGCAATAATTTCCATGAGCAAAATTTTGTAGATTTTTTTATTTTCCTTGACATGTGATGATTGTCCATAGATGCAACGAGAGATGTTGCATAATCATGTAGTAGAAGACATGGCCCGTCACTTTTGACAAGTGAGGTCCTAATCTTTTCGGGGGCTTGAGACGGAGGTGGCTGCCTCGATGGCCTCATGGAATATCGGGATGTGTATTGTAGTCGCCTATAATGATCTTTTATGACCACCTTGTCCAGGTTCCTATTGCCATCGGGGGACGGGGGTTGGCACCGGGCATGAGATTCCGCCAAGACCTTCCCGTTGCTGGTCTGGCCAACGTTGCAGCAACCGTGATGAACCTACATGGTTTTGAGGCACCAAGCGATTACGAGCCAACTCTCATCGAGGTCGTGGACCATTAGAGCCATCCAGGCGTGCTTCACAAATTTTCACTAGTGAACATGGTGCACCGTTTTCAATTAAGCCATGATATTATGCAACTTAATCTTGTTATGATTTTACAATAAATCAATGCTATAAGTAAAACATGGTAGAAAATAAGGTTCTTTTTTGCAACTTCTTGTATTGAGACATGAGAGGATTCAATATTTGGCTGGATATTTCATTTTCTTTGCGGTTTCTGCTTATTGAGCCCTCAACCAACTCGTAGTTTATGGCTATTGAATGAGAGAGATTGATGCTTTTCAAATGCTATAAATTAATAAATCATAATTATGAATTAATAAATTTTAATTTTGAATTATTAAATGAAAAATTAATAAATTTAATAATAAATTAATAAAATATAATTATTCTTATTCATTATAATTAATATATAATTATTTTAATAAAAAAATAAGGATGAGTTTACAGTGAGGCCAAGTTTATCCTAATTTTTGTCCAAATAATATTATGTTTTATCAGATTTAATATTTACAAAATTCTAGAATGGAGGCCCAAGAATGGGGCCTTCGACCTAGCCCAAGTGACCCATCAGGCCATGAAGCTCCGCAGCCCAACTCATTATTTTTATTCTACTTTTTTTTAAATTAATCTTAAAAAGAATAAATAAAAACGTGTTTGAACAAATTTTCTGAGAAACGAACACCACGACAGTCTTCAGCACACACCAGAATCGCCACACAACAGTAGGCCGCCGCTAAAAAAAAAAAAAAAAAAAAAACAGTAGGCCGCCGCTGCCGTCGCGATATTCCCACGCTCTTTGAGGTGGTCGGGTTAAGGAGGAGTTGAGGTGAAGGGACGGGGTCGATTGTCTGTTTTTTGACTAGAGAGATTATCAGACGAGAAAGCGTGGACATTTATACTGTTTGCTGGAGTCAAACGGCGTCGTTCTAGGGCTGTAGACAGTTCGATACCTATTCTTTTTGCTCGATACCGATACCTTCTCCACTCTGACTGTTTGTTTGAGATGAAAAAATGGCAGTGCAACAGATTATTCTCAAAGTTGCAGCCTCACGCTACTACGGTGCCGGTTGCAGGACATTGTCTACCAATTTCTCCTCTAAAATCCCCTACTCTCCTGCTTTCTCAGGTACTGCTTTCGTGAACTCTTGATTATAATGTGGTGAAAAAAGATAAATGAAAAAACTGTTCTCCCCTCCCTCAATTCGAGAAATAAATAAGTCTTGTGCATCTTTATTTTGCAGTTTGCTCATGCCCTTGAATCCCACTGCTAATTTTTGTGTCTCACTTCACAAAAATTCCTGCTGATTCCATCTCCTTGTATCGGCAACAGAATCATCGCCTGAACAAAATTATTATAAATCATTAACCCTAGAGTTGCAGCCGTAACCAGAAGCCACAAGAGAAATGGACTTCATGGCAGAGTGGAAATCGCTTTGGCCCATAGCCTCCACCTTCGCTGCACCGTTGCTCATCCCAAATAAAGATCCCAAAGTACCATTAGGTCCGCTAACGTTCACCCCGAGCCCGAGCTTCTCCACCACTATCCTTCAATCTCCCTCTCTATCACCCTGCATTCCCCCACCATATCCACAGCTCACGCTTTCTAGGTTCCTCCAAGATCATAGTGCTATTCCTTCCTCCGCCACTTCTATTTCCTCTTTTATAGGGCCCCAGCAGCCCAATTTCTCTTCCGAGTATCACGGCTTCAACTCTCTTCAATTGCTTCAGATTCCAGACAAAAACCTAGTTATTGCGTTTTTCCCAGCGGGGGAGAATTCTGATCGTGTGGGATTTTCTTTGTTTTCCGTGAAAGATGGGATTTTGGAGGTTCAATCGATAAGGCGGAATTTATTCCATGTAGTGGAAGAAGGTAATGTGAATTGTCAACGAATCACATGCTTGTTGGTGAACCCATTTGATGATTTTTGTTGCAATAGTGTTGTAACTGCAGTTGGGTTTGTAATGGCTTGCACGAAGTATTCTGTTAATTGGTATAGGGTCAGAATTACCAATCTAGATAAGCAAAATGAAAATTCTGTTTGTGTAGATTATTTGGGTTCTGCAAATGCCAAGATGTTAATGGGAAAGTTGGTCGAAAGTGCTTGTTGGAGTCCACATATGAATGAAGAGTGCTTAGTTTTGTTGGAGAGTGGTGATTTAGTACTATTTGATGTTAATCACTCTTCTGGGAAAAAGGCTAATTCAATGTGTTCTGTTTGGGGACATAATAGTTTTGTTAGTAAAAAGGTGCAAGTTCCGTTGAACGATAAGTTGGGATTGAAGGAGGAAAGTGGCTCTAAAGGTCAGCAGTGGTTTGGATGTGATTTTAGTTGGCATCCAAGGATTTTTATTGTTTGTCATCGCAATGAGATACTCTTGGTTGATTTAAGGTCTGCTGGTGAATGCCATGTCTCTTGTTTGCTGAAGCTTGAAATGTTGCATTTAAGGAAAAATGATGGATTTTGCTCACTCTCGAGGGCGGGCTCTGATGGTTTCCACTTCATTGTGGCAACAAGATCCATGCTTCTTCTTTGTGATGTGCGGAAACCATTGATACCAGTGTTGAGGTGGGAGCATTCTGTACAAAATCCACGGTACATGACTGTGTTTAGATTGTCAGAGTTGAGAGCAAATGCAGAAGATGCAAAATACAAGCTGGCTTCAAAATCGGGCTCATGTGTGATTTTGGGATCGTTTTGGGACAACAATTTCAGTCTTTTTTGTTATGGTCCTGATGATAAAAGAAATGAATCAGTCAATTTTGGAATCTCTAAATTCTGCAACTCTTATTATTCATGGGGATTCCCCTCGGAGATTCCATTGTCGCCGGGGTCTGATTGTACATGTGGTAGTTGCCTTGTAAGAGAGGAGTTCTGGAAATCCTCCCTCCCAGTTTGGACTAACTGGAGGCATAAAAAGGAGTTGCTTTTGGGGTTTGGCATTCTCAAACCAGACCTTTCTGCAAAGTTGTCCTCCTTTGGCAGTTTTGGTGGTTTTACGCTGATTAGGCTAACCTCATCGGGGAAGCTAGAAGCACAGACCTACCTCGCAGCATGGGGATCGGATAAGGTTTTGGAAGCAAGTCACAAGAGGAAGAGCATTCAGTTGGAGGATATTCAATTATATGATCACAACCATTCAGAATACGACGGGGTTAAGAAATTCCAGCACCTGAAATTGGAGTTTCTTAATGCATACTTGAAGGATAAGCTAGCAAAATTAATTTCCGAAAGAAGAGAGAAGATAAGAGAGTGTGATGGAACTGCCCAACAAAAGTATGCTGGTAAGGCCAAGTTTATTTTCCATCAAGAAAAATGTCATAGGCTGAATGACTTCTGGCTTACAAGAATGAAATCCTCTTTAACGTCTTTGGCTGTATTGAATGATATCACATGGCCGACTAGCATACATGAGATTGCTTTAAGGAGTGCATATGCAGCTCTGCCCCCAACCCTATTGCAATTGGCTTTCTCCACCTACTCGGATTTTGATAAGGATTCTGAGCACCAAAAGGAACCTCTTGAGTTCCTGGACATTCCTGACCAGCTCCAAGCCCCGCCTTTTCCTTTTAGAAAGCCATCATATCGTAGCAATAAATGGTCTACCAAAGTCCAGCCATCTGATGCAATTGTAGGTCCCGTTCTTCCAATTCATTTTTTGAAAACTCTTCACGATCTTTTTGTTGATGAACTTAAAGAGGAACGACAGCTCAACCGTGAAGAATCAGAAGCTTTTTCAGCTCATTCTCAATTCAAAATTTTATGTGATAAGGTTGTGGAGGTTGTTCAGGAACACATCTCTGGTTCTGATGTCAAACCTCAGGATGATTTTGTTTCTCTTGCAGATGATACAGAAGATATGAGCTATCAGATCCCGAAACTAAATTTGTCTTGTCATAATCCATCTGCATTCCTGCAAAGTCCGTTAATAACGGGCATCCGGAAACCTGGATATCAGAATAACACATTTTCAACCCATGTTTTTGGGAGAAGCCAAGAACTTGCATCTGATCTTAGTGAAGAGATGGTAGGGAAAGAGCTACTTGATGTGGGTTGCCCAATAGAACTGAATTTTGATGATGATGCCATTGATTTTGGGTCAATGGAATTGGAAATGTTCCGAACTTTGAAGAAACAAGACTTAGAATTTCAGAGAAGTTTTAAGCCGTATCAAGATTATATTGTTGAAGGGGGTGAGCTGAAATGAGAATAATGCTATGTATCTGTATCGTTTGTTAGATGTCAATACATGTCCTTCTATGCCACCGTGAATATACATAATGATGTGCTGCTTCTGGAATAAGTTTGCTAGTTTAGTGCGATTGGCTGAGGAACTTCCCAACAGGTAAAGTAGTTTCGTTACACCAGTTGAGTTGATATTTTATTAGATTACTCATCTAAGTCTTTCAACACAGTACACCTCTGACGGTTGCAGTCATCTGGTAATTATTATCCTGGTGCTTACGAGGATGAAGACACCAAGCGCATCTGTGATATATGTGCAGCCATTTTAATTTTCCTTGAAGGAATCAGGAATTCATATTTCACCAAGCTGGAAAGTACAGAGTGCAGACTGGAAAATGAAAGGTCTTGCAGTCAGCATCGAAATCGCAAAGAATCAGGTATACTAGGTTGCATGTGCATCTAACCATCAAAACACTAGGAGATCTAACAATAGTTTGTTATTCTAGTGAAAATATTACCCATGTTTTTCCCTCCTGATTTGATGGGTCAATTTGTTATACTCTCAGGTCTATATCCTTCGTGGAAACTTGACTGAACCTGATTTTCCAATGAGTAATTTGGTTAAATTAGTGGAAGAAACGTTTGGGAACAGCCGGCAAAGTCTTTGATGTTGCAAAAAGCAAAGATTGAATGTATACCCGGGAAGAATTGTTGAAGCTCTTAGCAAATGAAGATCTGTGAAGCAGATGGTTTTAGATGTATCAACTTTCTTCTCTCATGTTTCATTCAACTAGAGAACATAGGAAAATTCTTCGCACTAGTATTACTTGTTTCTTGTGAAAATCATAAGACATTCCTCAAAACGAAGTTAGGCAGAACTGTAGTTCCCATTTGGCCTTAATCTCTCTCTCCCTCTCTCTCAGAGCTGGTTTGCTTGCATTAAATACTTGTTACTGCTTCACAGGCTTTCACTGGTTCGATTGTTGAGCATGCTCATTACATCGGACGGAATACCAAAAACCAGCATGATGGGGTGGTGCTAAAACGGCGAATTTTATATGGTAAAAAAATCAGCCAAGGCTCTTTCTCGTATTGCTATGCTCAAAGCCCGTTTCGAGGTTTAAAATGCAGAGGAAATAGTGAGGAATTTTGGTTTTCTGCAGCTTTATAAAATTAAGATGAAACCTTGAAATATCCTACGTTTCAACCTTTCTTGAATAGGTAACATATAAAATTAACTCAAATAATTCGGTTTTATGAGCACAGGTAAATCAAATTAGATGCTTTATTATGCACGTTTTTCCATCTCTCCTTAAGCAACGCTGAACGAATTTGCTGCGTTCCACCGCTTGTTGCCGGCTTGCGCTTTGCAGATGTACAGCTTGCCATCCTTCACGGTGGCGCTGATCAGCTGGTGTTTGCCACCTTCGTCGCCGTCGGCTGTCCTCGTCAGCACCGACAAGAAGTAGTGCTGTTTTCCGTCGACCGTCGGAGTCGACGTCTCTAATATGTTTGCAGTTGCAACCGTGCCGGAATCAAATCCACCCTGCAATTTTGTTAGGACGAATTTTTAGTCATGGGATGAACAGAGTACTTATTATGATTTCTTATATTATTGTATTGCATTTAGAGAAATCGGAGCGACGATTGTTATAACAAATGTTTACCTCTGAATCTGTTTTACCAGAGTAGGCCTGTTTTCCTAGAAGATAGTCCACCTGGAAAATTAAGGTATACAATGCTCATTTGTTAGGATATTACTCCATAACTACAAAAATTTAAAAGACTTGAGCAGTTGCATTGTTTAATTTTAATAAAATTCCCTCAAAGTCTATAAAAATCATATTCAAAGATACCTGAGAGAGAAAATTCTCAGGGGAGCCGAAATCGGTAATGGATTTCTTGTCTGTGGGGGTGACGGTGACGACAAGGTTGCTCTCGGCGTCGAAGTTGTCTTCAAATCTGACCACCTGGCCGGGATACTCGACCTCGCCGCTAGGGTTCCATTTCGCAGGGACTTGGAGCTTGAATCCATCTCCACTGTATGGCCTGAAATCTGTGTTTGTTTTTGGCTTTCCAAAAATGTTGGCTGCAATTAAAAAAAAATTGAGTTTTTTTAACAGTAGACATGGCAGCAATCTATAAATTAAATACATGCATGCATGATCTCTTATGTGTGATTATCATCTTGAATATCAGATCTCCACTCCTAGCGTTGCATTGAAACAGAGGAAAATAATATTACATCTTTTCAGTTACGATCGTCATACTAATCAAAGTTAAATGCAGTACATATTATTTATTTATTTTTCGAAGGAAAGTACCAGTTTGTCCGTAAGCAGCATCAGCAGGTGAGACTTTGGAGCCAACAGCAGCAGCACCAATCAAGAAAGTGAGGGCCAATCTCCGGGACAGGACGGTGGAGCCGTTTTCCTGCGCTGTCGCCTCCTTCTGGGCCCGGCAGATCAGCCGGTTAGGCTTCGACGGGGCGCGTAGCTTCGAGAAGAAGTTCTTGCTGCTGCAGCAAAGCTAGAGCAATGCAAGAAGCAAGCAGTCGATGATGAGGCCATTTTCCAATCAGCAATCACCCTTAATTTTTTCTTGAAGTTTCTTGATGTGAGAGGTTGATGGAATATGTTGGAGTGGTGGCACTGTGTGTTGTGTGTGTGTTTTGGGGTGTTTTATTGTGCAGAGAAAAGTCTAGAGTGTTATGCTGATGTGGCAAATGAGTTCTAGAGAATTGTATGTGTGATGGAGGATAAGGTTGTGCAGATGCTTCAGATTGGTCCCTTTTGAAGATGTATTTGCTTTTTCTTGAAATATTGGTGTGTAATATTCCCTCCTTTCCCATGGCATATTTTATTTTTTACACGAAAATTATGAAGAATTGTGTTTTATATGTAAAATAATATGAATCACGAAATTTAGAATGTTTCATTCATAAATTCACTCGCTCTACCCATCAAACTTCCAAATCTTAATGACAAACGAACCAATTCATGGTTATTGGATAAGTTTTTATTTTGATAGTCAATTTCTACTTATAAATCCACTGTCACTTATAAACCCATTATGGAGCCCATTTATGGTTTTCTATGCAAGTTTGTGGTCCATTTTAAGCCCATATCTAATGTCTTCTATTATTTGATAAACTAAGGGGGTGTTTTGCTAAATTTATTTTAGAGAGCTTATAAGCTCCAAGAGTTTATAAGACATTTTAAGAGCTTATAAGAGGTAATATCTCAAGTGTTTATAAATTATTAAAGTGTTTGGATAATGGATCTTATAAGCTAGAGAAAGTATCGTGAATTAGAGAGAGAAAATCATAATTAGAAAAATAAAATTAACAAGATGTGAAGTTGATAGTATATATGTAGGAAATAACGAACTATAATAAGGTTATTTTGGTAAATTTATGATTGCTTATAAGTTTATGAAAAAATCAGTTAGGGTTGACTAACTTATTTTTAGTGGATTTATATGTTCGTCAGTTTTATTTTCACATTTTATGTTTTGTTTAGGGTTTTATTTTCGCAAACATTTTGAATGTTTTATGTTTGTTTTAAATAATTATAAGTTCAGCCAAACACCTCTAAATCAATTTTGCTGTCCATATTAAATCAATTTCGGGAACATGTCACTTTTTTTTCCCCAAAAAATTTATTAAATTTAATGTTTTCTATTGTTTGACCTTCATTCACAAGTTGGATTTTTTGAGGCCGAATTTATGCCAACTACTCAAGTAATTTTTTATTATTATTTCAAATTCAAAAGTAGAATATTCAACCCTGAATTCAACCAGACCACATTTCTCACATTAGCGTCAAATGCCGACATCTTTGCTTCAAATAAAATCACATATGGGATTGATAAGATATTATTGAAATTCAATACTTATCTTCAAATTATACAATTTATTCAAAATATTAATATAATGAATTACAGACACAACCTTTTCACCTAAACATTGAGTTTTTAGCCTTTTGGGGTAGTTTCATTTCCTACTCAAATTACTCCTAGTAATATATGATCATTAAATGTGATTACATCGGTAAGTAGGAACAAATATATGCTTTAATTAACACAGCAGCTGAGTAGGTGGAGCGGTGGCGTCCACTGCCGCTATACACATAAATCTCTGTGTGTATATGTTTGTATATGTTGAATGGCTGCATGAACTCACGGAGGTTCGAATTTGTGGGCCTGTAAAAAATTCTTGATTCCAATCGGCTCAAAAAGCAATTGACGGCAGTTAGAATCTCACACTTTTCGAAGTTGCGTCGCTTGGCCTTTTGCTGCCATTTACATATAAAAGCAGCTCCCTTTTGTAATCAGGGTTAGTTTTTTCTTGTCTTTTTTAGTCTTTGATCTTCACATTGGGCGTCAGGTAAAAGTTTTTTGGTTTCTTGTATTGGCTGATTCTACTTGCTTTATATGATTATAGGGATTTTTTAAGTATATATCCCTGTTTGTGTAAAGCAATCTATTTGATTTATTGCTGTGGAGAAATTTCTGAGATGGGATTTCTGTTTTGTGAATTTGTTGTTTGAGATATGATTATGTTTTTTTTTGTTATTTAGCTGATGTTCTGTGTGATTCTTGTTTTGGATTTAGTGGGAATTTTCAAACTTGGTTTGATATTGTTCATATTTCTTGGTGGGGTGGTATGTTGAGGGTGGGGTGTAGAGAGCAGGTAGTTGGTACATAGTTTTTGACCCTTTGCAATGAGTAGTTTGTGTTTCTTGCTTTTGTTTGGTTTCATTTCTGTCAACTCTGTATCTAGTTTTCATATTTCTTGAGGTTTGTTTTTGGCATCTTGAATCAATATTGGCTGAATTATGAGTATGGTGAATGAAATTGCAGATTGCTATGCAGAATTTATTTATTCTTGTGCATTTTCTCACCTATGATTTATATCGTGCTTCTGCTGTCTTCAAGTTCCTTAATGTCTCTTTCTTTAGTTTTTTTTTTATATTGTTATTGGGATGATTATTAATCGTGATTAGAGCTGTGTATGCAGTAATCTTGTTGTATTGTTGTTGAACCGTTTCCCTGTTTGCAAGGTTTGTTTTGCATGATTTTTTGTTTTTAGGCTGAATGATTTTATATTGGTATTCAGATAGATTATATATCATATATGCAATCCTTTTTTTAGCTTCCCTTTGTTATCTCTTAATGAATTGATGAATATCTTGATGGACTTGTATGTTAGAAACACGAATCCGTTCATCGATTGCTGATTTGATCCCCTCTGAAAGATCAGTAAGGTCTTGATTTAAGATTGTATGCAAAGAAATCCTGTAAGTCGAGATGTATTTTTTATGCACTAACATTGTTTTTGAACCATTTCTCAGTTTGTCTGTTTTGTTTTGTATGATTTCTAGTTTTTTAGATTGAATGATTATATTGGATCTGTAATGGAATATATGGAACACTTTTGAGCTGCTGTTTGTTAAGTGCTACGGAATTGATGAATTTCTTGATGGACTTGTACTTGTTATGTCTTAAAACACGTATCTGTTCAATAAGTCTTGATTTGAGATTCATTCATGTACGAAGAAATCCAAATTATTGGAAATGATTGCTCGTACTCTTCTTCTTTGATCTCCTCATCAACCGTTAATGACATCAACCGTTAATGATTGCTTATGTGACAGTCTCTCACCGGTTTACTTGTGATTGATTCAGGAAAATGCCCGAGGGTATAACAGCTGAGTCTCTGATGAGCAATATCATGGAAACGTTATCTGATAGCATTTCAAAGAACAAAAAATGTCATTCTTTGAAGAGGAGAAGTCGAATTCTGTAACTTATCAGTTCAACAGATTGTTTGGGCGCGAAAAACCAGTTCACCATCTTTTAGGAGGCGGCAAATGTAGGATTTTCCTAACAGCGCCCATCTTTTATGATAATCGAGTAGCTCCCTCTCACTTCAAGTAACATTGTTTGCTTTTACACACAGCTGCCGACGTGCTCTTATGGAGGAACAAGAAGATCTCAGCTAGCATTCTAACTTCTGCGACGGTTATTTGGGTGCTTTTCGAATGGCTGAATTATAACTTTCTTACACTCGTGAGCTTCGCACTGATTCTCGGGATGCTTGCACAATTCGTCTGGAAAAATGTTTCCGGCATTCTGAATAGGTGATGATTTCTTAATATGTGTCGTTTTCTGCTTTTTTTGGTTGGTGTGACGTTTCTTGTTCCAAAATTGTGGTAACCTTTATGTCTTGACAGGTCCCCGTCCAAGGTGCCTCGTCTCGTTTTGCCTGAGGAAGTCTTTGTGAACATTGGCAAGGTGATAGGATCGGAGGTGAATCATGGTTTGAGATTCTTGCAGGATGTTGCCTGCGGAGGAAACATCAAACAATTTCTAGTGGTAATTTCATTTCTATACGAGTGTCTCGTTTTAGTTTTTTCTTCATTTATTGTTCAGTTTCTTCATGAAGAAGGGGTTCTAATTCCATCTTACGGATTTCTGTAGTTTTCCATAGGGTTAATTGCCGGATTTAACACCACCTTAACGCCACGTGACTTTTCAATATTTTGCAATTTCAATACCAAGTTTTCTGGCTATACCAATCCTACTGTCTACCTCTATACAACTTCCACATTAGCCATCAAATAATAATCCTATTTAGCTTAGTTAAAAGCTTAAGCAGTGGTGAAAATTTCATAATAAAACGAAAAGTTGTGTTTTAATTGCAATGAGTGAAAAATCTTGTGAAAATATATCGAAATGTTGATGCTAATGCAGGCTGTTGCTAGCTTGTGGATTGCTGCCATTATAGGAAGCTGGTGCAATTTCTTGACAGTGTTATACATTGGTAAGCCAATCGTGCTTTTTTCTTATCTATACGTGCCCTCATGTTTTAGATAACGCTGTTGCTGCCCACACATTGACCAACATTTGAGAATTGCCTTCCTAAGGTTTTGTTGCTGCCCACACGTTGCCCATCTTGTACGAAAGATACGATAATCAAGTTGATGCCTTTGTCTACAACGTGCTCGAGCAGCTCCAGCAGTACTCCCGGAAGCTGAACTCCAGCGTCCTCAGCCGAATCCCGAAGGGCAAGGTGGTGAGGACAAAGAAGGTGGATTAGATTTTGAAGCACAAGGCAAGAATTTCTGCTGTGAAGAACATATCTCTATTTCTTGTTACATTTCTTCGATTTTTCATAGGTTTTAATACAAATGTTAAGTTAGAACGTTTGGAATATTATTTGGATTTCTGTAACAAAACAAATGTCCCTTTGTTGGATTGATAAGTTGTTGGATAGTTAAGTGCAAAGAAGCTATATTTACTGTTTTTATTAATGTACACATAATTTTCTCTGTTTTTTTCCCGGAAAATTAATCCCAAAATTCCCCTGTTTTATTCGCTACGACTAACCCTTATTTATATTTCATATTGAGTATTCCTACATGCAAATATTATTATGTTTGTTTTTTAGAAGGATCATGTGAATACATAGTTAAAGCCTAGTTGATATTCCAATTATCCCCAAATAGGCGATAACTGATTACTTTCAAATATATGAATTAACAAAATATTTACGAATCACGTCTAAATTGAAAATATATATAGTTAGAACTGTAAAATACCAATTGGAATTTAGGTTATGATCTTCATACATCCTCACATGATGACAGTCTAACAGGAGACTATCTCATCACTGAATACATTACAAACAATGATAAAAAGTAGGAAAAACACTTACAAACATTGGACAATAATAAGTACATACAATATTACATGAGAACTAATTAAATACATAACCAATATAAAAAAAAGTAGGAAAAACACTTAATTGGACTATAGTTCAGGTACCAAAACTATTTATAAGCAATAGTTGTTCTTTTCTTGTTCTACTATCCACGAGCTTGTCCACCTCTAATTCAGAAAGAAAGATAGCATAATAAATTTAGGAAAAATAAATAACAAATTATACATTCAATTAGCAAATCAGAATAAGCATGGGTTTAATGCAATTTCATTGTCCCTAACTTTTCAAAGTTTTAGCCTTTTTAGCTACATGTATAACCGGGAATTAAGTCTTTGATTTCAAGAAAGCTGAAAAATGTGGCAACTTTAAGGAGGAAAATTTGAGAATGGTTAAGACTATTGAAGTAAAATGTAGTTAATTACCTGTATTTCAGCTTCGTCTCCATTTGGATAGAAATATGGCAGTCCTGACGTAGAACCAATCTCCAGCAGCATCACAGAAGTTGAAGTATGCAATTCTCCATGATTTCTTCAGTATGAGTGAACCAACTACTCCCCAGAATCCAAATATAAAACCAAAGACCATTGATATGCCAACTTCTTGCATAAAAGAGAGGCTGCCGCCTTTCTCATTCATGTTTTCCCCCGGATTAGTGGTGGATGGCCTCAAGCTATCTTCGGGGCACGATGCGAGAGGGGGCCCACAGAGTCCATCATTCCCAGCATAAGAGGATGTATTGAAGCTCTGAAGTTGAGTACTCGTTGGAATTTTTCCAGAAAAACTGTTGTTTGACAAATCAAGAACGGCCAAGTAGTGTAATTGTGCCAAGCTTGTGGGTATTTCCCCATGGAGTTGGTTCTTTGACAGATCAAGGCATTCTAACATCTCCATCTCACCAATATTTGGAATCATATTTCCACTCAAACTATTTCCTGATAGGTTCAACGAAATCAATTCCCTCATATACGAAAATGATTGGGGAATGTTTCCCGTCAATCTATTGCTTGAAAAATCAATGAGTTTGAGAAGCACGAGATTTTTCCTGTATTCTGATTCCTGACCTTTCCATTGAATTGACGAATAATCGTAGTACTCTTTTGGAATGCTATTTGGAAGATCGTCAGTGTAAAAAATTAAGTAAACAAAACGAAAAATAGAGAGATCATATCGTGTGGTCTTCTTCTGAACCAACGCAGAAAAATTGTTGAAGCAATCGGGTATTTTCCCAGACAGGTTGTTTATCGACAAGTCAAGAATTTGAATATCAGTAAGATTGCATATCTCAAGAGGAATACTGCCACACAAATTATTTCTGCCAAGATTAAGAAATCTGATTCTGTACATCTGACCAATCCAAGCGGGTATCTCTCCTGTGAACTCATTCCCTGCAACATCAATCAATTCCAATCTCTGGCAAAATCTCAAAGTCGAAGGCAACTCTCCAGATAAATTATTACCACGCAACTGCAGTGTAAAGAGGTGATGTAAAGAGCCCAAAGAGTGAGGAATGTTACCCGAAAAACTGTTGTAAGCCAAATTGAGAGAGACCAAGTTTGGCATATTCTCCCAACAGTTGGGAACCTCTCCTGCCAACTGATTATTGGATAGGTCAAGGACCCAAGCTCCTCGTACGGAATTTTGCAAACAGATGAAATTGAACCAAACATATTTCTACTCAACTCAATAGCAACAGCATTGGCATAAAATAATGGAATAGGACCCGAGATATTATTGTAACTAAGATCTAAGCCACGGATGGAAGTCGATGAGAGATTAGGAATAGTACCACTAATTTGATTGTGTGAGAGAAATAAGTGTTTTAATAAAGGAGATGTACTCCACAACCACCTTGGGGCTACATCTGTTATACCGGTTCCAGAGAGATCGAGGGTTGAGAAATTCCTTTGCGTTTGGATCCATTTTGGGAAAGACGGGCCCATATTGCATCCTGCTAAATATATTGCCTCCAACTGAAAAGGAGGAGTCCAATCAGGGGCAATATGCATGACCAATGAATTCATGGACAAATCTAGTATCTTTAAGCTATCAAGTTTGATGAAATGGGATTCAGAGACTGTGCCTTCCAAAGAATTATTAGAAAGATCTAGAACTTGAAGCTTGGAGAGTTGGCCAATACTTAGAGGCATGGAGCCTGTGAAGTTATTTCCCCCAAGGGACACTTGTGTCAATGCAGAAAATGCTCTCAGGTCTGGCACCGGACCATTCAGTTGATTACGAGCCAAGTCCAGAATTTCAAGTGATTCCAATATTCCTTTGGCAGATACATTTCCAAATAACTCACCAAGCTGCCCTCTTAAGTAATTATCATAAAGGACTAAGACGCGCAGATGACTCATATTGAACATAGATTTTGGGATCTCACCTTCAAACGTGTTGTTGGAAAGATCAAGATGCTCAATAAGAATGAATCTCTCTAGTTCCTTAGGAATTGGGCGACCTAAAACATTGTTTGACATGTCTAATTTCACTAGACTTGTACTTATGTTAGATAACCAATATAATGAGGAACTAGTGAGGTAATTATATGACAGATCAAGGCTAGAAAGAGACGCAGATGAAGAATTAACAAAAGGTTTGACATCAGCTATGTTACAGTATTCCAAGTGCAATACATGTAGTGAACGAAGACTTAGAATATGCTGCTGCCAGTTGGTATGAGTTAAGTCGATTCCACTCAAATCAAGAAAAGACAACAAAGAGAGAGTTGAAAGCCATTCGAGATTCCGAGTCCTCATAAAGTTAAATGAGAGATCAAGATAGCGCAGGTTGGTAAGGTTCCCTATCTGAGGAGGAACAGTTCCAGAAAAGTTGGAATAGGAGAGTACCAAGTATTGTAATTGTTTCATGGAACCAATGAATTCTGGAATGGGATTGCCTCCGAAATCATTGTAACTGAGGTCAAGATAATTCAAATGATGCAACTCAAGCAAGGAAGAACCAACCTTACCTTGCAATACACCATAATAATCATGAGCATCAAGTCGGAGGGTGGTGACATGGGCATGGCCAGTGGTGTTGCTGCACTCAACACCATACCATTTGCAGCAATCGTCAGCTTGCCATGACGAGAGAATGTCATACTCATCGATGAGGCCATTCTTGAAGCTAAGAAGAGCTTCTCTCTCCCTCTCTACGCATCTCACTTCTGCATCTCCTGAAACAAACACACTGACACAAACAAGAACAAGCACAAGAAATTTGATTACTATTCCTTTTTCAGAAATCATACTCTCTTTATTGATGTATGGAAGTGATCTGTATTTGTGGGATACTCAAACTCTCATCTTCATCAACGCTTTAAATAGCCCAAGACCATGTCTCTTGCTCACGTTGCAAAATGTCACTTTCAAACTAATTGTTTAAAATGATACAATTATGGTTTGATGGATGAGATAGATAAGATTGATAAGATAGAGTATGATGTGATTATTTGGATTATCTAATCTTATGTTTAGATTGATTAATTGTATTGTAGGATAAACTGAAAGGTTATGACTAAAATATAGTACAATACTAAAATTATCCTTATGATATAGTAAAAATACAAAAGTGAGTCAAAGATGACTAAAAATAATTTTGGTGATGATGATTTTGGAATTTTGCATTATGGAATAAAGGAGGATTAAGGTAATAAATTATCACCCAAATGGATGATTGGAGCACGAGCCGAGTTATCAATAAATGATTTATTCGTACAATCAAATATATGATAGAATATGATTGTTCAATCAATCAAGCTAAATACCCCGAAATGAAATCCAACTTACTTCAGCGACTTGCAAGTTACCTTGAAAGAGAAAACAAGAAAATGAAGCGAGCGACTAAGAGGGTGTTTGGCTCAAGAGCTTATAAGATATTTCAAGAGCTTATAAGATATAATGTTAGAAGAGCTTATAAGTTGTCAATAAGTTTGGATAATTGAGCTTATAAGCTAGAGAAAGAATCGTGAGTTAGAGAGAGAAAATCATAGTTAGAGAGAGAAAATTGACGAGAGGTGAAGTCGATAGTATATGTGTCGAAAATACAAACCATAGTAAGATTATTTTGGTAAATTCACTGTTACTTATAAATTTATGAAAAAAATAAATTGGGGTTGAACTATTTATTTTTAGGGAAGCTTATTTTCACAACTTATATAAGTGGTTTAAGAGCTTATTTTAACAAACACTTTGTATGAGTTTATAAGCTCATAAATAGCTTATAAGCTTAGCCAAACACCCTCTAAGTTATAATAGCAAATAATCTAGAAACTGTTTGAAGATAAATCATGATGAGTTAAACGTAGAATTTGGGGTTTTAAAATGACCAAGTAAACTTCCAACATATGAACAAACCAGTGAAGTGAAGTCTGACTAATTAACTTATAATCAATATAAATCAAGAATTGACGATTCATGAAATTTGGCGTAACAACTACGCCCAAAAATCAATGAAGATGGAAAAAAATAGTAAAGCTAAATTTGACTAAATTATAATCACTAAAAATCTAGATAATAGATTGAAAGATAATTCATGAAAAGACTGTACTTATTGATATTCTTCATCAGTTAAATGACGCGATGAACACTTCAAAATATTTTAAAGCAAACTGTATCATAAGTTTAATTAATTTATAATATTTTTTTTTCAAAGTTGTATATACTATTTTATGTTTTTATGGAGTATAATTATTTGTTGGGTTATTCCCAAAATAAAAGTTCTGTCTGTGTCAATGGTTGTAGCTTGCATGCAGAGCCACATGGGACATGGGGTTCATGGTCCCCCAACTTTTTTGAAAAAAACAAATATATATTTGATAGGTAAAATAATATTATTGAAAAAACAAAATACTTCCCCTCTCTGTCCACCAGAATCGTTCCTTGATTTTGATGGCACGTATTTTAATAAATTGTAATGAGTGTAAAGTAAATGGGTATAAAAAAATAGACCATGAAGATAATAAATGAATATATTAATGGATAGTGGGTGTGATTTTTGGGCCCGAAAATTTTCATTTATTCAGTCTCCCGATCATAGTATGCTAAGTTGCTAACAAGTCATCACACTTTCATTCCAAACTCCAAATATATTTCGTCATTTAATTGATCAGAATTATCTTTTAGCTCTTGCTAGTGATCACATATATTAATTTATATATGTATTTCGTAATTATTTTCTTTGTGACGTTGAATCCACAAAGGAATAATTTTTTCTTGCCCGTCTTTCTCTTCTCAGTGTAGCTTTCAATATAATTGCAGTGTTTCTTTCGTCATTAATTTGGCTCTGAAGTAATTTCCACAAACCAAGAATTATCAATTGATTATGTTCTACTCCCTTCGTCATATCCAAGATGACATATATTCCTTTTTGGGTTGTCCCACTCAAGATGACTTGTTTCATTTTTAGGAAATAATTATTTCTTCAAAAGTTGTTGGACCTACCTACTTTTATCACTTTATACACTTCTCTTAAATAATCGTATCAAAAAGAAATGGATCGTCTTGGGTGGGATCGAGGGAGTATATTTTTGGTAAATGTTACTTAGTCATACACCACCTTTTAACTAATTTGTCTGTACTGTTTTCCCCTAAATTCTAGTGCCTTCACTTTAAGTATTTTGTCTTTCAACTTGACCTGCGGGTCGTAAGTTGGATGCTTGTTTCAACACTTTCAATATGCTACACACCACATATATTGAGATCATATTATACAAATTACGTGACTGTGAAAATAAAGGAATAGAAGATTAAATCGATAGGATATGGCCCAACCTCTCGGGCCACTATTTCAGTGCCCAAACGAGTTGGGCTAACTAATCCTGCTCTTCCTCTTCGTTACGCCCGAATGACAGCCTCCAAACCCTAATTAAAGGTGGAGTCAAGGGCGAAGATCATGGGCAATTATGGTGAAGATCATGGTCAGTTATAGGAGGATCGTGAGCCCGCCAATCAAGGGATTCGTTACAAGGTCTACGTTTATGTATAAATAGGAGTTAGATTGAAGGTAAAAGGGTTAGCAAATTACTGAATACTAGAGCTCTTGGAAATACTTGCTGTAATCCGATTATAGTAAACATTTCGAGGATCATCTCCTCCGTGGACGTAGATCTTATTCTTGATCGAACCACGTAAAAGTCTCTCGTGTTCTTTACTGTTTTCATAAATCTCGCACACTAGATTTATCATTGGCGCCGTCTGTGGGAACAAGTTTTGAACAAAAGGCGTGTTTTCTACAATCTAATGGCAAGGACACGTCAAACGCTAAGTATCGCGGCGATGTCGGTAACAACCGTGCGAGAGGACGATCAGGTGGTTACGCAACGCCGGGGAAAGGGGATTGCGGACGCCACCAGCGGTCACACACCTGAGGGTTACATGGAGAATGCTTCCATACACCCTCAGGATCGTCGTCCCAACGAAGAGGAAGACGCCGACCTCGCATCGGTGAATGCGGAGGTTCACCGCTCCCACGAGGTCCTCGGTCGGCGGTGTCCGAGTTCCTCAACGCCAACCTTAATCAATTCGAGTTTCTCAATCGGAGGACAACGGAGCGGGCCCCTCAAGAGTGCCCGTGGTGATTCTGAGCAATCGAGGTCGCTACCTCTCCGAAATAATCAACGTTCACCGCAAAGAATAATGATCACCCGATACTGTGGTTCATTCGCCTCGCACCCTCGCGAGCCGTTCTCCACCTCGACGTGATACCCATGTGAATGGACGGGAAAGAAGGGAGGAAAGGCGAAGTCGAACTCCCTCGAAGAGACGACAGACGCCGCTTATCGATCTCCCACTCCCGGAGAGGATGGTACGAGCTCCCGGATTCGACCGGCACGGACGAATTATCTCATTTTCAATGGAGATCTGGATACACCTTGCCACAGCGATACCGGGCTCGAATATTGCTGCACGATGGCCTTGGAGATCCTTCGACTTCCTATTTGCCTATACCACCAACATGGCGAATCGAGGATGGAAGATTTCCATATGTGTAAGGTCTTTCCGAGGTCTCGATTTCCAACGCTCGGCGTTGGTTCACTTCGCTTCGCCGAACAAGCATCCATTGCTTCAAAGACCTCATGGATCGTTCAAATGGCGCTTTTACCAAAAGATGCCGCCTCGACAACCTTCATCCGATCGCATAATCCGCCAGGCGGAGGACGAAACAATGTCGAATTTCGTCTCCAGATTCATCATGGAATCCCTTAAAATAGATGAGAGTAACGATCTCTACATCATCAACGCATTCAAGAATGGGATCCGACCTGGAGCTCTGAATAAAGAGATCACCGTGAGCGACCGAAGGCGACTAGTCGTCTTTGGACTTTGGTTGACAACTTTGTCAAAGGGATGAGTCGGACCGGAAGAGAGAGATCCGGGATGATCACGGATTCGAGAGAAGAAAGCCGGAGGATCGGGCCGGTCTTGAACGCCGAAGTGCGTTCGAAAGAATAAAAAAGGGGCCAGTAGAATCAAGGCTGGGACCTCGGCCAAACCCTGGTAATAACGAGCGCTCTCTATTCAAATCCAGGGCGAAAATATTTGAGCTTCACACTGAGCTCTTTCCAAAACCTCCTCCTATGAAAGGAGGATCCAAAAAAGTCAACGGAAAGTATTGTGACTACCACCGTGGGTGCGGTCACGATACGGAAGATTGCAAGTCCTTGAGCTCACAGATTAACGAGCTCGTCAAGGAAGGCGAAGAAATACATCGGCCGACCGGTCGGGAAATAAAAAGCGCAGAGGAAAAATGGAGGTGGTAATAATCATGACCGACCTCAACGCCACCGACACGAAGATGGCGAGGACGAAGGTCCCAATGCAATGGAGCAGTCTATGCTATAACCGGATTGCCGGTTAGTACGACGAGGTCGTCGCTTAGAAATGAAGCTCGGAGGCCGATCCCGAGGAGCGAAAAATAAGCGACTCCGGACGGAGAGAACATCGTGTTCTCCAAAGACGACCCAAGACCAAGATTATGCCTCACCGGATGCCATTACAATACAAGCCGTGGTGGGTAACAAGAATGTACATCGGGTCTACATTGACATCGAGCCTCCGTTAGCATCATATTCGAGTTGCTCGGATAAACTTGATGTCGGAGGAATTAGTACACCCCGCACCTTCGATTCGCGGAGCTTTACTCAAGAGGCGGTTCAACCCGAAGGTGTCATTACCCTTCCGGTTCTGGTAGGCGCGCCCCGTGTCGGTTACCAAGGCCATTCAATTTTTCTGGTCCGAGCTCCTCTCCATACAACATTATCACAGGAAGAGATTGGTGTATGCAACGAGCCGTCTGCTCCGTGTACCACCTCACCATTAAGATACCCACCCCGTGGGAGTGTTAAGCATTCGGGGTGACCAACGGCGGCTAAAGAATGCCTACGAGTCTCAACCCAAGATGTGGCTTTACCTCGGGCCTAGCAATTACAGAACCCTCCGAAGTTGCCACCTCGGGATGATCTGACTGAGAATCTTCAGCTATACGACGACGACCCTTCCAAAGTTGTCAAGGTTGGTACCCAAGGTTCAGTCAATATTCGCCAACAGGTCATGCAGCTTCTAAGGGAATATAGAGATGTATTTGCATGGTCTCCATTGGATATGACTGGGGTCTCGCCCGAGCTCATAACTCATCGTCTCAACATCGATCCGGCTACTAAACCAGTTCGGTAAGAAGAAGAAGTTTTGCCGCGGAGCGAAGCCAGGTCATAAGAGACGAGGTAACCCAACTCCAGGAGGCTAAAATCCTGTACGAGGTTAAATACCCAACTTGGATGGCTAATCCCGTTGTAGTTCGAAAGCCAGGAGGGGGATGGCGCATGTGTGTCGACTATACCGACCTCAATAAACACTGCCCAAAGGACTGTTACCCCCTCCCCGACATTGACAAGAAGGTGGAAGCATTGGTGGGGCATGAGATCTTCAGTTTCCTGGATTTATACAAGGGATACCACCAAGTCTTGATGAGCCCGGAAGACGCCCCAAAACAAATGTTCATTATCGACTTTGTCTTCGCTACCGGAAGATGCCTTCGGTTTGAAAACGCTGGAGCTACCTATCAAAGAATGGTGGACGCGATCTTCAAGGATCACATAGGAGAAATTGTTGAGGTCTATGTCGATATAGTAGTCAAAAGCAAAAAGCGAGAAGCTGCGCCATTGACCTTGAAATTGTTCTTGCCTCCTCGGTCGGCCAACCTCAAGCTCAATCCCAGTGCACATTCGTGGTGAAGACGGGTAAATTTCTAGGATCTTTGGGTTTCTCAAGAAGGCACGAAAGCCAATCCTACCAAGGTGAAAACGGTGCTCGACATGCGGATCCCAAAACCATCCGTGAAATACACAAACTCACCGGATGCCCGGCCGCCTCACCGATTCCTATCTTGAGCTGCCGGCGGCTTCCTTCTTCAAGATCCCGAGGAGAGCTCCATTTCACTGGCGGGAAGAACACTGTGTCGCCGCAAGACAGTGAAGGAATATCTCGCCGACCTGCCGACACTATCCGCCCCAAAGCAAGGTGAAACTCTATCGTTATACCTGGCCACCTCGGACGAGGCAATTAGTGCTGTACTGGTACGAGATGAGATGGGACGGCAACTCCCCATCTACTTCATTAGCCGGGCTCTCAAAGGACCGGAGACGAGGTACACCAACCTCGAGAAGGTAGCTCTGGCCTTGGTGAATGCCAAGCGACGTCTCCGGCCTTACTTTCAAGCTCATTCCTCCAGGTACTAACGAACTTACCTCTAAGACAAGTCTTATTAAAACCGGAGTCATCTGGGCAAATAGCTAAGTGGGCACTGGAGCTCGGCGAGCACGACATCTCATACTCCCCCAGGCCGACCATAAAAGGGCAAGCCCTTGCAGATTTCCTGGTGGAGGTCAAATTCACCGAGGTCGTCTCTACCAGCGAGGTCATCCCCGCCCTTACGACGGAAGAACCTGTCCTTGCAACGCCCATTGATTGTTGGCAGATGTATGTGGACGGTGCTTCATGCAAGACGGGCAGCGGAGCGGGTATCCTCCTACTCGGCCCGGATAAGCAAGAAGTGACGTACGCCCTCCGGTTTACCTTTCCGACCACCAATAATGAAGTGGAGTACGAAGCAATGATCTCAGGACTCCGCCTTGCAAAGGAATTGAAAGTGGACAAAGTCCAGATATTTGGAGATTCCCAGGTCGTAGTAAACCAGGTCTTAGGCACATACGAAGCCGAGGAGGATCGAATGAAGCAATACCTGAGAAAGCAAAGAGATGCTAGCCTTATTCGGTACTTCAAGATTCATCAAATCCACGAGGGAAAACAAGCCGGTGACATCCTTAGTAAATTAGCTTCGTCATCGGCAAATCCGCCAGTGGAAGAAGTTCATTCTAGAAGCATTGAGGCGCCTCACGTCGGCGTTATCACAGAAGCTGAGCCAAATTGGATGACACCTCTGAAAGCATACCTGGAAGTTGGCACGCTACCTCAGGATCGGCTTGAGGCCAAAAAGATAATGGTGAAATCCCAGAAGTATCTCATATATGAGGGTTCTCTGTACTGGAAATCTTACCTTCAACCCCTCCTAAGGTGCCTTGGGCCAGAAGAAGCTGACTACGTGCTCAACGAGATCCACAGGGGGTCGTGTGAAAGTCACATCGGGTCACGAGCTCTCTCAAAGAAGACGTTGAGGTCGGGATATTACTGGCCCACCCTCATCCAAGATTCGGCCGAGCTCGTCAAAAAGTGTCCGAAGTGCCGACACTCCACAATCGAAGCTACCCGCACCGATCCGGCGACTTACGAGTCCGTGGCCCTTCATGCAGTGGGGGATCGACATCGTGGGTCCGTTTGACCGAGCACCAGGTCAGCTTCGATACTTAGTTGTAGCCGTAGACTACTTCACGAAATGGGTCGAGGCCGAGCCATTGTCAAGCCTCACGAGCGGGAGGATTCGGACCGTCGTGTGAAAAATATAGTCCGCCGTTTGGCATACCGCACGATACGGTCTCGGACAACGACACCCAATTCGTCGATAAGAACTTCAGGTGGTGCGAAGAGCTTGGATCGATCAGCGATTCACCTCGGTCGCACACCCATAGCGAATGGTCGGGACCGAGGTGACAAACCGCACGATCATACAAGGATTGAAAAGAGGTTGGACCGGGCTAAGGCGATTGGGTGAAAATCTCCCTCAAGTCCCTCCGGTCCCACAGACAACACCCGGACCTCGCATGGAGAAACACCTTTCAGCTGGTCTGATGCACCGAGGCCGTCATACCGGCGAGATCGGCGTGCAAGCCCGCGCGACTCTTCACTCGACCGGGCCAGAACGGGAAGACTGCGAGCCAACCTTGACGCCTCGAGAGAAGGCGAGCTCGCTTTCATAAACGAAGCCAAGTACAAGGCTCAGGTCGCACGGTACTACAACAGAAGGGTCAAAGCCTCCGCGCTCCAAGTAGGCAACCTCGTCCTACGAAATAATGAAGCAAGTAAAGCTGAGCGTCTTAACAAGCTGGATCCGACATGGGAAGGCCCATACCGCGTTCACGAGGACCTCGGCAAAGGGGCTTACAAGTTGGCTCACCTATCCGGTGCACTTATCCCCCGGACTTGGCACATTACTCATTTAATGAGGTACTTCACATAGTTTCGAATTCAGATCAGCTTCATGTTAGTTTCCTTACTTGCTTTGCCGAAGTGCGATGTTATACACTTGTTGAATAAGATATTTATTTTTCTAAATGAGTATTTCACATGCGAACATCTATTTGGATATACCGCATTTAGCCTTCACGAGGGGACGCCCTCACGAAGATGAAAAACCCACTAAGTAGGGTATTCACTAAGCGCGCGCCGCACTCGTAGATCACTCATTAAGTTGAACGTCTCAGTGCAACGCATACAGACTACTCGTTAATTTGAAAGTCTACATGCACGCATACAGATTAATCATTAAGTTGAAAAATCTACATGTAAAAAGACATCAAGATCGGATCCACCAAATCATGTCCCTTTATTTGGGAAATATGGACTTCAGTATATAGTATAAATACATTTACGACCAAAACGAAGTCCTAAGCTATGTTTATACCTTTCAAGAGGAAAAACGTACACTTCGGAACGAGTCTAAATAAATTTATACCTATATACAAAGTTCTACGCAAATATACAAGCTTATTCAGGCTTCCGGGCTCCGTCTCGCCGGGATTCACCGAAGCTGAGGTAGTTCTGGACAAAATCTCCAGGTCGGCGATGAATACCCGGAATAAACTCGGTGCCCTCCACCCAGTCAATGAGGACAACACCACCTCGGCCTGCTCCAGTCTTTGTCGACCCGTGGCGGATTCGGCCGGGGATGCGTTCCTAAACCCGAGGTCACGCCTCGACCCCGTGAGCCTGACTCCGGGCCAGGACCACGCCCTCGGCCCCGAACTGCCGCTCCTCTACGCCGACCTGCTGTCCTCACACGCCTTCGCCTCCGACCTGCCGAGTGCTGCCCTCTAAATGCTCCCCTTTCAATTGGACCCATTAGACGGAGCACTTCGGCGTGATCAGCGTAGCCGCCCTCCTCCTCAGGCTCTTCATTTGTTGGCCCAGTAGACTCACTGCGGGGCTGGGGCATGCGTCGTTTACGAACAACCTCGTACATCTGCATGTACTTCACGATGGAGTCGAGGCAGTCTTTAAACTTCTTGCTATTTGGCCCCTCCTCATCCCTCAGCACCATGCCCTCCGCCAGCAAGCTCTGAACTCGGTCATCGGCTTCAGATATGGTAGTTCCACCAGTCTGGCGGATTACCTTCTCATACTCTGCATACTCTTCCGAGATCCGAGCCAGCTCTTCTGTTGTCAGCTCGAGTTGCTCCTCGCATTGCAGCAGCCGTCCTTGGATCACATCAGCAGATGAATCAGCCTTCAGGTCTCCAAGTTGTGTGATCCTTAGCTTTAACGCCTCGTTCTCGGTCAGGAGGCGAGCCACTTCGCAGTCAGCTTCATGTAACTTCTGTTTCAGTTCGACCAATGGTTCCGAGCTGACATCCGTGCTGGCCAGAACCTGAGTCAGCTCGGCAGATCGACTTCTCCAGTACGTCACCTCTTCGTCCTTCTCGACCAGAGCACTTCGGACTTCTTTCAGCTTTGTTAATAGCTCATGATCGAGTCCGAAGTAGTAAGATGTGGAATGCTAGAAATAAACAAGACAAAAGACATTTTGAGAAGATGTGTCTATTATTCAAAACAAAAGTTTGTACATCATAGGGTCCTATCGACCCCGGCAAATCAGCCTATTACATTAGGTCCACTGACCTCAGGCTCATTGCCGGATCCACCGACCTCCTGCTGCGCTATCTGCTGCTGCTCCTCCAAGGGTTGCCGATCTCCGGAAGGGACGTCCGAGCTCGGTCCCGCCTCCTCAGTTTCCGCCTTCTCGGTTTCGGCTCTCACCTCAGCAAGGAGTGCGTGAAGCTCTTCGTCTTCATCTTCTCAGACCGAGATCTGACCTCCGCCGTCGGGAGCGAGCGAAGATGCCAAGGCATCCACCACGGGGAAGGAGGTCGCCCCGGCGATTATGCGGGCATAATTCAAGTACACCTCCCGGGGTGCGACCTCAACCCATCCGTGCTGGACCTTGTCAAATCAGTCTCTCCGCCGGTTTCTCAGTGGGCAGATATCACCTGCGGCCTCATTACAGCTGCCAGGTCGGAGATGAAGGAGGAAAAGCTCTCGGACTCAATAAGCCTGCTGGTGAAAGCCCTCAGCATGGGTCCTTGTCCTGCCAGCAAGGCACTTGTCTGCGCGGCCAGCTTCTTCTCCACCTCGGCAGCCTCCTCCTGGGCACTTTCCGCCTCGGCACGGGCCACTCGTAAGGCCCGATCCTTCTTTTTTAGGGCGCTCTCAGCTGCCGCCTTTGCAACTTCGGCATCCGCCCTGGCAGTGTCCAGCGCGGATTCGGCAGCGGCCCTCCGAGCTTCAGCAGCAGCCAGTCTCCTCTCCATGGCCTCGTATTGCGAGGCGCTCTCAGCCAGTTTCTTTTCCACGGCCTCGTATTGCGAGGCGCTCTCAGCAACAAAACCGATTATGCGGCGCAACTCACTAGCCACCGAGGTCGCATCCTGGATACAAAACAGTTAACAATGCATAACGGCAGAGTTACAAAGGATAAGAGCAACGACTTATACCTTCGGAAAGGATAACGGAGTGCTGGAAGCCGGCACCTCGGGCAGGGGTTGGCCATGAACCTCGATCTCCAGCCTCGGGTCAGATGTAGCCTGAGGGCCTGTCAGTAGGTCACTCAGGGCGTCTACAACCACCACGGGCTGCTGGGTTGACTCACCCCGCTTCGCCTTCTTCCTCGCCGGCTCCTTTCGTGCAGCTGGCGCAGGGCGCTTTGAGCCCGCTAAAGCAACTTCTCGGCTGTGGTCAACCTTCACTGCATCACAGAATAATTATTTCGTTAGCACAACGAAATTAGACGCGGAGGAAGGATAAAGATAGGAATTTCCCTCACCAAAGTCAGCAGCCCCTGATGCTGGCGTTTCTGACCTATAAACACTCAGCCCAGCATTTTTCAGGTCATCCTCAGAATACTCAAACGGAAGACTCTCACCCATATCATTTAATAACTTCTCTTTAAAGCCCAGGGGATTGATTTTCACGTCTTTCATTGTACCGAGGCCTCACTCGTACCTCGGATATCCCTCAGCCCGTAAGAAGAAATATCTATTCTGCCAGTGGGATACCTTCGAGGGGGAAGTTATCTTGAACTTCAGGCGAGGTGACAGATAATACACTCCTCCTATAGACTTGATGCTAAAAAAACGCATCAAGACTTCAAAAGAAAGCTCCTCGTTTACGCCATAACAGGCCAGTCCTAGCCCAACTATCGACCTAATAGAGTTCGAGGTCAGTTGGCATACAGGGATCTGAAAATACTCTTGAAGGGTAAGGTAAATAGGGGCAAAAGGAAACCTAAGCCCAGCTATTAAGCTATCTACAAAAATGGTGATAAACCCTTCTGGAGGGGCCATCGCTCTATCATTTGGTTTCGGCAGGCACCACCATGCATCCTCTGGAATGTGGTATTTCTCCACAATCTCCAACAGCTCCTCTGTCGTTAAAGTTGACCTCGCCGTACCAATCCTGAGGCCATCCCATACAGATGACACCGGCGGAACCCTAGAACTAAGTCCTATAGATTTACGTAGGCGGTTGTGGCATATATAATCCTTCACATCAGGATCTGGGCGGCCAGAACCCGAAACCGAACCAGAATTATTAGAGCGAGAAGAGGAATGAGAAGATGAAGAATACATACTTACTTTTTCTGGAGCGAGATATCCGACTTCTTCAACAATGTTTGAAAGAGGAATTGGGAATTTCTACAGATATGCTCTCTGGAATAAAGCGTCGAAGAAGAAAATGAACAGTTGCCTCGTTTAGACCTATTTATAGGACAAAGGGCGCCTAAAAGCTGCCGTTTCAATTATCACACGTGCATGTCTGCAATTGGATGTGTAGTCGACGCGCGCACGCTGTTTGAGCGCCCAACTACCGCCTAGCGCGTATGACGTACTCTATGGAAAGACAGGCCGCCAGTCTGATCAAGTAATGATTACATTAATCTCAAGAAGTGCGAACCTCGGACCGTGTCCATATCCGCTTCAGACCGGCAGAAGCTATTCAGGTCGGACCTCGACGTCCTCCATAAAGGCAGGAGTCATACAGGTCGTGCCTCGGCTTTCCTTCAAGAAGCAACCACTCAGGTCGGACCTCGACGTCCTCCATAAAGGCAGGAGTCATACAGGTCGTGCCTCGGCTTTCCTTCAAGAAGCAACCACTCAGGTCGGACCTTGACGTCCTCCATAAAGGCAGGAGTCATACAGGTCGTGCCTCGGCTTTCCTTCAAAAAGCAACCATTCAGATCGGACCTCGGAGTCCTACCAACGGACATTGCCCCTTACAAAAGAATCATCCTTCAGCTCGGACCTCGACGTCCTCTAGAAGAGCAAAGCCGCTTCAGAACGAGTCTCAGTGTAGCCTGTACAAAGACCGCTATCCAGGTGCAGCAAGAGATCAAGAGCCTTCAACGAACAACTTCAGCCAAGCAACATCCCGCCTCGGCAACGCACATTCTCCGCTTCACCTCGGCAAGGCTATTCCTTGACTTTTCTGTGGCTATGATAGGATATGGCCCAACCTCTCGGGCCCACTAGCAAGCCCAAACGAGTTGGGCTCGACCTAATGTTGCCTACTCGGTTACGCCGAATGACGACCTCCAAACCCCTAATTAAAGGTGGAGTCAAGGGCGAAGATCATGGGCAATTATGGTGAAGATCATGGTCAGTTATAGGAGGATCGTGAGCCCGCCAATCAAGGGATTCGTTACAAGGTCTACGTTTATGTATAAATAGGAGTTAGATTGAAGGTAAAATGGTTAGCAAATTACTGAATACTAGAGCTCTTGGAAATACTTCTTTGTAATCCGATTATAGTAAACATTTCGAGGATCATCTCCTCCGTGGACGTAGATCTTATTCTTGATCGAACCACGTAAAAGTCTCTCGTGTTCTTTACTGTTTTCATAAATCTCGCACACTAGATTTATCAATTACTATTTATAAGTGAAGTAAAATGGCTATTAATGAGTCAAGCTACTCTCGAAACTCTACTTAGATAAAAGCTTGAACTTGTTAAATAATTGTATCGTGCCTGAGCTCTTGCTACTGACCACATATACTAAGTTTCACAGTTTCACTAGCCTTCCGAGTGTCCCTCTTAATTTCTATCGTTCTTATGTAAGCAGAGAAAGGAAGTAGATTGCTGCTCACAATTCGCTCTCAGAAGAATCTAGAAAGTGTCATTTATGCTCATGAGATTACTTCTTTGGACTCTGATAAGAGTTGGCACTTGTTCTTGAAATCAATGAATGAATTTACAAGTGATGAGCAATACAAATTCCCAAAGCATTTGGAGAAGAAGGGAGGCAGATGTTGGCAAAATGTGGCGACTGTGTGCAGGGATTGAATGGAAGAGCTTCTTGAACTTGATTCATTTGATTGGGTGATGGAATCGAGTTATCATAAATTGGATGAAGAAGTCTAAGCATGTTTCTTGAATATGTGCTTCTTCAAGGAAAATTCAACAATCAGGCCAGAAAAGTTGGAGCAGATTGGAAGGTTTCAAAACCATCATATTTAAACAATTTATTTAGGGAATCCTCAAATAACCTCAAGATTTTCTATCGCAGTCTAGAATTTTCTTTTGTGGATTTATCTTTTAGTAATATAAATTTTCTTTTGTAGATTTCTGAAGTGCTCCAAGAGTTCGATGAAATGTGCATGAGAATCTGGTATTCTGGGAATGCTCCAACTGTTCGACGAAACGCCACATAACATTCTAATCGGAAAACTTTCCATTTAAAACTGCTGTTACACAAAAGACTACTAACTAATATTTTTATTAACAAAAAACAAAACCATGTTTGAAGCAATTTCCCAAATTTTCCGGTGACCTTCTTCTTGCATTCTCCTTCACTCATACTTTATATCACATGTTTCCTAATTCCCTGCCTCTTCAATTTCATACACAGATTGAGGCACCAACAAAAATCTAAGCTCTCTTGCCTTCCATTTTTGCTTTATTTCCATTGATGTATATATTGGGACTGTTTGACATGGTGAAAAGAATCAATTTTTGAGGCAAACCGATCATAAGTTCATCTCCAATACTCTACTGCAAACTCAAAATTGAGTAAAAATAATTCCAAACTCTAAACGCATACTTATTTTGGTGTTTTATATTTTTTATCTCTCCTTTAAACGCATAAATGTGTTTGCGTTGTTCACAAAAGCATTTCTTTTTCAGTTGAAAATTTCAAACTAATCCATTAATTTAGGAGGAATATATAAATAATATTCTTTTGAGTTAGAATTTGAGTTGGTGGATTGAAGATGAATTACTTTTAACGCGATAGTTACTGCTAAATGAAATTAAATTTAATGTTGAATGTTGGAGATGGTCTAAAAGGTACACACTCTCGAGGATTTTAAGGAAGAAAACGAAAATTCTATGTAAACTTATCATCTGTGTGTGCGCAAACTCGTGAAATGTCTCATATAGTAAAATTGTTTTGGAATTCTCAACGATTTTCTTATTCATTGTTAACTTCTCTCTCTTCCTCTTTGAATTCTTGTCACCGGGCGCTTCTCCAAAATCAAGGAGGCCTGCAGAAAAGTGTAGTTTCTGTTTCTGATTTCAGTTCAGTTACGATGGCACGTGGTGCTTCATCGAACAGTTGGAGCGCTTCTCAGCATACAATATTCTGCTGGGTATTTCGTTGAACGGTTGGAGTGCTTCTTCGTAGGCTGAGATGAACTAGATTCTGACATCCTGCTCAAGCTTCAAAGGTCGTAACAACGACTTGATGTGATGTGGCGTGGAATAAATTTAAATAATAAAGACATGTTATCAGATGGCAGAAAAATTAAGCAGTCTATTAAATTCGTCATATAAGGATCAAATGAAATAAAAATAAAAGTACAAACATCTGTTGAAGCGAAAAAATTGTTCAGAGATCTAATGAAATCTCTCGAATTCATGTTCTTACATTTGTTACAGATGCAGAGATTAAGGTAGTAGTTTTTATGTAACGATGGCATATTTAAGGTTAGGATGTTATGTGGCATTTCATCGAACAATTGGAGCAGTCCCCGAATACCAGATTCTGATGGGTATTTCATCGAACAGTTAGAGCGCGTCAGTGTTGGCTGAGATGTGGTGGATGAAATCTCACACCCATTTGAAAAGACTTATCAAATAAAGACATCTCCCTCCTTCCCTAACCATCCAAAACCATCTTTCTTTTCAAGAATCTTTCGTATCTCCAACTTTCAATATTTTTCTAAAGGATAAATATCAATTTAAACCCTAAAATATACATGTTTTATCAAAAATATCTTGTACTTTAAAAAAATCAATTTAAACCCCAAACTATCATATTTGTATCAATTTAAACCCCAAATTATCCGGAATACAGGGGCATTTTTTATACAAATATGATAGTTTGGAGTTTAAATTGATATTTTTGAAAGTTCGGAATATTTTTGATAAAAACATGTATAATTTAGGGTTTAAAATGATATTTTTAAAAGTTCATGATATTTTTGATAAAACATGTATAATTTAGGGTTTAAATTGATATTTACCCTTTTCTAAAAGTATTTCTAACTAATATTTCCACTTTGGTTGTAAGAAAAACTTTGATTTATAACTTGACTTACAAAATCCAACGACGGAATGAGAAATTACCTGATTGGATTCTAAGATGGATTATCCAGAATTAAATTAGGATATATATATCGGGTTAGATTATAATAAAAATCTATTTTTTTGTACAATATACGAATCAATGTCACTTTACATATAAAGTTGATGCATTATTTGCGTCTGGTAAAAAACATCACTTTCGTTTTCATCAACACTTTGTATCAATATTATCGTACTGCAGTATACATCAAATGTTTAAATTGATTTTTAGTTCATACACTAGGACAAAAACTATATGATCCATGTCCTATATGGATATATCATATGTGTTCTCTAAACATGATTTTGTTTCGCGTCATTAAATATATATGATTTATATGATAATCATTGCTAACTATTGCACAAAATTGAGCACACATCAAGCCTCAATGTAAAAGTGAGCAATTGAGTTTCCATCTTCGGTTCGCCTTCATCATACATCACGTTTACTTTTTAATTCTATTTCAATCAACCAATCACCTAATTTTCCAATTTAAGTTACACATATTTCATCTTCACGAAAGCATGCATGAGTACAACCAAAATTCTATTATTTTTAACATACACGTGGTGGCAATCCAACGGCTGGAATTGAAGCTAGAATATGATTTTAGAATAAAAATCTTGATTGGATTACAGTGCTATATACGGTGGAGAAAGCATAAATATTGTTTGGGAGAGCTAAAGTCGAAAATTTCGACTACAAAGAGTGTTAAAATAAAAGAATACAAAAAAAATTTGAAAATCATATAGTTATTTTTAAGTGTGCATCTGAATTAGTTATATACATATTTCTACATATAATTGTGTATTTGTGCATCTGCATCATAATTTATACATTGAATCTGAAGCGTCCATATTGATTTATCAATAGTTGATATTTATCCTTATGGTCACATTATAAGGAGTATTGTTCACACGATAACCAATATATATATATATATCTCAATTCTATGTAATATTTATATATGTGGGACTTTCTATTTCAGTTTATTTGTCATTTCTTAAAATGGATTGATTTTAAGAATTTCCATAAGGCCCATGTTGTCTGGTTAAGCTTCATATTTTCAAATATTCTTTATATATATACATACATATATAGAGAGAATCAAATGAGAACTATATTTTTTGAGAACTTTGTTAACTATGCATAAGACGTGTAAAGTTGATGAACAAAATCTATAAAGTTGTGCACAACGAAAACATTCTAAATTGTTGCATAACAAATACTTTTAGAAAATTTTCATTGTACACAACTTTATACGGTTTTGTGCATTATTTTTATACGTCTTATATATACCGGATGCGGTGATAACTCATATTTTTTGAAACTATGTACAAATGTATAAAGTTAGTGAACAAAATCTATAAAATTTCTCAATTTCTCAAGTCTTATGCATAGTTCGCAGAGTTCTCAATCAAATGAGAACTTCATTTTTTTTAGAACTAAGAATTAAATCTAACGGTCAAAATTAATTATAATTCATTTATCATCATCAAATTTTAATAGTAATTGTTTAACCTTATATCAAGGAATTTTGTATATTCATTTACGATAATTATTCCCATATGCATATTCACTACAAATACATGCACAACAACATGAGTACATGAACATAACAATGATTTGGAATGTGATAGGATGCACATGAACTACGACTATATGAACAACAACATGAATTATACGAACAACAAAAAATAGAATGTGAAAGATCCACATAGCGAAAATTGAGATATTTTACTATTTTATCATTAAATAATTATGACTCTTCGATCTTATTCGATCTAATAGTGGTTATGTGTGTGTGTATGGAGTGGTTATCGTGTAAACACTCTTTATAGTGTAAACATGAGACCAAATATCAACCCTTGATAAATCAATATGAACGCTTCAGATACAATGCACAAATTATAATGCAGATGCAAAAACGAATAATTATATGCAAAAATATGCATATAACTAATTTAGATACACGCTTGAAAATAACAATTAGATTTCCAAATATAATGGACACGATTTGTTCTCATTTATGTATATTAAGTTTATATATATATATATATATATATATATATATATATATATATATATATATATATATATATATATATATAGGGGTTAACGTGAGAACCATTTTATCGTGAACGTGAGAACCAAAAATGATGAATTCATAGTGAAAGTTGATGAATCCATTGGGAAAGTTATTGAATCCCAAAATAGAATTTTCGCTCCTCATGGGATTCGAACCGGTGGAAAAATCAATTTTGAATTCATTAACTTTCTCATTGGATTCATCAACTTTCACAACGAATTCATTTGGTTCTTAGTTTTAGGATAAGAATGGTTCTTATTTGAACCAAACTATATATATATATATATATATATATATATATATATATATTCAAATAACATATTCAAGGAGTTGAAATTAATAAGGCATAAGCTTTTGAATTACCTTAAATTAATATTAAATATCCCAAACTTTGAAAAGCTTTTGAAAAATATCTCGGCATAGAGATTCCAGTAACAGAATGCTAGTCACCTCGTCGAATTTTCACGTATATTGTAATTTAAATAAAGTGATATTTTTTCAACCTCACCACTAAAAATGCCTCATTTCACATGGTTAGATATCCAAAACAACCTAGTTTATATTATTTTTTATTTAGCCATGTGAAACAATGTCATTTTAACGGTAATGTGGAAAAAATAATTTTACCTTGTTTAAGCTATAATTCATGCAATAATTTGGTTAGATTACTCAGTATTCCGTCTTCAAAATCTGTACATTGTAATATTTTTCAAAATCTAATCAAAGTTGGAAACATTTAAATATATAAACTTAAGTTGGTGATATTTTTCAAAATATGATGAAAATTGTGGACACAAACTTTACTTACCTTAATTAATAATATGCAAATACTTTTGTGTAGGTTATGTTGTGCACTTAGGCCAAAAGGTGGAAAAAAATTACGGCAATTACTCCAAATTATTTTGTGCATCATTTTTGCAACATTTTGTTGCATGGATTCGATCTTGACTCGGATTTAAAATGCTTTGAGAGTCGATCTTAGCTCTGATTTAAAGAATTTTCACAAGGCCCACATTGTCTTAACCTCGACCCTAGTTTGTAAGTTTCATATATTAAAATATTCTTCCGTAATTACTTTTACACAAAAATGTGTATTCAAGTAAGATGTTTGTATAAATTAATTATATGTATCACGTTCCACATATGTGGAATTCCTAGTAACAAATACTTTTCTAACTTATTGCTTCACTTCCCTTCAAAAAAGTATTGCTCAAATTAATTAGTAGGTTGTGTTAAATTGTGCAATTAGGCCAAAAGGTGAAAAAACATTACGGCAATTAATCCAAATTATTTATTTCTAAAATTAGCCATATAAAGAATTCAGTAAACTTGACTTGCTTGAGAAGTTTACAATTTTCCATTTTCTTTTTATTTTAGTTTCTTGGTGAAAAGGTTTGCATAAGTCGGAATACTTATGTTTCGTCTCTTTGGGACAATCAATAGTAAAGTGGGTTTTGTAATCAAAATATTATATGTTCGAACTCCATTAACACTTTTATGAGGGATTTTTAAATTTACAGTCTCATGTGATTTTGATTTTACATATGAATGTATGCTATTTATCAGTCTTTATGTACAATATACATGAATTAAAAAAAATACTTATGTGCCATATGCTAGCTCCCACTCTTGAGTAATTTATTCTTTTACAATAAGTCAGTTTCCTATCTATAAATAATTTACTCTTCCACGTATATTTCACTCACTCAATTTCAAAATAAAAACGAGATATACATATTTCACTAAAGCATAATGAAGCAAGCTGAGCTAGTATTCATCCCCGCTCCGCCATTGAGCCACATCATCGCCGCTGTGGAGACGGCCAAGCTCCTCCTGGAGAGGGCGGAGAGCCGCCTCTCCATCACCGTACTCACTATGAATCCCTCCAAAGACATCACCGTCGACACCTACATAAAAAAAATCTCCTCTTCAAATCCTCATCTACGATTCATAAATGTACCCGTCGCGGAGGGCCCACCAATCCCTCCAGCCCTCAACTTCGTTTTCGATTTTATCGAATCTCGAGTAGCTTACATGCGAGAAATAATATCGGATTTACTAAAACGACAGCAACCGGCGCCTCCGGTGGCCGGTCTCGTGCTCGACATCTTCACGACCAACTTCATCGACGTCGCCGGCGAATTCGGCCTCCCGTCGTACGTTTTCAGCACGTGCGGCGCGGGCTACATCGGCTTGTCGCGGCATTTCTGCACACGTATTCTCGCAGCCAACAAATCCGGACACGAGCCTCCCATTGTCGGCGCCGACTTCGAGATGTCGGTGCCGTATTTCGCCGTTCCCGTCCCGGTCAAGGTGCTACCGGGAAGAAAATGTCCGGAGCATCAGACCAATATGGCCATCGGGAGTTGTTTGATGAGATTGTCGGAGGTGAAAGGAATTATGGTGAATACATTCTACGAACTTGAACCCTACGCCATTGATGCGCTCATGTCCGATAAAAAGGCCCCGAAGGTTTATCCGGTGGGCCCCATTTTGAACTCGAGAGGCGGCAAAAATGCTGATGATATGAAGAATTGGCTGGATGAGCAGCCGGAAAAGTTTGTGGTTTTCCTGTGCTTCGGGAGTATGGGAGTTTGTATGGAGCCCAAGTGAGAGAAATCGCTATCGCTCTAGAAAATTATGGATGTCGATTCTTGTGGTCGTTGAGAGATGGTGGGACCGAGCTGCCGGATGGGTTCTTGGAGAGGACGAAAGGGGTCGGGAGAGTGATCGGATGGGCCGCACAGGCTGCGGTGCTGGCCCATGCGGCGGTGGGAGGGTTCGTGTCGCATTGTGGGTGGAATTCGATTTTGGAGAGCGTGTGGTTTGGGGTCCCGATCGCGGCGTTTCCGATGTTCGCCGAGCAGCATCTCAATGCGTTTGAGCTGGTGGAGGAGCTAGGGATGGCGGAGGTGATCACGCTAGACTACCAAATGGACATGGATTTCCCGGGGGAGACGCTGCCGGAGATTGTGGGGGCGGAGAAGATCGAGGAGGGGATACGGCGGCTGATGGCGGCGGAAGGGGGTGGGGTGAGGCTGAAGGTGGAGGAGATGCGGAGGAAGGGAAGGGCAGCTGTGGAGGACGGTGGATCTTCTTATAAAGCTCAGGCTTTATTTATTGAGGATGTTATTAGAAACATTGCTTAGTTAGTTATTTGATTTTCGACAGGTCAGCTCCAATCTTTAGGAAACTTAGTTTTATTTAATAAGGATTGTTATTTAGAAATATTGCTCAGTTATTTAATTTTATTCACGTCAAGATTTGTCAATAACTATTTTATTCCTATCGAAAATGTAATAAAAATTTCATACAGTATACTCCCTACGTCTACGATAAATGTATCATTTATGGACGGCATATGTTTTAATAAAATATCCTTTTTCCTTTTATTTTATTTAATTCATGCATTTCTGGGTAGACACGAACAAAGTATATCGATCTCGATCTATGATGTATTGCTATTATTCAAATATCCATCTTTCAAATCATATGCCACAAGCCCATAAATGAAAGGATAAATACTTAAATATATCTCAAACTATCAATCAATTTTCAATTATATTTTAATGATTCGTTTATTTAAAAATATTTAGGAGCTTACTTGATCTTTAGGGAAAAATAAGGTTGATCATTTTTCCTACTTATAATTAATTAGGCTTATAAAATTGTTGATTTCTTATTTTACCCTTAAATAAATATAAAGTTCATATTATGGTCCCAAATTTGGGTCAAAATATTTAAACTTATTTTGGGCTAATTGGGCCATCTCTAATTGATAATTTGGGCCATAATTTTTATGAGAAAAATATTTTCTGGGCTGGCATCCTAAGTCTGATTAAATCATTCTGTAGTAACCATTTTTCGTTTTTTATATAATATCACTTGCAAAAAAAATATTATAATCATCAATTGTTGAAACTCTATCTCACATGTTCGTTCAAACTGAAGCATTTTGACATTTTTAGTATTAATTCTCATTTTACACTTATTGTCTTCACAGCTGATTTAATATTTAAGTTATATAAATTTTAATTATCGATGTTAAATACTACATTTTTTTTTGGTCAATTTATACAGAAATTTTAAAATTGCGTCGCGGTGATTTCGATATTAACCACTCTACCACTGCCCAACACACACACACACACACAAAACTACATTTCATTAGTATAATATGGTCCCACGCATTATTATTTAATACTCAAATTGAAACTCTTCACCAATAGGTCTCCTCCTACCTCATTCCTCGTACGATCAATATAAGTGATTATCAATTTATAATTTATTAGACATTGGGATATTATTAAAATATTACTCAAATTTTGTGACATAAAATTATTTTTGTTCTTTTATAAGATTGGGAAAATCTAACCCACTTGGGTTTTAGCTCAGTCTTCAATCTGGAAAAACCCACTTGAGCTTTATTAAATTGATTAGTGAACAAGCTAAACTATTTTGATCCGTCATTTATTATTTGTATTATATTTAAATAAAAAAGGGTACACATTTGATAAATGTAAAATTTCATTAAAAAACTTGTATTAACAGGTTCAATGAACCAAAACAGTTGCTACGATTCAAATTTCAATAAAATGAATTTTAAATTATTCATTGGCAAGATCATAAAATCATCGCTTTTCAATACATAAACAAAATTCACATAGTCATTTTCCGTCCAAGGACTTCTCATGCCCTAAACTCTCCTTCTAAGAGTTGATTGCACTCCAAATTTCAAGAAGTGGAAGCACATGGAATTTTCATTTCTTAATTATGCAACATAATTAAATTCACATATACAATTTCTTCACACCAATTCACATGTTCGAGGAAATCATCAATGTGCCATAGTTGAGATATCACATACGCACCCAACCACACCTTCCATTCCAATGCCCTAAACTCACCTTTATAATTTCGGACCAAACCAAAACCGAACCAAACGCATTTTTTTGAAGGGAATCGAACCGATTTATAATTTCGGACCGACCAAAAATTATCGAAAAATCGATCGGTTTTTGTCGGACCGAAAAACTGACCGAAAAATATTATATATATATGTCTATATTTTCTAAATAAACATATTTTTATCCTAATTATTTAATTAAGATATTAATTAATTATCATATAAAATATATAAATACAAGAAATTAATAATTTCGATTAGGTTCGGTTACTGGTCGAGCCTAAAATGTAAAATAGAGAACCGAACCGAAGATCGATTTTAATTAAAATTTTAAACCGAATCGAAAATCGACTTTCTTAAAAATCGAACTGAACCGATCGAAAATTATAGATTCGGTTCGGTTGATGCACACCTCTATGTCTAACCCTGCAAAATAACTATAAATACAATAATGAATAGCTAAACAAATAAGTAAATTCAACTGCACCAAAAAGAAAAGAAAAAAAAATGTGAATTCCATTTCCAACGTGGAAACATGATTGCAATAATTGATTATACTTTCCCAAATTACCTCGTCTGCTTCTTCAAGCCTCTCTCTCTAAACATTAATTCTGTTTTTGAGAGAAAAAGTATTAAAGATCTGCAGCTCATTTCTAGCTCCATACAGAGGTTGAGAGAGAGAGAGAGACCTCAATAGTTCACAAAAGCGACTCATCATTTTCTTCCTTGATTGCTTTTCCTTCACTTACTAATTACTTTAGCCCATTTATTCCTCGGACCAGTCTCCTTCCTTTCCTTCTTTAGGGTTTTGTCCCACCATTAACGCCAAAAAGAACTTCAAGATCTGCTTCCCCCTTTTGTTTTCCTAAAGCCCTTGTCAAGTTTTGGGTTTGCTGTCTGCCCCGTATCTTCCTCTGCTTCTGTATTCAACTTAAAAGGGAGAAATTAAAAAAGGGGGTCTGCAAAATTTGGTGGTATGTGTGAGTTGGGATGACAAATTTTGGCATTTTTCGGGGGTTCTGGGAGGGTGGGGGGGTTAGGATGAGCTTGAGTGTTTAAGCTTTTTTTTTTCTTGGAGCCCTTTTGATTTTAGTGTTAGTTTCGGTAGTTCTATTTTAGGAAAAAATTGTGTCCTTTTTTTTCTTCTGGAATATGAGGTTGTCTTCTTCTTCTTCTTCAACTTGTACTGGATTTAATGCTCAGGCAGAGGAAGGTATGCTTTATTATTTGCTGTAATTCACATTGGATTTTTGGTATTTCTCATGGGAATGCTTTATTTTAACTCCTTTTTATGTATATTTGAATAGTATGATGTAAATGTGTTGTTTTGGTTTTTGTGTTTGCAGGGGAGAAGAAATGCTTGAATTCGGAGCTCTGGCACGCGTGTGCCGGCCCACTGGTTTCGCTTCCCCAACTCGGGAGCCGGGTTGTGTATTTCCCTCAAGGCCACAGCGAGCAGGTTTTGTGAAGAATTGTAGTTTAAGCATCATTGATTTAGCTGTGGACTTTAGATATTTTAGTAAATAACTTGTCATTTAGGGGAGGCGGGGTTGATTTGTTCAAGTGAGATGAACGCATAAGGGCGTTTAGTTGCTTTTCCAGTTTGTATTATTTTTTCTATATGTGCAACTTATTAATTATGGATATGGCTATTGTACTCTGAAATTGTGAATTTTATAGTAGTAGAACTGGAATTTTTCTATATGTGCGAGTAGACGGTATATATAAGAAAGCTGATAGCTCGTTTGTCTTAAGAGGAATAGATAATTTGGATTTTGGAGTAGTAGAACTGTGAATTAATGGTGGAGGATTTCCTCGTAAGGGGGGATTGAATTGAACTTCAAACTCCATTTTGAGTTGCTTTATGTAGTGAATTAGTGAAGTTGCAGAACCAGGGATCTAAGTTATGTGACGTAAAGATTTGTAGATGAGCAGTTCCTGCAGCTTCTATAGTTCCTTTAGTGAAGTAGCTTTTTCCGTGAGATAGGGAGTGCATTTGCGATTAGGAAATATTCACCAGTCCTGTAATAACTTGATATTTGCATTAGTGGATGTTTGCTTGTATCTTTTACTTCTACATTATGCACGAAAAGCCATTGTCTACCGGTGCATTGTTAAAACAAAGACCTAGGACCCACTGTTGTGAAAAACGTTTGAGGCTTACGCCTTGAGGCTCGCCTCGAGGTGAGGCGTTGTCAAAAAGTATCAAGGCTTAAGCCTTTTCTGTTGTCCATGAGGCTTGAGCCCCAGAGGGCCGAGGCGCACGCCTTAGTGCTAAGCGCCTCGAGGCTTCTCGAGGCTTAAGCCTCGCAAATTTCAGTCTTTTTACAGAATTTCAAGTGTTTTGGGCTAATTTTTAGAACTCAAATAAAATTAAACAAAAATTTCATACTTGTTAAGTCTTAATTTTTAAAACCCAATACTCAATTAAACATTCAACCTTAGCAATAATTATATTTAAAAGACAAAACAGATAATCCTACGTCGGCTCCTAAAAAAACAGAAATGTGCTCTCTTCTCTCATCTCGCCAGCCTCCTATTCTCACCACAATCAAGATTGGAAGATGAGGACGTTGATGAGAATGACTTTATTGCTTGAATAGTTGAATTTTCTATGATTTGATGTTTATGAACATTTTATGCCTTTAGTTTGATATTCTTCAGAATTATAAATTATTAAATTTGATGTTTGGCTTGCTATTTAATGTCTAGGACCCTAGCTATGGCAACACTGACCAACATTAATTGGAATGACCTGATATCGAACTTCTACATTCTTTTTATGAAGAAGTATTGTCCTATATCTTGATATATATCGGAGTTAATGATGTTGGTCTCAAACACTAAGCTATCCTAAGGTTAAACTAAATGTCCCGAAATGTGTTTGGTAACATTTATCCAGGTTGCTGCCTCTACCAACAAGGAAGTAAACGGTGCTATCCCTAACTATCCCGGTTTGCAACCACAACTAATATGCCAACTTCACAATGTCACGATGCATGTAAGTTGTGTAATATTATAGGAATTTGTGTATTGTTTCTAAATCTTATAAAAAGCTCGCATCTTAAAATCGTAATTAAAATTACAGGCAGATGTTGAAACAGATGAAGTCTACGCCCAAATGACTTTGCAGCCACTCACCCCTGTAATTTACTTAGACTTAGTTATATTCGTATTCTTGATCTAGCTATTTTATTGTTCATTAGTTTGTCGTTTGCTGTTTTGTTAGCAAGAGCAGAAGGACCTATGCCTACTACCGTCTGAACTCGGCACTCCAAGCAAACAGCCAACTAATTATTTCTGCAAGACGTTGACTGCTAGTGACACGAGCACTCATGGAGGATTTTCTGTTCCTCGTCGAGCAGCTGAGAAAGTTTTTCCACCTCTTGTATGTTTATTTTTTTTACTGGAGTTGAGCTATGCAGTTTTTTGGTAGTTATGAATTTCTATATTTGAAATATGTGTTTAATGCGTGTTCAGGACTACTCTCAAACCCCTCCTGCTCAAGAATTAATCGCAAAGGATCTTCATGGCAACGAGTGGAAGTTCAGGCATATATTTCGAGGTGAGTTCTCAACTTTCATATTACATTAATTGGTTTCGAATAATCACAGTTTGATGCTATAATTTTTGCCAATCACGCCTCTACTTGAAAGGGGGGCTTTTGTATTTTTAACCTAGTTATAGTTCAAAAAGTCGGATGATGTGGGCTTCTCGTTATGTTATTGACTTTGCCTGTTGTAATTATTGTGATCACCAATCTCATCTTCCAGGTCAGCCAAAGAGGCATCTCCTAACAACAGGTTGGAGTGTGTTCGTGAGTGCAAAAAGACTAGTTGCTGGAGATTCTGTTATTTTCATCTGGTATGCAGCTTTATGTTCTTTATGCTTTGTTATTCGAGCTTTTGGTCAGTTTTCCTCCTACCCCATCCACGCCTTGGGATAGTAAAGAGAAATTCTTGGAAGCTGTGGAAACAAAAATTCTAGATTTAGAAAAAATTACGTAGTGGATTAGATGTGCCAATCTGACATTTTTTCTATGGCCACAACTCTTTTTACACTATTAGGAATGAAAACAATCAATTGTTCTTGGGCATTCGGCATGCTAATCGACCTCAAACTGTGATGCCTTCATCGGTGTTGTCAAGTGATAGCATGCACATAGGGCTTCTTGCTGCTGCTGCCCATGCCGCGGCGACGAATAGCCGGTTCACCATTTTCTACAATCCCAGGTAAATTTTTGCACTCGCTTACGCTTATTAGGCAATACTCACACATCCTTGGGTTTCAAATTTCAGGGCAAGTCCGTCGGAGTTTGTGATACCTCTGGCTAAATATGCCAAAGCAGTTTATCATATGAGAGTTTCTGTGGGTATGCGCTTTAGGATGCTTTTTGAAACTGAAGAATCGAGTGTCCGCAGGTACGTCTATTCATTTTTTTTCTCTTCTTCCATTATGCAGATCTCTTCTATTGTTTTGTATTTGTCTGCTTATATGGTTTTTGTTCGTTTGGGGATCTCAGGTATATGGGTACAATTACGGGTATCAGTGATTTGGATCCGGGTCGTTGGCCGAACTCGCATTGGCGCTCAGTGAAGGTATGAGCATATCTAATGTTGAAGTAGCTAAATTAGTGTTTAGTCTGATCTAAAAATCAAATTTAAAATTGAGAAAACAAAATTCATTTACAGAAGTATATGGTTATGAGATGTTTGAGTTCTATTTGAATATGGTGTCATGCATTTTCTTTATCAGGTCGGATGGGATGAATCGACTGCAGGGGAGAGACAACCGAGAGTTTCCTTGTGGGATATCGAGCCTCTGACGACTTTTCCCATGTACCCGTCGCCATTCTCCCTCAGATTGAAGCGACCGTGGCCGTCTGGACTGCCGTCATGTCCTGGTGTGATTTTATCGAAAGTCTTGAAAATTTGTTGATTTCTTTCAGTCAGTCGAAAGTTTTTTGATCCTACTGTATTGGTTTTTCATCATTCAGGTCTTAAAGATGGTGATATGGGCATGAATTCTCCCATGACGTGGCTCCGTGGGGGCGTCAGAGATCAAGGTGTCCAGTCGCTAAATTTTCAGGGCATATCCCCTTGGATGCAACCAAGGCTCGATGCCTCAATGCTCTGTCTGCAACCTGATATTTACCAAGTGATGGCAGCTGCCACAATGCAGGACGCGGGCTCGTTGGATCCCTCGAAACTTTCAAATCAGTCGTTCCTGCAGTTCCAGCAAAATTTTCCAAACGTTTCCGCTTCAGTGCTACAGAATCAGATGCTGCAGCAGCCCCATTCTCAACCGAGCTTCCTGCAGAACCTTCCGGAAAACAGCATCTTTTCTCAGGCTCAGATGTTGCATCAGCAATTGCAGGGTCGTCATTCGTTTATCAATCATCAGCAGCAACAGCTTCAGCAATCGCAGCAGCTGAATCTGCAATTTCAAGATCAACAGATGAAAAAATCCATTCCGACGAGCTTGCAAATAGGATCGGCTTCTGAGTCTCAGTTCACGCCTGTGCAGGCGTTGTCGTCGACGAGCCAGCTACAGAATTTCTCCGAGCTCATTGGGAACCACATGGCTTCATCTAACAACTCTTCAATGCAAAGTATCCTAAGCTCGTTTTCCCACGAAGGAGCGTCCCCCAACTCAAACTTGAATGGACCTCATCCTCTTGTCTCTCATTCCTCGTTGAAACGAGTAGCTTTAGACCCGCAGCTTCCTTCCAAGGTTTCTCAGTTCGGAGTGCCCCATCCGGAGGAACTTGTGATGCCTAATTCGAAGGTCTCGGACATTTCGGCTCTGTTGCCACCTTTCCATGGCAAAGAATTTTCTGATTTCCATAGCGTGCCGCATTCACACGAAAATTTGTTGTTCGAAGTTGGTACGGACTCATCGGCTAATATGCTGACCGGTATGTCGAACCTTAGAAACAGCAGCAACCAGAATGAATCATTGTCGATGCCATATGCAACCCCACGTATCCGACAGGCGCAGGCACCGAGTATCCTCTCAACTCGGACATGACTACCTCCAGTTGTGTAGATGAGTCGGGTTACATGCAGTCCTCAGAAAATGGTGGACCAAACAAACCCGACATCAAGAGCCTTTGTAAAGGTTAGGTGCACGTCTTTGTAATGTCGATCACATTGATTCAATTGCTTCTTATTTGAATATTTGCTTGTTATACAGGTTCACAAGTCGGGGTCTTGTGGACGGTCACTCGATATCTCCAAATTCTGCAGTTATTCCGAGCTGCGGAGCGAGCTTGCTCGCATGTTTGGACTCGAGGGATTGTTGGAAGATCCTCAGAGATCAGGCTGGCAGCTTGTATTCGTTGACCGAGAGAATGATATTCTTCTCCTCGGCGATGATCCTTGGCAGTAAGTAACCATCTTTCGTTTCCTACTGCCTAGATTATTGTATGATAATTATGATAGGTTAGTATTTGGTGCTTGTCGTGTTTTAGTTAGTTCCATTGAAAATCGTGTCACATGTGCATAAGTTGCAGATTTTGATGACATTTGCAAATAAATACCAGATCGTTATAATTTTTGCAATTGGGGCTTCCCTAATTTTTCCAGCGACCGGAAAGATGACTTAGATGTCCACATGGACCGAAAAAATGATGTGCGGGCGCCGGCATGGACTCAAATCCTGTAGATAAGGATTTTAAACAGTTAAGCACAAACTTGATTAAGATTCAAGTATTGTACATTTCAGTTGTGTGCTCAATTGCAAACTAAACAGCATCCTTTGGTCCACGTTGGTGTCCACGTGAGCGTCTGCATTGTCTTTCTGGTCACAGGAAAAATTGGGGAAGCCCAATTTCAAAAATTGAAAGATTTGGTAGCGAGGTTGAAATTGAAAGATGGGTATAAGTTTGTGATATTGTTAGCTATTATTCCTTCTTCTTTTTAGTGTGTGAATCACACTCGGCTGTAGTAGTCCGTAAATCACATAGTAGAGGTTAACTGAACGGATCTAGAAGACATTGGTGGGATCCAAATTTCTGACTTCAACTAAAATTCACCTACTCCAACACTAGATTCTATGAAGCTGATTGCATTCTACATTTATGTGTTTTTCGATAACCTAAGTATCCACTCAATTTGCATCACAGGGAATTTGTGAACAACGTGTGGTACATCAAGATTCTGTCTCCTCTCGAAGTGCAGCATATGGGCAAAGAGGGCCTCGATCTTCCAAATTCCTCCCAAAGTCATCTGCTCTCCACCAGCAGCAATAGCTGCGACAACTACATGAGTCGCAAGGATTCCTTAAGTAACTTAAACAGCATACCATCCGTAGGATCTCTCTGAGTACTGATGGAGAAAATGTCCCGTTGTGCCCGGACACTCATCCCATCGGCCTCTCGATTGTCATAAAGGTCAATAGTATGTAATCTTGGTGGTCCTTATCACTGACACCATGTATGTATGTTGTATGATCAATCCTTGTCTTGTTAGGGCTACTCTTTGGACGAACTTTTAAGAACATCGATCGCAATTTGTAACGAGAAAAAGCATACTATAGATGTCTCTGAATTTATTTTTAAACGTTGGTGCTTTAATTGTTCCAGTTCCTGCTATGAAAAATGTAGGAAGGGTGAAAGAAATCCTATTTTTGGATTTGCTTTCACTGTGAAAATGTTGTAGAACTATATGTTAAGAAAATATGTTATTAAAATAAAGTTCTTATAGACTAATTTGATGGCTGTTTTGGCCTTGTGTTGATGGTTTAAGTTCAATAAAAATCAGCTGTTGAAAAAATAGGATGGTGCAGTTGTCCAAAGATCAGTATTTTTATTTATCTATTTTTGCTTGATATTCAGTCCAAAGGCGAGTCAAATTTGTTTAAAATTTTTATTAGTAGCACATATAATTAGTTAATTGATTTTATATTTTATAAATTTATTATATTTTCTAGAATAAAATGACAGCTTAAAGGTAATTATAGATATTTAAATTTGGATAGATTCTTAATGGAAAAATATATATTAACAATTTTAGTCAACTGTTCTACAAATTTTTGAAGCAACTATTATTCCAGAATTGGATTCTAAACAGGGGCATTTGATGATTTTTCAATACTTTGTACCAAGTTATCTAGCATCCTTGATCAACTGATTTAATTAATACTCCTTCCGTCCCATTTAAAGTGTTTCATTTCTTTTGAACAAATGTATTTAAAAGAAAGATATAAAATAGTTAAAATATTAAAAATTAATAAAACTCACACTTTTTGAAGGGATAATTACTTCTTAAAATAGAATAAGATATTTATAATGGGACAATCGAAAAAAAAATGAAACATTTTAAATAAGACAGATAAAGTAATAATTAAAAAATAACGGACTTAATTATGAACAACTCAAGATTTTCGTATCGATCTATGCACCTCTCTACATCTAGCGTTTGAAAGCTGCCCTATATGTATCAACACCATATGCAATTATAGCATAGCATCAACCCAAATCAAAACTATCCAAAATCATGAGAATTTTCACAAGGCATGAGTTTCTTCTAGTAATTGATCATTGCTTTTAATTGTCAGCTCATCAAATTCATCATCCAATACTTTCCCCACACACACCATCATCTTCATCGTCGCTGCCGTTCACGTTCTCGACTTCGTCGGTGTTCGAGAGTCGACCCGAAGATGGATTCTCCACGAGTTGCTTAGCTTCGAGCTGTTCTTCTGGTGTCTTCGCCAGAGACAAGAGTATGTTCTTGGCCTTCTGGTCGGGAGCGACTCCGCCCGACACCATCTCGTTGTACCAAATCGCAGCACTGCCAAAATCCTTGTTCCTCCCGAAGGCATCCATGATTGAAGTGAATACTGTCGCGTTAGCTTTGATCCCTTCGATGCGCATGTTCTCGTACTTCTCCATCATCTTCTCGAGATCGTTTGCTTTCGCGTACCCGTTGATGAGCGTGCCGTGAGTCACGACGTTCGGCTCGAATCCATCTTGCTTAATCCTTTTGAAGAACTTCTCAGCACCATCCATATCAGATGCATTGACATAGGCTGACAACATAGTTGTGTAAGAGCAGAGATCTGGAGTGCATCTGCACAACACAAACTAGCATCGTAAATCGAGGGTTCTAGAAAGTTAACGTTGTGTTTTCCAACTCGTTACTCATTCATCACAATCTGTGCTATATTTGAGATAAATTCAGCGAGAATATTCCATCTAATCACGAGTGATATACGAAAATTGGCATAAGATTCAGAATAAAGTTTTACCTGTCTCGTCTCATGCTCTTGAAGACGACTCGTGCTTGCTCTACCATCCCTGATACTGCAAATGCATCTAGCAAGATGTTGTATGCTTTGTGCGTCGGCCTAGAAAGAAAATCATTCGTCGGTCGTGTGAGAAAAGTAATAAACCAATCTAGGCAATATCCAAAATTGAAATTTCCTATGTTGTTTATTATTGTCAACTTTACATTCCCGGTAAAAATTAAGGGTCAATTGCCGCAAATAACACAAATTTTACCCGAATTTGCAATTTTCACAGGTCTTATAAAGGCGGTGTAATTACATAGATAATGCAGCTCCTATTACAGCTTTGATATGATTATGCACGAAAAATTTCAATGAACAAAATCAAAGGGAATCACACCTCACACCAGCATCCAGCATCTCTTCAAACACAGCTAAAGCTTCTTCTTCTCTTCTAGCTTTTCCATAGGCGTTAATGAGTAGTGCATAGCTCACAACATCAGGTCGAATAATCGACCTTTGCATCTATGATTACAAACATAATTCATTCAAACCATCATAAGTGTGAAGCAGAAAAACATTTGGATATAATTCACCAACATAAAGTTTCTCCACGCACGTATAATTAGCACATTGAAAATTAGAAGGAAGGCAATATTTTAAAGAAAATCGAGAAACACCATCAGCATGTAAGCAATTTGGTGTATATTTCATAACAATAAGAGCAAAGAATATAGAATAATACAACTTAGAATATCACCACAAATGCGGTTATATTATTTTTTTAATATACCTGGTCAAAGATATTGGCAACCTCCTTGTAGTTGGTTTCAAATGACATCAAGCTGTTATAAGTCACCGTGTTTTGCTCGACTCCTCTCTCGGTCATCAATGCGAATAGCTTACGAGCCTTGTCATAATCCCCTGCTTTCTTGTACATATAAATCATCATGTGGAACATTTTCTGGTCAGGTTTTAGAGGCGAAATCTTTTCATCAAGTAGGGTTTCAAAGATTTCTTCTGCTTCCTTAAATTTGTTACCCTGAAATAGCCGAAGGTAAAATTATTTCAGTGTTCTATGCTCATAAGTCATAAGGATCTGGCATTAAAATGATGGGATCTGTTACCTCCACAAAAGTTTTAAGAATGATTTGATACGTCACTGCAGATGGTTCAGGGCCTGAAGATTGCATTCTACGGAAGATTGCTTCTGCCTGATTGCATTTGCCTCCTTTCCCATATGCTTCCATAAGAGCAGTGTAGGATACGACATGAGGTGGACAGCCATTTTTGATCATGTAATTCATAATCCTCTCGGCTTTAGTGAAGTTCCCGAGCTTCCGTAGGCTGTTATAAGCATCAAAAGTCCATTTCCTTGAAATCCCACCAATGCTGCGTACGTAGCCATTCGAGTATCTTGAGAAAAAAAGAGAGTGAAGAACGAAAATGAGGCAAAGATATTCAACGAGCAATATCACGAGCAACTAAAAACTAGGCACAAAAGTTGAAATCAAGATAGTGAAGTCAAAACTACAATAACAAATAAGGGCAGAAAACTATGATGACAAACACTCTCAAATCAGTCGAAAAAACCAACAAAAATCAAGTAGTAGATAACATGATACCTCACTAACGAGGTTCCATTTCTTGAGCTGCTTGAATCTGACAAGTGTCCCAACAACCACGTCTTTGGGCAGAGCCTGGTTCTTGACTCTCCGGCTCTTGAGCACTTCAACAGCCGAATCAGATTCCTCCATTTCGAGCATCAATTTCCTCCAACTCTTTTGATCAGCTTCATCCGCAGCATCCTTGAAAACCTCGACTTTCCTCCTCCTCTGCATGAACTTTCTTGGTGCTAACATTCCAAAGCACACCACCTCTGCCCTCTTACATATCCTAATATTGGCATCGACTGCATTCTTGCTGCCAAACGATTCGCTGCAAAATCATGCAACATGCATTTTAAATTGATGAAGAAAACACTCCCCCCCCCCCATCACACACACACACACACAAAAATAACAATAATATGCAATCATAAAAATCCTACCCATTTTCATTGTTCACAACAACCTTACTTTAAAGAAATGAAGAAAATCCCCCCCCCCCCCCTCCCCATCACACACACGCACACACAGAGATAATAACTATCCAATCATAATTGTAAATCCCACATATATCTACCGATTTTCATTTTTCTTACAACTACCTAAATTTCAACATTCACACTAAAAACATTTAAAGTTCTCTAAGAACAGAATATTTAGCAGCTGGTGGAGCCAATGATCATCATCTGATATTCAATAGAATGTATGAAGAATGACTTGACAATTCAACTTAGCCCTTAGGCACAAAGTCACAGCTCAATCGTAAACATAAACAAAAAAGATGAAATTTCAAAGTTACACAGACATGTGCAGATGTGTGTGTGAAAAGAGACATACAAAACCCAGAAACATGAAGGAGCTTAATGAGAGCAAACATACCTCCAAAAGGAAGGTGATGGAGCTGAAACGAAAGGCTTCAAAAACATTATTGTTTGAGGCATTTTCTTTAATCATCCAACACTTAGCTTAGCTTTACTCGAATTTTCCTCAGCCTTATACACAAAACACAAAACACACACACACACACACACAGACCCCGCTGGTTTCGCAAGTGGGACTGCTCACTGCTCCGATAATTTTCGGCAAGAATTGATTTTTAGATATTTGATGTGGATAATTTACGCTTAGAAGTAGGGGAAATAGTTTTGCAGTTCGGTCCTTTTCTTCTCCTTGTTGCGTATTTCATTTTTAGTCCCTTAAGTTTTTATAGTTAACAAATGTAGCACGACATCTAGAGTTCTGATATTTTTATTTAAGATGATTAGGGGACTCCTCTGTCAAATCATTAAATTTATTATTTTAATAATATTTATTGTAAAAATAAAAAATACTATGATATATGAACTCTAATTAATATTTATTTCTAATTGAGTATAATAAATTCCAACTAATAACTATAAAATATATTGAAATATAAAAAATATTTTGACTGTAGTGAACCCAAAAATGGAATAGGAAAGACAAAAGATCATAAAATATTATCATATGGATGTCCACGCAATTTTAATATTTAATTGTATCAATTTTTAGTCTGTATTGATTTTTATTCTGACAATGATTAATATTGTGAATCTATCTACATCAAATACTTCTAGTTCTAGTAAATAAACATTGAAGTACAAAAAATACATAACATCAAACAGCACAACACGAAAGATAATTATATTAGAAAAATGGAAAACAAGAACATATAAAATTTGTACAATTACAAACATAATCCAAATGTGAGCTAGAGAAGGCAAGATGAAGTATAAATGTTAAATAATGTTAATTGGACCCATTTTTTCTGATCCTTCGAGAAAATTTTCAAGTCTTGTTACCGATCGATCATAGAATACAAATTCCGATGGGCTTTCACGATCAACTTGAGTGAAAATAATTCTTTTTATTAAACTTAAAAAAAATCGTGATCTTGTCCAATTCGAGTGAGAGTCATGAAGATTAGTATCGTATATGATGGGCCTCCAGTTTTGATGCTAAAAGAAGAGCAAAAAGTTGATCATCTTGATAGTGAGCATCATCAATCCCCAAACGACAGCGAACGGAATCACAAAGCTCATCATGGCTCCTTTCACCATTTACCTACACTTCAATTACTAATTTCAAGTTGTAAATATAGAATGTGTTTTTCATTGGTCTATGGTAGTATTACACTCTTTCTGTCCCATTATTGTTGGTTCGTTTTCATTTTTGAACTTTTCCATTATTGGTCCGTTCCAAAAAACGAAACAATTTTTCACTAAAAATCTCTCGAATTTTGTATCGCACACTACTTTATACATAAAACATAACTTTTTAATCTACGTATAAAAAGAAAGAAGTCAACAATATTGGGACATAGGTAATATAATATAGGATGTGGAACTACCATGTTTGAGCAGTCGGCCCACATATAGTACAAGTTTCGCCTAAATCTAGGTCTAGGTCTAGCTCTATGACTTGAGGCTAAAATTTTCAAGTTATACTAAAGCAATTAGGGCAAATTATTTTTGGATTGGGTTGATCTTGCTTGCATTTTTGGGACTTACATACATATATACAATGGATTCGAACTCGAGACTTTTGGTCTCAGACATTAACCATTCTATCACTAACTAATATATACACACTACGAAATGATATTTCTATTTATTGATATTAGTGTATTAACAATATTAATATTTGCTTTTTTTTCAAAAACTAGATCACATTTTTGAGGAAAACTGGTTTGATTTTATCCAAAATAAAACTCGACAATTCAAAAACTCGCAACCTTATCATCTATATTTCCTATTACATCTTCTTTGGACACAGAAAAAACATTTCTAAAATTATAAATCTGATAAATTTCCAGCATAACTTCGATAAAATAAATCATAAAATATTTCTTGTTTATTTCATTCTGGATTTTCTAATAAAAATATGTTATTCAACGTGAGAACCCTTACAATCAATCAAGAAGATTAAAAACGTAAATGTGATTCTTGAGTTTTCCATATTTCTCACCTCCTTTCTCTTTGTAGATTGTGGGACTTCCTTGGTTTCTGCATCTTGCTTATATTTTTCTTCTGCCATTTCTTTTATCTAAATTCACCAAAAAAAGAAGAAGAGAGATAATTGCAAATTCATTCAAATTAAATACATAAAATATAATTGAACTCCTTAATTAATGGGGCGCCATTAAATTGATGAGAATGTTGGTTAATGGGCTTTGGCAAATTGTATGTCACGTTTTGGGATAGCCCATTTGAGTTATTTTTCAATAAGAGGCTTGATTATTTCCTTGTTCCAAATAATGTTGGTTAATTAATATAAAATGTTGGGGTAGCCCATTTGAGTTATTTTTCAATAAAAGGCTTGATTCTTTCCTTGTTCCAAAAGGAAAAGTTCTCTCATTCGAGCTCAACGCTAACACACACACACATGCTTGATAAATTTCCAATTCGGGAATTTATACAAATATTCAATTAGTTCGACTTGTTTAGTATTGAATTGGGACCAAGACAAAAAGTTCTTCTAGTCAAGAAGCTGCTTCTTTTGTTGAAATAAGGGCAAATGGTTTGATTCGATATTTCCTAAGAATCGACTTGCTGAAATCCACTATTTCATATAGGAAAAGGAATGCGGGCTGATTATCTAATGGTTATTCCAATATAATATAGGTTAATGGGCTTTGGCATATTGTATGTCACATTTTGGGTAGCCAAGAATTTGAGTTACTAATTTCAATAAAAGGCTTGGTAAAATGAAATGGTTGAATAATTGAAAATGAGATTATTCAGAATAAACATTGAATGCCGATATTACGCATTGAATTTTGATAGTAGATCCATAACACGATGACTCATTGGTTAAGAAATTAAGATAACTTTGTTTAGTACCTACAAGAAACCACTCTAAAGAAAATGAAACAAACTCTCACATTGCAACTTCTAGGACTCGATCATTGATAATTATTCCAAATCTATTAGTTCTTAACTAACTAAACTAAGCTCGTGGGGCAGGCTTGATTCTTTCCGTAATGGCGTATCCCGTGGAACGATAATATCGTGACTCATATCATAATTCGTGATTATGTCTTCCGGAATATAGAAATAAAGATTGTGGAATCATATAAAAATAAATAAGTTAATAAATACATAAGAGTATTTGTCACATTAAAAATAATGTAAGATATCCCTTAAATATGGAGGAGTATAGAAATATATACAATATTGCTTAATTGTTTGAGAATGGTGTATAAAATTGTTAAATAGCATTAAACCAATCGAATAATATCTTACTCTGTTAAAAGTTGAACTAATTAATTTTGTTCATTAGACTTTTCAAAGACAGCACATAATACTTGACTTGACTTTTCGAAACTGTTGCACCAAGATATTGTCAAGTAACATTATTAAAAAGAACATTCTAAACACAATACTATATAATAAAAAAAAGGCTAACTATGTCGATTTAAGACTGCCATTTTGTATTCTGTTATAAAATTAGCCATCTCGATTTGTTTTTTACTATTTGTTATCGCTCATGCAATACTACTATTCGGACTTTAAAAAAAGATGTAATTATATTTAGTGATTGATGTAAAAAAAATTCAGTCATTAATTTTTAATCGAATTTTATATATAGATAGATCAAGTATAAGAACTTAGCAGCTTCAGCCTACTTCAACCATCTAGATCCTCCTCTAATTTTTTTTTTATCATGGAGTTTAAAATATTTCACTTTCCTTTTTGGTTTGTCATTGGATAAACCCGCTCTAATTATATAATATAAAGGTGGTCTTTTGTAGGAATACATATATATATATATATATATGTGTGTGTGTGTGTGTGTATGTGTGTGTGTGTGTGAATATTGATAACATTTTTTTAATGAAAATGATAATATTTTTTCAATATAATGATATTTTTTAATTATAGAATAAAAAATAACAAACTTTTTAATATAAAAGATATTTTTATCGTCAGTATAGTATGAAATGATGTACTTAAATTTTTGTATATAGTACTCCCTCCGTCCACTAAATACGTGCATTTAATTTCTTTTTGGTCCATAAAAAATGTTTACTTTATTTTTTTTGGAAATATCAATTTTATATTTTTACCTTAAACATATCTATTTATTTACAAAATACATTATCCATTTTTATTTCAATATCTATAATATATTCATTTATTATTCATAACACACCTTTATATACTTAGTTACTTTACATTTATTCCACGATTTTGATGGACATATGAAGTTTAGTTTAAATCCACAAAACGTGCATCGTTTAATTGGCGCGTTTAAAGGTGGTGAGTGTTTATCTGATAAAATATATGTATGGATAATAAATGAATATATTCTTTAATAAAAATGATAATATTTTTAATTATAGAATAAAAATAAAAATCTTTCAAAAATATAAAAGATATTTGTATCGTTATGAAATTATGTAGTTAAATTTTTGTGTATAGTATATCATTTTGTTATTAACATAATTCGATTCACATGCATCTTTTATTCGACCATCAAATCAAATCAAATCATCACTCTTAAATGAATAAAAATAATCTCAATAATTTACAGCGATTTATAATAACAAAAAAACAAAAGTTAGGACAATAAAAGTTAAAACAAACAAAAACAATAAACACACATTGGGCGATGAAATGTTTTTTCCCTATAAGTTAATGGTCATTCTGACATATTATTATTATCTCTGACATTCAAGATATCAAATATATCGTAAAATAAAATATATGAACGTGGTTATAGCCACGTGTGAGATGGGCCAATTACATCACATGCATTAGTTGGTTGGTTAGTAGGTTACTTCAAATTTTTTCTGGTTAGTGATAACGACGCTTTTAGTTAAAGGGTCCCGCCATCACCGACGGCCTTTCTTTCGCTTTCACGTTTCCAATTTTCTTTTTGTGATGCAATCATTCAATATATTATTCCATTTTTCATATTTAAAATATCTCATTTAAAATTTTGGATTATCCCATTATAAATATTTAAGATAAATATTAAAATAATAAAAATAATTATACTTTCAAAAATAGAATAAGATATTTATAATGAGATTTTAAAACTTTATGATATTTTATATTTTTCTCATAAAATATCCGAAAATTTATGAAATGCTGATAACTAAAAGTTCGTGAGATGTTATATATATATATTATCCATTTAAAATATTTATAAATATTTTAACATGAATATTTATTATTAATATAGAAAATAGTTAAAGTAATAAAAATAAATAGAATTTTATTTTTTTTAAAAAAAAATATAAAAATTATAAAAATCGAAATGAGATATTTCAAATAAACGAAATTAAAAAGATATTTTAAATAATTTTACTTAATAATTATTAGAAAATTTATATAAAATTTATGTGATACCAGTTGATAACTAAAAGTTCGTGAGATGAGATATATATATATATATATATAATTATATAATTTATAATATATATATTATGTAACCAAAATTTATTATTATTAAAGAAATAATAATATATTCATATACTAATTCTCTATATGACTCGAACTTCCGATTCCATTATTGAAGGAAAGCGTCTTACTAACAAATTGTACTTAGTAAAAAAAATTGTATAATAACATAAAACAAAGAATAATAGTAAAGAAAATGTCACAAACAAAAGTAATGAGATGATTATTTTATACATCAACATCTGAAAAATGTTATAGATAAGTGGCGCATTTTTATTTTTATTTTATCAATAGACGGGCTAAAATTAGTTAGGGCCAATGTTTTACAGGTGTTTTGCTATATAATTAAAGTAATACATGTTACCAATAAAGTGTTTTTTCTTTTTGATACATTATAACTAAAGTAACAAAGTTGCCATAATTTTATTATTTCTTTGTGTCCAAGTCAAATTCCACTAAAACTTGGGTGAATTTAAACAAAGTATGTTTATCACAAATTTAATAGAGACAACTTTAAATATAGTTTATTTGATATAATATAAAGAAAAAAATTACTAGTATAAAATACATGAAATGTTAGTCACTTGTACTAATACCCTTAATCGTGTAATGACGTAAAATACATTTTTTTTTTCATTAATTAATACGAAATTTTAAAGGCGCCACACGATGATGCCGAGCCCGGCGGCACTTTGCCGGATATTTACCGCCTATCACTGGCCAAGACGTAAAATACATTGTAATGCGTGTATCCATGCAATTTGTGTTCTGGGTGTGTGCGCACGCACGTGGCAGGATAGGTTAGGTGTGTATTTAAATATTGAACAATTTCATTAAGGGTAAATTTGACATTTAACACAAAAAATATTTTTAATTGTAAATACATTTTTTATATTTCAAATTGTTTATATTAACTCAATATTAATATTCTAGAAGTACTTGCTCAATGTAATGATGGAAATAGATGTTTTGACAATTAGAAAAAAAAAGGAAAGGAGAAGGAGAAGATAAAATATATATATTTCAAAAGATTTTGTTTCACTTTTTTCAGATATATGAGCCGATTAGATAACAAATCGATATAATCTTATAATTTATTATTGTAAATGCAAAATAAATGTTTTTCCAATTAGAAAAAGGAAAAACAGAAGGAGATGATAAAATATTTATATTTAAAAAGATTTTGTTTCCCTTTTTTCAGATATATAAGCCGATTAGATAACAAATCGATCTAATCTTATTATTAATTGTTGTAATATTTTCTTTTAGTTCACATCCCCTTCAATATTAGCAAATAAAGTTTCCTCTGAAAAAAACACAAATAAATTTATTATATAAAAAAGTTATTGATCTTAAAATATACTCCTCCGTCCCCAGTTTTAATAAAATATATGATAAATTTATTATATATTAAAAGTTATTGACCTTAAAATATATAATTTTTAGAAAAGAGAAATAGTGGTGGCCATAGGTGGTAAAGGTGTAAATAAAGAATATTATTGATAGTAAAGTTGTAAAGATAGTTTCCATAAATAGATAAGAATGAAATTGAGGGACATCCCAAAAAGGAATACTAAGAAGGAATATGGGGGACGGAGAGAGTATATAAAAAAAAATTAAAATTGGCATAGTCAAAAGTAAAAAAGGTCATAGATAAATTCAGTATTATGACATCATATTCATATTTAGCAATTCACGCGACATCCTACGCAGCGTCACCACTATAAATAATCCACCATCCCTCTCAAATCTTTCTTTATAACTAGAACCACGAAACCCACTAGAATTCGATCCAAAATTCTGATTTTTCCGGCAACCCTTTCTCGTTTCTGGAAAACATCGGCGAGTTCATTGCGGATCGCCACAGTAATTGTGGAAGTTGGATTGTGACTCTCGTAGTTGCAGAATTCAAATCTCGATAGCTATCCGATTCTGGGTAACTCTTTTCCTTTTCTTCTCCGATTTTGGGGGTTTGATCGTTCACTAGATTTGGGAAGACGTATGAGAAGGTTGGTCAAGCTGGGTATTTCGTCGAATTCCAACCATTTTATTACTTCCATTCTCATTTTCTCCAAAACCATATTTTTACTGTTCCTTCTGTTGTTAAGATTACCCAAGGTATTATCGAAGTTAAGATCGATCGATTTCTCGAGTAATCTTAGTACCATTAATAATTTTTCTTCCCTTTATACCTATCGAGGCCTTCATTCTTTGTTGAATTATGGATTCGAGCGACAACAAGTGTAATCGCCAATTGCGACCCAGTAAGTGTGTGCTGTTTCCTTTTATAGTTATCGCTTATTATTTACTTGATTATTTAATTGTCGTTCTTGTGGTTTGTTTAGTTCGTTTTTGGAGTATTTTAGTATTTTTTTTAGCTGGGTTTAATCAAAGCTACATACTTTTTTTTAAAGTAAAAATCATAAAGTCGTCTGATTTGTGTAATTTTGTCTAATTTTCCATGGCTTAGGAGAAAATCAGAGAACATGTGATTACTGATTAGTCCGAAACTTTTACATTTAAAGGAAAATATACAATTATATCTCATCAGAGCACCTTAATTATCTTTGACTGGTGGATCCAGTATAGAATGTGGATGGAGCAGAAGTTATTTGAGCTATTTGTTAGTGTCTAGAGGTATAACTATGCTATAGGCTTCGAAGGAAGCCCGAAAAAAGAGTTCCCAATCTTGTGAATGGCTAACAAGTTTCTGATTTATATGTCCATAAATGCGGTGCTATAAAGAAATATCTATTAAGCTAACTAATTTTATCCTTCTCAGATTTAGTTGTCTCGTGTGTCCTCCTTTACTACCTTTCAATAAAATGTCCAAAGATTTGTCAATAGGGTATAATTATGTTGTGAACTCTTTCCAAAGTTTTTACTTGAGTGTGTTTTACTTTCTAGGTCTTTGCGATTCAAGCTTGGAGAGGAAATCGACAACCTCTCCATCAGTTATCGTCATAGGTGCTGGTTTTGCTGGCATTGCAGCTGCACGGACTCTTCATGATGCCTCGTTTCAGGTACATATATACTTAAATGCAAACCTTCAATTACTGTGGTCATGGCCGAGGATATTGTTCCTGAAGAAGGTGATTTTGCAGGTTACCTTGTTGGAGTCACGGAATAGAATTGGTGGTCGTGTTCATACTGATTACTCATTTGGTTTCCCTATTGACTTGGGCGCATCATGGTAATTGATCTTTTGTTGTGCGGAGAAACATATTTTCATGCTGCATTGGTTTTGTGCTTCATTTGCTAACTACTGTCCGCACATTCTTGTTCAGGTTACATGGTGTTGGCAATGAGAACCCACTGGCTTCACTCATTGGAAGATTGGGATTACCACTTTATCGGACCAGTGGGGACAACTCAGTTTTGTATGACCATGATTTAGAAAGGTTCCCCTTTTGCCCCCTTGCAACTTCATTGTGCCCATTCAAGAATATATTCATTCATATACTTGACCTGTGTTTTATTTGAACTTTAAAAGCATTGAGTTCGTTCTTTTATTGCTGTATATCCTTCCTCTGTTACATGAGGACTTGGAAAGGACTTGTAAAAGCTATTGGTTGTTTGTATTTTGTTTGGCATATTGATTGAACTGTGTCTATTACTGTTATAATTATTGACCAATTGGACTTGTTTTCTTGCATTATTTGCATTCATGATATAATTGGTACCTGTTTGCTCGTTCAGTTATGCCCTGTATGACACGGATGGCAATCAAGTTCCTCAAGATTTAGTCTCAAAGGTTGGCGAAACATTCGAGGCCATCTTGAAAGAGGCATGCCCATCTTCTCTCTGAACCCTTATTCAAATGTCAAAACCCTATAGCATAAATTGCTTGGATGTTTTGATTTTGTTTTTTGTATTCCCTTCTGTGAAGAGCCTTTTCACTAGATATTGGTTGTTTAGAATTCTGATTTGGTTTGAATTTTTGTATTTTCAGACTGATATTGTCAGACAGGAATTCAGAGAGGACATGTCTATTCAGCGTGCTATCTCAATTGTTTTTGAGAGGAGGCCAGATTTGAGGTTTGACATGCGCAACATTTTGCAACTTTTTCTTTTATTTCAGATCTTGTGACATTTGTAAAGAAGTTGGGGCATTTGTAGGTTGGAAGGACTCGATCATAAGGTGTTACAGTGGTACCTCTGCAGAATGGAAGGCTGGTTTGCAGCAGATGCTGATACTATTTCACTTAGAGGCTGGGATCAGGTTACCTGCTTATGCTTAATTTGATTCTTTATAAAAAATTCGGGATTTTATTACCCTATGTGTTGACCTGTTTAAGTAGTGATGAAATGAGTTCCTAAACAATTTATCTTCAATTTATTTTTCTTTCAAATTTGTAAGAGGTAGCCAGACTAAGAAGGAGCTTGCAATAGCAACTAGACTTTAGCTCGTTCGATCATCAGAGTTGTTATTAACATTTGTTGAATTTGCTTTATAGGAAGAGTTGCTCCCTGGTGGGCATGGTCTCATGGTTCGGGGTTATCTTCCTGTTTTAAATACTCTTGCAAAAGGTCTTGACATCCGCTTGGGCCACAGGTAAGAGACGATTTACTTAGCTTCAACAAATATTTTCTCTGATTTGAGTCTGAACTGAACTTTGTTTTTTTTGTTTTCTGTTTTCGGGTTTTACTTCTAGAGTGACAAAAATAGTCAGAGGTCATAGTGGAGTAAAAGTCACAGTAGAAGATGGAAGAGTGCTTTTAGCAGATGCTGCTGTCATTGCCGTTCCTCTCGGTGTTCTGAAATCTAACAACATTCAGTTTGAGCCGAGATTACCCGAATGGAAGGAAGAAGCAATTAAGGACATTGGAGTTGGGATCGAGAACAAGATAGTTTTGCACTTTGACAATGTCTTTTGGCCAAACGTAGAATTCTTGGGGATTGTTGCTGAAACTTCTTACGTTTGCAGTTATTTTCTCAATCTGCACAAGGCAACAGGCCACAGAGTCCTCGTCTACATGCCTTCCGGGCAATTGGCCCGTGACATTGAGAAGATGTCTGACGAAGCTGCTGCTAAGTTTGCTTTTATACAACTTCAACGGATGCTTCCGAATGCTTCTGAACCGGTATGTTTTGGCCATCTAATTCCGCATTTATGCTGCTTTTACGATGCTATTCTTAAATACTCTCACTACTTCATTGCATTGTATGAGTTTTAACTCCACTTCACTAAAGATTCTACTGTTTCTTGAGATTCTGACGAAATCATGTTCTTATATAAATTATGCAGATCCAGTACCTTGTTTCCCATTGGGGCACGGACACAAATTCATTGGGATCCTATAGCTATGATACAGTAGGGAAATCCCATGATCTGTATGAAAGGCTGAGGGTCCCTGTCGACAACCTGTTCTTTGCTGGGGAAGCGACAAGTTTAGATTATCCGGGATCTGTCCATGGTGCATACTCAACTGGTTTGATGGCTGCTGAGGACTGCAGGATGCGTGTCTTGGAGCGCCACGGAGAGTTGGATCTCTTCCAGCCCATCATGGGTGAGGACGTCCTGGTTTCAGTTCCACTATTGATCTCACGATTATAATTTCTGCGTGTCTGTTTCTGTGTCGATGATTGCTGGGACGAGGTACTGATTGCTCTGTGAGAAACTGGGTAACTGGGAGGTTGCCTCGTTCGAATGATCAGAGTATCAGTTGGTGAACTCTTTTAGCGTGTAGAAATCAATCTAGAAATATGGATTCTTGATTAAAACTTTTGAGTTCCTATATATGATTATTTATGTAGCAAACTTGATATAATACAATATTGTGAAACACTTATGGTTGTGCGAGTATTTGCTAATTAATGGGTTGTGGACTCTTTGTATCTTTCTTGCAGATGTTCCCTTTCTCTGTGTGTGTGTTTTAATAAATAATAACATGGAAAAGATCATAACAAATGGATGAAAGAAATACAAGAAAGAACCACCATTTCACTGTCATATTCGAACAATTGGCCTTCTCAAAGAATAGAATTCCCATATTCTCTCCTTTAGCTTTTGAAAGAAGGGGAAAATATGCAATTTTTATATTATGTGAATGTAACACTTGATTCTTACATTTTTGCAAGGAGATTATGACAATATTACATCTCTAAAGTTGGACTCTTTAAGTGAAAAAATCGAAAGCTCATTTCTCATTAATAAAACTTCTTGCCTTAACCATATTTCACCTAAAAATGATCATTGTGATACAAAATTATATACAGGTTTTAAGTGTGTGTGTGTGTGTGTTGTAGGAGAGATCTAAATCACATGATCAAAATCTTGATATCTTTTCCATGAGTGAGATGTTCTATTGCTGCATACGACGACATTGCAGTTCTCCGTGAGCATCTACTGTCGTAGATTTCCATGAAACAACCATCTCGACATCCTTAAACCGCGTAGATGTTGATAAAACCTACGTAGATTTTCACCATTCTGGACTAAGAGGACTTCATCTCGACTTGGACAGTATGCCTCATCCGACCGACGTATTTTCGTTGCCCTGCGGTGCGGACACCTAGTTCTGCTGAGCTGGATGGAAGCCGAAGTTGAACATGTTCATCTGCTGCACCGCAATCGGACAAAGGTTAGAAACGAGTGCAAGAAGCGGAAGCCTTGTGTAAGACAGTTTGGTGTGAAGTTTTGACGAGAGTGTGAGAAACACACCTGAGGCGAAGCATTCTGCATCGAGTGGAAGTTCACGTAGTTAGCATACTGCTCTTGAATACTCGAGCCCGGCATCTGGCTCGGATAATTAACCGGATTCAGCATCGGGTTATGCCCGACCTGAGCTTGATTTGGCATGCTCATAGCTTGATCCACGAGCGGCAAGCGTGACAGACGCATGAGGTTATGGATCCCGGGCAGCATTGTCGGCCCGACTCCCATCCCTACACGCGACATGTAGTGCTGCACGGCCGGAAACATCATCGGTGCCATCCCCCTCCCCATCCACATCAACTACAACACCAAACAACAGAATGAAACAAACACTCATAATTTATTGAAAATGGACTCATTCCACACCATTTTTCTATACAAGGTCAATTACCTGAATCTGCAGCTGCAAAGATTTCATATACTCGATCGCCTCGTCTAACATCGACGCTTTGTCCGACTGAAATGAAAGAAAGCTCAAATGATGAAAACCACCCAAAAAAAATTTTGATTTTTTTTCTTGACGAGTTTGATTCTACCTTGTTGGCATGAGGGATGAGCTCCTGCAACGCCTTCATCTTCTCGTTGATTCGGTCCCTTCGTCTCTGCAAGAAAACACGAACGATACAATTGAAGGGGTTGATGCAAGAAACATGAAGATGATCTTCATTGTCAATCAGCTTTTGTCTAAACTTTAATCATGCTTACTCTCTCAGACATGTTATGCACTTCAGCCACGCGGCTCCTACGAGCAGATCCGTTCTTCGCCTTGTTCCCTGCAGCCGACTCCGATTCAGTCGCCTACATAGCAACCTTTGTACCTCAATCCATGTCCTATAATTTATGCAGCTAAGCTAAAAAACACGAAAAGAAATGAGCATACATCACTTGGGCATTCCGATTCTTCCATGTCGCGGCTCTTCCTCTTGTGCCTGCATGTATCATTAGACACGCTGCTCGTCTTCCACAAGCTACTACTACCGGATCCACCGGAGCAAGATGTCCTAGCCTGGCCGAGCACATCTCTCTCCATGCCCTCGTTTATTCTCACAGCATACGCCTTCCCGGCCCCTGCAATCCCACAGCTAGAAGCCCAACTCATATCCACCTCATTCACAACTTGGTTGCTCGCACAATGGCTCGAGCCAACAGTCATACCAGAACACTCACGGCTCTTCACGGCCATGGCCTCAACTGCCTGAAATCTTGGAGGCGGAGGCGGAGCAAAATCTTGGTGGTTAACCTCGGATGCAGCTAATTTGAAGCCCTTTTCGCCGTCTAGCTTCTTGTCTATTTCATCAAAGGATGGAGGGATCTCAGACAAGAAATTGGCACAGAAATCGCGCTCAAAGGATTCATCAATAGGGCAATCGATCCATGAAACTGTCTCATCATCATCTTGAATCAAAGTACTTGGATTTGGATCTGTAATTTGCTTTGATTGTTTTCTGTTTGTTTGAGTATGCAACACAATCTCCCCATTTTGCCACAACAGTTCAACCAACTCATTCTCTACTCTGTAGGCATATGTTATTAAAACACAAGTCAAGCTAAGTTCTAACTTCTAGCAATGAATCACGTGTAGAATGTTGTTCGGAGACGAAAGAAACTTACCCAAGAGGTTTTGTCTGAAGAGGGAGACGGAATTCACCTCCAACATCACTGTTCCAATCAGGAAGGCAAGTATCCATACCTCAAAATTCTGCCTAAAAAAAGGTTATAAGAGTTTAATAATAATTTTTATGTAGTTTTTTTAATAGAAAATGCTCTGATCATCAATAATAGTAGTTTATTCTGTTTTGCTTAAAAAGGAAATAGATGTGATTGCCAACAACCACACTATTAACTTAATCAATCAGCTATTTCTTACAATATGTTTCTCTCTCTCTCTCTCTCTCTCTCTCTCTCAAATAGATAGATGTGCATATGAATGTTATACTGAAGGAAGAATAGAGAAACCAAGAAACTGTGAAAAGGCAGCCCAATTGACTAAGACAACACCTGCAATACAAAACGAACCAAAACATGAGTTCAAGAATCAAACAAGAAGAGAGAGAGAGAGAGAGAGAGAGACCTAAAAACAAACTAGCACAATTCACTGAGAAAACAACACCTGGAAGAAGCTTTCAGTTCAAGAATCGGACAAAGAAACCCAGAAAATCCTCATGAAAAAAGAGGAAAGAAAACAGAACATCTTAAACGATCAATATAAACAAGGAAAAAACAAGAAAAAAGAAGAATCTTGATACTTTAGCCACACACAAAAAAGAAAAAAAAAAGGAAGCCCACCTCAAAAAATACTCTAACCTTGCAACAAAAACATCAAATTCACACATTGGGTGTAAGGTGACACGCACTGAAAGAAAAATAGGCGCTGCTCTGCTAGAATGGCTGCTGGAACAGTGCTTTGAAGTTACACGACTGTGTCAGCATCAGCTCTGACCCGACGTGTCCAGTTCTGATTGGTTGGGTTGGATTGCAGGGTCCCGGTTGCAAAGAATGAGCAGCTGTGTGTGAGATCTACAGCTTCGCTCTTGATAGAGGTGTGATCAAGAAACGAGCGCCGAACTTGCCACGTGGATTTATCCATTTTTGGCTTCGCATAGATTCGCTGTAAAGTTGCCTTTATTATTACTATTACTTTATACCTTATCTCTTTGGGTTTAAAAAGAAGTGACAGTTATAGCAAGAATTTTGCTTAGAATTTTGCAAAAGTAGCAACATGTAGATTCATCACCACCAGTTGTTTGTTGTGGGATTTTTGAGGTACAATTAGATTCTATCATTACCAGTTTTTTGGGGAGAAGGAAAAGGAGATTCCTAATAAGAAAGAAATAACTCATACATTAAATAAATAGATAATTCTTATCACGTCTTGAAACAATTTTAGACGCAGAAGAATTATTTTATATTAAAAATAGAAAAACTAAATATGGTTATATATCCTTAGAACTTATGAGAAATGATATATTAAAGATAAATTAAAATTGTAGCAATATATATACATATATACATTTATAATAGTTGTTGGTCCGGGGTGAGTCTGAATAGATATATAGGGGATGGGGGAATACACCTATATATAAAAACTTTTGATTTATTTAAGAAGTAAGTTTATCCTGAAGAGTAACTTGTTCCTTCAAGTTCAAATTAGCTTCTCCTAACCGAATAAGACTCGATTGAGATAACACTCATATTGGTTAGAACAATTTATGAGTTGGACCACTATCTCAATGAATTAGATGTGGAAGTATGTGAACCCCAAAATTATACTCGCGTGTGAAAAACACTTTTAACTCAAAAAACTTTCTCAGATAGGTGGAAGCATGGCCTAATTTGTCAAACATATGTTCGTGATATGCAAAATATAAGACAATTAAGGAAAATTGTAAATAAAAAATAAAACACATAATATTTTTAAAGTGGTTCAAAGTATTCACCATCTCCTATGTCCATTAACATTGCGAAAATCAGGAATTGAGTCACAATTCGTAATGAATATCTTGCATATAGTGGCAAGACCATTGTTCAACGGTTAACACACATGTGAGCTAAACCTAGGAATGTCTTCCTCGACCTCTTAAATTGACTTTCAGTCTATCTCACACGCTAACGTACTTGCCTGATTTCTACCATTTTTAGTTTATCACGTAGGATAACTTACTTACCTTCACAGCATGTGTGCACTAGCCTATTGTGTTGGGGTAATCTAGGCAATCAGATTACTATCTTCGTTGATCAACTGCACATATATTTCATCTCTCTTCGCATTTCTTCATATCTTCAAAATCATTGGTTGCTTCAATAAGCTGCCTGTTAAAACAAAACAAATAATCTAATAGATGAGTTTCACTAACCTAAGAAATTGATTGCAAGTCTAAGATTTTTTATCCAAAAAATAAAATAAAATTAGGATCGAATTAGAATTATGTCTTATAAACATGTCCCAACATCAATAGTGATAGATGATGCAATATCGATTATTTGTAAGTTTAGTTGCTGCCTCGAAATAGTACTTAGTAAGTAATTTGCTTGTTACGCAACAAACATGTTAATTATATATTTTTTATGCGACATATTAAGAATTATTATCAAAATAAACTAAATATGATATAAATACATATAACTATATAAGAATGTCATATTGCCCGAAGTCGGCTACTTTCATTTACTTCTTTTTTCCCCTTTTTCTCGATTCTTTTATTTCTTCCCTATGGTCCTTATAAATACTTAGATACTTTCTCATTTTATTTTATTCCTTTTTTGATTGGCTAAATTTCGTTCAATCTGCATTTAAAAGATTCCTTTATATTCATTTTATATTCATAGTTGTCTCCTCATCTTTTTCAACATACATAATTAATTGAAAAGTTATAAATATAAACTCTTTCGAAATAATTGATAAAATGTGATTTTGTGAGAGTTGACATTTCTTAGATCAAACTGAATTTTATTTAATCATATTAGCTTAGTCTTTTGTTTGTTCCTTTTTTTCTTTCCAATTATCCCCCCCCCGCCCGCCCGCCCGTATTTTGCTTATAAACACTAGTACTTTATTTTATATACCAACTATGTGTTAGAAGCAAAATAAAATTAGTTAAATAATACTTCATCCATCCTTTCATAAAATTTATTTTTTAATTTTGACAGCATGAATTTTAATAAAAGTAATAAGTGTGAAGTGAATGAAGAAAAAGACTCACATTGTAAAGATATATTATGTGAATAGAAAATATAGATCATGTATTTTATTTTCTTGTAAATAAGTGAATTGATTATAGATAAAAATTATAAAATTTATGTGGAAGTTATATCTATAATAAAAATAATTATTTTTTATGGATAAATCAAAATAAAATTAAAGCAACATTTTTTAAAGATTAACAGAGTATTTGACAGAGTATCTGACTAAGAGGGTGTTTGGCTGAGCTTATAAGCTCCCCAAAAACAGCTTATAAACTATTTTTGGGGAGCTTATAAGCTTAGCCAAACACAGCCCACAAAATGATTTTGTGTTTACGTGCTAATACTATAGATCACAAAAAAGGTTTTGACAAAAACTAATTGCACAAAAGTATATACACTTTTCAGTTTGTATATAATAATATAAAATACAATGGCGAGTAATTATGGCAGCCGCCAGTGTGGACCGTGTCTGAATATTTCTTATCTGCTAAATTAAAAAGATTCTGATAATCACAAACCCACTCTTGTTCTTGATTGAATATGATTGAATTATTTTCCTTTTCTTGCTAAATAAATATCAAGTCATTAACTTTTTCAAAAAATGTCAAATCATTTATTATGAAGATAGCAAGTTGCACTCCTGCACAACTGTCTTTTAGAAAAAAGGAAAAAATAAAATCTTAAATATAATTGATATGAAGGAGTAAAATTAAATTAGAATGAAATGTATTGAGAATAAAATATCATAATACGTTATTATTATGATTGATATGTAGAGAAAATGAATGAGTTGGAATATATGATATCTAGTGAAAGAAATAATTATTCTTGTAATGTATGCTATTATTACTGTGGTAATAATAATAATAATAATAATAATAATAATAATAATAATAATAATAATAATAATAATAATAATAATAATAATAATAATAATAATAATAATAATAATAGTTTTATTAGAGAGAAAAAGAAGTTAAATTAAATGTGTCTAATCTCATATCCATGAGAATAGATAATATCATGGGAGATGGATGAAATGACTAATCTCAAGTTCCATGGGAATAAATATTGATTCAATAATGATAATTTCTACTATAAAAATCTTACCAATCATGAAATTGGAAATGAACGTAGAGATTAATATTTCATTCTCATTCTATTAGTGCATACCAGACATGTCCTTAGAGCTAGTTAGTTATCACTATTTTAATTAATTAAATATTAGAGATATTGAATGATTGGATAATTGAGATTACAGATGATAAACACAATCTAAGCAAGGAAGAAGACTAAAATTTGATATAGTTACAAAATAATGTATATGTATATTCTACAACTTCAAACACAATTAGATAAACATCCCCATCAATAACATATAGGTGCTATTTACGAAATTAATGAAAGAAAAAACCCAAATATTTGGTGTGTAAGGTGTAAACTTAATTAATCTCTGTAATTTTCGATGTCATCACATTGCAAATTCGACTAAGAAAAATCAAATTAAAAGCTCGAGAAAAAAGTTATTGGAACTTTATATCAATGAAGTTATAAGATATACTGTCTCCGTCCCATTTAAAACGGTCTATATTCTTTTTTGAACTGTCTCATCCAAGATGATCTATTTTTTTAGGAAATAATTATCTCTTCAAAAATTATGAAACCTACCTACTTTAATCACTTTATATCATTCTCTTAAATAACCGTTCCTAAAAGAAATGGACCGTCTTGAATGGGACGAAAAGAGTAATGTTTATCCCTTTTATACTTCACTTCTTTATTTTTATTTTTTCCCACTTTTTTGGAGCCTAAATCAATTGTACTTTTGCCCTATTGATTTTCTTAAATCTTAAAATATCAAATATCGATTTTCTACTTTAAAATTTGTAAAGCTATAAAAAGAAAGTTAAATAAAGTCAACGAATGTATTTTATTAGTACTAAACTACTAATTGATTTTTGACATTTCAAATCAAAACCTTTCCATCCCGAGTCCCTATTTGACGAGGCTACTTATCCGGAAATATTGCTCTAAAACCAAAGGAGTTGAAAAGGCTGCATTAATATCCCAAACTTGGAGAAGATTTATACATTATACAACAAGCCATTAAAGGTAACAACATGTGTACATCACCTATATGTGTTTGGACTAAGCTAAAGTTGAAGCAAACCTCAAAGCTTCTCAACTGGGAAACCCATGACCGGTTTGACCTCCGATGCCATGGATCGAAGCTCCTCGACTTCCTCGTAAGTGAGTCGCCACCCGACTGCACCACCAAACTCCTTAGCCTGCTCTGCATTCTTGGCTCCGGGGATTGGAACGACGTTTTCTTGAGCTATCAACCAGTTTAGGACAACCTATTGGGTTGATCAAGTGTTTAAAGAATCAAGAAGCACGAGTTACTAAAAGATTTACGAACTATAGACCAATTTTCAATCAAAACATAATCTTCAAAGCTTTTTCAACATCGTTGATTGGCTTTGAATTTTTGCAATTACAAGACGAACTATATCCCGTAGAGATAAGATATCATGAATGTTGGAATCAAAAGTTTATGTTGCAATTTGAAACTTAGGTAGCATTTGTGTGGTTGAGTTTAATTTGATAGTGGAACACGAAATGTATCAAAGTAACGAACCTGAGTCGGAGTTTTATCATAGCTCTCGCCTATCTCCTTGATTCGGTTTATAAGAGGTTGCAGCTGCAGAAAGCAGAAGTGAAATTAGGAACACTGAAGCAAGTTATTGATGCGACTTCAAGTTTTTACAAACGAACGAGGGCGTACTTTTGACATGAACTCGGAGGTGTAAATCTGGCCTCTAGGGCCGGATGGCGTGTTGCTCGGGGTATATTTCCCTGTAAGAGCACCTACGATTCAAGAACAACCAAAATTAGGCTTATTTCAAAACTATGACACTTTCTTCTCAAAAACACACACAAACACAAACACAAACACAAACACAAACACAAACAAGAATATGTATGACAAGCAGATCTTGTGGCAAAATGGTAGCTTTTCACCTTGAGCGATTGGAGAATACGCGATCAAGGTGATCCCAAGTTCGTCACATGTTGATTTCACTCCGTTTTCCTCTGGGAGTCGATAGATGAGGCTGTAGTTCACTTGATTGGAGGCAAGAGGTATGCCTCTCTTCTTGAGTTGCTCGTGTGCAGCACGTAGCCGCTTCTCTGAAATCAGAATATCAGTTCGTGTAAGCTTATATAAAAGATTCAAAAATCAATCACAATAAATTTTACCACTATAATTTGATACTCCAACAGCTTTCACGAGGCCCTGCTCCACAGCATCTGCTAGACCATCGATGTATCCTAGAAAAACAATTCCAACTTTTCTAAGTCTGTTGTGAACTATAAATAACCGTTATCTTCAACATGAAATAGGCAATGATAGCTAGTACTTATCAGCAACCTTCATTTCCCCATATCCCCGGCCTGCAATGTTCATGAGCAAATATTCAATTATGCAGCCAAAATTCCACGAAAAACTGATATTTGCAGGCCTAGTATCCTATACCAATGTAGCTGATAGAGTTCCACAGACGGCAGCTGGAGACGAGACAGAGAATCCTTGAGAGCAGAAACTACACTCCCTCGACCAAGTCTCCACGGTAGAGCTGCAAATTTAGTAGCAACGGCAATCTCTACTTCTGGATTCCTTAGTTTCCTTTCTTTGATGAATCTTTACAACATGCAACACCTCAATAATTAAATTTAAAAAAAGGAATAACGCGTATGTTCAGTCACAACTACAATATATTATACCTTCCAAGCAGTGTTTCGGAGCTGATAGCACCTAGTGACATCTGCAACAACAAAAGATGAACAAATTTTTTAACAAATTTTGTGTATCTAATTAGTTTAACCAATAGCTGAAAAACCAAACCATTTTCCCACCCGTGAGCCGTAAACCTCTGCAGTGTCGAAAAATGTTATACCGCAATCAACACTGGTATCAAAAGCAGCCTTGGCAGCCTTCATTTTCCTATCTGTCATCAAATCATAATGGCAACATTATATATCATTTTTCACATCAACACAATCATGATCACTTTTGGACATCAACAAAACCGAATATTTTAAGAAATAAAACGAAAGAGCAAATATTCAAGAAATGAAAGCAAAGTATGTAGGCTTCAGTACATATTGCTTCACTCTCACACAAGTAAAACACACACACACACAAATATATGAGGGGTTGACTATTTACTTCATAGCTCAAATGCTTTCAGACATTAACAAAAACAAGAGCTCTAGAAGTGGTACAGAAAATGCAAGTTAAAGATTATGCTCCCTATCCATTACCATCAGATGCATTGACATCTATAGGCAATACATAATGCTTCATTCTCAGACAAGCGTGCATCGCGCCCACACACACGCACACACACAAATCAAGAATTTCATTAGAGCAAACATTATGTATGCTCCATGCATAGTTCATCTTCCATCTATATTCTGATGCTTAGGGGGTGTTTACTATTGAGGATTGACAGATAAAATTAGCATATGTTAATCCATTGTTTACTAAGATGGATTGGAACTTTGGGATATCCTAAAACCCTTGATAATTTCTACAATTCGAGCTAACTTGCTTGATTCGTATCTAATTGAAAGCGGTAGGATTGCAAAGTTTTAGTATTGAAGATAATCATGAATAGTAAACGGCCCTCGGAGAAGAATGGGGTGTAAAAACTCAAGAATGCTACAAGAAACAAGCCAAAATATTCCTATTCATCACCAGTAACAGTAAAATCACAACCATAGCCAAGCAAAAATCACCACATTCTTCAACACACACACAGAGACAAACACAATTATACAGTTATTACCAGCCATAGAAAAATTTAAACAACTTCAATAAACAAGGATTCATATTTAAAAACCCTAAGACGAAACATCAAATACACACACAGGATCAAGAATCCTAAAATTTGGCAAGAAGAAGATGAAATTATGAAAATTTACCATCCCATTCAAAATTATTCCAATAACTGGTGTCGCCCCACGACCAAGCTCCGATTCCAATCCGGGTCACCTGCTGTGCTGACCCTCCAAGACTCACTTTTTCCACCTCAGCTGTCTTGACTGCAACACTCCCTTGATCAGAAGCCACAGCTCTCACTGCACCAACTTTACTCCTACTTAACGCAGAGAAGCAAGCATTGCTCAAATGCAAAGCCATGGCAGGCTATCTTAGATAATGACAGAATTTTCCTATGAATATTGGTGAGAGTTAAAGTTGGTTTTAGATTTGTTGAGAAGAATTGAGTAATTATAATCCATGGACGTGATCTCGTGGACATATATGGTTCTTGTTTCGAATACGTGGTTGAGTAAGAATGCCCTTTTTATTTCTTCTTGGACAAAATATATTGTCGTTCCAATTGTACTTGATTTTTTATATTTTTATCTTTTTGAAATATTTAGTCATCTAAAATCTAGTCTAAATTTATATCAATTTTGATGTCAAAAAATGAAATAAAATCGTAACACTTAATTATATACCTTATTCTTACTAGTTTTGGTCTTTTAAGCCCTTTAGATGCAATTTTTTTTTTAAAAAAATTACAAATATTGTTGGTTTATTTGAATGTAGCAGCTTTGAAACCTCATTATTGAAAAAGAATTTATTAAAGTAGTATATGATAATCATTGCTGGTTTACAGAAACTCTACAAATTCTCTACCGGAAAACCTAAGTCTGGTTTTATTTCCGAAGCCATGGATCGGAGCTCATCAACTTCTTGGTTGCTGAGTCGCCATCCGACTGCACCGGCGAACTCCTTAGCCTGTTCCGCATTTCTGGCTCCGGCGATTGGGACGACATTTTCTTGTGCAATCAACCAGTTTAGCACAACCTGTTGAGGTTAAGAGAAGGTTGCATGAGTTATTGCGAAGGGAAAAATAGGTTCGACTAGTGATGTTTGTTAGAAAATTTTGATTCTTTCGTATGAATTTATTTAATAGAGGTGGTTAGAAGGAGTTAAAAGTGGTTATAGGAAATTATTATGCAACTTTTAACATGAAATGCTATGTACGTACCTTTTTTCACGAAAAGACACCTGTCTCTCGAAGATAACAATTCTATATTTATATATCTTTCGAAAATCATACTCAGTCCCGAGTATCAAATAATTCGTTCGAAAATAGGACTAGTAGTAAAACTACTCATATTCTATCAAACTGGTGTATCTTGAAGACAAATATTATGGAACCAAGTGTACTATAACGGATCAATATTGTCTTACGGAGAAATAGTCTAACTCCTGCCTCGGTTTGTCTTGGCTTTATCCTCCTTTGTTCAATTCATTTCTACGTACACATATTAACAATTGCAAGACAAAATTGCTCCGCTATAGTGCACCCAATTCCACAACAATTGTATCCAAAATACAATGGTTTGATTGAATACGAGTAGTTGCATAACTAGTCGTATTTCCTGACGAACTACTTGATACTCAGACTGAGTAAGGTTTTCGAAAAATGTAAGAATGTAGTATTATTATCTTCGAATTGATGTATTTTAAATGTCAACCAAATTAGTCTATTTATAAAGAGTTATTTGTCTTTTCGCAAAAAGGCATATGCACTTTCATGTGAAAAGGTGAGTAGTAACTACTTCTAATCATTTTTAACCACATCTATTAAATAAATTCATATAGAAAATCAAAATTTTCCAACAATCTCAAAATAGGCTCAAGTCTTATTTTAGATTAGACTAGGCCACATTTTTAAACCGATGTAATTTGACATGACTCAACCCAAAAAACTTAAACTTTGGTTGTGGACTTTTGGGTTGGAACGGACTACATAGATTTTCGGACAGACCAGACCCAAATTCTCCCATTGGCCCAAGTGCTCAGGGAGGGTCGGGCCGCATAAAACTCATCGAGTCGAGGTATGGAATGAGACTAGGACACAATTTTTCAGACCTACAAAAACACGGCCCATGCCTTCACTCGAGCACTTTGTAAATTATTCGTCGTTTGTAGATCATCGTGCTTTACTAGCATTGTGTAATTCAAATTTATGCGAAGCAAACGAAACGAGCATCACGGTTGCAATGAACAAACCTGAGTAGGAGTTTTGCCATAGCTCTCTCCTATCTCCTTCACTCGATTCATCAAAGGTTGTAGCTACACATAACACCAAACAAACTCAAGAAATCTGGTACCAAATCAAGAAACAAAAAATTCCATTTATGTAGATGATGACCACTCACTTTTTTAAAGAATTCACTAGTGTAAATCTTTCCTCTAACCCCAGAAGGAGTGTTTTCTGGGCTATATTTCCCAGTAAGAGCACCTGACACACCACAAATCATCAGATCGAAGCACTCAAAGCTCGTATGTAAAACTAGGGGTGTGCACGAACCGAACCGATGAGAGTCAGAAGAACTAGGGGTGTGCACTACAAAAAATAGATCAGCCCACAAAAACAACCTTGAGTGAGAGGAGAATACGCGATCAAGGTGATCCCGAGCTCATCGCAGGCCGATTTCACGCCATTTTTCTCGGGGAGTCGGTATATGAGGCTGTAGTTCACCTGATTTGAACCCAAATGCACGCCTCTCTTCTTGAGCTGATCATACGCAGCACGAAGACGCTTTTCTGTCCATTCATCAAATGTAACCATAAAAATCGAGCCTACAAGATTTGAAAAGAAGCAAGAAAACAGGATCGTTTTAGGAGGCCCTAATCAAATGACTATAGATCGAACCTATCCAATTTTTACAGTACGATGGTTGGCTGTTCATGGCCTAGCTGTACCTACCGTCTTAGACAAAGAAGCTATTTCTTTGAGTGTACTGGAAACAAGAACTCAATTGTGTGAAAAGTGTATTTCTTGATAGATTTTTTTTTTACCACTGTAGTTTGATACTCCAACAGCTTTAACCAGACCTTGCTCCACTGCATCAGCTAGACCATCGATATATCCTAGAAAAAACAATTCCAAAATCATGGAAAACGACGAAAATAGGCAAAGAATTCTCTCATCAAACATACCTTCATCTCCCCATATTGCAGGCCTGAAAATAGTTTGTAACATAAAACATATCATGATTTTATTTTTCAAAAATTTGCATAAAAAGTTGATACTAGAGGCCTAATTTTTCATACCAATGGAGCTGGTAGAGGCCGACTGACGACAGCTGGAGGCACGATAAGGAGTCTTTGAGGGCAGAGACGACGCTGTGGCGGCCTAGCCTCCACCCGAAAACAGAGAATTTGGTGGCAACGGCTACCTCGAAATCTTGGCACCTTTGCTTCCTTTCCTTGATGAACCTTCCTAGTAATGTTTCGGAGCTGATAGCGCCCAATGCCATCTGCGAGGACGGGAGGAGAAACGAGGTTGCTAGGTCTTTGTGAGTCGAGCGTTGTGAGGATTTGAAGAGCAATGAAGCAAAGAGAGTTTCTTACCGGAGAGCCATAGACCTCTGCAGTGTCAAAGAATGTGATGCCATAATCAATGCTGGCATCAAATGCAGCCTTGGCAGACTTTAGTTTCCTGTCTGTTAGCATAACATAAAAGATTATGACACTATGATCAACAAAAGAAGAACTCGTAAAACTCTAGGATTCAAGACGAAGAGCTAGAGCTGTCAAAATTGATTCGCCCTGAATAGGAGGGAGCACAATTTCGCCATCTCTCTCTCTCTCACACACACACAGAGTGACTCACCATCCCATTCAAAGTTATTCCAATAACTGGCATCGCCCCACGACCAGGATCCGATCCCAATCCGGGTCACCTGCAGGTTGGAGCCTCCAAGTTTCACTTTTTCCACCTCAGCTTTCTTCACAGCAACGGGACCATGATTAGACGACGCGCCTCTAACTGCACCAAGTGCACTCCTACTCAATGCAGAGAAGCAGCATGCACTGCTGAAATGCAAAGCCATGGTTTGATAATCACAGACCCAATATTTGTTTTGTTTGATTTTCAGACATTTTTAGATGGGGTTGAGTAATGGGTTTTTGATTTCTTGCAAAAATTTGTTTGTGATCTTGATATTAAGATGTGGTTCTTGATCTGAACATGGTAGTATTTATATTAGTCTTTTTTGCTAATATGAGTAACCAAATATGAAAAGGTCCTTTTTAATTAATTATAAGTAGAGTGAATTGCACGTTTACCTCCAAAATTTAGACATTTTAATATTTTATTACCCCACCTAAGATATTAAATATAAATTTTAATAGGGTATTCGAACTAGTTAGGTGCTGGAAATTGATAATGATAAATTAAAAATGGTCTCGATTGATGAAATTCACACTTCAATTGAAAATACCATAATTTTAGTTTTTGTATGATATTTCAGCCAAGTGTATGAATATAAAATAAGAAGAATTTTCCTTGCTCGAGTAGTGATTGGGATATAGACTATGATAGAAAAGAAAAGACACAATAGAATAAGTGAAAATTCATATATATTTTATCCAAGTTAAGAATGTCAATTATAACCAACATAAAATGTCAAATTATAAAAAAATGGGACTATTATCACCAATAATAAATAGGTCCAACCACACGGAGGAGTATAAATTTTGATAGGGTTTTGAAATAATTATCTCTTTAAAATTGGACCTACTTACTTTTTATCATTTTAATCATTTTATAATTAATAAGTGCAGCTAATAACTGCGGATGGAGTAACTAATAAGTACATGCTAATAAATTCTTTTCCTTTGAATTTGCAAATTATAAATATGTGTATTATATATAGTACATCGCAATACAATTCCATTTTTATACACACAAAAATGAACCTTCTTCACCTGTGGCCTTCTGCTTAGAGAGAAACGCAACCATATATATGGATGCATTCTCTCTCTACACATAAAACATCGATCGATCATCGTTGATCAGAAAATCACACTCAAATCCAAGAGCATACGCAGTTTAATTGTCGTAGCCATTCCTGTGTGCCTTCTGCCATCTCCAAGCAGTCGCCAAACTCTCTTCGAGATTCGTATACTTGGCTTTCCAGCCGAGCTCGTTCAAAATCTTCGAAGGATCGCTGTAGACCTCGGCGTAGTCGCCCGGCCGCCGGCTGAGATAGTCCACCTTAATGTTCACGCCCGTCGCCTTCTTGCAGGCCGCGACAAACTCGTTAACCGAGCTACCTGCATTTCGAAACGACGGAAATTAGACTCAAATTGTCAGCCCAGATGACAATGCACAATGCTATATGTTGAAGAAATGAAGAAATGGAAAAGACCTTTTCCCGTGCCGACGTTGTAGATTCCGACTTTCCTCGGCTTGGCATGGGCTAGAGCCATGACATGTGCATCTATTAGGTCAGTGACATCAATGTAGTCTCTCACGCAAGTTCCATCTGCAGTTTTGTAATCCGTTCCTCTGATCTGCAACCATTTTAGCAAAGCAACGACGTTTTTAAGCACGATTACACGACGAGGATACGCAGGTCCAAACAGAGGCGTTGCCACCAGAGCTCGTTTCTAGTGGACAAACTACCTCACACGCGTTGAAATCGTACCTTTAGGCCCGGGATAATGCCTCTAGCCGCATCAAAACAAGCACCCGAAATCCTACCTTGCTCGCGCAGCTCTGGCCGAGGCGCCTCTCCAAGCCTCCCCTCCGGGTCGGATCCAATCACGTTGAAGTACCTGATCACAACAAAACACACAGAGACTCACTAAAATTTCGTAGAGATACACATATGATTTCAAACATTTGATCCTTAAATTAACTGACCTTAAGATCATGACAGCCATGTCTGTTGTCTTTGAGTAGTCTAAAATGATGTCTTCAGCCATCTTCTTGGCCTTCCCGTATGGATTTATTGGTACCTAGATATGACGAAACCACTCTAAAAATCAAAACTTTTTTCTCTCCACTTGAGGGAATCGATCAAGATGAGGCCAAATCAATTTGATCACTTACTTGTGGAGTAACTTCCGTTATAGGCATCTTTTCGGGTTCCCCATACGTTGCACACGTGCTCGAGTATATCAACGTCTTGACACCGTGAGCCGCCATAGCCTTCACGATCAGGAGGGTGTTGGAGGTGATGTTGTGATAGTACCTGCACCAGTCGAGGGCAAGTGTGAGGGGCACAATATTTGCTGCAACAATGCTTTTGTGATAAAAATGATGTTTTTACCTCAGAGGCTCGGCTGTGCTTTCGCCAACATAAGCCACAGCAGCAAAATGCATCACAGCATCAAAAGCATTCTCTTTGAATATTTTGTTCACCTAATGTAAAAATTCAAGAAAAAAATTGCAATTTCACTAAACAAAAAGAGCTAATTAGGCCACATAAGTGTAGAGAATAATACCACAGATGCATCTCCTAAATCAGCGTATATAAACTGAAGTCGCTCCGGATAGAGCGACTGGAGGACTTTAACAGCACCAATGTTGCCACGAGAAAGATTATCCTGCCAACAATACACACTAAGAGATACATATAAATCTAACTATATATGTGTGAGAGGTCATATAGATATACCACAATAGTCACTCGATATGAATCTTTTAGGAGTCGAAGAGCTGCATGAGAGCCTATGTAGCCCGCCCCTCCAGTCACCAACACGTGTGTGACGCCAGGCTCGTGCTGAGAGAACTGAGACATGCTCAAAAAATTTAGATCATTGCTTTTCTAAGACATCAAGAAACTCAAGCTTTTGATGCAGAAGAGAAAGGAAAACGCAGTACCTTAAGAGAAGTCCGAGTGCTACTAGACCAATTGATCATGAAAATGAGAAGTGCAGTGACTCCGGCTACCATGAGGAGTTGCCTGGTTAAGTAGCTTCGTCGTTTTGTATCCATGAAATCCATACCTGCAATGAGAAGTTTGAGATTGTTGAGTGATAAATTGATTAGAAAAACAACACAAAAGCATCATATATTGAATTGAAGGCAGCCTATATTCAATACGAGATGGAGTAGGTTTAACACATATTTCAGCCATTCTACATCTCATTTTTCGTCTCAAAACGATGCAGAATGCAGAGGACAACAGACTGCAAAGTCGAAACAAGTTGTTCTTGAACAAGAAAACACCATCTAAATCCGTTTCAAATTTTCATTAAGACGAAGAAAACATCCAATCATATAATGGTCCGTGTCTCATTAGTCAGCAGCCATTGCAGGAAAGAAACAAGGAACAAAATGCTTGAAACTATCATTTCTGCAGCTATAAAAGTTCTTGTTTCTGCACTTTGCTACATCTTGTATTTCATCTCAAAACCACGCAGAGTGCAGAGTCAAAACAAGCTGTTCTTCAACAAGAAAACGCCACTACGAAGAAAACATCTAGTTTTATAATGATCTATGTCTCATCAGGCAGCAGCCATTGCAGGAAAGAAACAAGGAACAAATGCTTGAAACGAACATTTTTCTGTAGCTATAAAAAATCTTGCTTCGTGACACTTGAAACATTCATAAATACTATAATTAGTATAGCAACACGAGCACAATAAACCAAGGAATTCCAAAAACTCGAAGCAGGAGACGCGGTTTTTTTACCTTGTAAACAAAGGATGCAAGTTTCTTTGTATAACGAATCAGTGAGTTTTAGTTTTATCTCCTCACTGCAATTCAAAAGGTTAATATGGCAACATTAATGATCAGAAATTAGAATGAAAAATTTCCCACAAATGCTTGCTATGATCAAGAAAATAGGTGAATGAACTAAAAACAGATTACAAAATTCATTTCCAAATGGGAGCTCATACCAAGTAATAATAAAAAAGATACAGAATGCCAGTGAGCTGTCTTTATTTCGTATAAAAAAGAATCACATTAAGAAATTTCGAAATCAACTAATCTTATTAACTGATTACAATTTAAAACATAAGAGCCCACATAATCAAATCATTGAGAAAACAGAATTCAAACCATAAAAATCGAAGCTTTTTCACCAAGTTACAATCTTTCTTTCTTTTTCATTCTCAAAATTCAATCCCGATTGAAACCAAGAATTCAACTTTATCGCAGAAGACAATATCAAGAGGATTCCCACTGACCATGCAATCAAGAGAGAGAGAGAGAGAGAGAGAGAGAGTACCAAATTCCAATTAACTGGTTTTCTGAGGATTTGCATGAACGATGACAGAACAAGGTAACAAGAAGAAGAAAATAAGGAGAATAAATGCTGATTCGTAGCTCTGCTGGTTTATGAAAAGGCAAGACCAAGAGACAGAGACCAATTAATAATCGAAGTTTAAATGTCAAAGGGCTGCTACAACTCTCTCTCTCTCTCTGTATATGTATATATATATAATAAAAAGGATTATAAGAAGGTGATTGAGGGTGAATGAATGTGAAGGATTAAGAAAATCTCGTGACCATTATATTGTAATTGAAGAAAAGTGGACCATGTTGATGAGTATAACAAACGATGCACAAAGCCATGAAATGAGGAGGAGAGATTACAATTATGCTTAGCACGCAAATTTTGCCATGAAACCTATGAGATAGCCATGCATCCATCACCTCACCTCAATCTGTGTGTGTGTGTGTGTGAGAGAGAGAGAGAGAGAGAGAGAGACTTTGTCTAATTGCAGTAGGTATTATTCATGGACCATGGTGGAAGACTTTTTTTTGTCTTGTTTCCCTTTGGAGAAAATATTGTTTGTAATCAGGCTTTTGATTTTTTTTGAAGGGACATCAATCATATTCATGCAAATAGTCTAAAATAGTATTAAGACACGATTTTTATTTTTATTTTGCGATATTTTTTTATTTTTGCTTTTTGTTTTGTTAATTTTAAGACCAAAATTATTGATTATTAAATATGTCATGAATTTGAGCAGATAAATTTTAATAATCTTCTTCAAATGCTAAAAGATTGAAATATTTTACCGGCACAAAAGTAATTCAGATTTAGAAGATATAGCATTTTCTTTTTTCTTTTTGAGGTTAGAGATTTAGCATATGAAACAATTTAATTAGTCAAAAGATAGTAAATCACATTAAGTTTCGCATTAAATTTATTTTCCCTATAGATGGGAACATAATCGCATTTCTTTCACTAAGAAACTCCAAAAGGTCAGTCGTGATAGTAAATTAGTAAATTGTAGTTACAAGAAGAGATATTAATCTTATTTATCAATATTCAAAATGTTACATCAAGTATTTAAAAATATTTAAGGTGTTTATAAGCTTTAATTTACGGATAAATACAACCTTTCTCAGTTTAGGTTTTTATTATTAGTTTAACAAGCTAATAATATAGTCTCCCTACTTTTAATTAGTGGAACTTTTTTTGAGATGTTTAAAACACAAACAACGTAATAACAAATATCAAATTATCGAAATTGATCAAATGAGAATTACATTTAAAAAAAAAAAAAAAACTTTAGAACTATGCATATGTATAAAGTTGTTACACAATTATCAATATTTTAAAATTGTTACGCATCTTGTGCACAGTTTTCAAGTTCTAAAAACAATATAGTTCTCATCATAACCAACTCCTATTAATATACAGATATAGTATTATAAATTTCCCAACGGGTGATTAAAAGTGAGATTTATTTATTATTTCACATTTTTATTTTAGTTATTTGTGATAAACAACAAGAATATCTTAGGTCGAGAAAAATGGAAACACATACTATTTAATTACAATCGTGAAATTTTTCATAATCCCAATTATTTGAAATAGTAGAGCACAAATATCACCCTATAATGAACATAATTAATTTTGGCTGTACGTGAATTTGCTTCAATGGGACATTAACGTGGAAACGTGCAGCCTTAGCCGACATCTTCTCACGTTACTTCAAAATCAATTTTTTAAAAAACTAATTGTTATAATCTTTTAATTGTCAGGTATTATTGTCATTATTGTAATTTATTATTCTTCATTGATTTGAAAAGGTCAACGATTTATTTGGTTATAGTAAGGCTGTCAGTCAACGCATATGGCAACGAAGAAAAGGCCGTCCCCATGTGAATCGCTTATCCTATTTTTAATTTTTTATAAGTTCTGCCTTTAAGCAAAGTACTACTCTAAAGGGGTGTTTGGCCTTATTTTAGAAGCTTATGCTCCAAAACTTATAAGATGTTTGAGAATATAAGGGTAATGTCTCAAGTCTTATAAGTTGTTGAAGTGTTTGAATAATTGATCTTATAATTTAGAGAAAGAATCGTGAGTTAGAGAGAAAATCATAGTTAGAGATAAAATTGACGAGAGGTGAAGTTGATAGTGTATGTATAGGAAATAACGAACTATAATAAGGTTATTTTGGTAAATTTATGGTTGTTTATAAGTTTATTAAAAATAAGTTAGAGTTTACCAACTTATTTTTAGGGAAGAACTATAATTTGTTGAAGCTTATTTTCACAGTTTATAAACATTGTTTAGGAGTTTTATTTTGTCAAACACTTTCAACAACTTATAATTTGTTTTAAAGAGCTTATAAGCTCAGCGAAACACCCTCTAAATATGATAATATATCTTGTAATTGTTATATCTCGTCAATAAAAGAGTGGAGGTGATAAAATAATACTAATAGAGAATTTAGCAAAATTTAGTTTTGAACTCAATATGACAATTATGCTAGCTAAAATTATTTCCATAATCATATACTGATCTTTTTTCGGGGTTATCTATCTTGATTCTTTCTATATATAATTTATTTTTTAGGCTGGACTCATGCGAATGTTATTCAAGGAGGGACGTTTATCAAATCTTGATTATGATTAATTGTAATTTTAATTAAAAAATTAATATATTTTAAGTTAAAAAACTAAATAATTTGAAGTGAATAATTGTGGAACTTCTGCATCCAAATTTTTGTCTTTCTGTTTTGATCTGAGTTGTTGCGAGAAAGAAAATGACAAGAAAATAAAGAAAAATATCATATCAAAATTCACCATATTATCAATCATGCGACTGTATATGAGTAGAAATCCAAATATGGACAAAATGTCTAAAGGTCCCTGTCCGAGTCCTTTCAATAGCTTTCTTCAGTATTATTATGTGCATATTTATTCACTAAAACCCCAAAGGCAAATCACCATCCCTATTTCAACTAAACCAGCCAAACAAACTTCAACATTTCAATTGGCAAATGAGAGAGACAGAGGGAGAAATATAACCATAAAGAGATCTACAGAGCCTGTAAAAATGGGCTAGTAGAACCCCAGAAAATTCAACATACAAGAATGTTCACTGCTATTACAAGCTTCCTCTTCAACACCATCTCACAACCAGCCCCTATCGTATCGACAGACGATGCCACTGACTTTCCTAAATTCTACTGTCTTTACGAGGAAGCCAAACTGACAGAAAAAACACCACCATCGTCAATGTCTTACCTTAGCTGTACATTTCACCCTTAAGACTCAAAAGGTTTCAATCCAGAGTTACAGAAAAAGCGTCAAAACAAAAAGCTCTTTAGATATAAAAGCATACAAGAGCTTTCGACATGAACTGACAGTCGTGTAAGAAAGTATAACAATAAAAAACGAAGCAGAAAACAAACCCTTTACAGACCTAAAAGGAGGAGGAGACGACCCCAGAGTGGGGCGACTGGTAGGAGGAAATATTTGGCATTGGAAGAGACTAAAATGTGGAATTAGGCGTTAAAATCTGCCTGACATATACACATACTCTGTCTCAATCTCTGCCGCAACAAGACTTAGAACAGAACTCAGAAGAACCAGCCAAGAGAATGACCTCCAGATCACCATAGCATTTATACTATCCAGGCTTCTAGATATTTCCATCTCAGTCAGCCTCGGACAGACTCGGGATTTATCTGTCCACTGTTTCCACCAGGAGCATTAAATCCGGTAACAGGCATGGACCTCTGAGCAAAATTCAGTAACAATTTCTTCTGATTCTCATCGGTATGAGGAAGACTAGCACGTAGAAGTTCCACGGGCATCTCTCTACTTACAGCCTTTGCAGCCTCGGGACCAATTGCCTCTGTGTTCGGTGCATTCTGAACAACCAACGATTGCACTATACTGTCGTACTTGCTCACACAGTATTTTGTTAGGAGACCAAAGAAGGCATCGAAAGAAGCCTGCCAAAGGGCAGGATTAGGGATACTATAGTTTCCGCCAAACTGAGGATCTCTTAACAGGTTTGTGGCTCTTTCTAAAACAGACTTCAAAATGACGGATGCACCATCTCCAGCAGGGCTGCCAACAGGACGAAGTGGCGGCTGTTCGGAGGAACAAACGACTGCAGCGAGACAAGCACTGAGTGAATTAAGATCCATTCCACTAACACATAGAGAAACTCTTTTGGCTAGATCATTAATGCTAATAGCTGCTTCGTCATCAGATGGCAGGCCACCGAACAAAAATCTCAAATGGCAGAAGATGGCCATGCAAACTATTCGAGCCAGCTCACTACCAGGTATGAGAAGCTGAAGAAACTTTGAGATAAGTTTCCGGCCTTTGGCCAGGGAAACAATACGTAGAAACACTATATCATCCTTGGGGGAGAGTCCAACAGCATCTCCACTTTTTCCCAACGGGTCAACCAGTTGAAGCGATGCAGCTAATCCTTCTAATAGAACATGACGTTTCCGCCTAAGCTGGCTCCCACCATCTTGGGGTTGGGTGAACTGCAAGAGCCGATCAATGTCATCAACCTCGAGAAGAAGACTCAACCCATCTTCAATAGTTACCCTAGCAGCAAGCATCGGTTCCTCTTCCAAAGACTTTTCAGATAACTTCTGTTCAGCATTACCATCCCCGCAGGCAGAGGGAGGAGGGTCAACTTCAAGAAGAGGACGAGGCCTACGGATTGAAGAAAAACAAACCCTTCCCAGAGCATCAACATGGAGATGTGGCTGTAGTTCAGAATTATTACGGGATCGGGAAGATTGTTCCTTCTGGTGAGATGGGCAAAAACGAAACCTTGACCTTGTTTCAGCAGATTTCTTAGCAAGACTTGCTTGATGGTAATAATCATCTACATACGGATCATTGCCATGGGTAGCAGCAAGCTGCATCTTAAGAATGTTTTCAATCTCTTCAGCAGTCATGTACTTGGATCTAATTTGTGGCAGATTAGTCTCACTCTTATGGCTGCTAGCATCAGACCCTTGATGGGAAAATCTAACAGAATGTCTGCTCTTTCCAGATTTTGGTTTTGCTTCTTTCTTGTCAGTTGATCCAAACTTGTTTAAATGTGAAGGAGATGGGTAGGTACTATATATTTGGGACTGTAATGCTGAAAAATGGGCTAATGATGGTTGATATGAAAGGTGTCCTCTCTGCTGCTGTGGGGACAGCAGATGTGATGGTAATAACCCATTTTGATACTGATGCTGCATTATATTGTTTAAAAGAATAGACTGATCCCCATGAAGAACACCAGCATGACTACTCCATTGATTTTGAAGTTGATTGTTACGTAAGATATTAGGTGAGGATAAACGTGACATGTTTGGGCTATAATGGTATCCACGTGGCAAGCCAGACAAAAGGAGAGCAGAATTAGCTAATGAAGAGTTGCTCGAAGAAGAGAATGGCAACTGAGGTGCACCAGAAAGAGATGACAAACTAAGATGATGAGCACTATTAGGTGAAGCTTGCTGTGATCCTGGCGGAGGGAAAGAAGTGAAAGATGATTTTGGGACTAAAATAGGCTCGCTAGAACAGTGTTGCAGCGGTAGCTGCTGCTCAGGGTATGATGACGTTCTATATAATGGTGTAGATTCTCGACGGTACAATGAAGAGAGATGTGGCTGTGATGACCATCTCTTGTTTTCGTCATAGCATTCTGAATCTGACATGTGATGGTCAACCCAATCGGGAAAGTCTGCTTCTCGTGCCCATTCAGTAGCTGATGAACCTGAAATGACAGAACATTAATCAGAAAGCCATCGGCTAAATCTTGAAACAGAAAGACAAAGGAGAATACAAAGCAATATTATCTGAAAAATGATAGGACATACTTGCAAGTCAATTATAGAATTCAACTTATTCTAGCACTTCTATGTACACAACTACCAGTATCATCTAGAGACACCTAGATAGCAAAGCAAGATAACAAATGAGAACTTTTGATGCAAATCTTAAGATTTGGATAACAGTATTCTTTCTCAGTAACTCACATAGCATGGGCTACAATCACCACGTCAATCCCCAAACATGACAGTTTGGTCTACTAACTTCGAGCAAAAGCAAAAAAAACATGACATGCCACAAAGACAAGTAATATTCTAGCCAAAATTGATGCTGACTAACTAATAAATAATAACGAGTAAACCTACTAGCAAACAAAGCTCTTATCTGAAATTCCACAGCAGGAAATAGTTCTTTGCACAAGCATATACATGCCAAAAACTCATTAGACTTGCAGAATGAGTAATACATAGATTTAGTATTTGAGTTGAATAACTTTTTGACAACATCCAAGGATGTGAATTTTCGTTCAACCACCGACGGTGTTTAATGATGGAACTCATTCTGGTCTAAATCTAAAGGAAGATAAACTTTTTCTAATTCCATTAACCAGTTTCCTGTGAACTAGAATCCGACTTCTCATAATATGAGTAACAAATGAAGTTATACGGGATTCTGTCCTTAGCAAAATGATATCATACACAAAGAGCATAATATAACAAATCTAATGAAGGACGACAGGCCCTTTGACAACAAGAATGCATGTATGGGTGGGGGCCGAAGAAAAAAACGTAATTAAATATTTATAGCTTGGAGATTAGATAAATCCTATGAACATACTCTCTCTTGAGAAAGACCCGGATCCTCGATCACCAATAACACCAGGATGCCTAGGTCCTGAAACAACTTTGTTTAACTGCAAAAGAATATAATAAAAATAATAAATATATAGCAAATCACAAACAAGACAATCAAGAACTAGATTAGCACTATGTACAGGATCTAAAGGTCGAATGCAACTTACCTTTGCAAATGTAGTAGCCAGATCATCTATATCAGATAATGGTCCTAATCCTGATCCCTAGATAAAAGAAGAGAAGAATACAATTAATGTTGAATAACTCAATGCTCATAGCCAATTGAAGAATGTGGCCAACTAACAACTTAAATCTTCATATGACTAATAAATTTAAGGTACAATCTACAAGCATGCACTTAGTTCCATACGAAAACCACAATAATGACTTGAAGCTTATAGAATGTATCTCAGAACTTCATGAATGCAACTTATGTAGGAAAAACCACCAGTGAGGCTGTGATGCTATGCTATTTCCTTTTCCAAATTCAAGTATTAGAAAAAGAAATACAGAAAAAAACAAACAATATAATAAAAAAAACTTCATATAGATATATGCAGTACAAGCACACAGTTCTCTGTAATGTAAATTAATGAGACAATTTATTTTAAATAGTTTACCTCATCTTTGTCAAACAAATGATACTCATTCAGCTCATCTTCCCCACCAAGTCTGCCTTCAACTCCAGGAGCAGACTCATCTTCATCTTCAAATCCCCCCAATTCCACTTCATCCACCACACCTTTCCCAAAAAAAGTATATTGGGCGGCATCAAACAGCGCCGCATCTGCATCAAGTAATACACACGAGAAAAAAAAAAAAGCAATAAAAATCAATTCATAACGCACGACACAATACCCACGCCCAACCGTACTAGCTCGGTGCCCTAATTTCTACAGAGCAACAAATTATGCAGTACCAAAAACCAAAAACACACAACGCAAACATGGATCAAAATTAAAACATCAGAAAAACCAAAAACAAAATTAAATAGATAAAACTACGGAAAATTAGAGGTGCGAACCAGAAAATGAGCTGCTGGATTGGTCGGTGAAGTCGTTGAGATCTTTTCCTCCAGATCTCTCCATCATTACGAAACTAACAGACGCGAAATGAAAACCCTAGCTGCAATCGCATGAAGGGTGATGTAAACCCAACCACCACCGCCACCACCTCTTGCCGATAATTAGGGTTTTGAGGCCGACGACGAAACAGTCACTGTTGCGCGCACAGTAAGCTGTTACCCGTGCCCATATTTATGTGACAGAGAGACAGAGATTGCTCAGAAGGGGAGAGGGGAGGGGAGGGGAGGGTGGAGGAGCATTGTGTATGTATATAAATTGTATGTATATTCGCTTCAGCGCGAGAGAGGGGAGAGAAGATAGAGAGAGATATGTATTATCTAATCTAATAATAAAAATTAGTGTATTAATTGGGCAGACGTAGTAAGTAAGAATTTAGCATTGACTTTTCTCAACCATGTTGATCGTTGGGATCTGAGGTGATAACATGGGAATTTTCATAGAAATATTGATGTATATCCTCTTTTATATAATAATATTTTATTAATTATTATATAAAAGATGATATAGTACATCTATATATCATATAAAATTTCTCGTGATAATATTACGATATTTGTGGTTTTATAACTACACATCTAAGCTTCTTTTTTCCTTTGAATGTATCCTTCTTTTTACGCTTTTTATTTTCATAAAGTTTATATACTCTTATATTAATATAAATATTCTTTAAAAATAAATATTATGTCCAAAATTTTGTTATAATGTTCCTAAATTTTATAAAAAAATAATTCTTTTATAAATGATATAAATTATCTTTTAGATATATTCAATATATAAATTGTGAAAAAATGACTCATTTTGTTATTTCGTTTTCCATTATTTGTCGGACCATTATGTAACTACACATCTAAGCTTCTTCTTTTCTCCTGTCGAATATATCCTAAATTATTACACTTTTTTAATTCTTCATAAATTATTTAATCTGATCAATTAATATTTAAATGACGATAAATCATATAATTTTATCATCGGGTCAATTTTAGATTACCTATAAATCTAATATGGCCATCGTGAAAATTTGATGCAAATTAAAGAAAAATTGTCTGAAAATTCTAAGATGTGAAATTTTAGGATGGCACATGAAATTCACGACGATCGTACTGAATTTTTTTGGGAAAAGACTTGCATCGTAATTTACATATTAATTAGTTAAAATTAATATTTCATGATATAATCGGAAAACAAAAGGTTATAGTTTGAGATATATTTGACTATATAGCATTTTCTAAAATTATAAATCTATAATTTTTATAATGAGTTTAATAAATTATGAAGAACAAGCTTCAATGTCCATGGTATGTGTTAGGTTTTTTTATAAAAATGTCGAACTGGAATGAATTTATATTGGTTGAATGTTTTAAAAACACGATATAATTTATTTATTTTTGTATTCGATTATGTGGATTTAATATTAGTAGATTGAAGGAGATATAGATACTTTAAGTTTTTATAATTGTGATCTATGTATGAGTATTTTTTTTTTTTTATGCTCAACATGCAATGCTATTCATGGGTGTGCGTTCGAATACCCCGTTCTTTCGGCGATATGGCAAACATGGTATACCATTTTTATATTCGAGGTGTGTGGATTTAAATCTGTTCGAACTTGTGATCTAGTTACTTTAAGTTTTTATAATGTGGGTCTAGGGAAATGAGTAGTTTTTTTTAATGAAATCAAATGGAGTTAGGTTTTTGCTCATTATAAAAATATATTTGTCGATTCATACGACACGCAACTCTACCGAACCATTTATGGGATAATATTGAGTTGTCGTTTGATCTATTGTCCGTTATTAATTATGATTTTATTTTTTGGAAAATGAAATTATATATTTTTCAAACTATCAAAATATCTTTTTATATACGTCAAAGTCTCATGAATTTTTTAAATTGGTATGATATTTTCGTATTGACTAGAGATATATAGTGGTTTTGTGTATGGATAACTACAACAACTATTTTACCTTAAACCAGAACATGAGAATTTTATAATTAATTACAAAGGAAATAATATATGTACGTGTGTTTATGTCATTATTTTTGGTTTTCTAAAACCTTTAAAAGTTTTATTTTTGTTCGTATAATTATCAAGAAAAATATCAATGTGAATTAGATACAAGAATAAATATCCAATAAATCAATAGACTGAAAAGGACAAGTAAAATAACCAGAGACATAAAATATATAACGTGTATCATGTGAAGAAAACTAGGACAGAAGTGGCCCATAAAATTATGAAAGTTTGATTTTTAAGCACAACCAAGAGTCATATGAGATTATACTCGAGATCCTTTTTCTAATATAGTTATGATTCATTAATACACAGCACTATAAATTAATTAGAAATAAATATCACGTTCTAAAAAAATGAAATGCCATGAGATAGAGAGTATTGGCCAATGGAACAAAGGCCAAGATATGCATAAAATGAGGGGTGTAAATTGGGATTCAGTTGTAATAAAATCGAACCAAAAATTCAGTTATTAGTTAATTGAATAATCGATTTTAATGGTTTCGGTTCAGTATTCAGTTCAATCCTCTTATATATTCTGATTATCTGTATATCTGATAACTTGTGCTGCTCACCACTCCTTGAGGCCAAGGATGGGGTCAAACCTTCATTCTAGGATTTGCAGTCCGATACATTTCCATTATGTTACTTAGCCAAACCCGCCACCTTATGTGTCAAAGTCACCTTTGAAGCTTTGAGGCTCAGTTCCTAGTTTAATCTTCTTTTTTCAAATTTGCTTGAACCCATGGGGGCATCAACACTCGAGATTGCCCTTGCGCCTCCTTGGTTCGGGATGAAGCCAAGCCGATATATACGATAGGCGAAGGAAAGACCCCCCATTTCATAGCGCCTGGGGAACGCAAGTTTGATCGAGGATAGGGGTGAGTTATTATAAAAACCTTTGTTAACCTACAAACAATACATTCTCCTTGAAAATTACTGCACTAAACAAAAATATTTAAATTTTCGTTTTTCATGGGATTGAACCCGGTGGTGCACAATGCACTCTTCCAAGAAAGTGATACATCACCGTTAGTTTTCGCGATCTAATGGCTAAAATTGTTCTCACTTTAAATAAGATTTTTATTCGAATCTATATATATATATATATATATATATATATATATATATATATATATATATATATAACGTGTAAAGCATTAATAAAAGCATTTGTAGCATTAGGTAAATAGATGATACGTGGATAGGTGTGAATAGTAGACACCATCATTGAAAGCATTAGGTAGATGTTACGTCTTGGTGGATCAATAGTAGTAAGCACCATTTGTTATATTTATAAATAGCGTTCTTTCATTGTAAAAATTTTCATCAGAAGCGATTTGAATCTCGAAAACAAAACATGTGTTGTTAAGTTTTTTTCTTACTCTTCTACCGATCATAAATTTATACCAATCCTTGAGCTACATAATATATCCCATTCCATATAAAAAATAAAAATAAAAAAATCCTTCAATTTATGAACACATTGTTCGGAAACGAAGGTTTCGTATGTTTCTTCATCATAAGAGTTATGTTTTCAGTATATATTTTCTATCTTGTTTATGTGGTTTAATGTAAAAATCACATTTATATATATATATATTAATGCCTTTAGTGCGCACTATGTTTTCAATTGTTGACATTTTTTACTTCTAATAACTGATGACTTTTATCTGATCACGTTTCGCTGATGATTGTTTATGTGTATGTTTATCTTCAATTGTTTGAAATTATGATGATTAGGTGAATTGATGAATAATGAGCTGGAACAGGTTTTGGTTTTGTAAAAACTTTGGATTGAATCTAGGTAAAAAAAATTGGTTATTCAGTTAATTGAAAAACCGTGTGATCAAACCAATTTTTTTCAATTGATCGAATAACCGATTGATCCGGTTACCAGTAATTACCCATAATTAGTTTTTGATTTCGGTTCGGTTAATCAAAACTAAACCGATTCCCATCACTACACAAATTTTGGGGTGACTGCTAAATAGATCAAGACTTTTGTCGTGTTTTATAAATTCGACATATTTTAATAGTTTTACCATTTTTGATTTGTTGAAAATTCAACATCTTCAATTTCTTTAAATGTTAAGACAACGTTTATCAAACAAATCTCATTGGAAATTTTGAAGAATTCAATTTACAATATAACGCAACAATCACGATTTGTTTATCAATTATCCCTAAAATTATTGAAGTGTGATTCTGAAGCTTGAATCAAGAAGCATGCAAACCGACATCTAAGATCCTTTATTTCCCTAAATATTTATTTCATCCATATACGACGTGTAAAGTCATGTGAGATATTATATTATATTATATTAAAAAATCAGATTGAAAAACAAATGAAAATAAAGGCAATCGCATACGGCATACCTTAACTATAATGGGTTGCAAATATACTCAATTGCATTTCATCTATTCGTTAATGCATGGCGTGTAACATGTGCCAATAAAAATACCAATATACATGTATATATAGGATTAATATGCCATATATGTGTACACTCATCATATATAATTTATAAATTTGATGGTTCTGGTTAATTATTAAATTAATTATGAGTCATATGATAAAACACAAATAGATAATATATTAATATAGACCATATGACAACAATACTCACAAAAGACACGCGGCATGTGTGTGTGTGTTGGCCTAGTGGTAGAGTGGTTAATGCCCGAGGCCAAAGGTCTCGGGTTCGAATCCACCGTGACGCAGCCTTTAAAATTTCTGTATTAATTGACCAAAAAAAAAAAGACACGCGGCATGTCGATTATCTCTCTCTCTCATTATTATAAAAACATTTTTATACTACAAACTAGGATTAATGAATTCATCTAAGTGAAAGTCACGAATTAAATCATAAAAGTATCTGAATTTAAGCAAATGAAATTTTGTCTCTCATGAAATTCGAACATAGGTGTACGAATTCACCAAACAAAGTGATAAATTTACCATAGATCATCACTATCGAATCTGAAATGATTCATGTTTTATAGGTTAAGATTGATTTATATTTGATCTAATTCACACACACACACACACACACATATATATATATATAATGAGGTTCAAATAATAACTATTTTTTTAACGTGAGAACAAAAAAACCACAAGAATTCACTATGAACTAAATGAATTCGCATGAATGACGAAAACACAATACGTAAACGAAACTCCCGACTATTAAATCGCAAACTTATTTGGTCCACATATAAAAAGAGAAGTTATTATTAGCATTTTTTTAGTCACGCATGATAATATTGGACCACTTAATTTGTTATGGGCTCTACACTTTGTTGATATCGACGTATTAGTGATACCACATGACATGTTTTTCCACAATACTTAAAAACAACCCATTATTTCAGTTTTTCTCTCTAATCAATAATCATAAGAATTAGGTCTACAAGGAGAATAAAACTAAAGCTACTTTAAAATGCATAACCTTTTTTTAGAAATTAAAAAATAACAATAATCACAACTTGCAACCAACTTCTACTGCGTGAAAAGCAATCGATTTTTTAGTGATATTTTAAAATTGTTTTGATTAAAAAGACAAACGCTAGATTACGACAACCAACTGGCAAGTTGTTAATAATTTCAATCTCCATTATTGAATTATCTATTTTCTCCAAACACTTGGGACCCAACTTGAAGTTTGATCTTAACTAAGAATTGTCCACTTTGACCCGGCCCTGGTTCGAGCATTTGTAATATCCCACCGACCAGTCAGGTCGGGACAAAGAAATATCACGGGGTTATGAGTGAAATAAAGAAAGGACAAAGGAAACGAAGGAAGATAGTCACAAATATAATATTATATGTATATTGAGGTAATATAACATAAGTTTGCTCGGACCTTATTTTCAGGGAAATTGGGCTATGGAATTATAGACCAGTGAAAATTTGACATGACCCGGCCCGGTCCAAACGGACCATTTCGACAGCCATAATCCTGTCTCAACAATGGCCAAGCTGCAATAACGCTTTTTTTTTTGGCGAGTGAGAGAGAGATCACTGAAAGTCTCAAACTACAGTATGCATACCTTCCAAGTGCAAATACAACTAAATCATTCATAGACAAATCTGAGTGTGATAAGAAATACATAGAAATTAAAGGAAGAAGTAACATGGTATGGAATCTAGTTACCATGCATATGGATATGTATAAATCTGCTGGGAAATAGATCTATTTACGAGTCGACGAGCTTTAGAAGAGCCAATGCTTCTTCCTGTGTGTCCTCGTAGGAACCTCTGTCAAAATTCGGGTAACACAAGCACTCGTGTTAGAAACTAGTTGCAAAAACGACCCTTAGGTAGCCTAGTTGGTGGAATGGACAACTTTATGACTGAAAGGTCACGAATTCGAATCTCACCACTGCATCCTAGGTCAGGCTACCTAGAGCTAGAAATAAAAAGATACATTAGTAGAATGAAGTTCATTACCTCCGGCTTGATACAATGAATTATAGTGAACTTCACTCCAAAAGCTCAGCCACAACTCTACAAAAACGACCACGAATAAGTGATTAAATCTAATGTTCGTCTAAATATATACAGTAGAACTCCTTAAAATAATGCTCGATACATTAAAAAAAATCTTTAAGACAATAATTTTCTCCAATCCCAACTTGAGCCAAATATGTAAATTAATAATTTCGATAAATTAATAAGATAATAATTTTTCAAAAGATCCTTGTATAAATCTACGGTCTCATCAACCTCATAAATTAATAATTTTCTAAAATAAGATATCTAGGATAACTTTGTAAAATATAAATATATTATTGTTTGCTTTCTATTGAAATTTAAATTAATAAGATATCTAGGATAACTTTGTAAAATATAAATATATTGTTAAACTACCAGACCAGGCCCATCGTGTCAAAGGGAGAATTAGGCAGGCCTAGTGCACAACTTTTCGACCCAATCCGAAATTCTATTGGGACTAACTCCTGCCCAACCTAACCCAAAATCAGGTTGGGCCAGTTTTGACAGAACTACATCTATAGTTCTTGATCTCTGGTCATTAAAACGTATAACTAGAATAGATACGTAAGTTAATCCATGATCAAGGAGTGAAAAACCATAATGGATGAAAATGTTAAGGCATGTCGTACCTCTGCACGGACTTCTATCCTTCGGAAGGATTTCAATGTAGCCGGTGTCACGAAAGGAGGTGATCAAACATATTTTGGCTTCAAACTATGCAAATACCAAAGAAGGTAGTGAATATAACGAATATTATGAGCGCAAACACATATAATAACTAAGGAGAGAGCAACATAAATAGTGAAAAGAAGTGATACTGTTCAAGTTATCAGCAGTCGGAGGTGTAACTTACTCGATCTGCAGCTGCTTGTAGAGTAACATGATCTCCCCATTCCCCCAACCTACAGTTCGAGTAACATTATGTTAGTAGACACGATAAGTTTTATATTATGGTATTAGGAGATCAGTAAGCAAATGTCTACACGTCACACCTTTTCATCTTCTTCACATAATGTTTGTACCTCATTGGAACATAACTTTCGTATAGTCTTCTGTGCCTTTTAAGCTGAACATAAGTAAGAGTATAAGATAAGAAAAACCAAACTTAGTCCAAAAAAAGATGCATAATGTAACGAACAAACACTTTTCTGGAAAGAACTGTAGCAAATGCGATTTTATATTTTCGAAGTTGACAATATAAGGGAAATTGATAGTTTTTAAAGCAAAAATAAAAGAAAAAAGAAAAAATTTGATCATTTTAACGAAGAATACAGCAGAAAATCTGTACCTGCTTGATAACTTGCTTTCTTACAAACTTGTGGTAGTCTGGATTCTGATACAATTGATCTGCGAGGGCTCGAAACTGAAAAACAGTGACTGATTACAGATATAAGCAGAGAAATTATATACATATGCAGAAGCACAAATTGATTAAATTCTAGTACAAATAATTTATTACATTTAAAATTTGGAAGAGACTATCAAATCCACAGATCGGGGATAAAAAGGATGAAAAAATCCATAATAAGCTCTACGACAAAAACTCAGAAATGTCACTGAAAATTAGAAACTAACCTGACAATTCCCGTCTCCCTCAATTTGCATTTCGGCTAAGCCATATGTCGCCAGCCTGATGATAGCTAAATGTATGAATGACATGCCTATTATAAATAGAAACGGTAAAAAGAAAAGGTAACCATTGACAAAAAGATACCAAGTCAGTCCAAGTAGTTATTACATCGTATTTTGTTTGGCAAGCTTTTCCTCAGGTCCCAGTTCTCAGTTATAACAATTTAATTATCGAGACATTTATATACAGTAGTATCTAGAAATTGACTGATATATATATATAAAACACATTTTTGAGTGATTCTAATTCCTTTACATGGTATAACTGATTATGACAGTAATAAAATGTGATCAGCATCTTAAAGTGGGATATTCTACATTTGGTATGACTCGAGCATAATTTTACTTTTTTGTTCCTTCATTTGGAAAATCGAAGAAATTCAAGAAACTAGAAGATTGAGGTACTTAAAAAATGTGACAAATATCTTCAGAATTAATTACACATATGATTAACGTTGAAGACTCCTATCAACCGATATGGCATTATTCGTAGAGAGAACTAAGAAGCTATTGGTATGCACCTTTAGAAATGTAAAAGAAGAAGAATAAATACTGATTGATGTTACTTCTATTTGATAATATGGATGTCAAAAGATTAATAAACCACGTAAAAATACTTAAGAATCGAGAGAAAGTAAAACCTTTGAGCTAGCCTCTCATGGTCTAAGGTCGCATCATTCGGATCAGGTATATCACCGATGACCCGAGGAGTGTGCTGCCAATACAATAACCTCGTAAATCTTCACAATCAAAGTAAGCGGGCACATGGTTTATCCCAACGACTTATCCTCAATTCAAGCCTTTAGCTACATTAACTTATAGTATATAGCAATGATTTCAAAAATCCTAGTTTTACAATGTCGAGACATCATTATATTCTTCAAGAAAAGTAGAAGTATTATTTTGCAAGCAAATCATAGTTACTAACAAGGCAATTATTGCATACATATGCAAACACTAGCTCTACTTCCAAGTCATACTTTAATATCCAACCAGTCGATATTCATAGCAACTAAAATTAGCCAAAATGCAGATATAGACGAGTTTAACAAACATTAGGTTCAAGTCCAAAAAGACTTTGAGGCATCCTCTGGTGCATCCGCCTTAATTAAATCCTTATTGGAGATTAATACATTCTAATTCGGGACTAATAAATCCTAATTGGAGATTGATGAATCCTAATTGGGCGAATGCACCTTGCATCAGGAATGCACACTAGTTCTTGCCAAAGAATTCATGTCAATACCAATCACCATAAACAACCAATCAAGAGTGCATACTTCAATCACAACAGAAATGAGTAACAAACACCATCATAAAACACCAAAATCTCGAAATCAACAACCAAATTGATGATCATACACACCGGGATCGAGTCCAAATGAGAGAGCCGTTTGCCAAGCTTGCGGTTATCATAACTCAATTTTTCCTCCTCAGCCAATATCTCAGCAATGGTATGATCATCCTCTGTATCATGTGAGCTACTATTCAAACTCGAGCTCGAGCTCGCGCTTGCACTTGCACTGGCACTTGCATTTCTATAGTTTTCACTCATACTGCTATTCTAACTTCAACTCAATCCTCCCAGCAACCAACTAAAACATCAAAAAACACCAAAATAACTGATCAATTAGAGCCAATAAACCAAATCACATTCACAACTCCCCATTAAATCATGAAATATCAATTTTTGATCATGTAATTGCAGAAAAATCAGCCCCAAAATCCGCATAAGATAAACAATATCAAAAACCCAAATAAAATATTGATGTAAGATTCAAGAATAAGCATAAACAGAAGCTCCCAAAAACAGAATTTGCTGAAATTGAGCTAGAAATCAACAAAGAATTGAACTTTTGATTCCAAAAAAGGCACAAAAACAGAGATTCAACAAATTGGCATATTTACCCAAAGAAAACAAGCGTGAAAGAAAGGTGGAAACTCACAGATTAAGGAAATAAAAACGCAGATGTTTTCTTGTTTCTCTTTTTCTTCGGTTTCTTTTTTTTTTCTTTCTTTCTTTTTATTTCGATTATTTGTTTGGAGTGAATGGAAGGGCAAGTAAAAAGATGGGATTTTTTTTGGGCTTTCAGCCTTTTAGTAAACAAACAACGCCTACAAAGCGTGTCTTCTTCGAGTTGGTGATCTTGAATCTTGACTTGTCCGAATCAAAAAAATCGCACACCCAAATTTTTAAGGTTTTATTTCGAATGTGTGCATCTAGCTCTGCGAAATGTCCAAATTATAGGAGTCCGACGTCATTTTTTTTTTGATTACTTATCCATTTGCTAAATAATTAACCAATTACGAATGCATATAAAAGATAAGGTTAACCACCAACAAATTCAAGAATTTTAACTCAGATTTTGATTTTAAACACAGTTTTATTTTACAGCAAAATAAATACGTCCTGAATTTTTCCATGAGTGGAACACTGTCGTGGCATTATCTGAAATATTTACAGAATGTGTCTAAAACCAAGATCAAGTCGATTAATAAATTTCGTTTGCAGTTAACACAAAACATCCAAAGAGTAAAAGTATCCACTATAATTTTTCAAGAGACGCCTCATGCACCCGTAAAAGTAGTTTCAAACCCCCAACCCACCAAAAAAAATAAACAAATAAACAAAAATAAAAAATAAATATAAAATCTATAGGATAACATAAACATTAGACATTGTGATTACAAGTATTTCTATTTAAATTACTTCATCAGGATTAAATAATTATGAGTTTGAGTTGTGTCAACGTCTTTTGTAGTAATTGCAACCGGCAATTATATAATACTCCCTTTTATAAGTGGAGTAATGATTCCACAATAATGTAATATTAAATTAGTCAGTGGTGAATCATAGATGGTAAAAAAGTGTAAATAAATAGATTGTTAAAGATAAAAAATAGAAATAGTGGTGGACCATAGGTGGTAAAAAATGTAAATAAAGAATATTAGTGAGGTAAAATTGAGAAAATAGTTATTATAAATAGATAGAAAGGAAATTTGGGGACGTCCCAAAAAGAAAAACTAAGAAGGAAATTGGGGGACGGGGGAGTAACGGAAATTCTACAAAATGACAACTATTTATTCAACATCTCCCTTTTCATTTAGAAAAGCGTTACCATGGTAATATTTTCATATAATGGGAACAATTGTGCCATAGAGGATTTTGCCTTAGCTCTTCAAAGGGCAAGTTCTGTGTGTGTGTGTGTGTGAGAATTCCATTTATATTCATTTTTTAGTTTAAAATTAATTTTTCAGCTTTTTCTTTGGAATAGTCTTGGATTAGATAATTAGTTGATACCCAATTTTACCTGCGAGTAACCTTGACCGATTAAATTAGTCTTAAATAGGTTGGTTAATCACCTCACCTATAACTAACTATGGTCAGCTTTACTTTAATTTAGAAATTAGGTTTTCCTAACAATAGGCTTAATTATCATTAATCTCAACATGTTCGTATTGACTAAAGCACTTTTGTTGATAAAATATGCCAACAAATTTTGAACTTTTGGGAGGGTTTAGGTCAGCGAAATTAAGCTTGACAAATTCATGATTTTGTGAATGAGTCTAACCTATTTGTCGTGGCGACATCCATTTTTAAATGCTTTTGTGAATCATTATCGTATCATTTTGCCTTTTAAACCTTTTAAATCTATAACCGTGTATTCTATTACATTTAACTCGTGTTATGATGAATATATAACTCAGTAGTTGTGTTTGACTAAAAGGTGTTTATATGGTTTCTTTTCAAGTTTATCGCTACTTCCGATGCGCACTGGGTAAAACACATGTCAGTGTGTAATAGTCTACAAATCACACATGGCAAGTAATCCACACTTGAAAAACCGGTCATGTGACGGACTCAGATCCATAGAGGTGTTAGTGGAGGTTCGAACTTCTGACATTTTGGCCACATGAACCCACTTTACCACTGGACCATCCCGAAGAGACATAAGTTAGCATTTTAATCATTGAACTAGTGCATATTAAAACTATGTACTATGATTTATGAAATTTTATATGTAATTTTTCAAGACTTAAAATGCGAAGTGAAGAATTTCTTCAATTGAGATATGTTTTCATACTTAATAGCTAGTATAAATATAATTAATAAATAAAGCTTCATTTAATTTTTTCATTAAATCGATCGATCGACTATATTGGTACAAAATTACAAGGGATTAAAATCACATTTACATTAATCATCTATATATATTTATCACATAGATATTTAATTTATGTATTAAGATTTTTCATGAATGTAGATAAATTTGCCATTGCTTTGGAGCTCCCTTCCTTTCCAAATAATTTCTCATTTAGCTCCTCAATCCTCCCCATAAATTTTTCATCTTCCACTTTTCTAATCCCATTCTCGATCTCTTCACTTCCAAATCTTTCAATCTTCACTCCAATTTTCCACGAATTCACGATGTAAACACAATTCAAAAACTGATCGCCAGCGATCGGGTAGCACAATAGAGGCTTCTTGCACTGTATTGCCTCCATGGTCGAGTTCCATCCACAATGAGTAAGGTAACATCCGACTGCCGGATGTCGCAACACCTCGAGTTGTGGGGCCCACTGGACGATCCTCCCGTGGGCGACCACTCTCTTGGTGTAGCCGTCGGGCAACCCCCGACGCCATGCAGGCCCCAACACCCAGATGAATGGCCTCTTTGTTGCCTCCAGAGCCGAAGCTAGAGCTTTTACCTTCGCTTCACCGATTGGGCTCACCCAACTCCCGAAAGAAATGTACATGACCGAACTCACATTCTGCTTGTCTAGCCACTCCAAACAACTCGTATCTTCTTCCCAGAAAGTGGTGGAGCTAGTCGTTGCAGCTTGCATGATCAAAGGCCCGATTTCGAGAATTTGGGGCGAATCTTGGCTGGTCGGTTGTTGCTTTATGAGTTCGGATCCCTCCGGAAACGTGTTAATCAGAAGGTATTGGAGACTTTTGGATCGTTCAATAGTTCGAGTCCAAAATTTGAATCTTGAAACCCTAGCTTTTGAAGAACCAATAAGCCATGGGAGGTCATTTGCAGTCAAGATAGGATCATGGGAAGACAAGGAAATGGGGTCACTTGGATTTCTCGGACATCCTGCATCCGCACATGCGAACGTCCACACAGGAGACTACCTCGTCAATAATCCACAAAACGAATTTATATTTGACTACAATTAACAAGTTTCGAGCATATGCTTAAGTTAATTAATTAATTTTGTTATGAGTCAAAGGCTGAAATAATGCAAGAACACGATGTCAATACGCACATTTCGCCTGGACTTTTGCTGTTGAGTATCTAACTAGATCTTTTTTCTTCAATTCTGTTGTGTACTATAATTAAAGTATGTGCGCATTACGTTGTACTTCACACATGGATATATTAAAAATTAATTAATAATTATAGGTATATATTCACACATATGGTTGCCTGGATCAATGTTTATGACATGTGCAAAGAATCTTAATGATGCACAAATTACAGAAACATGTCGGCTATATATATGTGTGTGTGCCTAAAATTGATAATATTCAAGCTTAAAGTCGTTGGTGTTATGGGGGAGTCCTACATGATTTTATAGAATACGAAATGATTTCAATCCATTAATTATACTTCTGTAAGATTAAAAAATTAAACATACTATATTATTTAGAAGACTTTCATATTTATTTTTGGTCATTTAATACAGAAATTTTAAAGGCTGCGTCACGGTGGACTCGAACCCGAGACTTTTGGCATCGGGCATTAACCACTCTACTACTAGGCCAACACACACAGAAGACTTTCATATTTTAGAAGATGATAATGTCAATTACTCCCTCCGTCCCACCCAAGACGGTTTATTTTTTTCCGACATAGTTATTTAGGAGAAGAGTATAAAGTGAATAAAGTGATAAAAAGTATATAGATTCCACAACTTTTGAAGATATAATTATTTTCTAAAAAAGAAATACATATGTTTCTTACCTGATGCTTCAATTCATTCATGATTGGTTTGCAAAAACGAAAATGAAAAAAAAAATTATGAGTAACCACGTGATGCAGCACATGGTTTTTGATCATTAATCTGTTTGATCAAATATATATGAGGCTTGATATAAATATGGGCTTTTTATGTTTGTTTGTATGGAGCAAGTACTTACTTCATGGTAGTGCTATCCAACTATTTGACTTGAGAATTTATTACTTTATTGTCTAAATTATTAGTTCTATAAGCACTTCTGAGTTCTGACCCGTCCCATATAAATGGTCTAATAACTATTCCAAATTAATCTCTTTTTTTCAAATGATCATTAAATATTATTTTTCTTAATATATAATTATTTAGTGATATTCATTTTACTTTTCAAAATACATAACATTTCCTTGTCTATGTAAAAATAAAAATACGTTAGAGATTGACTATATTCATGAGACATATGATGTACGGAACAATTAATTAAATTTTAAATTATAGCGTAAATCTCCCAACTAAAAAAAATACATATCCATATATCACCATACAAATTATTTCATAATTAACCACTTAATTAAATCCAAACTCTTTTAACGATATGTATATTCTCAATTTCCACCATTTCTCTATTTATTACACGTGTTATTCCAAGAGCATGCAACAAATATAGTAATTACACTGATTAAGTCATCATCATATATATTCCAATAAAATAAAATACGATATCGAAATCCGAGCGTACCATTTTCCGAGATAACCCCCGTCCGGACCAAGCGCGGGATGGCGGCGACAAGGCGGTAAGTGGAGTGCATGGCCGGCCAAAACCCCGCCGCCGCCACGCCGCACCGCAGCGCCACCTCAACGGCCCATGACGCCAGCAGGTCGGCCACCACGCAGGCGACGCCGCCGGCCATCTCTTGAAGCAGCTCCTCGAGAGCCGGCGGCATGGTCTCCTCCATGGCCCTCTCGACGGCGAAGAAATCGGGCGGCGCGCCGTCGTCCAGCCCGTCGGGGAGCGGCAGGCAGAGCACGCCGTCTCTGGGGTGGATCTGCGGCGAGATGCGGCGGTGGATGAACTCCGGCGTGAGCACCACCGGTTGGAAGCAGCCGTGATCGACGAGGACGGTGGCGAGCTTGAGCATGGGGGTGACGTGGCCTTGGGCCGGATATGGAATTAGAATGATCTTCTTCTTGTCTATCATCTTTTTCTTTCTATTTTTGGGATTTGAGAGTTTTCGCCTATCGGAGAAAATAGCCAAATTAGTCTTGGATTAGTCGGTTGGGGGGGTTGGGGGTGAGGTTCTTGAGGAGTTCTTGCATTTTTACAAGCATATATATAGACATGAATACACATGCATGTGTGTTAATTTAGTGGAACTCTTTAATTTAGTTAACTCAATGGCGTTTGGCTAAACTTTGTTTTAAAGAATTTATAAGCTGCAAGAGCTTATAAGATGTTTCAAGAACTTATAAGACATAATATTCGAAGAGCTTATAAATTATCAAAATATTTGAATAATTGAACTTATAAATTAGAAAAAGAATCATGAGTTAGAGAGAGAAAGTCATAGTTAGAGATAGAAAATTGACGAGAAGTAAAGTCGATAAATTGAACTACTTCTTTTTAGGGGAGCTTATATTTACAACTTATAAGTTATTTAAGATCTTATTTTATCAAACACTTTATATTTTTTATAATCTCATAAACAGCTTATAAGTTTAGTCAAACACCTTCTTAATTACATACTTAATATTTTAACACTTTTTCTCTAGTCAATAGTCGAAATCATTTAGTGAGGGTGTAACTGTTGAAAAAAAATGAGATAGGTAAAGTAAATTAATCGATTGAGGGGAATACAATAGGTAAAGTAAATTAATCGATTGACGAAAATACAATAGTAAAGCGACATGACGGGCTCTACCGATAATACTTGACATTCACCTTTACTTTCTTTTTGGGATCTTATGTCCCATTTTTCTTTAATCTAGATCTTTAGTTTAATTTTTTAATTGTTGATTATAATTGGATATATCCAGTTAGGATATACAATTATACTTAGCAATTAATTCTTTTTTATTTATTTAACAAATGATTGTTTCATAAAAAAGATATAATTTTTAAGCTTTAATTTTTAATATTAAATGGTAATTATGATAAACAATAATAAAATAATAAGCTAAATAGTCGGATAGAGGTTAGATACATAATATTAGAACAGAAGATCCGAATTGAATTACTTTTGTTAAAATATTTAGCTCAATTTGTTGGAGTTCATTCAACTAGTAAATAAACTGATCTAACTTTTTATCATCCACGATTTTTTAACATATATATTCAGTCTGATTTATGGAATTACGTTAAATCAAAGTCATTTAGAGCATATTATATTTTTTATATTAACATTAACTGAGCTATAGAAAGCAAATCGTTATCTCCGACATTTAGAATATGAAATATAATTACAAAATTATCCTTCGGATCCACTCATTTTCAAGGTGATTCAGTCTGATTTATGGGGTAGGTCGGTTAAACCCACATAATCGAGAGCATAATTTTTATTTTATTTTATTTTTCAATTTAGAAATTGTGGTGTGTATATATATATATATAGGGGTTGGATTCAATTAGAACTCATTTTTTTCAGAACTTGAGAACTATATAAAAACATATAAAATTGATAATAAAATCTATAAAGTTGTGCACAACAAAAATATTAAAAAATTGTTACACAATAAAACTGTTTTAGAAATTTTTCGTTATGCACAACTTTATACAGTTATTTGCATCATCTTTATATATCTTATACATAGTTTGCAGAGTTCTAAAAAAAGATGTAGTTCTAATTTGATCTATATATATATATATATATATATGTGTGTGTGTGTGTGTGTGTTAATGGGGAGAATTGCCCCAAATGTTAATATTGCTACTCTTTTTAACCCATATGTTAAGTTGCTACTCTTTTTACCCATTTTTAATTAAAATTACAAAACTATCCTCTCTAACCCGCGGCCAATTCATTTCCGGCGGCCAACTCTCCTTCCCTTCCCTCTGTCGGCCAACCCCTCCCTCTCCCTTTTCCTCGGCCAACTCTCCTTCCTCTCCCTTTCCCGTGACCAACCTCCTCCCTCTGCCGTGCCAACCCCTTCCTCTCCCTTCCCATCTGCATTTCCGACGGCCAACCCATTTCTTACCGCCAACCTCCTCCCTTCCCATCTGCTTTCTGACTACCAACCATCCCCTCCCTTTGCCGACGGCCAACCCTCCATCTCCCTTTTCCGTGTGACCCTCCTCCTCTTCCCATCTGTTTTCGTGCCAACCCATTTCCGTGGCTAACCCATTTTCTTTGCAATTTTCAACGGCTAACCCATTTCCGACGAGGAGGGTTGGCCGCCGTGAAGGAAGGAGGATGGTTGGCCAGGGATGGTTGGCATTGTGTATGTGAATCCATGTGAAAGTTTAAGGATAAAATTATACAAATGGTTAAAAAGATAGCAACTTAACATGTGGGATAAAAAGGATAGCAAACTTAACATATATGTTATATAAGATTTTCGCCATATATATATATAGGGGAGGGTTAATGTGATAATCATTTTTATCATGAGAACGTGAGAACCAAAAATGATGAATTCGCTGTGAAAGTTAATGAATCCAAAAAAATCCAAAAATAAATTTTCGTCCTATGGGATTCGAACCCGGTGAAAATATCAAATTTTGGATTTAGTAACTTTCAACGGATCATCACTTTCATGTGAATACATTTTGTTCATTGCGAAATTTTGTGGCTTTTAATTCTCAAGTTAAAAATGGTCTTATTTGAACCTAACTAACTATATATATATATATATATATATATATATATATATATATATATATATATATATAACTTCACCTTTATAATGATATAGTCGCAAAATTATTTTTCAGAACCCCTCATTTTATGTGGATTCAAGTCACTAAATTGATTCACGAGTTCTTGCATTTTTACAAGCATATTTATAGACATGAATACACATGCATGTGTGTTACTTTAGTGGAACTCTTTAATTTAGTTAACTCAGATGGTGTTTGGTTAAACTTGTTTTAAAGAATTTATAAGCTTCAATAGCTTATAAAATATTTCAAGAACTTTAAAACAAAATGTTTGAAGAGTTTATAAATTGTCAGATTGTTTGAATAATTGAACTTATAAACTAAAGAAAGAATCGTGGATTAGAAAGAGAAAGTCATAGTTAGAGATAGAAAATTGATGAGAAATGCAATCGATAAACCTTATGAAAAATAAGTTGGGGTTGAGCTACTTCTTTTTAGGGGGCTTATAAGCTGTCAGACCTTATCTTTACAGCTTATAAGTTGTTTAAGATCTTATTTTGTCAAACAATTTATATGTGTTTATAAACTCTTAAACAATTTATAAGATTAATAAAACGGCTTCTTAATTACATAATTAATATTGTAACACTTTTTCTCTAGTCAATAGTCGAAATCATTTAGTGAGGGGGTAACTCTTGAAAAAAAATGAGATAGATAAAGTAAATTATCGATTGAGGGGAATACAATAGTACAGCGACATGACGGGCTCTACCGATAATTCTTGACATTCACCTTTACTTTCTTTTTGGGATCTTCTGTCCCATTTTTCTTTAATCTAGATCTTTAGTTTAATTTTTTAATTGTTGATTATAATTGGATATATCCAGTTAGGATATAAAATTATCATTTAGCAATTAATTCTTTTTTATTTATTTAACAATTGATTGTTTTCATAAAAAAGATATATTTTTTAAGCTTTAATTATTTTTAATATTAAATGTTAATTATGATAAACATTAATAAATAATAAGGTAAATAGTCGGATAGAGGTGAGATACATAATATTAGAACAGAAGATCCGAATTGAATTACGTTTGTTAAAATATTTAGCTCAATTTGTTGGAGTTCATCCAACTAGTAAATAAACTGATCTAACTTTTTATCATCCACGGTTTTTTAACATATATATTCAGTCTGATTTATCGAATTACGTCAAATCAACGTCATCTAGAGCATATTATATTTTTTATATTAACATTAACTGAGCTATAGAAAGCAAATCGTTATCTCAGACATTTAGAATCTGAAATATAATTACAAAATTATCCTTCGGATCCGCTCATTTTCAAGGAGATTCAGTCTGATTTATGGGGTAGGTCAGTCAAAACCACATAATTGAGAGCATAATTTTTATTTTATTTTATTTTTCAATTTAGAAATTGAGGCATATATATATATAGAGAGAGAGAGAAAGTAAATAGATAGCTTCAACTTTGTAATGATATAGTTGCAAATATATTTTTCAGAAGGGATCCAAACCCAATTAACAATTTTTATTAAAACATATACCACCTATAATATTTTTCAAAATTTTCTACACCCTATACCCATTATATTAAAATAAGACTAATTTTTGTTTCGATCGTGGAGAGAATTCTCGATCGGCGGCATTAGTCGATCGGAAACAAGGAAATTACACATTTCTTTGTTTCTGGTCGACTAATATCCATTTTCGGACGAAAAAATATTTTCTCCGGTCGATCGAAAACAGACATTAGTCGATCTGAAATAAGGAAATGTGTGGATAAATTGAAAAAATAGACTAATTTCCTTGTTTTCGATTGAAAAAGTCTTCTCTTCGATTTACTGGAAACAGATATTAGGATAAATTGATTCACGAACTAGGTCAAACAGACAAATATCAGAGTAATCTTTTTTCTTAATTTAGTCGTCTCTCGTTGTTTGAGGTTGTAATTCGACCACTTAATCTGAGACCAATCGACGAAATCGAGATAACTAATTTTTCTGTAACGAGTTCGTTCAAAGAGGTGCTTGAAAGTCTTTATCTGGCCACTTGATCATTAGAATAATTAAACACCTCTCATTTTCAAGCTTCTCATCCTTTAATTATATACTCCCTCTGTCTCATCCAAGACGATCCATTTACTTTTGGTACGGTTTTTTAGGAGAACAGTATAAAATGATTAAAAATAGATGTGTCTCATAATTTTTGAATAGATAATTATTTCATAAAAAGGAAACAGATCATTTTGGATGGGACAGTTCGAAAATGAAAACAGATCATTTTGGATAGGACGAAATGAATATTATTGGATGTTTATTTATTTTTGTGGTTGTGGATGAGCCACAAAATATTGAGATTTTATCAATCTTTTTACCAGTGAGAGATCGTACAGATCGGATTATGAATCAATATTTTAAAAACGAGCCCCATCAAGGTACACCGATTATATCGGTGCTGCAATAAGTATTTTAATTTCACGTTTGCACGATATATAATTCTATAATTCTATTTTATTTCACGAATCAAACATAAATTTTACTCTACATTTAAATAAAATAGTTTAATCCAAGTACTCCATCCGTCCACCAAAAACGTGCATTTAATTCCTTTTCGGTCCGTCCATAAAATATGTGCACTTTTCTTTTTTAGAAACACCAATTTACATTTTTACCCTCAACTTATCCACTTATTTACAAAAAAAACACTCATGGCCCACCATTTTACACTCACAATCTATTAATATATTCATTTATTATCCCAATGACACACATTTTATACACATTTACTTTACACTAATTACAGGTTTCTTAAAACTCGTACCACCAAAATCGATGCATGTTTTTGGTGGACGGAGGGAGTATTTTTTATTGCAAGCGTGTTGCATCCTTTTCAAAAGTGGAAAAATAAAATACTTGTATGTGACTTAATTAATTTTCCTAACTTAGAATGTGTTAAAATAATATATATATTTATATAGCACATGGTATATATAACTCTAATCAACAAACAATTCTTGTAAAAAGTAAACTAGACTATTATTTCAAAGAAAACGAGATACATGAAGTATGAACAACTTCATATCAATTGGACGGAATTAGAATCTTAAAAGGAAAAGAGGAAATATATACTCCCTCCGTCCCAATAATAATGGCTCTTTTTTTTTTATACGTAGATTAATGGGAGTTATGTTTTATTTGTAAAGTAGTGGATGACACGAAATTCGATTTACTTTTTAGTATAAAAAGTTTTTCATGGTTTAGAAACGGACCAACTTAATAGAACAATCCAAAAAGAAAAACGTGCCAAAAATAATGGAACATAAGGAGTATTAGAGTGATGTTATTCGGCCATAATGTGGCTGGCCATAATCAACTTTATTGAATGAAAAAACCATTTAAATTTAAATTTAATAATTTAATATTTTTCAGAATAGATGGAGAAATGGTGTGTAGCCAGCCATAATGTGGCTGCATAGCTTTATTGTATTATTAATTAGTCAATTAGAAAGTGAATGGTAGATGATGTTGTCATTATCTTTTAGGTCCATACCAACTATAGAACATGTATAATTAATTATGCCAACTATATCAATAAAGATTATTAAATAAAGTTCCAACTATATTATATATAGAACATACGTGTATCTATATTTTCATGACATGTTGGCAAGTGGAGAAGCAACTCAAATTGTCACTTTTTGATACTTGAAGATAAGATAGAAATGGGGCCTATTAATCAAATTGTTCAATTTGATGTTGTAACACTTGGACTTAATAGACAGAGTCTACTTCTAGCAATAGTGGCTAGATAGGCTATATTAGAGTATTTAAATTAAAGGGGAAAACAATTTTAAAAAGAAGATATTATGATTTTGAATTTTATCCTAAATCGAGCTAAATATTCAAATTAAATTTATCGATAGCAGTTCTGGATAGATAGAGAGAGACGTATTTTAAGTGTTGCCTTAGGGGGTGTTTGGCTAAGCTTATTTTAGAAAGCTTTTAAGCTCCAATAGTTTATAAGATGTTTTAAGATCTTATAAGAGGTAATGTTTCAAGAGCTTATAAGTTGTTAAAGTGTCTTGATAATTGATCTTATAAGCTAGAGAAAGAATCGTGAGTTAGAGAGATAAAATTGACGAGAGATGAAATTGATAGTGTATATGTAGAAAATAACAAACTATAATAAGGTTATTTTGGTAAATTCATGATTACTTATAAGCTTATGAAAAAATAAGTTATGATTGAACAACTTGTTTTTAGGGGAGCTTATAAGCTGTGAGAGCTTATTTTCACAACTTATAAGCTGTTTAAGAGCTTATTTTGACAAACAATTTACAACAGCTTATAAAAAGCTTATAAGTTCATTCAAACACCCTCTTAGGGGGTGTTTGGCTAAGCTTATTTTATAGAGCTTATAAGATCCAAGAGCTTATAAAATGTTTTAAGAGCTTTTATATAAATTTTTTACCGTGCATATATCATCAGATAAACTTCATGACAATAATATTAGCTACTAAGCGTACAGAAAAAAAGAAAAAAAAGAAAAAAGAGAGAGAGAGAGAGAGAGAGAGAGCATAAAGTAAAACATTAAAATACCAAATTCATGCGTAGCATGAGAAATATATTATATATGCAGAGACATATATACAAATGGATGAAGTTGAGATTGAAATGTAGATGCAAAAGGTGTTTGTACATTTTGGTTTGATATTTTAATTCGCCAATACACTAATGTGTATATTTTGCTATTAATAATAAAAAAATATGATTAAATAAACTTTGGGGGCTTAGAGTTAGGCAATATGATCAAGGAGTTTATGGTCAAATATCACGAGTTTGAATATCACAAACATTTTTTAAATCAGGTTCGTCACATGCAGTTTTTTTAATATAACTTATTTATATCGTATACAATATTATACATAAATAAGATTTATTCGTAACGCATTACCAACTTATAATCATATTTTATTTTTATTTTATTTTTGAGTTCGTGTAGAACTCCCAATCGCTATTACTGATACGCATTGGATAAATATATTAGTGAAAGGTTAAGTTTAGGCACATTACCACCAAAGTGTGATATGAATATATTAAGTCTTGTTTCTTCCTTGCAAATTATAAATTAGCTTTGGGGTAGCAACTTTAATGTTTTTTGGACAAAAATTTTAATTGATTACTCATATGATGTAAGATTTAAGATATTGACATACAATTGTATTTGTTGGGTTGCATCAAAAAATCAAAGGAGATTGGATTTGGCTGGAACTGTGATATTCTGACAATTATTAATTATAATGATCTAAATTTTATCTCTTTCACATGTGATTTGCTGGAATTCCAATACTAGACATTTGAGAAATGAAAAATTACATATAAACTGTATATTTAATTCAAGATATTGATATTTAATTAGAGGTGTGATAGTTATGCTATGATTTTTTAATTAAATGTTGTCGTGTAACGGTTGTCAAGAATATAGCAAAGTTCTGCTAGTGGCAACTATAATTTTATTCTCATATAATAAGAATGTGATTCCTTTATTTTGTAATATTCAAACGACAAAAATTTCTGTATAGAAAGGTAATGTTTTATTTCTAAAATTTGTGGTAAAATGATGTCAGATTTTTCATTTTATCCCTATAATAAATATTTTTTATAATTTTAATGTTATTTGCAATAATATCATATAAAAAGAATAAAATTATCCATTTCATAATATACACATTTGATAGTTGTGGATAGGGTTGCTTATCGGTACGGTTTCGGTTAACAGAAACCGAATTACCGTGGAAATGATAACCGAAACCGATACCGAATCGGTTAATCAGTTAACCGATTAACCGATTCGGTAAGCAAATAACCGAAATTTAATTAAAAAAATACAAAAATTCTTTTCCTCATTTTTTTTTTGCCTATTTTCATGTTTTGATTCCAAATCACAAGAAACCAAACTATAATATAAGATATCACATATGATATCAAGGATTCAAAGCTGAAAAAATTAAAGGAACTAGACGACGATGTCGAGAGACAACGCGGCACCGGCAATGACGGGAGCTGGAGGCTGGAGTGGATGTTGTTGCTGTTGTCTTGCTGATGGACGGAGGGCGCTCATGAGTCGGGCATTTGGGGAGGCGGAGGCGGGCGGAGGCGGAGGTGGAGAAGCGAGGCGAGGCGGGGCGGGTTGGTCTGGGAGGCGGCAGCAGCAGGGGCAGGGGATTGAGTCGGCGACGAGGGAGGAAGAGGAGGAGGAACAAAATCTGAAATGAAAAAGCTAAAAGTAGGTTTGCCCTAATTGAATTCAAGTATAATTTCGGTTATACGGTATACCCGTCGGTTATATGGGTATAACCGATAACCGATTTGCACATAAAATACAATACTGAACTCCGACCCAAACCCCGACCCGTCGGTTATCGGTTAACCGAAACCGCCGATTATCGGGAAGATATACCGTTAAGCAACCCTAGTTGTGGATACTTATTCGGTGAGGTAGGAAATGCGGATTATCTACCTATTTTTTGGGGCAAAATTTGTTCAATCTTTATATGGTATTTTAAAAATGTAGTTCACTTTATATTTAGTAATCGTGCATTAAATTTTCACGCCCCTTAATATATTCGTGTTAAAAAAATGATATTTTTAATTTTATTTGTATGATTAAATAAGGATATGATTGAGCGTCAATTATACTTTTTGAAGTACGTAATAAAGATCTATTCTTATGGAAGAGAGAGAATATATAGTTTTGAGTTATAGGAGAATAATCAGACGAAATTTTGAGACCAAAAGTTTTGGGTACCAATTTCATCAATCCATTCACATATTAAGTCTGTCATATTTAATTTTTAAAATAGTTTAACTCTTCTATATAATTCGTAAACTATTGCATAAAAGATGAATTTTCACATCAAAAATAATTAAAGTAATAAAAAAATAGAACGTGTTTTTTTATCTTATGACATGAAAAAAGAATATAATTATTACATATATGATCAGCTATTGACTTACTTCCCCCGTCCCATCCAAGATATCATGTATTCATTTTTGGCTGTCCCACCTAAGATGACCTATTTCATTTTAGGAAATAATTATATCTTCAAAAGTTATTGGACCTACCTACTTTTTATCACTTTATACCATTTTCTTAAATAACCATATCGAAAAGAAATGAATCGTCTTGGATGAGACGGTGAATACTATTTACAAGCGCAGAAAGAAGAAGCCCATATATAAGTTGCAAAAAGGAAGTTAAAAAATAATAATTTCATCACCTGAATCTTGAGCTTTCTGATTTTTCTCGTTTTCGTACCGTGATTTTAAACCGTTGCAACTTCCTCTTTTGAAATTTGTCACAACTACTTATTTTTCTTTATTACACATTAATATTCTTTCTATTTTCCAGCACGATTTTATTCCATTTTCTTTTAAGAAACCATTTCAAAAGTTCGCATTGCAAAATTAATGAAAAAATGATGACAAATTCAAAGAAGCGCATTGGCCATTGTTGATAAGAAATATTTTATTTGATACATTACTATATATTCATTTTGATGCTTTTAACTAATTTTTACATTTTGTTAAATTTTGAAACCTTTAGTAATTGAAATTTGATACTTTTGACCGAGGGAGAAACAAGAATCACCATACATTTTTGTGTATAGAAATTTGAAATGAGTGAAAAGTATGAGTAGAATAACATGAATTTATACCACCCATAATGAAAAACTCAAATTAAAAAGGGTTAAATCCCAAATTATTTTGTTACTATTACTAACAATTATATTCTAAACTATTGATTTTTTTAAATCCTAAAATATATATCGATGGTATCAATTGTGTCCCTGTTCATTTTTCGGCTCATGAAAGTTGAAGTGACCTATCGGATTGACACAATGTATTTAACAATGGCAGCGTCACCTGTGCCATGTAAGTTTTTTTTTAAAAGAAAATTGTAAATACATTGTGGTATTCGACAAGCCACACCAATTCTCCAAAGCTGAAAATGAAAGAGGGCACAATCAATAAAAATTTGATAGTTCGAGATTTTAAAAATATTTTTGATAGTTTATGGTATATTTGATAGTATAAAAATAGATTGCATTTAAAGTAATATCTACCCAATAAAAAATAACACTAAAAGATACACTCTCTTCGTCCCAATTATATAGGCTTGTTTTTTTTTTTGGATGTCTCAAATATATATATAAGCTTATTTCCATAAATAATAATATTTTTTTATTCATTTACTAATATATTTTATTAATTAAAAATTGGGGGTTGTAACCTCTTGTTTCTTGGAGTTAGTTTATAACCTTTTGGTCCTTTTCTTTGAAACGAAAGTTGGGGTTATGAGTTATGACCTCATTTTGATTTAAGCAAAAAATGGGGATTATAACTTATAAGGGAATAATAGTTATTTTTATAATTCTGAAAATTATGGGGCTATATTCAGAAAATTATGGGCTGTGTTTAGAATTGCCCCAAAATAAAATGTATGTATAAGTTGGGTTAACGGACTCATTTTACTTACTAATATTGGGCTCCTTTGCATAGAGGCCCATAGTAGTTTATAGATGATCTTTTCAACTACCCCGAGCAAGACCATAATTTTCCACAAATGTTTTTGAACACCATTTATTATTATTACTCCATTAAGATAGCAAAAAATTAATTATTTGGAAACTTGTTAGAATAAGATGATTCGTGGCACAATGGAACATTTTGAGGTAATTATTGTCACCTGCACTTTTAAAAATAAAATAAAAATTATTACGTATTGGGTAACTCTCCATTGTATAATACTCTCTTCGTCTTTGATATATAGTCTTAGTTTTTGTTGTCAGTGTTTTTAATAAATATAATGAGTGTAAAGTAAGTGGAGACTGGAACCTACATAATAAAATATATTATTTTAAAATAAGTGGGTTGAGTATAGATAAAAATATTGACTTTTAAATTGAGTCAATTTCTATGAAATGAAAGTGAATGAAATTTGTGGATGTACATAAATATAATTAAATTAACAAATATGGTGGACGGAGAGAGTATAATATACCAATCACATAATTTGGGATTGTTAAATATATGCAAAAAAAATGGTCCTTTTTTTCTTGGTTAGGTTTATTCACTTGCCTAATTCAAGTATTGCTAACTTGGACTTAAATTGTAGTTTTTAAAAAATATTTGCCTAAATTAGTCTTTTATGGTTTTACCATTTTTAACATATGGGAACAAGTAAATTGAATTCTATGGATAAAGAAACAGAAAGTGAATATAATATACTTCATGTGATATATAAAATTATTTAGCATTTAAGATGAAACACGTGTTATATTTGTAATCCACGTGTCCAATTCAGGTATAGTTGCGTGCAATGCTTTGAACACGAACTAATTTATAATAAAGTAACCTTCAAATTCTATCTATTTTGGGATACTCGTCTTCAAATTGAGGTACCAAATCAATTCTTGAACGTGACGTAAAGTATATGGTCTATCCAAAAACCACGTCCTTAGTTCTCAATTTTGATATAAAGAATGAATAATTAAGGTGAAAATGCAACTAATTTTAATTCTTGTGTTGTTCCATAAATGCATAAAGCCCCTTATTTAATTAATAGCACAAAAATCTCCTTAGTTATTTCTAATATAAGCAAATTAAAGTCAATATCTAACATGTTAATTTAATTATAACTTGACTTGCCAAGTTTACCCTTTTCAAAGACGCATAATATATCAGTCTTTCTACAAATATTGGATCATTAATACTCCATAAATTAAGTCACCTAATAATTCTCATTTATGTATCTTATCATTCCAAAGTATAACATTATAATACATCAAATTTCCCCCTACAAACTTCAATAATTACATATTTTATCTTTAATAAATATTTGTTAAGTTACTATTTTCAACCCACGTACATGGTGGAGAATAGAGCCGGTAAAATAAGCCCGGCCCGAAAAGCCCGCCTTGGTTACCTAGGATTTGGGGTTAAAAATTAAATGTCCGGAAAAATCGGGCATAAAAGCCTACCCGAAAAAGACTACCGGCCTCTGGACTTGCAAAAAGCTCGAGATTTCGGTCGGAAAGCTCGTCTAATATTTATTAAATATACATATTTATAATATTATTTATATTTTATATAATTATTTATTTTTTATAATTAAAATTATTAATTTTATATATTAAAAAAATTAAAAATTGATATACAAAAGCACGCCCACTCGAAAGCCCGTCAGGGTTGGTTTGTGCTTCATATTTTTAAACTTGAAAAAAGTTTCTAACAGATCCAGTCCGAAAAATATAAAAGTCCAACTGACCAGGGTCCGGTCCGGCCCACTACTTTTGTCCGCTATTGTGGAGAACGATCCTTCGCCCTATACACAATAGAGTGAGTATAAGATAATTGATGTTAAAATATATAAATAAAGAATATTTCCTAAGACAAACTCTCTCGATCGAAGTATTAAAACGGCCAATTCCAATTAGTTAGTTCAATTATTCATGGTCAAATGAGGTTTCTAGAAATTTCTGAGGGAATTATAGGTAAATCAAAACTTCTACATCAATTTGCGTAGAAATTCAAAATTTATTTTAATTAAAAGTCATTATATATTGTGCGTGTTACAATAATTCCATAAAAAAATGAGACTTAAATGGCGAGCAAGTTTATCAAGTCAAGTATAACTATAAATGAAACTGACTTTTATCCCTTTTTTCCTTCTAGTTTAATTTCATATGATAAGATATGCGAATACTGTTGACTTTAATAATGTGAATGTAATATTAATAAATTAAAAGAGAGAGAATATAATTCCAAAGACCACTGCCGAATCATTGAAAATAAAAAAAGCCATAAATTTATTACAAAATTTTAAATAATTATAAAACAAAATATTAAAAGATTTGGTCCAGCGCGGAAAGGAAAAGACGCCAGCAAAATCCACGCGTAACGAATCCGATGCCGCCTGTCTCGACAAAGTTGCGTATAAACACAAATTTCATGCAAAATATACTAATTAACAATTCCATTTTTTTATTTAGATGTGAATGAATTATTAATAATATCGTTATCATAAATCGTTTCCTTAGTTGAATTCTCTATCCATCTCCGCCTTTTTCACGCGGTGTCGCCGCCCTCTAGGTTCCTTCCTCCGCCACGTCCCCACCCCTAAAAAATATATATATACACACACCACATACACATCTAAATATTCTATACAGCATACAATTTTTTCCAACTGAAACTTCTTTCTTGCTTATTTCTCTCTCTACATATCAACATGAGCAACCAGAATCAAAGTAAGCAGTTTCTCTCTCTACGAACAATTGATTCTTGAAAGTAGTGGTGTGATATTTATTTGTTGAATTTAATTTCTTCTGCAGCATACCCGCCACCCGCCACTTCGTACCCGGCGGAGCCACAGGGCGGTTACATGGCGCCGCCGCCGCCGGCCGGTTATCCGACGAAAGATGGGCAGGCGGAGCAGGCTTCGGCTGCGGCGCCGGACACCCAGTCGAGAGGCGACGGCTTCTGGAAAGGATGGTTAGTCAGTCCTCTCTAATTTCTTCTCTGATTTTTCACGAAAGTAAAATACGAAATTGAAATTGAAAATTAATTTCGATATAAGATATTAATATATTTAGATGGAGTATTTTTTTTAGATGATTAATTTTACTGCTAATATGGTTAGAGATATTAGGCGTGTCAAACAAATATTTCATGAAAATGACTAGGCTTATTTCTAAAGTTTATCAATTGGAAACACAAATAATATTAAGTTAATTGTAGTGTTGCAGTTGCTGGCAAATTGCACGTGAAATATGTTGTAGTGACATTGTTGATCACCAGTCGCGGACTAACTTTCACATGTTTAATACTTCGTCCGTCCCTAATTTCTTTCCTAATTTTTCTTTTTGGAATGTTCTCCAATTTCCTTACTATCTATTTATGAAAATTATTTTTTCAACTTTATCCTCAATAATATTTTCTATATATATTTTTTAACACCCATAGTCCACCACTATTTCTCTTTTTTACCCTCAACAATCTATTTATTTATACATTTTACCATTTATTGTCTATTACTAACTAATTTAATATCCCATTATTGTGGAACCTTGTTAATTCATAAAACATTCAATAACTTTTATTAAAATCGATATCGAAGATGCATAACACTATATTTGGGGATCTTATTATATATATATATATATATATATATATATATATATACTATTTAGATATATATATATCATCATATTCTTTAATTTCTCTAATGTTAACTGTTCAATTGTTCCATTTTTGATTATTTAAATAAATATTTGTAAATCTATATTCAGAAGTTATGATAGTCGACATAAATCTACACCCACGTTTTTTACTGACTATTTTTTTTTACTTATGCAGTTGTGCCGCCCTTTGTTGTTGCTGTGTGTTGGACGCTTGTTTCTAAGAAATTTATGTAATTTGACATTCATTTATCTTTTTTCGATTTCAATAATGTATATTTTGGATTTGTTTTTATTAGGTTAGAAAGTTTGTGTGGTTTGAAATAGTTGTTGGATTATATCATTTTCATCATTATTTATTGAATGTTCTTTACGTGTACTTCTCGATCTAATATGATAGTTTGGGATTTTTATATTTACGATCATGTATAGTTTAGGGTTTAAATTGATATTAACCATATATATATATATATATATATATATATATATATATATATATATATATATTGTCTACTTCTCTAGTTTATAAATCAATCGTGTGGTAACTAATGAGTTGATAATTAATTAGGTAAAGTTAGATACACTTGTCGAAAGTCAGAAATTGATTTGTCACCATTTGAGTAAGTGTATAAAAAAAAGAAAAATTAAAGTTGTTTACCCATCAATTAGTTGGACAAACTCCTCTCTCAAAAAATAAAAAATAAAAATAGTTAAGACAACCAAACGAGGTAGAATAATGATATACTTTACTCATTAACCCTTTTAAGATTAATTACCAATTTACAAACATGCACATTATTCTGAAAAATATAAATATATTAGAAATAATTTCTGATAGTCAATGATATGTTCAAAAAATATTGATTTTAGTAGAAAATAGGTTTTAGTAGAAAATAGTGGCTGGGCGTTAAACATTCTATCATACACACACAGAAAATAGTATATTTCTTTATATAGTATTGTCGCTGATAAGTACTCTCAGGTGGTGTTTACTTTGCATGATTAGGTTGAATAGATAAAATTAATCCAACATAATCAAGTGTTTACTTTTAAGGATTAATATTTGAGGATATCCCAAAGTCAAAGATTGTTTTAATCATTTGAATTGTTCTTCATTAATTTTAATCCAATCAATATATGTAGGATTGAAATAATCCTCCAAAGAAAGGGATAATTATTTATCCCAATTTTAATCCTTCATTAATCATTTGTAGTAAACAAAGGATTGATAGATAAAAAATTATCTTATCACACATTTAATCCATCAAATAATCAATCCTTTAAAATGCTAATCATGAAAAGTAAACACTCCCTCAACGTTTAATTTATTTGAGAATGTCTAAGAAATTATTCTAGCATCATGGTTTAATACACTAAATAAGAAAAATAATAAATAAATCCAATAAAAATATTGTAAATGCGAGCTAGCAACGATGAATTTGGCCAGCTTCGGAACCAGCCCATTAGGCCAAAACTTGGGCTTTCATTATTTAAAGTTGCATCCGACTTTTTCCAAATTGGTTTCTATTTGATTAAAGGTACTATAATTTTAAATAATCCTATTTTTACATCACAATATATATTAAACTAAATAAGCTGTAAATCAAACACTACATATATTTAAATAATGAGGGATTATTAAAGCAATTAAAAGATAGTAAACGTATATATTGAGTCCGTTGGGCCATGAACTGTGTGGGAACAAAGGCGAAGCCAGAATTATGTGTAAAGGGGCCAATGGTTAAAAAATCAATATTGATTTAATATTTATAATGAAATTAGTAAGTACAAAGTTGCACAAAATATTACCTAAATAAATCCCATTTCATCAAATACTGATATTTATGCTACTTAAAAAGTTGAAGGAATAAATCTTTGATAAGCGTTCCAAGTACTATATCATTACTTTGCTGGGTTTTTTTTGTTTTTAATAGCAGATACGCCTCTTTGAAAATGAGCTGGACATATAAAACTTGCTACTTACAAATACTACATTTTTATTGACAAAAACTTGGATGAGCTCCACCTCATCGTGAAATTCATCCTTGTTTTTGTTAAAATAATTATATATTAATTATGGTGAATAAGGATAATTAGATTTTATTAACTTATAATTAAATTTATTAATTTTTAATTATAATTTTAATTTAAAATTAGAATTTATTAATTCATAATTATGGTTTATTAATTCATAATTGAGATTTATTAAGGTTTATTAATTCATAATTAGAGTTTATTAATTCAAAGTTAGGGTTTATTAATTCATAATTAGGGTTTATTATTAAAAATTAAGGTTTATTATTTCCAATTAGGGTTTATTAATTCAAAATTAGGGTTTATTATTCAAAATAAGGGTTTCTTAATTCCAAATAGGATTTATTAATTCAAAATTAAGATATATTAATTCAAAATTATTATTTATTAATTTACATTTAAAGTTTATTAAATTAATTAATTTTAATTACAATTAATTAATTAGAATTAATTAATTAATTAGGGTGGATCTCACTGTGCGCGCCCGCGCACATGAGACCACCCCTTTTATATATTATGTGGCGTTGTATGCGGATATTGATTTTTTCATTAAGAGGTGAAATCATGTGCATACGTTTGTATGCCATTTTTCGTTTTTATAAGCGATATTTTTTTGATATAAATGATCTTTCAATTACTGATATAAAAATAAATGATATTTTTTTGTATGTAAATGATCTTTGTTTTTATTCGTCCGTATTCGTCCGCGAGCGAATGTATATGAGTTTTTATGTTCCATTAATTGGTTCCATCCAAATTGTAGGAGTATTGGTTTGACATTAATGGGCAACCCATCCCAAAATTATGGGTCAAGGTTATGCCAAAAATTTATATGATATCTCATTGTTATACTCTATCATAGGCTTATATTGTACAATTCATTGAAAAATAGTATGATCTCTATGGTCAAAAAAATAGTATGACATTTCATTATTATAATGTTATAGTTTTTTGGAAAAGATCATTGCAAGATTGTTGGGTCATACTTAACCCTAATAAAAAATAAGGTAGGTGGAATTGAATACATCTATAAGACAAATTGGTACTTTCTATCTAACAAAAGAAAATAGTTTCTTAATATATAGTATGATGTTTCTTATTCCAATCAGTTGAATTATTTACTCATATAGAAACCTTCTCCAAATGCACTCAAGAATAAAGAATCATATTACATTATGCATATCATAATTTCACAAGTTTTGTAATTTAGTGCTCACTTATATGAAAGTTATGATCATGGTTCAATCTCTCCTACCCAAATAAATAAAAATAAAAATTGTATTATTAGTACATGATATATCAATAAAGAATTGCCGGTTCGATTTCTATGGATATTTTATATGTGCATATTAAATAATAAATTGCAAAAACAATATCATTTTCCAAAAATAAGGTAAGAAAGAATAGTAATGATTGAATTCAAAACCTCTTTCTTTTTATATTAAAAAGTTCCATCACTTAAGTATGCTCACTTAGTCACATATATAAATAATATCAATTTCTAAACCAAAATCTTTTAATGAATCAATTAAAGATTCAAAATATATTATAAATTGAGGGTAGTTCTTGGTTCGCCGACTTAGATGACGAACATTGGGCGGCCAAAATTCTACTATTTAAACTATTTAGAACTTAGAAAAAGCAAAATAAAATATTATTAAGTAGAATATGAATAAATTAGAGTGGCATCAATATCCTATTTTCTATAGAAGTATAAAGGAGAAGACAAACCATAGCCAAGAAAATACAATGAAATTCAAATCAGACAACATTAACTGATAACCACAAGATGATACAAATTTTGTTTGCTTTATCTTAGGTTGTGTTTGGTGGGTTTACAATTATACCCCCTTTATATATCAACTATTAAGTTTTATTCTGAAAATATTTCATCTTCTTGATTATGTGTTTGCTTAGTACTCAATTTCTCTAGGATTTTATAGCGTTTGAAATAATGTCGGTCAAGGCGGAAATAATGCAAACAATGATACCCCTTCATCCAGAAGGGGATTGGCTTTGACGCGGGGCTCGCGCACACAAAAGACGTGGCCATGTGTAAATTCGGTATGATGCTGTCAAATAGGAACCTATTTCGCTCCGAGGGACCATAGATCGGAAAACGCCTTCTAAAGCACCTCATTCATCCAAAAAGAAGGGGCCTATTATTTGCATACAGGGTTGGTGTCCAACCTCTTATGGACATAGTCAGAGCCTTAACCCATGCTGATCCATCGGAAAGTTGACATATCGACCATTTTTTGTAATTTTTACATGATATTTGAAGTTTTGTAATAATGTCACTATTTTGAATTTATTGTAAAATTAACACCCCATTTTTATGTCATCGAAAAGTTGACATATCGATCATATACTGGTTGAATAAAAAAATCGACATTGTGCGATCCAATTTGGAGATGACTTCGATGAGACATGCTGCATCAACTTTTTGATGATGAAAAAAATTGGAATTATTAATTGCAACTAAGTAAAAGGTGATAACATTATTACAATATTTTTCAAAAATCATATTAAAATTACAACTTGGATATATTGATTTATAATTAACCCTTATAAATATTGATCAGACCTTGAAAAGAAAACATAGGCAACCCAAGACTGAAAAAAGAAGAGGTCACAAGTTCGAACTCCACAAAATACCTCTATGGGTTTGAAACACCACACTTGGTTTTTCAGTGCGGTTCACTGTCGTGTGTGGTTTGCGAGCGATTGCGTAGAGCATAGGGTTTCACGTCGTCTATAAATAGCAGCTGTGAGTTACTCATGATACCAAAAAAAGGTAATAAATTATCTATCTTTCAGAGTTGAGATCGATAAAACTCTATATTCTATAGACACACTTGGTTTGTCGTTATTTTGTAAAATAGCTTAATGTGATCATATATATGTTTTCTTTTCTCTCTCACACACACACACACTAACACTAATATACTTATAGTATCACAATACAACAATCACATAAAGTCGAGGAGGCATATGTCTAGTGTGTGTTAAGTCCTTATTCCACATAACTTTCGCACGCGACCAACAAACACACACTTCACAAAAATATTTTGTTTTTATTTAGAAGAATAAAAAACCTAATTACAAAATTAGAAAGCAATAATTTCTTCCTTCCGATCCACATGCACTCAACGCTACAAACAAACCTCTCTTTCAAAGTCCCACATTTTGTCGATACCTCCAAAATACCACCCCATTATTGATTCACCATAATCTTGAATTTTCACTCATGGGATTAATGTCAATTTTGTCCCTATAATAAAATGGTAAAATATAATTGAGCTTCAAATATATTATAGAATAAATATTGTTATGGTCTAGGATCATATCCAAGCTAATTAAGAGGGTGAATTTTGTACTTATACTTAGAAATCATGTACAAGTTACGGGAACCCGCAGCCGTTACCTATAGTGCGCACTTGATAAACCTCACATTCATGTGTAATAGCCTGCAAACCACACAGGACAAGTAAACCACACTTGAAAAATTAGGTGTGACAGGCTCAAACTCATAGAGGCGTTTGATGGGATTCGAACCTGTGACCTCTCGACCACAAGAACCTACCTTAACCATTGGGTTGTCCCTGAGGACACAAGTTGCGAGTCTTTGCCTAGGGATAGGATGCGGCTGGACTTAGAATTGGTCAGTTCAATTTGGTGGATTTGATAGGATTAGTTGGTGTTCGGTTGAATGGACTCAGTTCCTAATTTGATCTTGCACATATAACAAAATTAATCTTGAATGGTCTCTTATCAATTCAATATCGAGTAATCTCGGATTAATTTAATTTCGTGTAATCGAAAAATAAAGAATAACTCGTGATGAGTTAATTCGTGTATTATGTTGGTGGGATATATTATAGATTGGTTAATCATCTTATAATTTTCAAAATTCAAATATCATATATTTACATTTTTCCAATTCTCTTATAATTTTATGTAGACATTACACAATTAGCACGCACTACTAATAAAGTGAATAAATTGCAGTACTGATTACTAGTAATTAAGTTTACTTAAGCTAAATTAAGTTAGTTATCCCTCTTTAATCAGTCTTAAACTAATCAATACCCATTCAAGCTCTAATGAATACTAATCACTTCATTCTTGAATTTGACAATATTTAAATCGTTTCAGTTTATTTACACCCATGACATTTAAAAATATAACCTTCAGATATATTTGAACAAAGAACACAAATACAGCATACTAAAAAAAGAAGAAGATTGTGTGTGTTGGGTAGAGTGGTTAATGTATGAAGCCAAAGGTCATAAGTTCGAGTACATCGTGACGTGGTCTTAAAATTTTGTATTTAATTAAAAAAAAGATTGATTACTATATCACATCGTACTGTTATTTTGTACGGGTGAGCAAAATACCCGAAATCCAAATATTCGATCCGAACCAAACCGAAATTTAAAATTCGGTTCGGATTTTTTGGATTTTCGGTTCGGATCGGATTGACATTTTTCAAAATTTCGGATTTTCGGATCGGATCGGATTGGATTTTTAATCCGAAATCCAAAATCCGAATTATATATAATTTATATATAATAATAATATTTTAAATCTATTATAATATAAATATATATAAGAATTAACAAAAATTGGTTTTGGATTTTTTTTTCATTTCGGATTTTTGGTTGGATATTTTTATAAAATTTTTGGATTTTGGTTTGATTTTCGGATATTGGTTCGGATCGGATTGTTTTCTCTCAAAATTGGATTTTGGATCGGTTGGATTAGGTAAAATCCGAACCGAAATCCGAATGCTCACCCCTACTATTTTGTACTCTCATTAACATATAACCAAACTAAACACAGTGGACACCCAAAAATAAAAGATTCGAACTACAACAGCACTGTGAGTCTGTGACTCAGAGCTCATAGTTCAACAGTTTTGGTCAATGATCTAATCTAACCTCCCATTTTACTATAATCATATATAAATAATTAGGCACCAAGACTTTATTTTTAATATATACACACACATAGGGAGAGAGAGATAAATTGATTATTGAATCATCGTCATCATCAAATTCATAGATAGATCAGAAGTAATAAAAAAGAAAGGAAGGAAAAGGTTTCACCCCACAATCATTTATTTCTGCGTCTCAGAAACCTTTTTGTCAACTTCTTATTTGAACCCTTCCCCTCAAAAGCAAACCTTCTTTTGATTCCCCTCTCTCTCTCTCATCATGCTCCAATCTCTCCTCCACCACACCTCCTCCTCCGCTTCCGCCCCCATGTCCTCCGCCGGCAAACGCCCCGTTGACCCCTCATCCCCGGCCCCCATCAAGCGCCCCCGCCCCACCCTTTCCCCCGACCCCCACCCCCACCAATCCGACAACGACGACGACGACCTCGATCCCGACGACCTTCCTCCGCCCCGCCCTGCCCCTCCCCGCCCCTCCGACACCGACTCCTCCGGCCTTCGCCTCCTCGGCCTCCTCCTCCAATGCGCCGAGTGCGTCGCTGTCGACAACCTCGACGACGCCGGGCAGCTCCTCCCTGAGATTTCCGAGCTCTCCTCCCCCTTCGGCTCCTCCGCCCAGCGCGTCGGCGCCTACTTCGCCGACGCCCTCTCCGCCCGCATCATCAGCTCCTTCCTCGGCACCTACCACCCCCTCACCCCACCTTCCAAATCCCACCACCACAAGCTTCTCAACGCCCTCCAAATCTACAACTCTATCACCCCTCTCATCAAATTCTCCCACTTCACCGCCAATCAGGCTATCCAGCTCGCCCTCGACGGCGCCGACCACGTCCACGTCATCGACCTCGACATCATGCAGGGCCTCCAGTGGCCAGGCCTATTCCACATCATCGCATCCAAGTCAAAGAAAGTCAAATCCTTTAAAATCACGGGGCTCGGCCCCTCCGCCGAGCTCCTCAACTCCACAGGGCGGCGGCTGGCAGAATTTGCCGCTGACCTGAATATTCCCTTCCAATTCCAACCACTAGAAGGGAAAATAGGGAATATAAAAGATTTGAACCAATTGGATATCAAATTAGGGGAGACTGTTGTGGTGCATTGGATGCACCACTGCTTGTATGACGTCACTGGCAGTGACGTCGGGGCTCTCCAGCTCCTAACGATGATCAGGCCGAAGCTGATCACCGTCGTAGAGCAGGATTTGAGCCATGGGGGTAGCTTTTTGGGGAGGTTTGTCGAGGCGCTCCATTACTACTCCGCCCTGTTCGACGCCCTGGGCGACGGATTACAGGCGGAGAGCATGGAGCGCCACACGGCCGAGCAGCAGCTGCTCGGCTGCGAGATTAAGAACATTGTGGCCGTCGGGGGACCGAAGCGGACTGGGGAGGTGAAGGTGGAGCGGTGGGGGGACGAGCTCGTGCGCGTAGGGTTCCAACCGGTTTCCCTGGCTGGAAACCCCGCCGCACAGGCGAATTTGTTGCTCGGAATGTTCCCGTGGCAGGGGTACACCATGATGGAGGAGAATGGATGCTTGAAGCTCGGGTGGAAGGATTTGTCGTTGCTGACGGCGTCAGCGTGGCAGCCGTCCGACTAACTCGATTGGACGGCTGTGATGGGGGTTGAATCGAGTTTCGGATGTGAATTTTGGCTGGCTTTATTTTTGTTGTTATAGTATTAATGATACATTGTATTTGTTCATTTTGTGATAGAAAGTACTATTCTTTCATGATGAAATAAGAGGATTAGCATATTATGATCATTGATTTGTTCTTGAAGTGTATTCAATTTTCTTTTGGATCGTATGGCAATCAGATTTTCAACAAGATCGTCACTCGATCGAGCAATAACATCGAGGTCGCCCCGGTACGGCTATGCGGACGTATAATCCAATGTTTCTGTACTACGTTGCATAGGAAAATTATTTTTCAAGAACTATATGTATATATCTCATGTCACATTATTAACTGTTATATGTGTAGGTAAATAATTTGGCGTGCATACATTTTTTTTTTTGGATGGGTGCACTGTGCACACTAGTTAATAGTAATTACACGAAGTTCTTACTTTTATGTTCTATCACCAATTTCTTCCCTTTTTCGAGTCATGTTGGCCACATATTTTCTACCATTTAAAAGGGTCTGCAACTTGTGACCCTGAAAGAAAATTCGTATTGCCCTATTATTGGCGTCTAATAATTGCCACAGTTTTACCCCAACATATCAAAAAAGTGAAATATGTTTAGATGATTTTTTTAGTTATGCGTAGGAGAATATTTTATTCTATTGTTCCACATGTTTTTGTAATAATAGTACAAGATTTTAAAAAAAAAATTTGTAATAGTATAATAATTTTTTTAGATGAAATGCGTTGGAGAATATTGTATGCTATTGAATGAGTATTTTTAAGAACTATATGGAATATTGTTTTGATTAGTAATGCTTTGAACTCTGTACCCTTAGCATCCATTAATTCAACTACGAAGCATAAATTTTAAAACAACGATCAAAATTAATTCACTTTACCTAATCATATCATTCTTTCCTTTTTCCTTTTGATAAAAGGTGCTAAAAGGGCTAGTTAATTTTAATTTTGATTCCAGAATCAAAATTAACAGATCCCAAAATTATGATTTCAGAATTTGAGACCGACAAAGTTGTGTGCACGAGGTTCAGATCGTACAAAAACCTGACATATAGTACGAAATTGCAATCTATTTGAGGCTCAACTATATCTCTGAGTGGAGATTTAAGAAACTGAAGTTTAGTAAAATATTGAAGACGACAGAAAATTAAAGCATAAGTAAACTAAAACAAAATAAATAGCTAACTAGACAAACTTGCTTACGGCAAGAACAACATTTTTTGTTCAATTTTTCCCCTTGCCATAACTCAAGTCAGGATTCAAATGAAAACCAATATCCTGAATTTTACATAATAATAAAAAAAAAAACCAAACTAAAGATGCAAATACAAGTATTTTCTACAAATAACAAACTGATCAAATGTAAAAATGAATAGATAGAAAAAAAGTAAAAACAAATCAAAATTAATATAGAAAGCACAAATCCAAACTCAAACGCCAGATTTCAATATCTTTTACCAACGATAATGCCAAAGATGATCGAGACAAGAGCCACACCTAAAACGAACTTCAAGTTCAAGCCTGGGGATGCCTCAGGAGTTTGAATCTGTGCATCTGAGGGCAATGCTGGAGCTGAAGTCGACTCCGATTTTTTCTTGCTCTTTCTCTTCGAAGGAGTAGCAGTGGAAAAGTCAATTTCCCGTGATTTTATAGTTTCTTCCTTGTGTTCAGAGGTAGCAGCTCGAGTATCCTGCATTATAGTCCGGAGGCGAAAGATTTAATGAGTCATCATTATTAAGAGAGCTCATGGTTTTGTGGTAGTGAGATCAAAAGAATCGAAGTGAGTCAAACATGATTTTGAGTTTGTGTACCAAAGACAAGACAGGATATGCACGTGCAAGATAACACAATGAAGAAAGCTAACCTTTTCTTTAGATTTAGCATCAGCAAGCTGCAACTTTTGCTCAAGATCTTTCACTTGGCTCTTTAGGAGTAGTACTTCTTTTTCTTTGTTCTTAGCTTCAAGTTCTTCTTGAGAACTCTTCTGTTATCAAGCAAGGAAAAGATAAGAACTCTATGATTTATAACCCAAAAGTTTAGAATCTTTGCAGGCAATTTTTATGACCAATTATGATAGAATGAAGACAGTGATGTATAATGTTGGATATTTTAGTAGAACGCAGATTAATACATCAAATAGGTTGATAACTATAGGAAACAAGTTTGCTGATAGTTTAACCCTCTAGAATAGTATGATTACCTCTTCCTTCAATCGAGCTTCTGCAGTAGCCAATTGTTCTTCAATCTCCTTCAGACGATTCTGCAACTCATCTTTCTGGCATACTTCAGAGCTGAGAGCTTCCAACTTAGCTTTCAAGCCATCCTCATTCGACTTTTGTTCTTTTAGTTGCTCTTCGAGTTGTACTATAATTGCTTGAAGATCCTTCTTGGAACTTTGGAATGTCTCGTTAAGCAAATTTTTCTCTTCCGTCACAGAAGATATCTGAAAATGAAGATGCTCAATCATATAACATTCGACGAATAAGAAGAGAACTCATGAAGAAGATATGCCAGTTTGCTAAATACATTGTAATATAGTACCAACCTGGGATTGTAGCTTTTGGCCTTCAGAAGTAAGTCGCTGAGTCAGCTCTTCGATTTGTTTCCTGGCAGCATCTAGTTCTTTAACTGTACCATCTTTGTCTGATGAAACAACGGACAATTTTGTATGTAAATCATCTAGCTCAGATCTATAAGAAGCCAGATCCTGAGTGAGTTTTGAGTTTGCTTCGGTTAGCGCTTTAATCTCCTTCTTAAACTGACTAGAGCTTCTCTCCAATTCACTATCCAGATCCTTAGATTTTAAAAGGATATTTTCCAGCTCTAGTTCGTGACTTTTCACAAGTGCAGATGCTTCCTGACCCTGTGTTTCATAAGTTTTCACCTGTGCTTCGTAAGCTTGAAGCTTCTCATATAGATCCTTTGCTTCCGACTCTCTTAGACTACATTTTTGTAGAGCCTCTTCCAACTGAGCTTCTGCTAGTGAAATGCGAGCTTCAGCTGCAGAATGAAGTTCGGAGACCTTAGAGTGCTGCTCAGTCAGTTCAGTGATGCTGATCAAGTGAGAAGCGAGCTGCTGTGTGGATATTTCCCTCTCAGAAACTGTAACATTTAGCTTTTCTTCGAGATCTTTAATATCGTCACTGAGCTGCGCATTCTTTTCAGATAAGAGTGCATTCTCTGAGATGTACGAGTCGGCTTTTCCGTCAACCTCAACGATCTTCGTTTTCAGGCCTTCATTGATGTCTTCAGAAGAAGCCAGCTTCAATAAAATCTGATCAAGCTCCTTACTTGCAGTTTCATACTTTTCTGTTGCTTCTGCAAGCTGCACTTGATAACTTTTGACTTGATTTTCAAGATCCTGTACCTTTTCATGCAAGATTTTTGCCTCAGAATCTCTGTTGCTGAAATTTGCAATTGCCTCCTGCATTTTCAGGTCTGCATCCCTTGATAGGGTTTCATGCGAAGACTCAAGTTCTGCACTTCTTGAGGTCACTTTCTCCAAGACTTTGCTTTGTTGCTCAAGCTGCTCCTCGGCCAGCTTAAGCTTCTCGATAACTTCAGTTTCCCTCGATTCAGATGCTTTTAGATCATTCTCAATGCTTTCCAGCCTCTGTTGCGAGATACTGAGTTCATCCCGCAACATGCTAAGTAGATTTTCAGTCTCAGAAAGCTTTTCATTCAAGGTTCTTGATGAATCTTTCAAGCTGTTGTTTTCTTCTGCAGTCAAGTTGAAGGAATCAGTCAACTCTTTTTCCTTTTCTGTGGATGTTTGAAGTGCAACCTGTAGGCTTGATGCTTTCAACTGGACTGCCTCAAGTTCGGCTTCAAGTTCAGACACCTTTTGGCTACCTTTCGATGATTCAACTTCTACATCCTCGCATTTCTTCTCCAGCAAGCTAATTTGCTCTTCAAGCTCTTTGATCCTATATTTTTCTGTTTCAAGAAGTAGCTCGAACTCACTCAGCTTGTTGCCAGCTTCCAGTGCTTTTGACTCTGATTTCTGGATTAAACTCTCAAGTTCAATGCGGCGCTGATCAATTGCGTGGGCTTGTCCCTCGTGCTCAACGCATTTGCCCGTGACATTCTTTAGTTCTAACTCGAGCTGAGAGCCACGAGATGTAGAATTGCTCAATTCAGACTCCAGTTGAGCTATTTTGGCCTGAAATTCTTGCAACTGGATGTCTAATTGTTGCTTCACTCCCACCTCCTTCTTCAACTCAGAGTCCAGTTCAGATAGTTTCTCAGAGAACTCTCTCAATTCTCTTTGATAGTCATGGCTCTTCAAATCTTCCAAGTTTAGCAGCTGCTCTAGCTCAACTGTCCTCTGCTCTGCCGCAATGCGATTGGTTTCAGATTCACTGAGCTTCGATTTTGCTTCTTCGGCTTCTGCCCTCAAGGCCTCCCTGGTGCTCTCGAGCTCTAGGTTTCTCTGGGTAGCAGTCGTGACAGCATGACCAGACTCAGTGTGAAGCTCTTCGATGGTTTTCAATTTCTGCTCCAGTTCTTTGCTGTTTGCCACTGCTTCTGCTAGAAGAGAATCTGCTTTGCAGAAATTCTCATCAGACTGCTGCAACTTGGCCTCAAGATCATTGCATAACTCCTTCATCTGAACAGTATTATTAGTCAGATCATTGACAGCATCCTCCAGTGCTTGTTTTTCTTTAGTCGCTTTTTCTAGATTTTCCTGCAAGGCTATCATCTTGGTTTCCTGGCTTTTCAAAAGCTCTTCAACCTCGATCTTGGCATTGACCATCTCCTTCAATTCTGATTGTGAAGCCTCAAGCTGAGATACTTTCAGTTGGAGGTTCTCGGTGCTTTCCGTCTGCAAACTCTCGTGCGAGGCAATAAGTTTTTTGGCTGTAGATTCAGCAGCCTTTGCAAGTTCCAATTCTTGCGTCATTTCGCTAATCAGAGCTTCTTTCGAAGCTAGCCTCTGCTCCACATCTTGCACCTGTGATTTTGAAAGCTCCAGTTCTTCTTGAGCAGTGGCAAGCTCGGCTGTCACCCTATTCAGAGCCTCTTCGACTTTTTTACTCTCCCCAATCTTTTCAGACAAGCTTTTCAGCTCATCCTGCAGAGAAGCCATCTGATCTTCCGTTTCTTTCACGCTAGATTTTGCCGCCTCCAGCAATCTCTCCAGTTCCAAGGCCTTCGTCGTCTCCGACTCAGCATGCAAACCACTTTGCTTGTGCAACTCCTTGAATTTTTGAGCTTCTTCAGATGATAATTGCAACTGTGCCTGAAGCTCTTCAATCTTTTTGCTTGAGGTCTCTAGCTCAAGGCTGAGACGATCAAATGATTCCTTTATATCGGTGAGCTCCTTGTGCTTTTCTTCATGTGCTTCCATCTTCTCCTGCAATATTTTGAGCTGTTCCTTGTATCTGTCCTCGGCTTCAGAGCTCTGCTCCAGCAGTTTTTTGTTGTTGAGTTCAAGCTCTTCGTGATTTTTCTTGCTTACTTGAAGGGATTCTTCTGTCTGCAAGAGCTTGTCTTTGATGACAATGTTTTCGGCTGCAGCTTCTTTAACCGCATCAGAAACTCTCTTCAGTTCATCTTCAAGCTCTTTAACTCTCTCTTGAGCTTCTAACAACTCACGAGTAGCTTCCTGAGTGCTGCTATCCGCAAGCTGAAGGACAGCAGGTTTTTCTTCTGCAACAGAATCTGTCTCAGGATCGTGGGAGCGATCCTTCGTATCCAACGACTCTTTCTCCACCTTAACAAATTCCCCTTCCATGGCCGTTTCTTCGTCTTTCTTTGCTTCCTCTGTTTTGCACACTGTGTTCTCTTCTATAATCTGAAGTGGAATGAATAACATAAATTATCAAACCGAGCTTATAATCGGTAGTTCAGCTTGGCTCATTCACAGTCGTAGCTGCCATGATCACTCCATGATAATGTAAACATTTACCTTAACGGGAACGCCGTTGCTTTCAGCTTCCTCGGCCAACTTCGCAGCTGGGATTTCATGACGCGTAAGCGCCTCCTCTGCCATGAATGGATGAAATGCACCTTAATCTAAAACAAACGATAAAAAGAAAGATGAAAAATAATAATAAGATCAAACTAATCCTTAAATGTTCTTTGTCAAATCGTAATGGTCAGGTTTAAAATAAAACAACGTATATTTGATTACTTTTATTTAGTACTTCCTCCGCCCATAATAAGTTTATCAAAATTACTTTATTCGATATCCATGAAAAATGTATTATTTTTCTTTTTAGGATACTACTCTTTATTATTCAACCTTACAACCATTCATTATTTACCAAAAAACTATTTCTATCATTCACAACCTAATACATGATAGATCTTTTTCTCTATTCAAACAACATCTACTAACAATTTTATTAAAATATATACGATCCAAAAATGATACACTTATTATGGACGTAAAAGAGTAATACATATAGTCACATTATAAAAGCTCTTTGAACCAAAAATCTAAAATACTCATATGTTGGTACGAATATACACAACCTTTAAATTTGGGCTTAGCTAAAAATGAGCCCATACGTAATCTTATATACCTTTAAATTTGGGCTTAGCTAAAAATGAGCCCATACGTAATCTTATATATAATTTTTTTTTCTTTCCGAAATCATCATATCTATAAGTAGTCACCATCTCCAACTGTTTTAGTCAAGGGAGGGACCAAAGTTTTGTATAGATAAATTCTAGTCTAGAACTAGAAGTCTAATCTGATCTCTCAGTTTCCATCTAGTCCATAACACACGTTCCCAGTTGTTTGGCATGGATTATATTCTAGAAAAGTAATTTGATTTCAGAATTTTAAATTTATATATTTGGTTGAATTTTTATAAAATAAGAAAAATCATAAATTTTTGAAACCAATGAAAGTAGCACAATTTTTCAAGATTTTTATTCCCCAATTTTTTTAGGTATTCTTTTTCCTCGTTCTAAGGATTTTTATTTGTATATTTGTATATTATTTTTATTATTTTATTAAAATGAAAATTGTAATTTTTATTTAATAGTGTTTTACATTATGTCTTCTACTGTTATTAGTAGTTTTTTAAAATAAAATAAAGAAGGGTGATTGAGATTCGCATCGTGATCTCTCACTCTTATAAAATGGGAAATGTCACTTGACTACATTATTATTATTATTATTATTATTATTATTATTATTATTATTATTATTATTATTATTATTATTATCTAAACGTAACTTTATAAACAAATCTAAACGTAACTTTATAATTATGAATCATTATGTACGTTAATAAAGTTTATTGTTGTTACTAGAAAAGAGATTATGAATTTTTTTAATAATTGTTAATTATGATTTAATTATTACATATTAATTGATTATATTTAATTTATCGTTACAAATTCAGAATCCTAACAGTTTTCTTGCGATTTTCTAAACACGGGATAAATAATCTATTAGGATTTATTTTTTGTGTAATCATTTTCCTACAAATAACTTACCCAATTAACATTACTTGTCTGGTAACTAGACCTAGACGATTCCATAATTCCAGGGTTCTTTATAATGTATATAAATATAATGGATAAATATAAATTGTTTTACAAATCGGTCTATGACATATACACGGATTAGCATAAATCATTAACATGACAGGAAATGCTAAAACATCATTTAGATTTTTGTTCCTTTTTCCAAACTTGAGCTGAAACTAAAAGGTGATATAAATAATCGTAGAACGGTGGATAGATTTGTTCCCTACTTAAATTGATAATCAATAATTGCATCACATCTTCAAGATAGAAAAGAAGAGAGATCCAAAATTTTCATACTTTTTTTGACGAACACCTTTAAAACCTTTTTTGAGTATAATATTAACATTGAACTCAGTGAGTTACGGAGAATGGCATCATCAATAACTATTTCCTAAACAATTCATTAGTGCGATTACAGCTAAGATATGAAATTATATGTACTTGGTCAAGAAAAGAAAAGAAAGTCAAATAAATTATTTAAGCACACAGTAAGATTTAGAAGAGATTTAAATTGTAAATATATTATCTTGTATTTTTAAGCATTAAAGCAACTAGAGGGTAATTAAATCTTTAACAAACATGAAAGTTTATCTTAAAGACAAGAGTTAGCAGTAGAAAGAATTACATGAAAAAGTAGAAATACGAGTCACCAGTGTCATAGGCCTTATGGCCCACAAAAAGCAACCGTGGGTGAAAATTAGCAATGAAAATGCGAGCACACCAACCTTCCAAAAAGATTCCATTTTAGTCAGTAGATTATTTATTTTCCTAAATATTCTTATGAAAAATTATTTTTCTTTAATTTGAGGAGAGCTAATCTACAAAAGTGAGTATAAAATAATATCAAAACATTTGTTGAACAAAGCTAATGGAGCCCACAATAGTAAGGCTGTCGCAATATAGTCTCCCCTCACCCTAAAAAAAGAAAATATATATATTATATATATATATATATATATATATGTATATCTCTTTTTCTTTTCAACTTTCAAGTTGTTTTCGATGACAAACACAATCAAACGACACGAAAACTTGAATTGGCTGCTGACAAAACAATGGGCGATTATTATGGTTTTGCAATAATAGCACGGCAAATTGTTCAATTTTCACTAATTAGGAATACTCATAATTTTGTTATTGTTAATAACAATCGTATTTTCGTTTCTAAATCAACTACTATTCCGATCTATTTACATTACGCTGCTTCAGCTTTTTAAAAGAAGAATCCTAAGAGCATTATCTCAAATTTTATATCTCAAAACTCAACCTCAAATTCTGAGTTACTATTTTAGTAAAGAAAAAAAAGGAAATAACTTCAAAAAGCTCCGAGTAAATAAATAAAAATAATAATAATAAAGTGATCTAGGCTGTGTAGCATGACTGAACAGTAAAATAGTGTGCGTGTGTTGGTCTAGTGGTAGAGTGGTTAATGTCCGAGGCCAAACGTCTCGGATTCGAATCTACCGTGACGCAGCCTTTAAAATTTTTAAATTAATTGATAAAAAAAAAATGAGGAAACGACAACCACTTTTAATGAAAACGGCAAACTTCGCCAATTCGGCGACATCATTTGCGGGTATGTAACGCAAATTTTATATTATCTGACGTTACACCCAATGACCCAAGCAGTATATTCTCTCAAAAAACCAATTTAATTCCATCACTAAATTTACAGCTAAAAATACTTGAATATCAAAAATTAATATGATAATAATCAACAAAAACATATTCAGATTATCATTCCGATCATCCAATAAATACAGTAAAGATCAAAACGTTGGGGCAAACATCGCGTGCGTGTATATGCAATCGATGCGTGTACAATCAAGCAAAATACACAAAAAATCATGATCGGAATCCCGATTATTTGATATGGTCGGCGATCGCAAACACGGATTTCAGATAGCAGCAACGCGTAGCAGATCAGCATAGCAAGATCAAAGCGATCAACACCAGAAACGAAGCATACACACATATATGTCATTGATCAGCGAAAAACAGCGAAGAAGCAGATATACACAATCGACAAAGTCGAGTTAAACACATACGCAGATCAAGTGGTGAAAGTAAAAGGAGAAAAGCTTGCCTGAGAAGAGAGGTGGTGAACTGATCTCGGTGCGCTGTCTTTGTTGATTGTATTTTTGGAGAAAGAAAATGGTGGAGAGAGAGAGAGAGAGAGGTTTTAGAGTGGAGTTGGGTAGATGTTGGCGATTAAAAATTTGGAATTAACAGTGATAAAGGAGGGTGCGGCGGGGGTGGTGGGGAGCGAGGGCGTTGGATAGGGGGCGGTGACGGGCCCGCTGCAACTAGTTCAAATTGTTGTGGCATAGCAGTACCACTTTTTATTTTTTTCCTCCTTATGCCATTTTTTTTTCAATTACTACAAATTTTTTAATATATCAATTAACACAAAAAAAATTTAAAAGCTGCATCATCATAATGAATTTGAATATAAGATATTTGGTTTAAGACATTACCCATTTTATCACTAAGTCAACACACACGATCATTCAATCTCCTTACATATATGTGTGTGTGCAACTATAGTTGATAAAGTAGCGGGCTGAGTCGGCCCGGCCCTAGGCCTGTTGGATTTTTTACATTTTTTGGGCCGGGTAGGGTCGAAATTTTTCAGGCCTAAAAATATGAAACCCAAACCAGCCCCGGATGGACTTTTTTTAGATCATTTTTCTAATTTTTTTTAATATACTCCATCTGTCCCATTTAAAATGTCTCACTTTCCTTTTTGGGTTGTTTCATTACAAATGTCTCATTCCATTTTAGGAAGTAATTATCCCTTCAAAAGTTGTGGACCCTACCCACTTTTTAACACTTTAACTACTTTATATCTTTCTCCTAAATAACCGTGTCCAAAAGAAAAGAAATGTTTTAAACGGGACGGAGGGAGTATAAGATTAATATTTTTAAAGGTAAAAAATAAATAATTATATAATATATAATTAATATTATTAAATAATTTTAGATATATATATTAAATAATATTATAAATATGTATATTTAATAGAATATTGGGCAAGCTTTTTTATCCCGAAACTCTGGGCTTTTTTTATCCTCCTTTAATTTTTAAGCCCAAAACCCGGGTACCCCGGACGTGCTTTTCGAACCGGACTCATTTTTTTTTTTTTTTTTGTCAATTAATACGAAATTTTTAAAGGTTGCGTCACGGTGGACTGTAACTCCACTCTATACCAACACACACACACAAACCGGACTCATTTTGCCGACTCTATATATAACTCCTATATATATATATATATATATATATAACTTGTAATTTTATATATGGAAAATGTATTTATGGTTTATTACTAATACTGTATTTTTATATTGTTATAGATGAGTTGGTGAACTTTCATTTATATTAAAACTAGCACGATGGTAAAGTTTTGAATTTAAATAATAAATATATATATATATATATATATATATATATATATATATATATATATGACTAAATCATCTATTAGATCAGAATTTGTAAGAATACACTATTTTGTAATAATAAATTAATAAATATATCATATCATATTGTAATATTGGCCTTAAACTAAGTTTATAATAAGGATATAATATGCAAATCAAATTTTAGAAAACAAGATAAAATAAGTATAGATTAAATTATTTATAGTTGATTTATACTAAATTAAATCATTGTGTTGTCACAAAGCAAATAGACTAATTGAAATATAACTAGAAGTACATAAACTCAAAACGAATGTTGGACGACTCAACTCAATAAATGTCTTAAAAATGCTCTAATCCTATGTTTGTTATTTATTTGCAAATATATATTTGCTTAAATTTTGCAAAAGGAAAATGTCTGTTATACTATGAGGAAAAGGGTGAAAGATCTCTACATATTAGATTAAGGAAAGGCAAGATTTTTAAAATCTCAGACGAATTAAAAAGATTTTTAGGTTCGGACTATATATTCTCCAGCTCAGAATGGCGATTAATGCTAGTGATCGATATAATATAGCCTCTAATTTAAAGATTTTATAGAATTAGTTTGGTAGGTGCGTTTAAATTTTGAAAGGCTATAGGTTTTGGTGATTACGATAACTTCAATATTTTATATAAGAAATAATTGCATATTAAATTACAAATTTTAGGTATTATTGTGAATAGACTTAAATTTTGAACAATTGCAATTAAAACTCAATATTATAATTTATTGCAAATTGTAACATTTTATTTTTAGCATTGGAGCTGAGATTTTGACACTCATTCAACGTCAAAACTCATTGAATTATGTCGTTAAACACCCGTAATTATAATTCGATCTATCAAAATTAGCTCCACTGCACCAATTTCTGACTTAATTACCCAATCATCGGACGCCCGATAATAAAATTGACAATACCGGTGGACAACCTATATAAAGAGTTTCAAAAGCTCTTAATCAATTTTGATTTACAATTTCCAGCACGAGCTAAAAAGAGAAGGGTCTAATTTGCTACAAATTGTAAAAAATTGAGTTTTAATTAAAATATTGTAAATTTTAGGTCGAATTTACGATAATGTCCAAAATTTGGGATTTAATATATGTGTGTGTGTGTGTGTTTGTTACTTTTTCCTATTTGTTTTTATAATTTATCTAATCTTTTATTACAATTGCAATGATATTGCATCATTTATGAAAGAGATTAATTATAAGGTCTATTTCTAAAAAAGATTTAAAATTAAGACGAGTTTAGCTTAATTGTAGTTGTATAATAGAGGTCAGTGTTTTAGTCTTTTAGAGAAGAATAGAGAAAAAAAATGTATTTTTCTGCATGAGTATACGTATAACAGTTCAATTTTACTTATTAAATCTTACATACTATTTCCTTATCGTTTTATTTCATTTAACTCATTATTACTTCTTACTAAGGGATACAACATGGGTAAGGTTTTATCACTATAAATTATGTCGAACCGCATCAAAACCTAATTAAATTTTAGACGTAAAAGCATTTGTTAATGGGTGGATTCCATACCCGCAAGTGTACGGTTAGATCCATAGTTTGATGGTTAATCCGATCCGGATAATGTAAATTAACCAATACTTAATTATTAGTTCGATTAATTAACTATTATTATATTAATTATTTTAAAAAATTTAATAACTTTTATTAAAATTAATAAATTTTATCAATATCGATTCAAATCTCACATAACACATTAAATTATAAAGTTAACGAATCCTAATTTTAGTTATGGTTAATTGTAAATTAATAACTCGGTTTTAATTAATAAAATCTATCCGGAATTATTAAAACCTATAGTTAAATGGTAATTTTGAATTAATCCATAATTATGAATTAAAATCCTAAATTTAAATTAATAAAACAATTATTTATTTATTAATTTTGATTAATAAAACCCATTAATCGACCATCCCTACTTAATAAATTCTAAGGAAATTACAACATAAATAACCATATTGATATCACTATAAATTATGTAAAGTATAGAATTTCATATAATTCATATATCAATTAGACGTAAAAGCATTACATAAGTTAATTGAGATACCAATTAGACTTATCATCCTACAAGATTACGGTCTTAACTAAAATTTTACTAGCACACATACAAGAGAATTTGAACCTTTCCCCTTAGTATATTTCAATTAAAAAATTTGAACCCCTAAAAGAATGGTAAATAAACGTCGAAACTTCTCGAATTTCAAAGTTTTTGAAGAAATAGAACAGCAAAAAAAAGTGAGGCTGTTTTGGTCAATCAAAATTATTTGTTTTTTAATAAAAATAAAGTTAAAAAATTAAAGAAAGAAGGCAAATAGAAATTTTCAATTTGTATGAAAGTTGAAAAGGTAATGGTGGTGGCGGCCATAGTCCGCCGACCAAACCGTCCAAGTCACATATATATACTTGCAAGCCTCACACATCGTGTTGTCACATTTGATGAAGACATTAATTATTAATTTCCTTTTTAATTTATCCCAATTAATGAATTATAAGAAATAAAAAGGACAACCTATATTTATTAATTTGAGTTAGTTTAGTAGATGAAATAGATTATGTTTGATGTATGTTTCTTGTTGATAAGACTCGTTAAAAATTGAGCCTCCCAATTTAACCAATAATTTAAGTGGTTATTGTAAATTGGGTTATTATCACATAAATACACTAACTTTGGGTTAATTTTGATTTTTTCCACGAACTTTAAAAATTGTCACAAAATATACAAACTTAATGATTTTAGTGATTTTACCATAATTTCAAATTTAAGCTAAATTAAATCTGATTTTACATCTAAAAAATTTACCACAGATAAAACGGTCAGTGATATAAACGACATCATAGAGAGAGGATATCGATTGTTTTGATCCCAACTAGAATCAGACGATGAAACAAACGAGAAGACTTGATTTTAGAATTATGGTTGACGCGATAAATCCTAGAAATAAAAAAATATTTTGATAGAACGACGATGTTTTATGTCTTCTCTCTACGATATCATTTATATCACTACCGTTTAGTCTATATTAAATTTTTGAGATGCCAAGTCAGATTTAATTTGGTCTAAATTTGAAATCGTGGTAAAAACACTAAAGTCATAAAGTTTGTGTATTTTATGCAAATTTTTAAAGTTCATGAGAAAAACCGAAATTAGCCCAAAGATGGTGTATTTATGCGCCAATAACCCTTGTAAATTCATGCCCTATTTTTCATTCAATTTACAATTTTAAAACTGATCTTTTAAACATTGTTATAATATCATCATTTTTAATTGTAAAGTTAACACTTCATAAATGTTATGGTCATGGAAAGCTGACGTGGCATGCTTCAACAGAGTCGGTTGCATGACCTCAGTATTTTTTATTCGGGTAGTAGTTCAGCATATCTAGTCCTTGACGTCGAAAAATTATAGATGCTAATTTTACAACAAACTAAAAGATGGTGACATTATTGTAACATTTTAAAATTCGTGTTAAAATTACAAAATAGATGAAAGTCAATATTATTGATAAATAATCCAAAATTAATTAGTCAAGTTGTAGAACAATTCTCTAATTTACATGAAGTTCAAGAAAACTTGGGCATTGGTAATATATTCGACTTACTTGATTAATTTAAAAAGTGATCCGTTTATAGCAATATAAAACAAAGAAATGGAAAGAAGGGTGGTAATAATTCACATTAATGTGCATTATTGCACTTTGGTGTAGGGCGTTTAGAGAAAAAAATTAAGTTAATGATGTTTGCGCATATAATTAGGGGGTGTCTAAACGGTTTTCGGTTAGAACCGGAATCGAACCGAAACCGATAAATTCGGTTAACCGAAAACCAACAAATTCGGTTATCGGTTCGGTTTCGGTTCCAGAGTTGGAAAAAAATTCAGTTATTGGTTAACCGATAACCGAACGGTTCGGAACCGAAAACCATTTTTTATTTTTAATTATTATTTTAATTACTAATTAATTAATTAAAAATTCTAAAAATCAATTTTTAATTATTACTTTATTAATTATTTTAATTATTTGTTAAATATTTTTATCTATTTTTAAGAAGTTTCAGTTTTTAATTATTTTTTATTTTTTTATTACTAATTAATTTAAATTCGGTTTTTCGGTTAAATCAAAACCGAACCGTCAGAACCGATCGGTTTTCGGTTAACCAAAAATTTAAAACGGTTCGGTTTCGGTTCCACTTTTTTGGAGAAATTCAGTTCGATTAACCGAAACCGAACCGTTTAACAGCCCTACATATAATGATTAACTACTCCTAGCATGCAAGAGTCAAAATGCATCTAACTATTATTACCCCTAAATTGAATTTATTATCATAGCCATTAATAATTTACCAAACATCATATCGTAGTTTTGTAGGTTATATTGTACAAAAAAATAAGAAAAAATCTAATTCCTAATTGCATAGAGTATTTATTCGTTGTCAATAATGAAATATGCCTTTTAGAACATGCATAGCTATTGCATTTTGTCTTTCACTATCTAAAAGAAAAAGAAAAGGAACATAAACACATGATCGTGATGTAGATTTTAATTTATAGATGCTAAATTAAATCTTAAAAATATTATATATATATCGAGATTCTAGACAATTAGATCTGTCTAAATATATCTACATATATTTATATAAATACGTACATATCCAAAAATAATTGGTGAATGTTATGTAGGAGTGATATAGAATTCACTAACAATGTCGCACATGAAACATGCACTACGCCACTGAAATCTACTATTTTATTTTGATATATTTGTCTGTTATATATTAAAATAACAACAAAGTATTTATATTTTTTGGTGTATTTTGAATCAAATGCCAGCACATACGACATGTATTAAAATCCCAAATAGGAGATTAGTTTAATCATTTGTATATAAAAAAATGGAATTTGTTAAAATGATAGACGTTTACAAGATCAAATTGATTTATACCAACAAATAAAAATCAAATTGATTTATACCCAGGGATGTCGATGGGTGGGTTTCTGGATAAAACCAATAAATAAGTAATGGTTACGGTTGCGGAACCGGTCCATTAGATACGGGATCCGGACCGGACCAGGACCATCAACTATGGATCTTAAGCGGTCCGAATCTGAGCGGGTATGGAACCAGAACCGGACCAGAACCAGAATTAGAACCAAAATCGTTGCTTTATAATTTAATGTGCTATGAGTGATTTCAGATCGATATGAATAAAACTAGCTCATTGAGAAACATATTTAAATTTAGGCTTATAAATAGACGGGTTTTACTCGGATCAGAATCGGATTCGGACCGGCTCGGACCATCAAACTATGGATCTAAACGGTCCGGATCTAAAGGGGGTCTAGAACCGGAACCAGAACCGTTGCTTTAAAATTTAATGAGTTTTGAGCTTCTGGATCGGTCCGGGTAAAACCCACCCATTGACATCCCTATTTATACCAACAAATAAAATCTAGACATACATAAAACCTCTATGGATGTGTAGTCATGATAGCACATATACTTTTAATTGCAAGAGGAAATGATAGATTGAGTGTAATTTATTATTTTGACACTAAATAAGATTGAGGAAAATTATCACATGATAGGTGCTATTAGTTCATCAATTATTAGATTATGAACATTATAGATTAATTACTTGGCCTTAGCTTAGTATTCCTACCATATTATGTTGTTTCTATTAATTCTTATTACATTCGAACATAAGTATTGTCAACTTCATCGGTCCTACGATGTTATGCTTTCTCTCTCTCTCTCCAGCCAACCATTAGCCGGCCAGAAGAATTTGACCAATTCTTTATATAAATTGAAAATTGAAACATTCTAAATTGGTCTGCTAGTTGCTCCCTCTATTTGACTTCAAACAAATTCTACAATCAAACTAGAAAATTATTTTATTGAATATCATTCGTTGAGATCTTCGCATTAGTAGGGACAATGGAGTATGAATTGACCCAATTCAATTGCTATTAGCAATAATGAGTTGCCGAGACAGAAATAATAAAATTCGATTTGATTCCAATTGGTATAAGAAATAATGTGTATTTATGGACCATAGAGGGGACCATATATTGAGTACATATATGAAAAATCAGGGAACGGGCCTGAACTTTGGGCTGGGTCCGCTACCAAAATATGGCCCTGACCAAATTTTGAGCCAGGATTCAGCCCGTGGGTTCGGATCGCCTCGAAGAGAAACGATATTATCTAGTTTTTGGGACGGGCCAGTCTGTAAATGAATTGGCCCGATCTCCCCAATTCGATATTTCAATTTGGCTCGAAGGGCTCGGGAGTGTAATCGAACCGAGTCGAATCGAACATCATCGTGCTCAAGCTTGATTTGTTTAATATTGAATCGAGTCTCGAATTTTATTTATCGAATATTTCGAGCTCACGAGCTTATTCGAGCTTTAATCGAACCCAAACAAATTTTCTAAATTTAGACATATATTTAGAATATTGATTATTTTATTTTAAAAATAAATTATTTTATCCACAATAACATAATATATTTATTTATTTCTTAGAACAAATAAAAATAGTTAGAGATTTAACACAATAATTACTAATTATATAAAGAAAATAATTATATATGGTTGATAATTTTATATTTTCAAAGAAATCGCTTAACTAATTTCTTCACGAAATTAACAATGAGAATGTTGTCATCGCCAGCGTGATTGATTTTATTAACGAGCTTCACTAACCAAATTCGAATGAGCTTTTATCGAATCGAACTCCGAATAACTTAACTCATTAGGACTAGGTCAGTCTCGCTCGGTGACTTTGATAGCTCTATGTATCATCGAGATTTCCATCTCTACTCTAGATGAGAAAATGAAACGAGAAAAGGAAAAGACGTATTTACCCTCCACATATATGTGGATGAACGTTATCTGTATGACTATATCCACCATTGCTGGTGCTTGCCTGCTCTTAGATTATCCATTTGAATATAGAAAAAGTAAAAATGGATGGACTCCAGCAGATGGGTCTACCAATACTGGGAATTGTTGCAGCTGCTGCTGTTACATTTTATGTAGTCAGTTTCTCTGAGATCAGAGAGGTACTCTCTCTCTCTCTCTCTCTCTCTCTCTCACACACACACACACACACACACATACATATTTAGTACATGACTCTCGTTGATTATGTCGAGTGTTGCCAGAAATCGTTCAAGGACTTTGAAGAGAGAGAAGATTCTGATGGGAATGGCAAATTCAAGTCATCTCTGAGTTCTAGAGAGAGAAGGGCCAGAAGAAAGGCTGAGAAAGAATCTAAATCTTGAAATAATTAGTTTGCTGACTACGAAATTGTATGTTTACTTCCATTTCTCCATCTGATATTCTTCCACCTTGAAGATTAGTTCATTTGATTATTTGCAGCATTTGAGACCCTTTTATTACTTTGTTATATTTATGAAATCAATTATAAGTGAGTTCTTTTTTTATTTTCTCTTTTCTCTTTTGTTTGTTATGCTTATTGAGTTGGTTTTAAGTGAATTTTTTGTTTGATAGTTTTCAATACCATAATAGTTTTATAGGATTTGCTTTTTAAATTTTATGATAAGTCCCCTATGATTATAGAGCGTTTACGATTGAGAAAAATCCAATATGGGACACGAAACTTTTTTTTGTTGGTATAATGGAGAATACGTTATGAAGAACAATTCAAATGATAAATCCCCGGGATATCCTCAAATATTAATCCTACAAAGAACACTGATTAGGATGGATATTTTACACTTGAAAACATAATCACAATGAATAAACCCATATATGCGTTTGATGAGGTTCGAACTTATGATCTCTCGATCACATGAACACACCTTAATCATTGGACTGTCTCTAAGGGACACACGAAACTTTCTTTGTGAATAGTTAGGTTAGCAAAAGTTGTATAAATCAATAAATGTGACATTAATAGGCAATGGATAATTGAATTAATATGCAACTAATATTGACCGACGTTCCAAATTGCATAAACCGTTTATCCAGAAAATTAGAGAACCAATAATAAAACCAGATCATTTGATATTCACTTTACCCAGCATATCAACCAACGAATATGTTGACTGTAAATTCTAACATATATACTCTGCTGTTCCATCGAGACGGTTCATTTCTTTTCCATACGATTATTTAAGAGAAGAATATAAAATGATTAAAATAATAAAAATAAATTCAAATAATCTTGAATGAAACAGAAAGAGTATTTTTTTATGAAAATCCAGAAAACAAATTCGCATTTTATAAATACAAATAAAAATCGTACTCTAGTTCAAATCGTTTTCATTTATGTTTAGTCTAGGTTGATAAGCAAACAAAGTCATATTTTTTAAAACTCAACAAGAATTTGTTACAAAATTAAACACTGCGCTTCTTTTTAAACAATTAAAGAACAATTTTATTGGATCAACCAACTATGTCCGGATTTATAAATTCTTTTGAAGCAAAAATAAAAATAAAATGCAATTCGAAATAGGGTCTAACAAAAAATTTTGTTCGAAATATTCAATATTTTCCACTCAATTTATTTACTTTTTCTACATAATATGGAAATTTATATTCGAGAATCGGATCACACTAAACACCTAAATCACATAGATAAAACTATTTCAAAAATGGAAAAGCAACGCAAAATCTATTGCAAAATGGTAACAGTAGAAAAAGATTACATGAAATTCCATTGAAACACACATATTTGCTAATTATTTCCAAATCAACATTAAATATTGCAAATTTTCACCATTATCAACAATTTATTTTAACCAATCAATTATTTCCCCTGAGATTTGAGCTCTGCCACCCTTTCTTCTGTAGCTTTGAGAGCTTCCCCATATATCTCTATCAGCTGCAAAAATGATGCAAAATTTCAATCCTTACTTTAAAATCTGGAAATATATATATTGCATTGTTCTTCAAAATCTGTAATATGCATAGATGCAAAAATGCATATCATGACAATTTTTGAACAAAAATTGCATCATAAACATGAGCATAAGCTTCCGAAAAAGAGCAGTTCATCACGAAAGCACGTTCTATAGCACGAAATGAAGCCAAGAGAGAAATTTTCATGCAGGGTTTATGCTGCTGGAGAGTTTGTAAGTGTGTGTGTGTGTGTGTGTGTTTTGAGAGAGAGAGAGTATTCAAACAAGGGCACATCAATGTTGGCCTTACCTCGTCAATTTCTTGAGGAGTGATGATAAATGGAGGAGACATCATAATAGTGTCACCAGCAATGCGTACTAACATTCCCCGCTTCTCACACTGAGCTCCAAAATAAGCTCCAACACCTGAGATTTTAACAGCACGAGGTGAGAACACTATAGTGTGAGCAAACACAGCACCGTTCTTTCTGTTCAAAACATTCATAAAGAAAACACGAGATAACATACCCCACTCGGCAGGAAAAGGATCATTAGGTGATTTGTTATCCGTGAATTCCGTCCCAAGAATCAACCCCGTCCCACGTATCTTCAGGATAAGGGGCGTCAGTGATAAACAATCGGAGACCATAAATGTCAAAAGCAAATAGGAAGCATAATCTTACCTCACCAACGATGGGACTAGCCGAAAACGCTTTCAAACCTTCTTGAAATTTAGGGGCTATTTTGTTTACTTGCTCAACGATATTTCTCTCCCTGCAGAATTTTGACATTTGAGTTAGAACTTCTATACAGAAAGATTCAAAATCTCGGTCCTATAAGATTAAAAAGTGTTTTCGTGTTATTTCTAACCAGCCAAAAAAAGATAACTTCGTTGTCATTTGGCTGCGTTAAATTGCTGGAAATAACATAACATTTAACCTCACATTTTCACACAACTTTTAACAAGTTGTAAATATTACACAATTTTTTTATATTTCCAATTGCAACATCCCTAGTTTTGCAGTAATAAAACTACGCCGTTTCAAATGTAAGACGACATTTAAGGGTACATTTCAACTTAATTTGGGAATGTTGTGATTGCAAAAACAAGTGGTAAACATGAGTTATTTTGGCAATTAACCCTAAAAAGATTGAACATTTGTATTAAGACAGACACCGGTTTTCAAGATAATATTATGTTACAGTGGAAATGATGAAGAGCATACTTGTAGATCTTGAGTGTTTCCAATGCAACAGCACATGCTACGGGATGTCCCGAATAAGTAAATCCATGGGAAAAAGAGCCTTCAAACACAAAATCGAGTCAATGCCTCAAGCTCAGTTAATGCATATAATTTTTCTAACGATCTCGTAAATGTTAGAACGAACCAAGTTTATTGCTCTGGGAATGTATGACATCGGAAATTTCGGTGCTGACAAGAACAGCTCCAATAGGCATGTATGCAGAAGAGAGAGCCTGTCCAATAGTGAAAGCAAGGAGAAATAAGTGAATACGAAACTAGGAAATGGTTCTATTACAATATTTCATGACACATACCTTTGCTATAGAGACAAGATCGGGTTTGATGCCGTACTTATCACAACCAAACATCGTCCGATCCTTCCAAATGCAGATATTACCTCATCAGCAATAAAAAGAATATCGTGCTTCTTTAAGACCGCTTGAACCTGCAAATTTGCCAAACAATATTCGCATCAGTACTTAACACAACATGTTCATGATAAGAAAGCTCACCTTGTCGAAGTACGTCGCAGGAGGAGGTATCACGCCACCGGCCCCCATAACTGGTTCGGCTATGAAAGCAGCAATCTGAAAAATATAATAAATTTCTAGTCGAACCTTCTTGCAGTAAAATCAAGGCAGGAAATAGAAAATCGATAACATGATGTTGATATCTAATATGAGTTACCGTGTCTGGTCCTTCTTTGAGGATTAGGTTTTCCAAGTTCTGCGCCAACCTGGTCGAGAATTCCTCCTCAGATTCACCTGGAAAAGGTTATTTTGTTCTTCAAAAAATACATGCCGTAGGAAAAAGTATATGAAAATGTAAGAGGCTCACTCCAGTACATCTGATGCCCAGGGCATCCACCTAATTAAATCTAAATTTGGGACTAATAAACCCTGATTGGGGATTCATGAATCTTAATTGGATTTAATTATGGTGGATGCACCATATATCCGGATGCACACAAGTTTTTTCCATATACGGTAAATAGTAAATGAGTGCATCACAACCTTGTAGGTGAAAGCGCCAATAATGAGGGCAGTCGGTGTGTAATATAAACGGAGCCGGAAGATCGAATTTCTGGTGTAGAGCAGGCAGACTGTTGGAGATGATTTCATTGTTCGATTAACAATTCTCACTGCATATAAATGATGATCATAATCGTGAAATCTTGAGGACGAGGAACATACCCGGAAAGACTGGCTGCTATAAGCGTCGAACCATGGTATCTGCCAAGAAAGAAGGAGATGTAAATCGGAAAGAAGGATAAGAAAGTTTATAGAGTAGTATAACATAGCAATGTTGGAAATGGAATTGTTACGATTTTGATCGAGCGATGAACTTCTTCTTGTTCGGTCTTCCGAGGGCATTATTGTAATACCAAACCATCTTCACCTGCATTACAAGGAAAAGCACAAAAGCATTTTAAACTATAAAATTTTCCTGATATGTTGAGATTGTCAACTTAACTCCATCAAAAGATGGAAGCGAAAGTCAAGCCAAACCTGTGTATCGTTGGCTTCTGATCCACTATTTGTGAAGAAGGCCTTAGCCATTTTTTTGGCCGTGAACATCTCCAATAGTTCACTAGCTAGATCCTGCATTCAAAGTTCGAAATGAGGGCATCCCAAATTTATTAATTTCCGGCTTCCTAAAAGGGTGGAAGTCATCATACCAAAGAGGGTTTTGTGGTACGGTTCCAAAACGAGTGGTAAAACGGCAAGGTGTTCAGCTGTTTCATCGCAGCTTCAATAAGACGAGGCTCGTTGCCACCTACAAGAATATTGCAGAGCATGCTTACAGTGAAATCGGTGATGATTGCTCGGTCCAAGAACTACACCGGCTATATGATGTTTAGTATACTGAATTTCAAGCGGGCAAAGTTTTAATACCCACCAATAATTGGGAAAGGAATTCAAGATCATCAAAATTTAAAATATAAATGCTAATGCTGCTAAGGCACTTTGTTAAGTGTGTGTATGCGAGAACCAATTGCAGTTCGTTAACAATAAAAAAGACGCATGAGCAAACACACACACATGCATATAAAACAGTTGATGAAATGCAACACATTCCTTTCTTTCCTAAAAACAACGAGAAAATACCAAGAGCGGTGCACCATAGACCAGCGAGAGAATCAAGATACTTTTTTCCATTGGTGTCATACACATAGGACCCCTAAATCAAACAAGAAAAACAATCATAATTAAAATATTGAAATCTTGTGAATGAAACAAAAATGTCCAGAGCAACTTCAGTACCTCTGACTTTGCGATTACTAGAGGGTTCACATCTGTAGTCTGCCATCCAGCCGTAAAGGGTGCCAGCATATCATGCCCCTTAAAGCTAAGAATGCCAAAAGTTAATTCTAGTGGGATTTTTTTTAAGGAACTATCTTGATTCTATGGTTTTTAATTTGAGGCAACGATAAAATCAATTTCTCAAGGATCGGAAGCCATTTCGTATGGATATGAAAGAAAAACGAAGAAGGTGTAAATGCAAAGAATCTAAGAGTGTAGGAAAGAAAAGGGCGCATACTCTCTCGACATCCTTCTGAACAGATGCCTCTGTACCATATGATTTTGCAGCTATAGAAGCCCGAACTAAGTCCTTCTGCAAAAATTTACGTGCTGAAATATCTTTTACGTGGTAGCCAACCTGTTGTAATTTAGTTAAATGTCAGAAACAAAGTTTAAAGTCATCAAGTCAGATTTTTCTTATCCAAATATGGGAGAAGAAGAAATTCAAAAATCCTAATCTCCAGGTGCATTTGAAGTTTCCATAGGTAAAAATCTAATGAAAAACACGAAGTAACAATTTCAGAAAGGTAAATAGCAAATTCGAGCTTGCTATGATTGCTGATTAGGATCTTTATAGCCCAATCATTCATGAGAATTGGCGGATGATTCATACAATTCTTCAACTAAAAAGTAAAACTGAGCCAATCAAGCTTTCACGCTTTGGCCTTAGAATCGGAATGCCTCATTTCTGTAGGTTACAGAGAGGCACCAAATGCAGGCCTCAAAGACCGAGAAGTGATATTAAACAGCCAATGTATGAAATATTTACAGGATGAAACTCTACATAGTGGTCAAAGAATTTAGAAGATAAATTGCATAAAGGAATTATATGAACTAAGAAAAATCGACATTAAGGTCATTTTTAAGAGGAATTACCCGTCCTAGAAACTAGAATTTCTGGGTACTCTCTATCCACATAAATTCAGTTCCTAATTGTCAATATAGAAGTACTAGTAGTTGAAAATTAGTCGTTTCTATTGCTTCTTCTTGACTGATGTTTATCATTTGAGACACTGAATGAGCTACAAATAAACACACTAATATCAAAATGAAACAAAACCCCAGTAGAGAATTTACTATCCTAAAATATATGTAATTAACATGAAAACTTATTAGTCCAAGTTAAAAGATGATTGTAAATAGAAACAAGAATGTCAAAGTTATTCATCACTTTAAACTTTGCAGCATCCCAACACTCCCCAACTTCAAGAAATTGACCAAATTAATCAAGAATGTAAAGATAAGACTTTTTATCCACCATAGAAGTCATTCTCAAATCCCAACCCAACACAACCCAACACCTAAAATAAGAAAATTTGGCATCCTAATTAAAGAAAAAATTAAATTAAATTAGACTCCTTCAACAATGAAATGTATCCACGGAGCAGCGAAAAAACAGAATTCAAATGGCTAGAAGAATATATCAAGACTCAATACGAGAAAAGAGAGAAAATAGAAAGACAAATACAAATTGGTATTACTGAAGCATGCAGCCATCGCAAGTGAAAACAACAAACAATCACTGTTCATAAACATGTTGATACCCTTCTACAAAAAAAACGCATTCACACACAAAACAAGAAAAAACCAAAAAACTGAAGTGGGATTGGAACCTGGGTGGCGTTTCTGAGAGCTGATTGAAGGAGGCGATACATCATCCAATTTTTATCTCGATCTTTTAGGAAAAATCAATCTGTGCTACTGTATGGTTGTTGGGCGTTGGGGCAAAGCATGCAGACAAAATGGAGAAGGGATGAGCACACTACGAAGTGTGTGTGTGTGTGTGAGAGAGAGAGAGAGAGAGAGAGAGATGGTAGTAATAATCTTGATATGGACAAGAAGCAGCTCCACATCACAATGCTGTCACGTCCAGATTCAGTTTTAGCTAAAATCGTGGAGAATTTTCTCTTTCTTTAGATATTTCTTCATTTATTTTATATATTAATATAAAAAAGCATTTTAGATTTTGTTTTTATTGTCTTTTTTATTTTGTTTTTATAGTGACATTTACATCACATACGACGTTGAAAGACCCCATCTATTCCAATACAATATATTCAATCCGTCCACCAAAATCGGTCATTGATTTTGATGACATAGATTTTAATAAATTATAATGAGTGTAAAGTAAATAAATATAAAAAAGTGTATTATGAGAATAATAAATGAATATATTAATGGATATTGAGTGTAAAAAAATGGTTCATATATAGTTTTTTTTGTAAATAAGTAGATAGGTTTAGGGTAAAAATATAAAATTGATGTTTCCAAAAAAGGAAAATGAATATTTTTCGTGGACGGACCAAAACGAAATTAAATGCACGAATTTAGTGGACGGAGGAGTAATAAATGTTGTTAGATGTGTAATAAAATAATATGCATCGTTTTAGGGAAGATTATATATTCATCTTTGTTTTGGAGCTATAAGTCAAACTTGCAGGTTATATAATGCTAATTCTGAATTTTCTACTCTATCATGAATTAAAATTAGATGTTTAGTTACGCAATCCCATCCTTATCCATAAATATACCTAATTCGAAAAAGAATATGCAAGAATTAATCATAATATATTTTGTTCTTCTAAAAAGAGATTATACAAAAGGTTTTTTTCTCAAAGAATGAATGAATTCAAATAATTACGGAGACACATACATTTTATATATGTATATATAAGGATATCTTCCCCAAAAATTGATTAATGTGGGGTAGGTAATGAAAATAACAACTCGGTCATATCAACTAGGGGTGATGAAACGGGTATTGAATATCGGATATTATCGAATCGAATCAATATCGATCAGTTATCGATATTCAATAACTGATTAATTCGATTATTGAATCGATATCGGTTAGTGGTTTAAAATTAATTTCGATTATCAGGCATATATCGATAACTGAATGGATATACTAGAATAACCGAAATTATAATAATTATTAACTTATTATTATTACTAAAAATAAATTTAATTAGCCAAATAGGTAAATAAATAAATTTAATTTGGATAATTTCGGTTATCCAATAACCGAACCGACTAACCGATTGATTAATTGAATAACCGATTAACCGATCAATTTCGGTATCGGTTATTGAATTTGAAGAATTTCAATTTCGATTAACCGAAACAGATCTAATAAGCACCATAATATCAACTATACTATACTTCCTAATTAGAAGGAGACAACTCGAATTTGGCTAGCTAATGGTGTGTTTTTCGAGGGGCTAAATGAAGTAGTCAACATAGCCGAGCATGAAATTGTGGTCCAACTCGATTTAAAATCAGGTCATATCTATTTTGACACATTTATAAATGATTGACATATATTATAATTTATGAATCTAATGTTTTTCTATCCTTTTAAAATGAGATGTTGAAGTAGTGTTTAGATTATAATTATATCGTGTGTGTATTTACAGAGGAGTTTTTAGTAAATGAAGTGCAGTTTCATGATTGATAGGTAATTTTATTGATTGTAACTCTAAATTTGTTTATTTATTAATTTGGAATAATAATTTTATTTATAAAATTCTTATTGAGTGAGTATGAGGCCAAGTAGGCCCAGTTGAGATTCAAATGAAAGTATTGGGCCTTGAAGAACTCTAAGCGATCCATTAGCGATTTTTTTTTTTCTCACACAATCCATTAGCGAATTATTAGGAAGCAAGCCTTGCATTCTCAAAAATAAATAAAAATAAGGGGATGTTTACTCTTTTTTTTTTTGGTCAATTAATACAGAAATTTTAAAGGCTACGTCACGGTGGACTCGAACCCGAGACCTTTGGCCTCGGGATGTTTACTCTTCTCGATTTACTAAGTTATAGGTTGATATTACTAAATAAATTGAGGATTTGGGAAAATTCAATTAAATAATATCTTATTTTTTCATCATGATTTTTTGTAGGGACAAAATCCATCCACCTACTACAAGCTCAATAGGATAGTAAAATCTAACTACTTTTTATCACTTTAATCATTTTATATCATTTCCTAAATAACCGTGTTGAAAAAAATGAGCCGTTTTGAGTGGGATGGAGGGAGTAAGTGATTTGAGTGTAGAATTCATCAGAGTGATATTCTAACAATGCTCCAAAATAAACTCTTCTGATGTTCTTTGATCTAACTACATCTCAACAAGTTTTAAATTTATACCAGAATTGATGGTGTTCATTAAAATGAAAAAGGTCAAGAATTAGTTTTAGTATTTGGAATTTGATACTTTTGTCATTTTTTTCTTTCTGACTTTTTTTATATATAAAAAAGTGGGATTTGAAATCCTAGACATCACACGTTGTATCTTTCAAATGTTGCTACAATGACATATTATTTTCATTAAAACTAAAAAATAAATAAATCTTTGTATACATATAGAAATAAAGAGTGTGTGTATGTGTGTGTTTAAAAATAAAGAAAGTCTTCTATAATTTTTGCTAACCATAACTAAGTGATATATGTGTATATATTGAGTTTGAAAATTAACTCATTGAAGGGCAAACGATTGAATTGAATTTGATTGGAGGACACCAACAAGATTGAGTGCTAACTTCCAGTTGTTATTGAATTAACTGATCGAAATATTATCGGATATTTATTTTGAATTAGATAATTTTCACAATTTTTTTTGACATATTTTATTTATTTATTATATTATGAGAACTAAACCCCAGAATCTCAATGTAATAAAGATACATATTATTGTTCCAAAAACTTCTCTCTTAAATGAAAAGTGTGTGTACAAATTCAAAAAATGTCATGTTTTATATTTCCCAACCATAAATAATTGCAATATATATATATAGAAAAATAAAAATAAAAATAAAAATAAAAAAGTGTGTGGAAGAGGGGCAGTCTAACGAGAAGAGAGTCACGCGCTAGAGAGAGAAAAGGGTAGAGCGAGTGAGAGAGAGTGTTGAAGGAGGGCGAGTGGCAATCAAACCGAGAGAACCCTAATATCCCAATTTGGGGGAAAACATCGTCGACTCGCCCAAACCCTCGCGTGGATTTGCAGTTCTGAAGATCCCTACTATAAAAATCGTAGGTAATCACCATTCTCCACCTCCATAAGTGCTTCTTCTTCCCACTCCTATCCCGCCTTCTCCATTTCTTTTTCTCTTCTGCTCATGTAATTCGTTCTTATTATTGCTTATTGATCAACGTTAAAAACGGAAAAAAGTTCCCTTATTTCCTGCTCAATTTCACGCGGCTTTTTATCTATATATATAATTTTTGTCTTATTTTTCTTCTATACGTGAACAGTTTTGCGTCAACGTGGGGGTTTCGTCGTTTGTTCTTTTCTTTTTTTTGTTTGGATATTTGGAGCTTCTCGTGCTGCTACAACCTCATTCTAAGCAATTTCTTTCCCAATATGTAGTGACAGCTTTATAATCTAGTCATCTAGGCTTGTTGGTTCTTGCTTCTCTTGAACTTGCTGCAGAAGCCATTTTTAATGTGTTAAGAATGTTGAGATGTTAAAATTGGTCGGCGATGGTGATGGTGGGTGATCCATGTTTGAAGACGTGGAAGTGGGAGTGCGTGGGGGTGGGGGACGGGGGTGGAGGAAGGGAACACTGAGTAAATGTGGTTCCATTTTAGATTATGCAGTTTCTGTAGGGCATTCATGTGATTGTTGAGTTTACTCTTCTAAAATCTTCAGTTTGAGCATCACGGAAGAAGCTGTTGTCTTTGAATTGTCTGTACACTGTACTTACCGCGGTGATTTTGTTGTATGCCTGTGTACAAGAGGGGATCATGAATGTGGTGGTTATCTGTTGTTGCTGAGGATGGACTGCAGTGACAAAGCAGAGTATCCGAAATCGTGGAGTTGAGGGAAAAAGAGAAGAATTTGAAGAAAGATAAATAAGAGGAAAACACTGAAAGTAAATTGGATTTAGTTGAAATGATTCGATTTAGTCATTCGTACAAATTTTCCGTTGCTTCGTATAATCATTCAGTGATTAACTATCTGATGATAACTGATTCGTTGGGATAATAATTAAAATAATTGGCTAAATATAATTTGAATGCCTTCAAATTTTGACTTCTTTACATTGACAGCCCTATACTTTTGACATATCAAAGACACTTTGTTCCATGAAAAAAGGATATTTATAATGACCTATTTTGATGATATTACCAATTTCCCATCGAAAGCATAATAGAAGCTGAGGAAAGCTATTGGTAATCTGAAAAATGGGAGGTTTGCGGTCAATAATGTAGCTTCTCTAAGGGGACATAACTGTGTTCAAGTTTCTGAAAAAAAAATCTGTAAAAATGTATTCTCTTAAGTCAGGGCCAATATATTTGCTCGCATAAATGAAGAGAAGTATAAAGCACAATCTAACTAATTATCTGATATTACACTGCTCCTCTTTCTTCCTGTGGCAGTAAAACGAAAAATAAATGCAGTACTGTATCAAACCTCTTATCTTTATTGTTCTACAGAGCTCAAATTCATTTTCGATTTGCCAGGTTGCTAGACAACGGCTTATTGCAGTTTGCAGGAAAACAGGTTGTCGTCATGGATGTAGATCTTAGGTTGCCTTCTGGAGAACATGATAAAGAAGTAGAAGAGCCTAATGGAATTGTGAATATGCTAGATGGGGAAGAGAAGCCCCTAAATGTAGATGGAGTGGGTGAGAGTATGGGAGACGAGGAAAAGTTTCATGTTGAAGATGTAGATGACATGAATTCTCCCTTGCCTGATATAGATTTTAAGGATGTGACAATTCTCGAGCCACTTCCTGGTATGGAATTTGGGTCTCATGCGGACGCCTATGCTTTCTATCAGGAATATGCGAGATCTGTGGGGTTCAATACCGCAATTCAGAATAGCCGTCGTTCAAAAACATCAAGGGAATTCATCGATGCAAAATTTGCATGCTCTAGATATGGCACAAAACGTGAGTATGAGAAATCTTTGAACCGCCCACGAAGTAGACAAGGAAGCAATCAGGATGCTGAGAATGCTACAGGTCGTCGAGCATGTGCAAAGACAGATTGTAAAGCAAGTATGCACGTTAAGAGAAGGTCCGATGGGAAATGGATAATTCATAGATTTGAGAAAGAGCATAACCATGAACTGTTACCTGCCCAAGCTGTAAGTGAACAGACCAGAAGGATGTATGCTGCAATGGCCAGACAGTTTGCTGAATACAAAAGTGCAGTCGGTCTCAAACATGATTCCAGAAGCCAATTTGAAAAGGGCAAGAGTATGGCAATGGATGCAATGGAGGCGAGTGCTATGCTTGAGTTTTTTGTCCATATGCAGACTCTAAATTCAAACTTCTTTTATGCAGTGGGTGTTGGTGAGGATCAACGCCTGAAGAGTCTATTATGGATTGATGCCAAAAGCAGGCATGACTATCCCTATTTCAGCGATGTTGTATCTTTTGATACGAGCTATATCAGAAACAAGTATAAAATGCCTCTAGCTCTATTTGTTGGGGTCAACCAGCACTATCAGTTCATGCTACTTGGATGTGCTTTGGTGTCTGATGAAAGCGCAGCGACATATTCATGGGTCATGCAAGCATGGTTGAAGGCAATGGGTGGTCAGGCTCCGAAAATTATACTCACTGAGCAAGACAGGGTTTTGAAATCTGTTATTTCAGATGTTTTCCCATCCACTCTTCACTTTTTCTCCTTGTGGCATATAATGGGAAAGGTTTCAGAAACATTGAATAGTGTAATCAAACAGAACGAGAACTTCATGTCTAAATTTGAAAAATGCATTTATAGGTCGTGGACGGAGGAGGAGTTCGAAAAGAGGTGGCTTAAGCTGGTACAAAGATTCGAACTGAAAGAGAATGAGTTGATCCAGTCATTGTATGAAGATCGGAAGACATGGGTGCCTAACTTTATCAAAGATGGATTTTTTGCTGGGATGTCAACAGGTCAACGATCAGATAGTGTGAATTCTTTCTTTGATAAGTATGTACATAAGAAGACAACTGTGCAAGAGTTCATTAAACAATATGATGCCATTCTGCAAGATAGGTACGAAGAGGAAGCAAAGGCCTCTTCTGATACATGGAACAAACAGCCTGCTTTGAAATCTCCTTCACCATTCGAGAAGCATGTAGCTGGCCTATATACTCATGCTGTATTTAGGAAATTTCAATTCGAGGTATTGGGCGCAGTAGCATGTATTCCTAAGAAAGAGCAACAAGTCGATGCAGTGGTTACTTTCAAAGTACAAGATTTTGAAAGGAATCAAGAATTTGTTGTCACATTGAATGAATTGAAATCTGAAGTGTCCTGCATATGCCGCTTATTTGAATTGAAAGGTTTCCTTTGTAGACATGCGATGATTGTTCTTCAAATCTGTGGCATCTCGACAATACCTTCGCAGTATATTTTGAAACGGTGGACCAAAGACACCAAGAACAGATACTTGATGGGAGAAGGGTCTGAGCAGGTGCAGTCAAGGCTGCAGCGGTATAATAATCTTTGTCAAAGGGCTATGAAATTGGGTGAGGAAGGATCGTTATCACAAGAGAGTTACAATCTGTCTCTTCGTGCACTTGATGAAGCTTTTGATAACTGTTTGAATGCCAACTACTCCAATAAGAATCTTCTAGAAGCTGGACCTTCTGCTTCCCCAGGCATTTTGTGTATTGAAGACGACATTCAAAGTGGGAGTTTGAGCAAGACAAATAAGAAGAAGAATGCAACTAAGAAAAGAAAGGTTTGTCATTAATCAAATACATATTCTTTTATGCTTTCTATGTTCCTAAGTAATGTAAATCTGCATTGCAGGTTAACATAGAGCCAGATGTTATTACAGTTGGCACGACAGACAGCTTACAACAAATTGTAAGTCAATGCTATTGCGTTCTAACTTTTCTAATAAAAATCTTAGTTGAGATGTGCCTAACAGAAATCTTGTGCAACCCTGAAATTTTAAACTGTAGCTTGTTGTTAGCTAATATCATCTATAAGTGAAACAAAAAAATCCTTCTGCCATTTCACCTGCTGTATTCTTCTCATTCTAAACTAGTTGATTTTCAATGCTTAGGAGAAACTAAGTCGACCTGTACATCTGGACGGATTTTTCGGTCATCATCAAGGCGCTCCGGGAATGGTAATGAACATGCTTAGGAGAAACTAGGTTGACCCGTAAAACTGAAGTTCAAATTGTCTCATTGTAACTTGGTATCTATCTATTTGAAAGGTACAGCTGAACTTGATGGGTCCCACACGTGACAGTTATTTTGGGAACCAACCGGCCATTCAGGGACTAGTACGTCATCTAATCATGACTAAAGAAAAAAATAGTACTTAATTCTTTCTAGTCATAATGGAATCTGAAGTTATGATCTTCTATAGGGCCAGCTGAACTCCATTGCACCTACCCATGATGGCTATTATGGTACTCAGCCCGCCATGCCTGGAATGGTATCTTGTTTCTTCATGCAGTTATCTTTTTCCCGTTACTTTGTGTTTGTTTCGTTCGTCACTGATTTTGATGGTCTTTCTTCAAGGGGCACATGGAATTTTTCCGCACTACAAATTTCAACTATGGCATTCGGGTTAGTTTTGCGGGATTATTAGGTTGATTTCAGATGTTACTGTTATCCTACCAATCTGGGGCTTACCTATTACTATATATCATTGTCAATAGCAGGATGATCCCAACGTGAGATCCGCGCAGTTGCACGATGACACACCAAGACACGCATGAGAAAATATCTCTCTCAATTAATGGTAGGTGATAATGTTTCATAGCTTGAGCTTTCTTTTTCAAGCCTTGCTCGCATTGGTATTGACTGATATATAGACGTTGTTGTAGCGAAGGGCGGTGGGCAGATTTTTCGAGCGCATTGGTGTCCGTACAGACTGATGTGTGTCAAGAGTTGGCTGATCCCTTGATATAATTGTATAGTAAGTGAACATAGATTGAGCAGCAGCGTTTAACTTCATCTGTCTCTTACGAAGGTGACAGGAACTGTGCCGTGTTGTAGGTGCAGTAGCTTCGTCGTATCTGGTCGTGACGACTGGTGCTGCACTGTGTTGTAGCGATAGTAGCAAGTTGTATCTGTAGTTGTTTCACGGAAAATCTAGGATTCATGTGAAGAAGAGCATTGTCGAGTTGATCTTGGTTAGTTTTATGTTGATGTTTGTTGTCTTACCACATGAAATATCTATCTATATCTATACATATATAAAAAAAAGTGCTTTGCTTGACCAAAATTTGATTTTGCCTCTTACTTTCGAGAGTGAAAATTAATTACGCGCGTAAGATTAAATTTTCAACAGTTATGCTGATTAATGATGCGGATTTAAGTTTATCTTAGTGAAAAATGCAGATTATCGGTTGAAGTTTAACCAATCCCTACAAAGTCTGGGATCGAAAATAACACAAAAGTTAATTGTATCGGTTGAAGTTTTTATTAATAAGCTAACGAGTAAAATGAGTAAAATTTGATGATCGATTTCGATATTTGACAATAATTTTGGGTGAATTGCATGAAATAATTGTTCATTTTATAGTTGCTGAACTACAATTACAACATATGCACAATCAAGTAGCAGCCGACGATCTCTTCTTCAGCTGGCACCACATTCCGCTCTTGGTGTGGATGGTGGCTCCGGTAACTAGTTCGACGGATTCAGGGGATCCTCGCAGATTTACGTCGAACTTCTGCAGTAGTGCCGCCAGAGCCACAGTTGACTCCATGAGGGCGAATTGGTCCCCGACACATTTTCTTGGCCCTCCTCCGAAGGGCAAGAAAGCAAAATCTGCAATGATCTGATCACATTGGATAATAGACATATTAGATGTTTGCATAATGAGAGTGTTATTAAGCACTGACAAATTAGACCTAAATCCGAATGTTATTAAGCACTGACAAATTATAATAAGCTGCGAATATGGACTTAGATCCAACTGTAGGCACCCCCTTCACGGATCTCGACATATCAGATAGTCTGACATTAGTTTTTGTATCGTAAATACGTGATTGTGACCATTTTGTGGTAGCAAAATAGAGTTATGGACTCAAGATTAAATAAGCAACATTTTCTAGAGAAAATCGAGTTCCGAGAGCTGGACTTGGCTAAGAAAATAAATGCACTGACTACTTGACGGGAAGATTAACTGCAAATACAAGTTCGACTCATAGTTTCCGGGATAATGCCTTACTTCTTCACATTAACCGTGCAATGTATGTCGATAGACAGACAGACAGACAGACAAATCATGTTTTCCAAGAACGGAGTCGAACAAAAATCGAGTACTAGATCAATTACCTCATTAGGATACAACGCCCCCGGGCTACGAGATGGATCAAAACCGGCCCAACCTTCAACTTGGCTCGGCTTTTGCACTTGAAACCTCTCCGGCTCAAAGTCATTCGGGTTGTCCCAATAATATGGAGATCTGTGGAGATTATACACCTGCAAAAGCAACGACATTCGAATAATCAACACGATGTTCGACCAACAAGATCTGAACTAACTTAAAAACTAGTTACACAGAAATATACTTAGGAGACGTTTACTTTTCATGATTAACATATATTGGTTGGATTAAAATCAATCGAGAGCAACCCAAATGATTAAAATAATCCCGGACTTTGAGATGCCATGTTAATCCTTAAAAGTAAATGCTGGATTAATTTTACTTATCCAGCCTAATGATGTAAAGTAAACAGCCCCTTACAGAAATAAATAAGTCCGTCCCAGTTGGAATTGGATACCCGTCTTTGTCGCCATTATAGCCACCTGCATCGTTTAGGATGTAGTTTCGGAATATCAACCAACTTACCACAACAAAAATGGTATGAAACTGTCTGATATTGTGCACACATAGTAAAGAAAATGCGAAGAAAATGATGATCAAAAGACTTCTTCGACTTCATAGTTGGTAGTCGTGATCATCAGAAAACATACCCGGTAACCTATCGGGTTTGAGAGACCGTCTGATAAGCAATGGAGGCTGTGGGTATAATCGTAGAGCTTCCACAACAATAAGCCGCACGTAGCTAAATAGAAATAGACAATCACATTTGCAATAGGTTGAGAAAATGTTAAATTGGTAGAATTTGGTGCACATTCAAAATTTCAGTTTCCACATTGTCTGAATAAATATTAGTAACAGACCAAAGAAAGATTGCAATATTTGAAAAAGATTAGGGGGATTCATTGCGTACTAGAGCTTTTTTATTGCTTCAAACGTTATCTTCTCCTGTCCCAGCACCGCATCGACCTCCGCCTGCGCTTTCTTCATTTTGGATGGATGCTGAATCACATGAATGAATTTTGCTATGAGGATTATTAGCAAAAGCAATAATATTGACTGATCCGGATTTTCCATGAATCAAACATGATGATATTTAGTAAAGTTTAGATAAAAAAAAATACCATACTTGTGCTAGGAGGAAAATAGACCAGGTAAGGACAGCTGCAGTTGTCTCGTGTCCAGCTATAAGCATCGTCATCAGGTCGTCTCGTAGCTGTTCAACGGAGTTAAAAGAGATCACTATAAAGGGTCTCAAATCTTAAAATAGTAGATAGAAGAGTTCATTTCTGTGACACAATCTTTACCCAAATTTGTAACTCGACTTTTAAAACTTCACAATTACAACGTCACCTTTTGGAAGAGACTATTTACCTGACGATCATCAGCGTCTACTCCTCTCATGTCGACTAGAAAACGCAAGAGACTAGCATCCTGCAAACTTTCCAGTAACAATGCCAAACTTCACTTTCTGGTAGCAAGAAAGCATCAAATAATTTCTAGTCGAAATAAAAATATATGAATCTCGGGTTTCTTTTCAGGCACTGGGCATTTCAGTAGTACACACCTTGATATTTGAATAGTCGCGTTGCTGCAGTTTCTCGACATCGGCTTCCTGTGAGAAGAAAGCAAAAGCACATTAGAGAAAGATTTACGTTTGATTTTTCACTTTGAGCCTATTGATGAGTACAGCCATTTCACATCCACCAACAAATTAAAAAACAAAAACCAAAATTAATTTATTCTGATTTTGTATGAAAATAGATTTTGATGAGATAATTCATCAACTAAAACCACATTTTAGGAACAAATACCATCCTACTACACTTTGCTGCATATTGTGACTTTGAGTGAACTAATAAAATAGCATTTTTAGATATTAAAGATGACAACTAGCCACTAACACAAAAAAAGATCAAAAATAGTCACTCTTACTATTTTACCCCTTAATTCACGACCAACAATAGTCTTGATCATGAATTACCCTTTTAAATAGTCTTGGCCGTGCATTACCGTATTGAAAGGGCACTTCACAACCAATCATATTCTTGGTCGTGAATTGCCCTAAAGCTAACCTTAATTCACAATCACCAATTATTAAGCTCATGAGTTTAGTCTTGAATTGCGAATGAAGGGCAAAACAGTATTTTAAGCCAAAAAGTGGCTATTTTTTTATCTTTATAATAAGAAAATGAATATTTTGATATATTAACTCTTGTTACTTTTCTCACCTCTCTAGTCTCTTTTGCATTCTTTATCAGCCCGTCAAGACAGTCGTTTATGACTTTAAGGTCACTCTGGAACTTCCGCTGTCTAGGGACGAGCCATTTCGCCAGAGGGAGTTTCCAGTAAGGTATGTAGAATGTCGAACGATGCTCAGCCTCGAAGAGAGTACCGTATACAGCCTGCAGATGAAACATATCGCATCAGTGAGTAATTCCACAGAACCAGACGAGAGCGGAAGAGAAATAGAACCATACCTTAATCACTGGGGATTCTTTAGTAACAGAACCGAAGTCGTAATTAAAGACACCGAGCCCAATAATGTCGAGCGCCAAACTAGAAAACTCAGCTTCGAGATCCAACTCGATTTTATTCTCTCCTCTCGAAGCTTCTACTTCTAAAAGCTTATCAAATTTTGCTGTCATTCTGTTGGAGCAGTCAGCGAACATTTTCGCCATGGTTTCCAAGTAAAGCGAGTGGAATCCGGGAGCAATAACTGCAGTGGAGATAAAAGTAGACAGAGTGAGCTGAATAATCGAAATGCCCGAGGCTACTACTGCGAGTGATGAAAGATCACCTCGTCTCCTCTGCTTCCACGTGTCAAGATCAGCAGGTATGAGTCCTTTGCCCATTATTGGCTCCAATATATCAGCAAGAACGCCCTTGATTAACGTGATTGCAATTCCACCATCAAATATACAAAAAAAAAACCAAGCTTCTTGATTAGTACTTTCGAGTTTAGAAGAATCTGCTAGAGCTTTTAATCACAAATGTCCCCACAAACAGACTCATTGCCAACTTCTTTAAAGAGAGATGATAGTAATGAAGGAAGGAACGAACGAAGCAAACCTTGTCGTAGGAAAATGCATTTTCACGAAGAATATGTCTAGCGACAATGGGATCTGAGACGACAACAAATGCTTTCGGCCCAAAGGCTAGTTTGTATACCGAGCCATGCTGCAAAAAAGAAAAAAGAAAAAAAGAACCAAAATAATCAGTGAATATGCATTTTTCACAAAGAATAAGCCTAGTGGTAATACAATCGAGAGAAAAGTGAATGGTTTCAGCCCAAAGGCAACAGTAACAAGCCAACAATGGATTGTTGGCTCTGATATGAAAATAAATGTTTTTGCCCCAAATGCAGTAAAATTTACAATGACTACGGGATTTAAGAAGACACAAACGCTTTTGCCAACATTCGTACCGAGACAAATTAACGAAATAGTGAAATAGTGTGACAGATAACCACAAAAAAAATAGTTTTGATAAGCTAATTCCAAAAACAGCCGTTTCACTTAACACACACACACTTACAAAAACAGAAAAGGAAAAACAAAGCAAAGTTAGACATATTCCACGTGCAAACAAGACCAATGAACCGAAAAAGGATTAATCCTGACATCTTCAAATAACATTTGGAATCAGTCAAGCCAATGACCAAATCAGTTTAAAACCTATACAACTCGACAGCAACATAAAATCTACCTCGATGAACCAATCGTACAAGGAGAAGAATAGTGGCTTGCCAAAGAGATCCGAGACTGCACCTTCAGCAGTAGGCATTGACAGTATTTTCCCCCCACTCAAGAAATTTGTGAGCAGGTTGCTTGCATTGTCTAATAAGTTCATTTCTTTGGCTGTTTTCGTTTCATCGGTGCTCGTGGATGACTGGCACCTGGATCCAGTGAAATGTATCACCATTAAACCAAACTCCATCAAATCTCATCAAAATTCACTGTGTCTTTCATGGTATTCAGCTTTTGTTTCTCACACATTCAATAAATTTTCATTAATTCATCAAAAGATATGAACTCTGGGATTTAAATGTTATACTGAAATCATCATGCAATAGTCTCTCTAAAAAAAACAACTCAACGAACATTAATTTACAAAAAACACAATAAAAATAAAATCAACATCCATTAAACTCTAATAGCTGCCACAAAAACCTAACACCAAGAATTCAGCTCGAAAACACTCAAACAGCAAGAAAGACTAAATCTTTACACCAATATCACACTTTAACAGAATTACAATGAAGTGGGCAGTTGCAAGAACTCATATTAATTGCAAGAACACTCCAAATTCAAAACATCAAAAATAAATTAGTAATTCAATTCTACAGACACTAATGAAAAGCACCTCCATTAAACTCTAATAATCCTAACACCAATAATTTACTCAAAAACACTCAAACATAAAGAAAGATTAAAGCTCTAGACCAATATTACACTTCAACGGAATAAAAAAGAAGTGGCAGCTGCAACAACTCATATAAATTGCAAGAGAACTCCAAATTCGAAACTTTAAAAAAAAATACCTGATTGAAAGCCCTTTTGGCTTACATGCCAAGATTGAAGCAGCTGAAGAGGAATTGGAATTCAAACGGGAGTATGAGAATTGGAAGGGATGATGCACCATAGCGCATGGATGATTAGTACAGCCATTCACAGCAGACGCCATTGTTGCAATCTGTGAGCTGTTCAAGTGAAGAAATTTGAATTGATATAAATTAGTTGGGTGGGAGAAAGGTGGAGATTCCACCCCCAAAAGAAGGAAATTTTATTTGTTAAGGATAATCCATAATTTAAAGCTCCCAACGCAGAATTTTGTCTGCTATCCATTTATAGTTGATATTGCGTTCTTACACAGTTACAGTTAGGATCTTGTTCATGAACCACGCACTGTGTGTAGTAGACAACAATTCATATGAAGTTTTTTATTTTTATTTTTAAAAAAATTGATGAATTTAAACAATATATACGTATTATAAATAAATATCATCTCAGTAATAAAGGATTTTGAATATGATTAAAGTTTTATCCAATATGAATATAAATAATATATATAAAAATTAATTTATTTTAAATGTTCAAAAATATATTAATAAGGATATTATACGTGTATTAAATTTATAATAATATATATACGTTAATAATATATATATATAGAGTTTGGTTCAAATAAAAACCATTCTTATCCTAAAAACTAAGAACCAAATGAATTCATTATGAAAGTATTTTATATATATATATATATATATATGTGTAAGTATTTTACAAGAAAAAAATCCACAACAACTATTTAAAAGTGGGAAAAATGAAATTATCCTATTCCGATTTTCGGAAAAGGAAAAGAAAAACACATTTTAAAAGATAGCCCAAACGCTTATCATATTTTGTAATTTTCTACAATAAATATAAAACGTAATGTTGGGTATAGGGTAATGCACCATTTTTTTTAATATACAAAACGATATTTTTAGTATATATATTGGAAAGATCATATAATATCTAAGTCTTAGATATTATTACCTATGTTCATCAAGAATGTGTTACTTGATGGACGGTATGTATTTAATAAATTTTGATAGATATTTTTTGAGTGGATAAATGATGCTTTTTGAGTAGAAAAAGAATAATTTTTTGATAAATAATGAATGATTATGAGATTAAATAATAAAAATTGATTGTTGAGTAGTACTCCTTCTATTTTTAATATATAACTTGTAAACTTATGTATACTAATTAATAATAAAAATAATAATTTCCAACTTAACCTTAATTAATGATAATTAGTTTTTAATGAGATAATCATTATCCCAACTAGACAAACAATTGCCAATACGAGAAAGAAGGTTGGAAAACATTAAAAAACTCTCTACGTCTTCTTCTTTTTCTCTAAGTCTGTTTTCAAATTGTTATTTTCATTGGCATCCATATTTCTAAATTCGATCTATCCAAATATATCTAATTTTGTCTGCAAACTTTGGAGAAGTTTGGTGGAGAATTTATAGAGATATAAGGATGAGGGTATAATAAACGAATCATCAATTTGGAACAGTCGATAAAATGGAGCAATATTTGAATAACTACAATGACAGAATTTGGAACGTGGATTAGAGTTAATTTAGAGGGTGTTTGACTGAGCTTAAAAGTTTTTATAAGTTATTTAAAACAGCTTATAAGTTGTTTAGGAGTTTATAAGCTATTACAAAGTGTTTTAGCTTATAAGATGTGAAAATAAGCTCCAACAGCTTATAAGCCCCCATAAAAATAATTTGGTCAACCCTAACTTATTTTTCAATAAACTTATAAGCAATCATGAATTTACCAAACTAACTTTATTATAGTTTGTTATTTCCTACACATACACTATCAACTTCGCATCTCATCAATTTTATCTCTCTAACTATAATTTTCTCTCTCTAACTCACGGTCTAACTTATAAAATCAATTATCCAAACACTTTAACAACTTATAAGCACTTGAGACATTACCTCTTATAAACTCTTAAAATATTTTATAAGCTATGTGAATTAATAAGCTCTCTAAAATAAGCTTAGCCAAACATCCCCTAAGTCAACTTTAGAAGTTTATTTCAAAAGGACAAATAATTTACAAATCTTAAATATACAAAACACGAGTGGTTGTAATGTTGAATAATAAGAATTGAATATATGATAATGTCTTAAATCACAAAATATTTAGCAGAAAAAAAATTCGATATATATAGAATGTCGAAGTTTTAGCTGAACAAACCGATCGAAAATTGCGTTAATAGACCATAACATTTGTTAAATCAATTCCACAACATTAAAATCGAAATAGCCAACCCAGTAATTTAGATAATCGAATTACCTTTTGCTGGAAGAAATAGAGAAGGCTGCTGGCCTGGAACAGTGGTGGTGGAGTCGGCAACTGTAATACCACGGCCTTTTTAAATCGAGAATAAATTTCTGATTTTGAAAACCGATAATTCATTTCCATCTCCTAGAATTAATTTACAGAGATAGCAATGAGACGAGAAGGGGTTGAGACGAGTTGTTGCTGTTAGTTTCCATCTCCTAGAATTAATTTATGGTTAATCTGTCGAGAGGATTGAGACGAGTTGGGGTTGTCTTGATATTGTTGTTGCTGTTACCAGGGACGATTGTTGAGGGATGAAATCAGGGACGGCGGCAGCGGCGGCGGCCACCTGAGGGCTGTAGCTGTTAGCGCCGGAGAGGGATCGACGATGAAGCCCGACTGAGAGCGAGCGACTTGCTGCAGGCGCTGGGCCTCGACGGCGATGGCGCAGGCGGCCTACGGCAAGCGCGTCTGGGCCGAGGCAGCGACAGCGACGGCGTTGCTGTGGCTGTTCGAGACGGTGGTGGTCGTGCCGCTCTTGCTCGATCCGAAATAGAGACAGGAGGCGCAGTCCGAGGCCTGGTTGCCGCTGCTGTTCGCCGGATAATTATTAATTTGAATTGGGCTTTAGTGTATTGGTTGGGCTAATTTAATTATTGTTTGGGCTTGTTAGTTAATTAAAATGAGAACTAATATGGTGAATTTAGTTGGCCCCAAAGCCGAGACTTTAATTTGTTAAATAAACGAGTTTTGATCATTTGGCCAATAATTATTATAAGAAAATTTAATAATTTCTCGAGCTATGTTTACCAAATTTAGAGCATATTAGCAAAGTTTGAGTCCAGATTAGAAATTATATGATTCATGTGTTAAATACAGTGGGGATTGAAGAAAATAAACTTAAGAGAAGTTAGTTAAGTTAACATATGAATTTAGACGATTTGTTGAATATGTTGGAACGTGTTGAGACGAATACGAGAAGCATGCTAACGTTACACATCGAATGTGTATTTGAATGTCGTCAACTTATCATTTGAGTGAATCGAGTTATGATTATCGTAATAGTTATGATCTACGTATTTAAGTCTTCGTCTAGTCATAAATTGTTGGGATTAAGAGGTAATGATTGCGATAATTATCTGACTAAATTAAATTGGCGGTGTATTCCGATGATATTGATTCCAACCACTCCCGCCAATTAAATATGAATTTCATTTGGTGAAGTCCGATGAAAAAATCAATGTGAGATTCAAGTGTTTTTTTATTATTTAGAATTTCAATTGATAAAGTCACATAAACAATAATAAAAGGTTCAAATTTCTTTTAAAATTTGTACACAATATCTCTTTTTATGACCAAATTAAATTGAAGAAACAATCTATCTAGCGAAAATTATTTATTTGATTAAATTTAAATAAAGCATTTATTTGGCCAAACTAAATTGCCTTTGCAATTATATTAATCTCAACCACTCCTCTAATTAAATGTGGATTTTTGATTGAGAAATAGAAAAATAATTTTATATAGATTTTCACTTGGTGAAATCTAAACAAAATAAAAAAAAATGATGTGGGTTTGGAGATTTTTCAGAAAAATAAAATTGAAAATTCATGAAAAGTTACATAGGATAGATAATTGATATGGTGCATTTATTACTAATTGTGTATAGAAAAGATTGAATACCCAACTTACTGATTCCAAAGAATACGTCTTATTAATTGAGTTGCACTTCATCGTCAATATTAGCTATTAGCTAATGTCACTATCTTTTAGATTTTCTATTGCTTAGTAATTAAGAACTTATTTGTTATGACCTAAGCAATGAGATCATTAGAGGTTTATGTTAATTTCAATAACTTTGTCTAAACACAAATTTTATATTTGGACAATCAAGCCCTATATATTTTGTTTAAGATACTTTATTCTCTAACCATGACAAAGATTAAGGATTAAATGTTACCACATCTATATATGTAATTAATGTAAATCCTTCTAAATATCTATTTGATGAATAAAAACTTATAAAGAGGAGAATTCAGAAAATTAAAAAAAAATCATTATAATTTCATGTAAGATTAACGATTGATGTGACGCATTTGTTCGTCAATCATATATCTTATGATGTATCATTATCTAACATTCCTTATTTAATTATTTACACACTAACACACACTCACGATGTTATATATAATACTCCATCCGTCCCATCCAAGATGACATGTATTCCATTTTGAACTATCCCACTCAAGATGACATGTTTCATTTTTAGAAAATAATTATCTCTTCAAAAGTTGTGGGTCCTACTTATTTTTTTTTTTATCGTTTTAACCATTTTATCCATTCTCCTAAATAATATGCCGAAAAGAAATGAGTCGTCTTGGACGGGACGGAGGGAGTAGGATTTATGGGTAGAAGTATTAATTCAGCCGTTAATTTTGACATGCTCCAACATATATATCAAAATATAAGAGTAATTAGGTGGTCAATTACATCATTACTTGCAAGTTGCAACCCATATATATGTACGGATATTCGACCCTTTTTCCCGTCAAAAGGTCATTATAGTTTTTAGAAAAAATTAAAGTTACACTCAAAACTTTGTCATTTTATAATTTTTTTACTACTAAATAAAGTTGGATGCATAATATAAATCTCATTAAATAACTCTTTTTTTAATACACACCTTAGCAAAATAGCTCGATTTGATCTGATCACGCCACTGATTCCGCATTATTAAATGTGAATGTTACATGACAAGGTTGAAAAATATTCAAACACATGTTTGACCAATATATATTAAGACAATCGTGCTCACGAAGTCATATGATCCCTTATATCCCCATGTATCTCTTCTACTGAATTTCTAGGTCTCTCTCTCTCTCTCACACACACACACTTTATTTATCTATATAACTACATATAGATGGTTATATAGAGTTAGATTCAAATAAGAACTATTTTTATCCTAAAAACTAATAACCAAATGAATTCGCTATGGAAGTTGATGAATCCGTTTAGAAAATTACTCAATTCAAAAATTTGAAAAATTTCACTCCGGTTCTAATCCCGTGAGGGGCGAAAATTCTATTTTTTTTTATTTCAGTTGCTTTTCCTACGGATTCATCACTTTCACAGTGAATTCATCATTTTTTGATTCTCACGTTTTTACAATAAAAATGATTCTCACGTTAACCATCCCCTGGTTTTATATATATATATAGGGGAGGGTTAACGTGAGAACCATTTTATTATGAGAATATGAGAAATGAATATCTTGTGAAAGTTAATGAATCTGATGCGAAAGTTAATGAATAAAAATAGAATTTTCGCCTCTGGTATTCAAACCCCGTGAAAATTCAATTTTGGATTCATTAACTTTCACAGATTCATTAACTTTCATAGCATATTCATTTTGTTCGTAAAGAATTTTCGTAGTTCTTAGTTCTCACGTTAAAATTGGTTCTTATTTGAACCTCACTCTATATATATATATGGTAAATATCAATTTAAACCCTGAACTATACATGTTTTATCAAAAATAACCTGAACTTTCAAAAATATAAATTAAAGCCCCAAACTATCATATTTGATACAAATTAAAACCTCAAACTAACATATTTTTGATACAAAATATGATAGTTTGAGATTTTAATTGATATTTTTGAAAGTTCAGGAATTTTTTGATAAAACATATATAGTTCAGGGTTTAAATTGATATTTAAACTAAGAACAAAATGAATTTGCTAGAAAGTTGATGAATTCGTTGAGAAAGTTACCGAATTCAAAAATTTGAATTTTTTTACTCGGGTTCGAATCCCATGATGAGCGAAAATTCTATTTTTTTAGATTCAATAACTTTTCAGTTGATTCATCAATTTTTACAATAAATTCATCATTTTTTTATTCTCACATTCTCATGATAAAAATAGTTCTCACATTAATCATCCCCTATATATATATAATGATTTTTGTAGGGATTTGCTCTTAACCGATTAAATAAAAACAATTTTATTATATAAATATAGCACGTGGTATTAATAAAATAGATTATCATGTCGGCTATATTGCTTTGCATATATAAGTCGACATTCATATGAAATCGATGTGTATAATTAAGAAGTAGCAACTTAACGAAAAACATTAATGTGGAAATAAGTCACGGAAAATCTAGATGTTGCTCAACTAATAAAAATCTAAATGTTAAGTCAAGTAGTCAACCATCTAAATATTTGAAAAACAAATGTTAAATCAACTCCACTTTATCTGAGGTAGCTAGAAAGACATGATTTTATATAAATATAAACTAATTTTAAATTAAGAGCTTGGAGTCAAAATGAGATAAAAATCGATATGTTGCCTAAAAAATATTTATCAAATTTCAAAACTTATTACTCCATCCGTCCACTAAATTCGTGCATTTAATTTCGTTTTAGTCCGTCCACGAAAAATGTTCACTCTCATTTTTTGGAAACATCAACTTTACATTTCTATTCTAAACCTATCTACTTATTTACAAAAAAATCACATATTGCCCATCTTTTTACACTCAATATCCATTAATATATTCATTTATTATCCATATAGCACACATTTTTATATTCACTTACTTTACACTCATTATAATTTATTAAAACACGTATCACCAAAATCAATAACGATTTTGGTGGACGAAAGAAGTATATTTTATTGACAAAATTCAAAAATATTTTTTTTTATTTGGGAGACGAGAGAGCAATGGAAATATAAGACCAATCTGACGAATCGAGATTTGGATTCAAACACCAATAAAAATTATAAAATTACAAATGTATCGACCAATAGATTTTGAACCGTCCGATGATATGATGAAAGTTATTCGTTTATATATATAAAATGAAACTATATAAATCAACGGTAGTTTGTCAAGTCAATGGTACAATATATACATACTATTCCAATGAGAGAAAAACAAAGAATGGTGACGTCATTGCTTTCATACCCAATTCGATAAGTTGCTTCGCGGAAGCAACACCTCCAATAGCTTCCGAAAACCCACCAAACATTTCTTTAGGTCTTTCTTTGACTTGTTTTATGTGCAACCATTTTAGATTATAACTTTTTTTAGTTAGTTAAATATAGAAATTTGAAAAATCGTGTTACGTCGGATTCGAATAAAAAATCTTTGATCTCAGGTAGGGGTGAGATTCGGTTCGGTTTCGGTTAACCGAAACCGAAATCATCCAAAATAGATAACCGTAACCGATACCAATCGATTAACCGATTCGGTTAGTTGGTTCGGTTATCGGTTAACCGAAATTAAAATTAATTTTTTTAAAAAAATAAAAAAATATACAAAATACAAAAATTAACCGAAAATAACCGAATTAACCGAAAATAACTGAAATTAACCGAGATTATTTCAAATATTACAGAAATTATAATATTAAATTAAATAATTTTTACTTAATAATTAAATAAATAAATAAATTAATTAATTAATTTCGATTAATCGGGTATAACTGTCGGTTAATCGGTTATACCCGATAACCGAACATCACTTGCAATGGGTAACCGATACCCGAACCGAAACCGATAACCGATACCCGTTTAAGCACCCCTAATCTCAGGTATTAACCACTTTACTATTAGATCGACACACAGAACTTTTCCATTACTATTTATGTCTCCTACTAAATGTTTTTAACTGTCAAAACTCGTATATTAAGAAAGTGAACGATTTTACTTTTATTATTCCTAAGTATTACATGAAAACTCAAAAAGGTAAAGAAATAGCATTGAGACATTAAAATGAGAAGTTTGACATTATTTTACTAAGAAAATTTGAAATAAGGCACTAATCTGAGGCCAATATATCCATCTTAGGATACTTATTTGGGAACGAAAGATGTACTCTCTCCATCCCATTATTGTTGACTCGTTTTCTTTTTTGGGTTGTCCCATTATTGTTGGTCCTTTCCAAAAAATGAAACAAGTTTACACTAAAAAATACCTCGAATTTCGTGATATATATATATATATACTACTTTATACACAAAACATAACTCTCTTTAATATACGTATAAAAAGAAAAGCCAACAATATCGGGACGGAGGGAGTATAATTTATTTTCGTTCTTAAAATTTATACGATATATATTTATGATATCAATTAATACGATAGATGTACTATGTAATAAAATCGTAAACGAGGGAATAATTGATGGGATTGAATAATCTTAGATTTTGCTCTTTATAAAGAAAAGATCTCATTAAGTACCGATCGAGTTTCATCGAATGGACAAAACTAAAAATTTATTTTGAAAATGTATATTTAAAAATAAAATAAAATTAAAGCTAAGAATTGGAAGACCTACCGGAGAGCTTACGTTATTATAGTTTAAAATTTTATAAAAAGAAAACCAAATTCTAATTAGATCACTAGGTCATAAATGATAAGCTTCTTTAATCAGATAATCAAGTACATGTTGACGATTATGTATTATCATATGTAATCGATAGTAGATTTATTTGTTGGTAGTAACTCGTGTACCCTAAATCCTAATATTTTTATTAATAGTTGATGATCTCAATAAGTATTTGATTAATCCCTCATCCATATATTATTCCATATGTCATATTTAAAATGTCTCACTTTTCTTTTTGGGTTGTCTCATTCCATTTTAAGAAAATAATTATCCATTCAAAAAGTGTGGGTCCTACCCACTTTTTATCAGTTTAACTACTTTATATATTTATCATAAATATCAATGTCCAAAAGAAATACTCCATCCGTCCACAAAAAACATACATTTAATTCATTTTCGGTCCGTCCACCAAAAATGTGCACTTTCCTTTTTAGAAACACCAACTTTACATTTTTAACCTCAACTTATCCACTTATTTACAAAAACACGCATGATCCACCTTTTACACTCACAATCCATTAATATATTCATTTATTATCCCAACGACACACCTTTTATACACATTTACTTTACACTCATTCTGATTTTTTAAAACCCGTCCACCAAAATCGATCTGCGTTTTGGTGGACACATGGAGTATGACATTTTAAATGGATTGGAGGGAGTATTAAAAAACATAAAAAGAAAAAAGAAAAGAAGACTTGAAAGACCAAGACTCTCCTACTTCTCTATATAAATACTCAAATCCAATTACTCTAAATACCTTTTATCCTCTCATCTCTCTCTCCACTTGGAAATTATTCACCTGCTCTCTCTAAGGATAGAGCTCTTAAGCTCTCCAAAATCTCTATGGCTATTAGCCAAACCATGTCAAACTCTAGCGATTGGCTATTAACCCAACCCTACCTAAACGATTTCTCTCACATCAACCAAAGTATCCCAACTTCTCCCACCACCACCTTCTCCGCGGCTGCCGCGAGAGCCAACGGCTCAAGCAGCAGCAACAACAACAACTTGAGCCCGGAGCAAGGCCGAGTGGCCAAGCCCGTGCGGCGGCGGTCGAGGGCATCGCGGCGGACCCCCACCACCCTACTCAATACGGACACGGCCAACTTCAGGGCCATGGTGCAGCACTTCACCGGCGGCCCCGCCGCCGCCGCCTCCTCCGTCTCATTCGCCGCCAGGCCGCAGCAGATTCCCAACCGCGGAGGCGCCGTCAGCTACATGGAGCACGTAGCCGCCGCGGCCACGGCGCCGGGCGGTTTCCACATGCCATATCCGAACCAAGTGCAGCAGCAGCAGCAGCACATGTTCGTGATGGATAACGTGCATGGCGGAGGCGGTGGTGAGCCGCCGCAGACGGTGGCCGGAAGTGGGAATAGGATTAATTATGACAACTTTATGGTTTGATATGTGGGGGAAAATTAGGGGATTATTCGTGCTGACTTTTCGTTGTAAATTCTTTCTTCTTTTCACACTTGACTATGAAAAGTTATGAACCATGGCAGGTGTAGTAGGTTTTTTTTTGTTTTGCTTTCTTTGGGGGTTTCGTTTTCTTTAATCAAAATGTAGCATTCCTTATTGGACCTTTGGATCCTTATGTTATGAAAATACACTGAAGTAATAATTTATCAAAATTTATGTCATACTGTTTTATGAATTAAATTATGTTAAATAATATCCATATTCAAATTCAAAATTAGAACACAAAAAGATGGTATGATATCCATATTCAAATTGAAACCTAAAACATGGAATGTGTGTAATTTATTCAAAGTTGACTAGGTATGAACATGGTTTAGTTAACTGACTATTTAATTTGTCATATAAAAAAGCCCATCATACGATTCTTTTATCGATTTGGTTACTATTAAAACAAAAATTAAAAAAAAAATCATTATATCAATATGCTCACCCTCATAAAATTTTATGTTATTAAAAACCTAATTATTCATCCTACAATTTCAAATCATGTCAATATTCTTTGATGTTGCAAAAAAACCCACCACACTCACGATAGAAAATAAGAACACGTTAATTGTTTATCAAGTTCGTCTTGCGACTACGTCTGGGGGCAATACCAAGTCAGAGAGTTCACCATGATTTTTGGATATAAATTACCGGACGAAACGACTATTAAACAGATAATAATCAAATCCTAACTCTAAACCAATTAGAGTTCCGCCTGGGTAAAAAAATATGGGCCCAAAAAGTTGGATCACTGATATCAGACTTGAGTTTACAATACATTCAAGCTCTATACTCCAACAATCTCCCACTTGGAGACTGAATTCCCAAGTAACAATACCTTCTTGTTTCCTCTCCCATATCCGCTTAGCATCGCCTAGCCTCATCTTCATGCTCCAATGCCAATTGAAGCTATGCATAGTAAACATATCTGTTGGATTTTTACTTCCAATGATCTTCGTTAGTTGTAATATCTTCTTTTCCAACAGGTGACATATGTAGTGATACTTCAACTCTACATGCTTTGTCCTCGAATGAAATACTGTATTCTTTGTTAAGAATATAGCACTTTGACTATCGCTATAGAGAGTGTTACTCTTATGCTCATACCCAAGATCACCCAAGAAACTCTGCAACCGCACCATCTTCTTATTCACCTCGGTTACAACCCCATACTCAGCTTCCGTTGTGGACAAAGCAATGACTTTCTGTAACTTAAAAGCCCAAGAAATAGTAGTATCACCATAAGTAAAGATATATCCAGTTATACTTCTCTTCTCATCAAGATCATTTGATGCCAAATCCACATCAACATAATCTGTCAACACGACACTCTTGTCATTGAAACATAAGACTTTGTCCGTTGTACCTATCAAATATCGTAAAATCCACTTGACTTGTTTCCAATGTTGTTTGCCTGGATCACCCATGAACAGACTCACTATTCTCGTTGTATGAACAATATCTGGTCTTGTACACACCATGTGTATCTTTCACAAGCGAATTACTTTTTGTTTTTCTTTTATCTTGAGTTTTCATCTAATATTTTCAATTTCATTGTTGAACGTTCAAAGTACTGATTCGTACCTCCTTAACTCCGTTGTGCTAATTCGCAACTTGATTACGCATCCATTAGACATCTGGAGATGGAATTGGCAATATGCATGAAAAATTTAGATAATGGGCTTTAAAAACCTCGATTTATTTTGAGTTTTAACGTTAGACGAATGTTTAAGACTTCAATCTTGCGTAAAAAATGGGTAAATATATCTTGCAAATATAAGGTTTGATATTTATTACTAATTAAGTTTCAAATATTTGAATTAATTTACAAATGACCTCAATATTGTATTAAATTACAAATAACCCTCAATATGATTTATTATTTTTTAATACAAATAACATTATTGTAATATATATATGCATCAACTCAAGAATGAAAGGAAGGATATAAGAAAATTTTGGGACGAAATCACGATATGGTTATAAGCTTCGTATAAAAGAGAGTCAAAAGATCAAATTCCACCAAGAGTTGTTAAAGTTTGAAATTTTTATGGCTCGATTCTAGTCGATTTGAGTCGATCAAATCAAAGATAAATCTCAAATCAAATCGATCCGAAAATCTTAACTCGACCAACATAAAATCTTAATTTCGCTTATTTAAAATTAGATCGAACTAATTTTCACAGCTCTAACTCAACCTCTCCCTTTCTTTAAACTCAAAAATAGAAAATGAAAAACAAAAGTATAATCAACAAAAGAGGTAATAGTGGCGATAAAATGTTTAAGATCTTGACCTCTTCTTCAAATTAATACAAAATCTTTTTTTTTTTTGTCAATTAATACAGAAATTTTTAAAGGCTGCGTCACGGTGGACTCGAACCTGAGACATTTGGTCTCGGACATTAACCACTCTACCACTAGACCAACACACACACAAAATCTGTTTACTGTTCCATATAATCGAATAATATCTTTTCTGTTATGGCACAATATTATTTGTCAATCCAGAAAGAAAATAGTATCTATAAGATAAAATTCTTAAATAGTATGAATGAACAAAATAAAATTCAGCTCGGGCGGTAACGGCATCGCGGTATATTCGTTTTTCGTTTACATCTATAGCAAGCGAAAAATCAGGTAAAAAAATTGCAGAAAACGAAACCACCGACGGGCAGCGATGGTCGAGAGCGGTGTTGCTGCCTCGGAGCAGAAACAGACCACCGTGAACGCCGCTGAGAGCATCAAAAACGACGCCGTGAACGGTCTTTCCTCCTCTGACCGTCCAATTCGTGTGTACGCCGACGGGATCTACGATCTCTTTCACTTCGGTCACGCTCGCTCCCTCGAACAAGCCAAAAAGTCGTATGATTTCGTGCTTTGATCTTGATCTATACCATGTTGAGTCTCTTTGATTAAGTTTAGTTCTTGTTTTTGGTCGATTGCGAGATTAGCGTGGAATTGGGGTTTTGTGAGCTGTGAGTTGCTCAACAGATGTTTGATTTTATGTCAGTGTTGTGTTTTTACTGTTGTTGTTGAAGTTCTGAGGGTTGATGTCTTGGACTCTCTGTTTTTCGTAGTAATTTCACTCCTTAGTCAACTTAATTTTGCCGTGTGAATTGTGTTGATCTGCAGTTTGTCTAGTTCAATAGTCTTCTGTGCTTGATTTATCGAGTCATTTTATGCTTAACTAACGCCATGTATCTTTGTAGGTTCCCGAATGCGTATTTGCTTGTTGGATGCTGCAATGATGAAGTTACACACAAGTACAAAGGCAAGACCGTTATGACTGAATCAGAGCGTTATGAATCCCTTCGCCATTGCAAGTTTGTTCCTTTCCGTGCTCCTTTGTTTGTAATGGGTTTTATGTGTTTATGATTGCCTAATGTTGGTTTAGCCTCTATTGGTAGTTAGCAATCAAGTCTGTGAATTTTGTAATATACTTGCTGCATCTTCGTCGTATTAGGATGTTGGTTTGATTAATTTCTTTGTGGCTAGACTGAGAAGTTGATTATATCTTGTTGAATTTAGATTTTTCTTATTTGCTTTGGCAGGTGGGTTGATGAGGTTATTCCTGATGCCCCATGGGTGATTGATCAAGCGTTCTTGGACAAGCACAATATAGATTACGTCGCTCATGATTCTCTCCCGTAAGTGTTGCTTATCAAGTAAATCCCTTTCCAACAGAGTCCTTGATTAGACTCAATACTGTTTTGAAATATCAAATAGACATGGGAGAAGTTGGTTATCCCTAAAATTGGAAAGACGGCGACCTTTGGCCTACTTTTTATGTGTGACTGCAATCTTATAAACTCTTCAACTTTTTTTTTTCTTTTCATTTCTTTTTTATTTTTATGTTAGCATTCTTCTTAAAAACAGGTTCCCTTATACTGTGCCTATGCCAACTTCAGAGGCTTTGGCTATTGTGATTTGCTAGTCTAAAAGATCTGGTCATTTATGCATTTCTGCTGATACATGAATTGGATAAAGTGAATGCATTTATATTCTAAATTAATTTAGTGAAAGCTTCTTTCTATGTTAGCAAGATTCCAAATTCCCAATTGGGTTGCAGATGCTCTCGAAAATGATGAGATCAGAACCTCTATTTCTCTAATTATATTTGGCAGAATGGTATTGGTCTGTACTGTATATCCAATTTCTCATAACTCTGACTTTACACCCCTAAATGGATGTAATATTTTTGCAGTTATGCTGATGCAAGTGGAGCTGGCAATGATGTTTATGAATTTGTGAGCATGGATCTGTTTAACGATTCATTTTTTTCATACTATTACAATCTTATTCTACATAGGTTATTGGTGATGTTTCTCTTTACTTGGTTATCATACTTAACTGCTTCTGATGTAGGTCAAAGCTGTGGGGAGGTTTAAAGAGACCAAAAGGACTGATGGGATCTCAACATCTGACATCATTATGAGGATAGTAAAGGATTATAACCAATATGTGATGCGCAATTTGGACCGTGGATATTCAAGAAAGGAGCTTAATCTTAGCTATGTCAAGGTATGATTACCCCTGCCCCCTCTGAATTGATCTGTACTGCTTAAATTCTTTTGTTGACAAAGATATTATTATTAGAAGCTTGTGGTATTCTCTTTAAGAAAATTCACAATTTTGTTTCATTTTTGCAGGAAAAGCGACTAAGGGTAAATATGCGACTAAGGAAGCTGCAAGAGAAAGTTAAGGAGCATCAAGAAAAGGTTGGGGAGAAGGTACAGTTTCTTTTCTTCCCCAATCCAATTTTAATGCATTATTTTTGACTGAACAAAAATCCTAGTAAAACAAGTCATTTCTGTAAAAACGATATTTATGTTACCTGCAAACATTTGTGTTTTTTGTCGAGCATATAAGCTAATTATTTGATTTTTCTCCAGAAAAATCTAATACATGTATACTAGATTATTATTTTCATGAAGTGTAATTTAGTCATACAACATAAACTTATTCAATCCATACATTTCATTTCTACTTACCAATCATAAGACTGAAATCAATGCAAAAATAAATATTTTATTAGTTCAATATTCCTTGTGTTTACCAAGAATTGATGTTTCTTGTTATTTCCTTCCCATCACCTTTCCTTTCCTAAGTTCATTTTGTTTCCTCATACCAGTCACCTTGTTATGATTTACCGATTAGTATCTATGATTTCTAATCCTACCCTTTTGCATTCGCACTCTATTACACTCTATTAAGCATTTCTTATTGGTTGATATCATGTGTCATGCACGACTTCATTTTCAAGTTCCTCTCTCTCAGATACAAACAGTTGCAAAAACTGCTACCATTCACCGGAACATGTGGGTTGAAAATGCCGACAGAATGGTTGCTGGATTTCTTGAGATGTTTGAGGAACGTTGCCACAAAATGGTGAGCAGCAGTCACCGACACTCTGTTCCACACTAAGGCCTATTATATTCCTTCCCGCCATTCTTACTTTTGTCGTTTCTCTTTCTCAGGGAACAGCCATTAGGGATCGGATTCAAGAGAGTTTGAGGGGACAAAATGCAGGGAGCTTATTGGACTACAGTGAAGAAGGCGATGACCAAGAGTATTACTACGATTCCGAAGAAGAATACTATGATGATGACGGATATTATGACAGTGATGAGAAGAAATGAGTGCCGTGTACATTGAGCTGTGAGTAATTATATTGTGTGCTGCTTGTTTCGATTTGAACTCGTGTTGTCTTGACTTTTCATACAATAGAGGTGAATTAATCCGTTTGATAAAGTATCAGCTGTTGCTGGCAGTTTGCGATTTTGGTTTGTTGATTGATATTCCGTTTGATTTCTTTTTCTTGGTGAATTCATGTGGTTATATTTACAAGTTATTGTTCATTCTTATTTTTTAAATAAAGTTTAATGATGACAGAGCATCAAGAAAAGATTTTAACTCCAAACATACCTTGTAATCATTTAGACTCTTCATACTAAGTGCCAGATTTATTTCAAGGGCTGTATTAGGCTCCAGCCTAGTGCAAGCTCAATTATTTTTCCTAACATTATATTAAGCTCAACCCAAAATTAGCCCAATCTAAAATGATTACAAAATTAAAAAGTTGTTGTCTCTTAAGTCTGTGATGCGAGCGAAGAAACCAATTGAATACGTTAATATCGTTCTCATCCACTTTTCCTTTCCGGCCCTCGATCACCTTCGTGGCATCGGCACCGCTTTCTAGTATTCCGACCCGAATAGGGTAATCTTTCGAATTGATGTTGAATCTATGGGCATGCAAGAGACAAACTGACGAACTGAAACATCCTTCACTCCTCATCTCATAAGGCACAACTTATGTGAACATCGAGTATTTTGGTATGTATGGCATTTAATATGCTAAAGTGTGTATTTTTTAGCCATTCCATTATCAAATCCTAGATTCACCCTGGATATTAATTTCCTCGAGGTCCCATTTCTTCTCACGGCCACATGAAAGCACGGTGCGGACGAGCAAATACAAGTTCACCGGATCTCCAGCTCCTACATAAGTCATGCTGAAATTAAACAAAAATCACTACAAAATACAGCCGAACAACGACGGATTAGCGACGGTCAAAATACGCATCGTGATTCTGCGACGAATTAGTGATGAAATACAAACGAATTTAATATTTTTTTATTAACAAAGGATTGACGACAAATCCACGACGGCATGCGGCAGGAATATCTCGCGCGAACCTTTAACGACGTAATAACCGTCGCTGATCCGTCGTTAAATTTAACGAAGGACTGATTCCGTCGTTAAATTAATGGATTTTTTACTTTTTTATTTTGAACATAATTTAACGACGGATTAAGTCCGTCGTTAAGTCGTAACCGTCGCTAATCGTCGTTAAATTAACATAATTTTTATTTTTTATTTTGTACTAAATTTAACGACGAATTATTTTCGTCGTTAATATTATTTTTAAAATGATTTATTCGAAATAATTATAACGACGGAATATATTTCGTCGTTAATATTATTTTTTTATTTTTTTTCGCTGAGAATTTTAACGACTGAAATATACGTCGATAGTCCGTCGTTAAAATTAACGACGGAACGTATCCGTCGTTAGATTAACGGATTTTTACTTTTTTTATTTTACACGTAATTTAACGACGAGTGTGTCCGTCGTTAATATTAGTTTTTTTTTTTTTTTCGCTGAGAATTTCAATTGACGACTTCAGTCGTTGAAATTCTCAGCGAAAAAAAAATAAACAAAAAATCACTACAAAATACAGCCGAACAGCGACGGATTAGCGATGGTCAAAATACGCATCGTGATTCTGCGACGAATTAGCGATGAAATACAAACGAATTTAATATTTTTTTTATTAACAAAGGATTGACGACAAATCCACGACGGCATGCGGCAGGAATATCTCGCGCGAACCTTTAACGACGTAATAACCGTCGCTGATCCGTCGTTAAATTTAACGACGGACTGATTCCGTCGTTAAATTAACGGATTTTTTACTTTTTTATTTTGAACATAATTTAACGACGGATTAAATCCGTCGTTAAGTCGTAACCGTCGCTAATCGTCGTTAAATTAACGGAATTTTTATTTTTTATTTTGTACTAAATTTAACGACGAATTATTTCCGTCGTTAATATTATTTTTAAAATGATTTATTCGAAATAATTATAACGACGGAATATATTTCGTCGTTAATATTATTATTTTTATTTTTTTCGCTGAGAATTTTAACGACTGAAATATACGTCGATAGTCCGTCGTTAAAATTAACGACGGAACGTATCCGTCGTTAGATTAACGGATTTTTTTACTTTTTTTTTATTTTACACGTAATTTAACGACAGAGTGTGTCCGTCGTTAATATTAGTTTTTTTTTTTTTCACTGAGAATTTCAACGATTGAAGTCGGATTTATATTAACGGATTCTCAACGAAAAAAAAATATTTGGACCCCAAGCATCTAATATTTGGACCTCAGATTAAACACTAGGAAAACTTTAAACAAAACTCGTGAAAAGAAGACAAGGATTGATTACTTTTTTGCCTCTTTAGGTTTTGTCTTCATAATTTCTCAGCCCAAAAATGGGAACTCTCTCGTTCGAAGTCCTCGTAACCCAGTCCCAAAAGAATATAAATCATGGTGATTTAGTGAAGAAGAACCTTGAAGGGCCACTAGATTTGATCATTGTCTCAAATCTATTAATTAACCAATTGAATTTTGGCCTAATTTATAAATATATTAAAATAGAATAGTTGGCATCGCCATTTACTGCCCTAATCAAATTTTGCCCGTCCAAATCCAATTACATATTGTGAGAGCGATACTTTTTGTTTGATCCTTTTACCGTGGTTGTAGTGGACAAAAATGTCAATTATTCATTCAATTATTGTCTTTTTGTCGTCCTTCGAGATTGTAGTCCATATATCATATTTGTGGGGTTGCTTCATTGTTTTTAACTTCATATTTCTTTAGAACGAACTTTCTTATTAAATATAATGTGTATATATATAACTATATATATTATGTCAATGTCGTAAGCGAATTTAATCATCCTAGTGAAAAAGAGGAAAAAGGGGAAAGGATACATACGATGACCATGCAAATACACTATAATATAAGACAAAATTTCTTTAATTTTTGTGTGTGTGTTGGCCTAGTGGTAGAGTGGTTAAATCTCGGCGCCAAAGGCCCCGGGTTCGAATCACCGCGACGCAAAGCTTTTAAAATTTTGTATTAATTGACCAAAAAAATAATATAAGACAAAACTTAGGTGAGCTCCAAGTGAGCTCACCCTTATTTTTTGTTAAAATAATTATATATTAATTATGATAAGTAAAGATAATTAGATTTATTAATTTATAATTAAATGTATTAATATTTAATTAGAATTTATTAGTTCAAATTAAAATTTATTAATTCATAATTAGGGTTTATTAATTCAAAGTTAGAGTTTATTAATTCAAAAATAGGGTTTATTATTTAAAATTAGGGTTTATTAATTCCAATTAGGGATGAGTTATAATACAAACCCCTTGAAAATAAGAAATAAGAATTGCCATTAATCAATGGTTCAAGATTAAGTTATCACAATCCCTATAATTAAGGGACGGTTATTTTCGTAATATTCTATAATTACCATTATACCCTAATTTGATTTAATCACAACCACACATCTTCAAAAATCAAGGGTGAAAATTTGTTCTCATTTTTTATTTTTGAATATGTTTTTATTTGAACTCAATCCTAGTGCTGCACACAGTGATCCACGTAGCACACAAAATACAAAACTGTAGCACAACTGAAATTAAATCCCAACCATTGATCCAACAAATCAAATGTACAGATTCATTCCCATTTCCTATCAAATTGTACTTTCCTACCTCCTATATATATATAGAGAGAGAGGTATATATATAATATTAGTATTATGTGGATTTTTAAGTAATTTCGTCAAATTAATGGCTCGACTTCTACGCGAATTTTGCAATATATATCATATCTATATTTGATATACATATATATGGATTTTTTTTCATAATTTCGTCAAATTGACTATCCGAATTCTACGCTAATTTTGCAATATATACAACATAATTATGTTATTTTTTCCCCCATAACTACGCCAAACTCTTAATATGTCGACATTCTAAGTGAAAACATAATTTTTATCGTTCTCGAACTCTAAGCGTTTCAATTACTAACAACTATGTCGACATTCTTACTGTGATGGAAAACATAATTCTTATCGCACTCCAATTTTTAGTGCATCAGATCTTAGCAAATCCGTCGTCAAAACCTCCTTATAATTTTATATAGATCACATTAATCACAAATTTCTCGTTCTAATAATTTATTTTTTCCTAAGATTCCTATAACAAATTAAGAATGGCGCATGCAATTATTCCTTCAACGAAGAATCTCCTCCTCGCTGCCATCGTATTGCTGCCGGCGGCTGTCCTCGCCGACTGCACGTACGAGGCGGACGAGGAGGTTCGTGACAAAGCCCTCGCGTTGAGGTACAAGGCGGCGGCGCTGGCGTCGATACTGGTGGCGAGCGCGGTCGGCGTGTGCCTCCCTGTGGTGGCGAAGCGGTTCCCGGTGCTGAGCCCGAAGAGCAACCTCTTCTTCGTGGTGAAGGCGTTCGCGGCAGGGGTGATTTTATCGACGGGGTTCATACACGTGTTGCCCGACGCCTTCGAGAGCCTGACGTCGCCGTGCATCCCCGAGCACCCGTGGGGATTTCCCGTTCACCGGGTTTATTGCGATGGTGGCCGCGATAGGGACGCTCATGGTGGATACCTACGCGATGTCGTATTATAGGCGGCGAGCGAATGTGAAGGCAGCGTCAACGGACTGCGGCGGTGATGAGGAAATGTTGAAGGTTCATAATCATGCTACGCACCAACATGCACACGGGTTGGTGCCGACGGACGAGTCGGGTTCCGAAGATGTCGCCGAGCTTCTGCGCCACCGTGTCATCTCGCAGGTTATTTTTTTTCTTCAATTTCAATCTATAGTGCTTTAGTTTAATTTTATAATTCATTATTAGGATTTATATTTAGTTTTCTATACTTTTTCTAATATTTTAATTGATAATTACTTTTTATGGCTGATTACTCTACAATTATGTTACACAAGTTTTTTTAACTCTTTGTTTTAATTATTAATTACGGATCTTTATAATACAATAATAGTAATTTTTCTTGTCCTGTTTTTTATTCGATTTCATTCTCTATTGCTTTAGTTTTATTCTACAATTTATTAGTTAGGTTCACTAATCCAATTAGGGCTGATAATTATGTTTACATTAAAATTGCAATATTTTAATTTATAATTAATTCTTACGAGTCGTTGTGCTATAATTAGGGTATATAATGCATGTTGGTTAGGGATCATCATATCTTAATTATTTTTATTTTTACTATTAAAATAGTGAAGTAATAGCGAGACACTAATATATGATTACGTGGAGCAGAGAATGGGAGAGCCCTAAATAAATTTATTTTCATATAGTCATCATGGTCATTGATTACGTCCAACCATATGTATGATTAATATGACCCAAATCATGATAAGAATATTATTATATATATATATATTTTTTTTTTTTTTTATTTTGTCTTCTTCTTTCATACTAATACATATGAATATATGATGCTGATGAATATTATATTTTTATATTAGGTGTTGGAGTTGGGAATTGTTGTACATTCTGTTATTATTGGAATTGCATTAGGGGCTTCGCAAAGTGCAAAGACAATAAAGCCCTTGATTGCTGCTCTAACCTTTCATCAATTTTTTGAAGGCATTGGTCTTGGAGGATGCATATATAAGTCAGGTATATATGTATCACGATATAATTATTAGTAATCAGCTTAAGTCTAACACGTTAATTCGACCCAGAAAAATATATATACTTATCCGACTTCTTTGTTGTTTGTAGGCAAAGTTTAATGTACGTGCCGTAGCAACAATGGCTATTTTCTTTTCCTCACAACACCTTTGGGTATCGCTGTAGGTATTGGAATAACCAATATTTACAGCGAGACGAGCTTGAATGCCCTCATAGTCGAGGGCGTCTTCAATTCTGCGTCAGCCGGCATCTTGATATATATGGCATTGGTGGATCTTCTCTCCGCCGATTTCATGAGCCCTAAAATGCAAAATAATGGAAAGCTTCAACTAGGGGCAAATGTGTCTCTTCTCATTGGGGCAGGGTGCATGTCCCTTTTGGCCAAATGGGCTTAGTTTTGAATAGTTCGTCATCTTCATTTGATTCATTTTGGTATTTTATGCATGTAACTTAACTTTATTATTGAGTTTTAGAGTTTTTTTATTTAGTTAATTAACTATTTCAAGTTATAGCTTAACTTTATTTAGTTAATCAACTAAATAAAAACTCTAAAACGGAATAATATACAGTATATATTTCAAGGATTGTATGCAACGAACACACTTTCTGCTAGTTATACCACAAAAAAGATGGATAATAAATACACATGATAATATGTTAAATTTGTATGGAAGATAAATTAGAAACTTAAATCTATTGTAGAAACATATATATATATATATATATATATATATATATATATAGGGGTTGGTTATGGAAGATAAATTAGAAACTTAATCTATTGTAGAAAAATAGGAATAGTATATACATATTTCATATTTGTATATCATATATATATATATATACTATATGAGAAAGTTCTTTAATGTTAGTTTAGTACATATTTCATCCATTCGTAGCATATATGCTAAATATATTAGTTTAACACATCTTTCATTGCAACATAGCACAAGAAGAGTTCTAGTCTTTGCACAATAATCCGTGTAGCACACAAAACACAAAACCAGAAGACACTCGAAAATTAAATCTCAACCATTGATATAGAAATCAAAGGCTCAGATTCATTCATATTTCCTACCAAATTCATATAAGTCCCAAATGCGTTTCAACTTCTCCTACTCCTACGACTCTATACACCAACTTTATATTGATGATTTGGATCTCCAAAAAACAAAACTTTATATTGATGATACGATCCAATACACATGATACTTATGGATAATACACAATAGTAAAAATTGAAACACTATTTTAAGGTATAATAATATATCTTGCTCTTTGGAACATGACTAAATGGTGCAACATTTAACAATTCTTGAAGAAATTGTGAATTAGACGACCTAAAGAATTATACGATGATCCTCCTTCCATGAGGGCCCTTGTGCTCTTCCCTTTCAAGTCCTTTACCGTAGCTCGAATCTCATTACTGGGGTCCATCAGTTGCTTGATAGCCTTCTCGATTACATATTTGTCCACAATTTCACTACTATTCTTCCGATAGTCCATCTTAATCTCGACGGCGATTCCAATTTCCTTTACCAATTGGAATGCATTGGTCTGTTGCTCGGCTCCCAGTGGCCAAGCAGCCATAGGGACCCCACAACAGACACTTTCTAGAGTCGAGTTCCATCCACAGTGCGACACGAACCCTCCCACTGAAGGATGGGACAACACAGCTATCTGAGGGGCCCAACCGATCACCTTACCCACCCCCACGGTGCGTTCCAGGAACCCTTCCGGCAACACTTCTCCTGGATTCTCGTACTCCACAGGAAAAACAATCCCTCGTTCGGAAACCGGCTTTCTCAACGACCACAAAAACCTCACCCCACTCTGCTCGAGTGCCTCCGCGATCTCTACCACCTGCTCTTTCTCGAAAGCTCCCATGCTGCCGAAGCAGAGGAAGACGACCGACGAATCGGGCTGCCCGTCCAGCCATTGCACAATTTCCTCGCGCTTCCACCTACTCTCGTCACTCTCTTCTCTTTCACCTCCAATGATCGGCCCGATAGGGTAAAACTTCGGGATCCGCTCATTAGGTAAGGTGGAGCCAATCGCATAGGGTTCTAATTCAAGGAACGTGTTGATGACGACCCCGTCAGCTTCCCGCGACTTCCTCGATATCTCGAGCAAACCGCTCTCCTTTTCGAACACGGATTCCGGCCAAACCCTAGCTGGAACCGGGTTAACATACGACGAGATCGAAACCACAGCATCCGTATCCTCAAACTCTGCTAAATCCTGACCACGGTCGTCTTGAAGATTCTGCAAATGGAACATCAACCCTAGAATCGCGGCACCACTAGTGAAGAAAACGTAGCTCGAGATGTCGAGCTCCTTCGCCACATCTATCATGGCAACGCACAAAATGTCGACGAAAATCCCATCAACTCCGCCAGATCTCCTACAATTCTTCATCTCAGACAGGACTGCCCGTGCGGAAGCCTTGTGGCTCCCAGCGAAATGTATCATGTTTTTGGGAGGTTTCATCACTTCTGGGTCGCCGTTGGATTCGTCTTGTTGGAGCTGCACGAAGTTGATTCGCGGATTCTTGATGTAGGAATTGATCTTGGTGTCCGTCGACATGCTCATGATGAGAACTGTGATGGAGAGGCGGCCGTCGCGGGCGGCTAGGAGCTCCGCTGTCTTCACCGCCGTGACCAGATGGCTCACGACGGGGAATGGGATGAACACTAGGCTTGCTTTTCCTTCTGCAGCCATCTTTTCTGGTTATTGGTTTCGAGATTAATAATTAATAATCACACAATATTTTCACTCTTGCAAAGCGTTTATATAAGTCAAAAGTGAAAGAAACTTGTTTGAAATAAATATTGTTGGTCACAAAAAACGTGAAAAAGCTGTGTCTATCGATTATGTGTATATATAACTATGTCTATAATGTTGACCCAAATAATTGTCATATCGTACTTATTAACGATTAAAATCATCCACACTACTAGAAAAAAGGCCTAAGACTACATTAATTTTGAGACACGTCCAACCAAATGCCATCACAAAGTTTCTATGACTACACTGTAAAGTTGTATAGCTAAAACCACGCTTTTGGAGAGAAAACCCTTAAAACTACACTTTTAGTTAAAGAACCACAAAAGTAATTCGAGAATATTTCACGAATTCTTTTTCTTGCGAAAACTCATTTTTTTTTAAAAATAACTAAAGAAGAAATTTCCGTAACCAGTAAGAACTATAGGTTTAGTGCATTCTTAACATTAAACACTAACTAATTTATTTAATACATAACCAATATATGTATTAATTTTTTTATTCAATTTTCATTAATTTATTTCTTATTCAATCTGTTCTCTAGTAATGCATTGTTTTGATATTTATATATTCAATCAGAAATTATTTATAATTAGTATTATTTTTCACTTAATTTATATTTATTTTCGAATATGAGTGGGAAGGTAAAAATGAAAACTTAAAATAAGAGAAAACCGGCAACTCTTAAAAACTTGCGCAAGGCCAATGAAAATTGTGATCCACGATCTCCCCTTCTTCTTTCTCTCATTTATGTGCTTCTCCTCAGCCCTAGAAACTTCTCAAACTACCATACTTCAATTATGTATTTTTATACACATCCTTAATTGTATAATCATTAATCAAATTCAATTTCAGATGGAGGATTCAAAGAAGAAGCGAGGCGGGAACAGGAGCAGGGACGGGGTAGAGGCCGCCCAATCGAAGGACCATGTTCGACTTTCGCCAATAATCTAGTTTTTACCAAGGAAGTAACTCTTTTGTAAGTTATTTTCTCTGTATGCGAACCGATTTACAAGATTTTGTTTATGTAATCATTCCAGTAAAGAAGTATATGGTGTTTGGTTCAATGTATTGTAGTAACTTAGTTGTGCTTTACAATTAGCTTGAACTCATTTTGAAGTTGTTGTATTTGCGTTAGTTTTGTTTAATTTTTTGAGAAATGAATACTTAATCCATATGATAACTTTATTGGTTACTCATGGTTGCCTCTCTCGGTTTTGATTGATGCAGTGACCCCTCAATAGAAAAAGTAAAATTATGAGTAAAGAATGAGGAACAACATTTATGAAATTATTTTCGGATTTGATTTCTTTAATAGTTTTCATGATTAACATCTATTCTTAGGGTACTCTTTTTTCCTTAAGTATCGTTTCTCTATCTTCTTCGGATCCTCTCGAAAGAGAGGGGTACCGAGAAGGTTTCTTGATTTAGAAATTCCTTTCCACCCAAATCTTAGTAGTAGGTTATCTATAACTCATTTTTATCATGTTGATTTACCTTTTTTTCCCTAATTCTCTTGTGCTTTATGGGGTTAAAATTTGATTCGTTAATGAGATCTGTATCTAGTGGAGTGAGCCACAACTTTGATTGGTGTCACATATATTAAGAATTGTTCATCTTTTGAGAATTTTTACCGCCCCATGTTGGGCTATATATATTTGGGCTATGGTTGGATAATGTGGCTTGATTTGGGTTATGTAGAGTGATTATCAAAAGATGTCTTTACTACTTCTAGCATGATGCAATTTTTCTTAATTTATGGATTCTTTGTAGCATTCCAATTCTTCTAATTCAGCCAATATAACCTATTGAACCTTCTGATCATTATAGATGAATTACAAGGTTATGATTTTGTATAAGAAAATATATGGAGTTATTCCCTCTATCAGATTTTCTATGCTCCAATAACTTTTTGTTTCCTTGAATGACAGTTTCTTTCTACAACTATTGTTCCATCAAAGAATGGTGTAATTCTATAACTCTCGGCCATCATTTGCGAGGGTATCTATAGGATTCAAGAGAACAAAATCATCTAGAATATTTTACCACTGAAGTTGTTTCTCTCAATTTTGAAGACCTCAAGATTTTCAAAGACTTCAAGGCTTCAAGCATGTAGGAGGTCGCCACTCAATTATTTGAGAGCCAAATCAAGCCCTAAAGGTCTTTGACATTGCAGAGGGAGGTAGGAAATTAATTTTTTACTATAATCTATGTTCTTGCTGAGAGTAAATATGAGTTGATGTCAACAATTGCAAGGTTTCCCTAGAAAGAAGTCTAGCTTTAAGTATGCTGGTACACATTCACCGTTGTTAGCATTTCATTTGGGTAAATCTTGTGTCGGTTAGATTAACATCAAAAAATTTATTTCTATGCTATTTTTACATTTGCTTGTGAATATTTGTATGGCAGCCTGGAGTCTTACTGAAGTTCTGCAAACATTACTTGTGTTCTGGTGGCAAGAAAGTAGATTATGGGCATTTTCGATTGACGACTTGATGTGAGTGACTATCTAACGCTAATATGCTAACTTGTAAATTTGACTCATTGACGTCAACTATTTCTTGATGACTTAGCTCATTTAAACTTTAAATGGGCATTGCATACGTTATGTTTGATCTTTTTTAACTTAAGGTGCTGTTGGTGATCAAGATTACGCTAGTTTATTAACTTCTAGTCGTTTATGAAGGTAAAAATTTGCTTTTTATTTCAAATTTTAAGCAATGGGGCTTGCTTTATCTTAGGAAAAGTTGACTACGAAAAAAATCATCATTTTACACAGGTGCGTTATGCCTTAGATTCATATTGCTTTTTGCTTTATTTTGATTACATAATCCACATGTTTGATGTACTTGTCTTTAGATGTTTAGGAGGCGATTAGTAATTTTGTCTTAGTGTCTGTATTTGTCTTGTTATAAATTCTGGGAGCTGTGATATTTAAGTCTATTTCTCTAACATATATAGTTGATCAGAACAATGATTATATCTTTTTATAGAATGGTTAATTGTTGCTAAAAGACCACTATCTTTTGGTTGTATAAATTTGATTTGGTGTGCTGATTTCCAGTTATAAATATTGATAAGGGGTTGGTATTATAGTGATCAGTTAATAATTTTTTGTTATGATATTTTCAAGGATTTGATAGAATAATGTTCATGGTTGGCATATCTCGTAAGGAACTAAACTTATTGCTTAGCATATTTATCCAACACTTTATAAAATAGTGTATTATTGTACAAAGTAAAGTACTCATTAAAGGCAATAATTAAACGTATTCTGGACATGTGATTAATTTAGGATTGGATTGTACTTATAATAATCCTTGTTGGCAAGTTTTTTGTTTATTTTATTAAATATTATATTAAATTGTATTGTTTATTATTCCAACTATCCTCATCAGTTCATATTTGACATATACAGCTTTTTTTTATTCTTACACATTTTTGTCATGTGTAGGTGGCACCAATTTGAGGATTTGATACTTTGTGGTTATTTTGAGGCATACAATTGGAGTGAATCGAAGCTTAGTGCAGGATATCATATGTAAATTATAATTCTTGTATTGAATAGAATTATAATAGATTTGAGACACCTTGTATCACTTTATATTAAGTTAGTGTAGTCTTTAATGAGTTTTTCATATGTATACTATTTATTATCTTGAATTGGGTGATTAATAATAATTCTAGTATGAATTCCAAAGCTTTCGTTTTATTTGCTATGATATAGTTATATTTAAAGATAAATGTAGTTACGAAAAAAAGTATTAACAATTTAAAATAAAAGAAAAAAATGTAATGATAATTTAGGTATAAAAATATAAATTTAAATATTAGGGGTGGTATTTCGTATTTTTTGCATAAAAAAATATAAATTTAAATATTTTGGGTAGCATTTTGTATTTTTCGTATTTATAAAGTAGTGTAGTTCTAGACCACATTAGAGAACGTCAGACTGCCTTTATACGAGTTCTGTATTGACACCCTTAAGTGTAGACACACGTAGCTTGTCCTGACATATGACCTATTGTTACATTAGTTTTAATGGCACCTCAGCGAAGTGTCATGATAAGCGAAGTGTAGTGTTAAAATATTTGTTATGACATTTTTAAGTGTGGTAACAAGTCAATTTTCTTGTAGTGCCAAATTCGAGTTTAAGCTGACACACGATATATAATTTTATAATTTTTGTCAATATTCATTATATTTGAATCTAAGCGTAAGTGACTAAGTGTCATTAGTTTAATCATATGACATTTCCCCATAAGTTAAATATGAGATTAATTCGAGTGTTAACAAATAAATGATTTCGTCTGATCATATGTGACGTGAAGAAGGTAATTGGTATAGAAAATAACTTTTGGGGGCCCAAATTTTGTAAAGAAAATAATTCTTTTATAAATGATATATTGTGTATCTTTTTAGATATATTCAATTGTATCTCCATAGTGGAAAAATTGTCCATTTTTGTTATTTCACACAGGATCCATTATTTGTCAGGACCGGCTCTGATTTTATCTTGTCATAATTTTACGATCAACCAACCACTATATAAACGGTTGGAGCGAAAATTGAAATGATGCATGATCGAGCAAAGAGAAAAAGTAACCTAATTAATTGTTTACTAAGGAAAATAATTGGAGGTTAAGTGAAGTACAAGACACGTACACTTTCCTTTGTATTATACTTTTGTACAATGTTTAAGGTTTTAAGATAACGTGCGTGCAAAAAACAAGTTTTGTCGTGATATTTACAACCAACCTTGATATTTAATTGGACGATCTGATCTCTTGATTATAGATTAAAAGAAATAGGGGCACTATCATAAATATTCATCCCGTCGAGAAATGGAGGCATAATAATCAATTTATTTTAGAAAATTTAATTCAATAATAAAATATATAATGCTATAATCTATATAAATATAAAAGCCAAAAAGTGTCATTTTGGCGCCCAAAAACTGAGCTATCAAACTAGCTTGCGCAATAGCTAAGAAATAGTGATTTGCATAAAATGCTTTTCGCCAATTTGTTGATTAAAGAAAATTTTATTGGTTAATACATACAAAGATTGTTTACCGTATTATCTATGAGATAAAACATTGGTATTATCTATGAGATAAAACATTGAAGACTAAGAATTGGGCTCCAAGAAATCATGTATCCCCAATTTCAATCTATAAATACATGCATAAGTGGGATTTTTTTTCTTAATCGTCATCTCTACCCATCTCCTTTAACAAAATGTAAAATTTCTTTCTTTTCTTCATTGTTCATATCCACCGAATAAAGTTGAGTCCAAATGGAATTGTTAATATGTAACTATTTCCTCATTTTCATTTCTTCAAATTTTTTAAAAAGAAAATTACTTTTTGCTGAAGATGATTAAATTAGGACTCGGGCATTACGGAAACTCCAAAACTTTCGTTGTTGATTAACTTCATTCATCAGTAAAGCAAACCAATCAATGTGGAGCCCACTTGATTGGAAATAGCTTGGTTACTAGGATGCAATGTGAACATGCACATGAGGTGGAAGAAAAGTGTCAATCTACCGATAGTGGTTGTAGATTCGTGAAAATATATTTGTGTCCCAAAACCAGTATATATTCTGATTACTCGAGAAGATCTATTGTTTGTTGTATCTTCTAAACTGTGCGAATGAGAAAACATTTATTTATGTTTGTTTTACCTTAATAGACATTCTTGGCATTTTTTCTCTTTTGGTTTGGATTAAATTTGTTAGAGGTATTATAGCCATTTACAAAAGCTAATGAACGAATTGAATTTTGGAGTATGATGTTGATTTGCAGAAGCTTGGAAGAATAATAATGGAGTTTTAAGGAGATTTTATGGTTTGGGTAGAGAGGGAAAAGAAAGAAGATCGGTGACAACTGGAACTCTCTTCTTTCAATAACTGATTGAACTATAATATATGAAGTGATGCGGTTTTTGATGGCTTTGGGTGAGGAACCATAAAAACAATTAAAAATATATACATAAAATTGACTAACTAAATAACAAAGTCTCAGATTTTTAAATGATTTAAATAAAGCTTCACATGTTGTACTCAAAAAATCAATAAACAACATGGAAATATTATGAAATACACAAGCAAATGACAAAGAATTTGAGGAGAATGAATTTTTTGATCCATTAATCTGATGCATCCAACATAATATATAATAATTCATTTTTATTTTTCAAAATCTACAACGATTTAATTTAACAAAAGAGTAAGATATTTTTCACAACATCCGAAGGAAAATAATTATTGAGGGTATGTGAAAAATATTATTTAATTTATCTTATAAGTTGTTCCATCTAAATTAGTTGGTGGCCACTTTATTTTTGTTTAAGTTGTTGATGATCATTTTAATTAGGTAAGTAATTAAGTATTTCGTTATTGTGTAACTAAACTTTATCCCTAAATTTTAATTTTTTTTCTAATAGTATTTTGTAGTTTTGTTCGTTATATATCAATTTGATATACTTTCAGTTGCTTTAAATTGTGTGACTTACTTTTAAGAAAATAAAATTACACTAATATATTATTCATATATAATAATCATGAATGTTGAATGCAAATAAAATATAAAAATCTAATTTTATTAATGAAAGAGCCAGCACATAATTTTTAAAAAATGGGAAAGTAGGTTTAATTTGATGCAAATCAAAATTCATTTAGTTATGCACTCGGTGAACCTATTTGTATAAGACGGAGAAATTAGAAATTCATTAACTATCCAATGATCCATCTTCCCTTGGTTAAAATAACAACATATGAATTAAAAGTTATATGGATTTGGTCCATACAAATAAAAAATAAAATGATCTAATATACAAAAATAAACTTATAAATTTTTAATTAAATAAAGAGAGTGCATGAATAGTACTATTGTAAGATTTTTAAAATTCTTCATACGATTTAATTGTTTATTCGTTGAAAAAGACGTGGTTTCAATTTAAAATAAGTAACAAACAGTTCATATTAAAAAAATACTTGATTGAAAAAGAATTCATGGGTCCAAATATATAAGTAACAATAGTCAAACTTTTACTTTAATAAACAATACACCTTTTTGAGATTTAATTTTACATGTAGATAAATATTATAATAAAAAATAAACTTTTAATTTATTCCACAATTTATAAATCAAAATTGAAGATACATAATTGTAAGTAAGCAACATAGTTTTCATAGGTTTAATGTGTTTAATAATATCATATAAGTATAACTAAAGGATTTGTAAAACATATGTTGTTTATCGATCCCTACCAAATTCTTGCGTCGGAACATTGTGCTTATACAATTCTATCTGTATATAAAGAAGTATTTTAAAATTTATAATATAAAATTATGTTCTTTGTAATTATTAATTGTTTTTACAAAATTATTACTTTACTTACCCTCAACATATCAAGTTAACCTGTAATCTACGGAGTCAATCCAACCAACACATCAATCCAATTAGTCTGACCTATATTTTTGGGGTTACAAAAATTTAATCTTAATAGTACCTTTTCAATTTATTTAGATCAACCTATATATTTCAAGTTAGATTAACTTTTTTATGTGTACGTAAATTTATTAATTGAAATCTATGTGTTAAATATATGTACCGTGCATCGCACGGGTACAATACTAGTTATCATATAAAAGACAATGATATTATCTTAGATACTGAGTCCGCCAAAAACGTGGACAAAATAATTTTCTTTTGGAAAATGTAATTAAACTATTTTTGAAAATATAACTATATATATATATATATATATATATATATATATATATATATATATATATATTATCCTAAAACTAAGAACTAAATGATTTCGTTATAAAGGTTGATGAATCAATTGAGAAAATTACTGAATTCAAAAATTTAAAAGTTTTCACCCGGGTTCGAATCCCATGAGGGACAAAAATTCCATTTTTTTGGATTCATTAACTTTCTCAAATGATTCATCGACTTTCACTGTGAATTCATCATTTTTTGGTTCTCTATACATATACATATTAAATGACTATAATATTACAATGAGACACTTACATTTTTACGCCCAACGTTTTGATTAATTTTAACAACATACTTTCGACTTGACATATTATACTCATTAATTTATTCGGTTTTCAAATCTAGATGGTATCAAAAAGTCAAATTTGTTCATTTTGCAATATATATATCTATATATCATATTTATATTTGATATACATATCTACGCACCACTATGCGCACGGGTTGGTGCCGACGAACGAGTCGGATTCCGACGATGTCGCCGAGCTTCTTCGCCACCGTGTCATCTCGCAGCTTATTTTTTTTCTTCAATTTCAATCTATAGTGCTTAAGTTTAATTTTATAATTCTTTATTCGGATTTATATTTAGTTTTCTATACTTTTTCTAATATTTTAATTGATAATTACTTTTTATGGCTGATTACTCCATAATTATGTTACATAAATATTTTTTAACTCTTTGTTTTAATTATTAATTACGGATCATTATAATACACGAATAATAATTTTAATTTTACTGTTTTTTATTCTGTTTCATTCTCTATTGCTTTAGTTTTATTCTACAATTTATTAGTTAGGTTCACTAATCCAATTAGGGTTGATAATTATGTTTACATTAAAATTGCAATATTTTAATTTATAATTAATTCTTAGGAAAGGTTGTTCTATAATTATGCTTTCTTTTCCCTCTCTATTCTATTTCTTCTTTTTATTTTGGTATATAATGGCCACAATTTTTCTCCCAAAAATATGTCTATTTTCAATTTAAAATGCCAAAATGAATACAAAATTAGAAAAAGGTTAGAATTAGTAAAAACATAAAAAAGGACATATCACTTCCCCCACAACCCGTAAAAAATGGGATTTGTGTTTCTCTTTTGTATTGTTTATGCAATCCCGCGTGAAATAGCACATGTGTGTTCATTAGTGGTATGCGTATGCTTTCAATCATTGTTTGAATATGAATTTGTGACCTAAACAAGCATGTTTTTGTCTAATAATGAACTTGGATACAGAACCGTAATATGTGAATTACACCACCACGGTAAAAAATGAGATTTTCAAATTTCGTATTTTCTTCCACAATCTCAGCCATAATCCTAAACTCTAGCCATACAATCTAAGAAATGTAAATAACGAGACTGGTATAGAACGCAATACAACGAAATAACATTGAAACGCTAGATAATTCTATCTAACAATGTCTGAAAAATTGCCTTCCAACGACGAAGGTGTATGCTTTAGTTTAGTAGGTGTATATTTTCGTTTACAGGTGTATGCTTTCGTTTAGTAGGTGTGTGTTTTTCGTTTATTGATTCAAATATCTTACATTATATGCTTTGATGTGTTATTACTGTACGTTTTTTGTCTTCAAAAGTCATGCTTTGGATTATTGATATATATGATGGAATATACACACCTTTCTCACCATGCTCACTTCAACTGTTAAACCGTTAAAAATATACCATCAGCGAAATGTTTTATACTTAATCATGAAATGCTTTACAGCATGATATACCATGCTTTGGTCATGAATAGATGAACACAAAACAACACCAATAACATACTCGTCGAATTATCAGCTATTAGCAATATCCACGATAAAAAGTTGATAACATTGTACAGATACGAAAATGAAGGTCGTGTATTGCAAACAAATCATTTAAAATAATTAAATAGATAAGATTACGGTAACTGCAACTCTAAGAATAAATAACTACCATATCTTGAAAAGAATAAAAACAACAAGAATGACCTTTATGAAGCAAAACGAAAATTAGAAATAAATGAAAAATGAATTATTTTTTAGCATATATATAAAAAGACCAAAAGCTATAATTAATTTCTAATTACTAATTTAAATATGATTTCTATATGACCATCTTCCAATATATGTATATGTAGGGTTGTACATCAGTCGATCGGTTCGAACGACCGCTCAAAATTCTCTAAATCGAAAATCGAAGAGAACGTATTTTTTTGAACTTAACAGAACCAATTTATAATTTCAGACCTATTGAAAATCGAACCGAAAAATTTTATCAGTTTCGATTGGACCGAAAAACCGACTGAAACATATATTTTATATTTTTTTCTAAATAAACATATTTTTTCCTAATTATTTAATTAAAATATTAATTAATTATTACATAAAATATATAAATATATAAAAATAATAATTTCGGTTCGGTTTCCGATCGAACCTAAAATATAAAATAGAGAATCGAACTGAAACCGATTTCAATTAAAATTTTGAACATAATTGAAACGACTTTTCTAAAAATCGAACCGAACCGACTAAAAATTATCGATTTTATCTATTTTTCGATTCAGTTCGGTTGATGCACATCCCTATCACCTATGTATATGGATCACTTCATAACTACCCCCGTCTTTTTACGTTCGAAGACTTCGCCAAATGTATTACTTATTCTTCTATAAGGATGTATTAAATATATTTCAATCTACATCGATAATTGAAATGAAATCAATTCCCACCACGCCGTTATTTCTAGAAGCAATATATTGAATAATTAATACATCTCCGTCTCTATCTGTCTTTGGATCCATTTTCTAGCGGATTAGCACTTGCAACATCGTAATAACTTAGTCAGTGGCGGATGGAGGGTGGGCCCTATGGGCCCCTAGATTTATAAAAAATATTAATTATATATATATAATTATATTTTTAAAAATATTATTATTATATTGACAGAGAATGCATGAATCACATAATAAAATAACAAACTTTAATGACAATACTCAATTTAAAATGTGTTGTTTTATTGTCCTTGTTCTTTTATCATATTTGTTAAATCTTATAAATTTTAATCTAAATATTTTATTTTTTGTTATCTTTTTAATTGATATATTTTTCCTCTGATGAAATTTAGATTAGAACACATTATGAATCAATAATTTGATAACAAAATATATTTCTTTTATTAATTTATAATATCAAATATTAAGACATATTAATTATGTTCTGACTAATTATTATCAATTTTATTGATAATTGATAGTAAAATATTTATAGCTTTGAAATATTTTTATAGTTTATGTTATATGTATCTTTTTCATTAGTTAATCTTGATTTATTGTTTGCTTTTATAACAATAAATCATATGCTATAGAGATTTTAACTTCATCTACTAATTTTTTAATTTTTATGTCATAATTAAAAATATTATGATTATGCTAAAAATATTTTCAACATCTATCTGTATTTTTATTTTTTTTACTATTTTTTAACATTATTAATTATGATTGCAGACAATTATTCTGACTCCTGAATTTAGCCATACATAAAATGTAAAACCAAAACGTCGTGTGCGTAGGAAATGAACAACATGTCACGCAACATGCCTTACTATTTAATGGTGGAAATGGGTCCATATCTCATGGAAAAGACTAGAAAACTAGTGGAAATCATGTCCACATGTCACGCCACACACACATCAACTTTTGCGTGTGTTTGTGTTTAATGGAATGGGTCCAGATAGGGATGACAATGGACCGGATCTGTCTAGGTTCGGATCCAAATTCGATTTTTTTCTTTGATCTGGATCCGATCCAGATTCATTGGATCCAAAAAAATTAGATCCAGATCCAGATTCATAAGATCCATTGCAGGGGGCCAGACCGGATCCATATATTTTCGCTTCTAAAATAAATTCTAAATCAACCATAATTCACAGTAACACCATAATAATCTAAATACACAATAATACTATAATAAATATTTAGAATTTCTACAATTATCAATATATTGGAAGACGTTAGTTACAAATTTACTATAAAGTAGGAAACAACAAACAACTCGATCGCCGGTGGTGTAAGCAGCACGACCCGCCGTGAATGCCGATTGATACATAATTGAGAGAATTTGAAATGAAATTGGGAGTATATTTGTTTTGGGAGATTTTGAAAAAGAAAATTGATGAGTTTTAAGTTGGGATTAGGTATTTAATTATAATAAAAATAATATATATAAAAAAAATAAATGGATCTGCGGGCCGGATCTGGACCGGATCCGGGTCTCAAAAACTAAATTTCAGATCCAGATCCGAAATATAAGAGTAAGATCCAAATCCGATCCAGATCCATCGGGTCCAATTTTTTGAGGATCTGGATCCACGGAACTGGACCGAGTCCGGGATCCATTGCCATCTCTAGGTCCATATATCACTAGGGCTGTAAACTAACCAAACCGTTCGTGAGCTACTCGAAGCTCGGCTCGAAAAAAGCTCGTTCGAAATTCGATCGTTTTGTAAAGGAGTCGAACTCGAGCCTCGAATCGAGCTCGATAAGTTTATCGAGCCGAACTCGAGCTTAGAGATGTTCGGCTCGAAGCTCGCAAACATGTTTGGTTCGAACTCAACGAGCGGTTCATGAACATGTTCGCGAACTCTTATTCGAACATGTTCACGAACCTTGATTCGAACATGTTCGCGAACCTTATTCGAACATGTTCACGAACATGTTCGCGAACGATAAAATAATAGATTATTTATACATATTTAAATAATTAAAATGAATAATAAATTATAAAATATATGTTAATTAAAATTATTTAGCAACAAATAAGCATATATATGAAGTATTGATAATAAATTATTTATATATTTAAATAATTAAAATAAATAATAAATTACAAAATATATATATTTCAGTATAAATTTTTCATCTAACTTATATAACAAATTAACTAATTATCCTATTTATAGTAGTATGATATTTTTGAAAAGTAAATATAATTGAATGATATTGAATAGTATTGTAACGCCCCACTTTTTGCTTGATTTAATTTGCTTTAAATTTAAATCTTTTTTGTTGGATTTGTGAGTATTTGACGTGCTAGAATTTGTATTGGACTTGAGGGAGTCCGTAGTTGCGCCCCTAGCTAGAAAACGAACTTTGAAATTTATTTTAGGGACTTCAAATATTACTTTACAGATATGAGCTAAGTAATAAAATAAATTTTTTTTTGGGCTTATGGAATTATCAAAGTATATTATTTATTCTCAAATTGGGCTTTGTAGAATATTATTTTGTTGAGCCCAAATTCTATCTTATTTTTTTATCTAGGATTAAGATTTAATTAATAAGAGTTCAAGTATGATTAGGATTTGATTAGGGTTTTATTTTATTTATATATATATACATGAACGCACGCACACTACACAGCCTCACAAACACACACATTGACACACACAACAGATGCACACACACAGACGCTTACACACGCACACACACAACATATTTATATATATATATATATGCACAACACCTAAATACCATTCAGCCGCATTCAATTCCCCTGGTATGTTTTAGTTTTCCAAGAGCATAAATTCACGGTGTAATTTTGTTTTCATAACTCCTTGCATGCAGAAGGTTACTTTATATAACTAGTTGTTTATTATTTTAAGTTTGCTTTTAGGATTTTGGTTGACGTCAAAAAAAAAGGTTTTATTGTTAAGGTTTGGAGTTTTGTTAATAAAATAAAACTGGGCGGCTGCACTAATTAGTCAACATTGGTCATTTTTTTTATAAGACTTTAGCATGGAATAAGTCTCATAACAAGCTACGTATACATAATTAGGAGTTGTTTAGTTTTCTACTAAAATTATTTAATTGTATTGATGGGCTACTGAGATTAAAATAATGGTTAGCCATTTTGATTAGTTAGCTAAGCAACATTTATTTTAAAAGCAGTACTTTAAATATATAGCATTTTTTTTTTCTTCTACTGTACTAAGTAGTCCTATGTTTCGATTAATTTTATCATATACATATTTAATCAGTAAATTCAATTTAACTTATAAAAGTGTAACTTGAAGTAATTTGACAAATTCTTGGAATGATCCTAAGTTTCATAAAATATTAAGTGTTAGTTTAATTTTGCATTCAAGGTTTGAACAAGCCCTTATAAATTAATATATTCATTTGACTAGGTGCGGCATAACTAGGACCCTCGTCCCAGAATTGATTGATATTGATTTATTATGCTCGACAAAACAAGGTGGGTGAAATCATCTTTAACTTGCAAATATGTTATTTGGAATAAACATATTTATTGTGGAATTTACTTTATCTGTAAGTTTATGATGATAATCATTGTCGTGTTTTGTTACATCCATGGTGAAAGCCTGTGTGACGTATTATTGCTTGTGTATTATGGCCTGTGTGGCATAGCCTGTGTGGCGAATCATAGCCTGTGTGGCATAGCCTGTGTGGCGAATCATAACCTGTGTGGCGTAGCCTGTGTGGCGAATCATAGCCTGTGTGGCGAATCATAGCCTGTGTGGCATAGCCTGTGTGGCGAATCGTAGCCTGTGTGGCGAATCATAGCCTGTGTGGCGAATCATAGCCTGTGTGGCATAGCCTGTGTGGCGAATCATAGCCTGTGTGGCATAGCACCGTGGCGAATCATAGCCGTGTGGCATAGCACGTGGCGATCATTGCACGTGGCATAGCCTGTGTGGCGAATCATAGCCTGTGTGGCATAGCCTGTGTGGCGTATCATTGCCTGTGTGGCAGGAATTTTAAGCTGGTGAGGTTGAATATGATTGACTATTACTTTCTTACGATATATACACGTTTTGACAAATAAAATAATGATATTCCTTGTTCCCCACCACTGAGTACGTTTTTGTGCTCACCCCCTTTTTATCTAAAATATTTTCAGGTCAGTGATCGTGGAGCGGCGTGGCGGTGTGGGTGTGGCTAGTGGTGTTATGTTGCTTTTAATTTCTTCCAAGACTTGTGTTATTCTCGTTTAAATTATTTTCCTTTATTATCGTTGTTGGATTTGAGTTACTAGAACTCCAACTTATCTCATGCTACTAAGTCTTGCGTAGTTTGCTTTGATCGTTGGTTGGTGTCAGTTCTTTTGCAAAGTTTAGACTTGAGTTTGTTGGACTTATTATTTGGAAGTTTTATTTAAGAGATTTTATATTTTATTATTAAAAGAAAAAAAATGACATGCTTCCGCTTTAGCTATTTTATTTAAGAAAATATAGTATTTTTAAATTATGAATTTAGGGTGTTACAAGTATATTCAGTTTATTTAGTATATATATATATATATATATATATTTAATCAAACCTTAATATATATTTTCATGTGTGTTATAAAATAAAATCATTAAATGAACAATTAATTAATGTAATGAGATATTGATTTGGAAAACTAAAAAATAATAACATGATTTATTAAGTTATCTTATGAACAAAAATATCGATTTAGATAATTATAATGTATAAGTATATAAGTATACTTGAGTTACATAGTTATATTTATATCTCTATAATTATAATTCTAAAAATAAATTACAAATAACTTACATAACTAATTGACTATGAGATAAATATAATAATAATTCATAATTCTAATATAAAGTTCATCTACCTTTATAACTAAGTAACTATGAGATAAAATAATTATAATTTATAACTCATAAGTAGATTTTGAAAAGTAAATGTAATAGAATGATATTGAATATTATCAAATGAAATATTGAGTTGGAAAATTAAAAAAATAACATGATCTACTAAGTTATATTATGAACAAAAATATCAATATAGATCATTATAATATATAAATATAAAAGTATGTTACGTAGTTATATTTATATCTCTATAATTATAATTCTAAAATAAATAACATCTAACTTACATAATTAATTTATATGATATAAATATAATAATAATAATTCATAAGTAGATGAATAGAGTAGATGTATTCGAATGATATTAAATAGTATATTAATTTTATATATTGTATAATCTATATCCAAAACTAGTTAGAATCAGACATCTTTTTCTAATATGAATCCCATCCAAAACTAGATATTTTTCTTTTGGTAGTTGTGAAAATTTCACTTGGTAATGAATCTTGTTAAACTTCTTATTGTAATTGTTGTTTGATTATGATTAATTAGTAGACTATGCATCCTTTGAATTAATGGAATCATATAGTGAATTATGATAAAATAGTGTTTTAAGTCGAGTCGAGCTTGAATTGAGTTCGATCTCGAATAACACATTATCAAACCGATTGAGCTCGAGTTCGAACTCGAAAACGAGCAAAGTCGAACACGGCAGAGTTCGAGCTCGAGTTCAATATATCTCATAAACGAGTAGTTATCGAACCGAATTCGAGTAGCTCATGAGCTCAAAATTTTATAACGAACGAGCTCGAGCTCAATTTAAAGCTCAATTCGAACTCGAGCCGAATAAAATTTAAACGAGCCGAGCTCGAGCTTGGCGATGTTCGCCTCGGCTCGGTTCGTATCTGACCCTATTATCACATAAGGAGATCCACTGTCCCAAGGTTTCTGGGCTACCGTTGTATATCCTAATTATATTTATTATTTTAATAATATTTAAAAATAGTTTATTATAATATTATAAATTATATTTAATTATCTATTTAAAATTAAAATTAGAAAAATGATATTTTCTCTATCCACAAAAAAATTGCGTTTTCATTTTTTGAAACATCAACTACCATTAATCTACCACTTATTTACAAAAAATTCACATATTATCCACATTTTTACTTTCATTACCAGTAATATATTCATTTATTATCTCCACACATTACACTAATTATAATTTATTAAAATTTGTGCCACCAAAAGCAATGTAAGTTTTCGATGGACGGAGGGAGTATATCTTAATTTTGATTTTATCAACTATAATAATGAATTATTGATTAATTAAAGTAAAATTAAATAATAAGAAATAATTATATATTCTATTTGGATGGAACAAACTCTAATCAATAATTATAAAATTAAATTAAAGTAAAATAAAAAGTGAAAATAAAAATAAAATATGAAAACTAATACTAGAAGAGTATTAGTAGTGGAAATCACGCAGAAATTGAGTCAGAATCGGAGAATTTTTTATTGTCTTTTTATTACGTTAGTCGAGATTTTATGTGACGTTTCCACATTACTTTATTCTATTATCACATCACTAATAATGCATTTACAGAATATATTATTTTATTAAGGGTTAATTGTCTATTTAGTGTAACTTTCGCTCATCTTGTTATTCTTGTTACTTTAATAAGGATATTTAAAATGTTGCAATAATTTTAGCTCTTTTCAATGTGCTGTAAAATTATTGATACTTTCAAACTTTTTAAATCATTTGAAAGTTAACATGGCATACATAAGCTTCGGCGCCACTAAAGTGTAGTTTGCACAGGTTCGATTTTTTCGATTTTATTAGTATTTTATGTTGGACATATTAATTCATTGGTAATTAGAAAAGAATTCGAATATTATTATTTTCACAATAAATAAATAAACAAACTAAAATGGTATAACATTAATTGGGAGACAAAATCATGGTGAGGGAGAGCCCACATAAATGTACCTCTTTAATTATTATATTAACATTCGTTATGTGGAGATTGTAAAAGTGTATATCTTTGTATACATAATTATAAAAGAGCAAATCTTGTGCCATATTATTTTACAAATCAAATTTTATATCATGGATTACAATATAAAGTCAAATACAATCAAATTCGATTTACATAAATTTTTGAATAAACTATAAGCGACAAGAAGCTGGAGAGACTGTCGGTAGCTTTGAATTGAAGGGTTCTAGAACTATTTTTCCTTATAAAGGTTAAATAACTACATAAGTCAGAAAAGAAAATCACTTATTATACTCCCTCCGTCCCATCCAAGATGGTTCGCTTTCCTTTTTGAGTTATCTCATTTAATATGACATGTTTTCTTTTTAGAAATAATTATTTCTTCAAAAGTTGTGGGACCTATCTACTTTTTATCACTTTATTCACTTTATATCATTCTCTTAAATAACCGTCGAAAAGAAATAAATCGTCTTGGGTGGGACGGTGGAAGTAGTATTTTGTGAAGAATGGTTCAAAAATAGATGTCTCCATTTAGTAAACAATAATTGAATTATTTGAAAGAGACTGTGCACCCAAATGTTGTGGGTCTGATCTGACAAAGAAGGCCTAACTCGGTGCCAATCAGGGATGAAATTACATAATCACCTTTAAGATAAGAGACGTACACATATGGCTAAAGACAGCCAGAAAATGATCTTTAGTTGTAGTAAAACTTGAATTGATGATCCCTTCATTTTTCCATAAATCCTCATGTCAGGTTGACACCTGTGTACGAACACTCCCATATATACTCTGTATATCTCTTATATACGGGGGCTAGAAATAAAAGCTTTCGAACCCTATATGTGAGAGATATGTAGAATATGTATGGGGTGTTCGTACGTAAGATCGACCTGATCAGAGTGTGTTCCCTTACTTTTCTAGTAATTTGATGGGCTAAAATTCAACAGATGGATTATAAATCGGACCCAAACATTATAAAATATTTGTAACATATATATACATATAAGTTTGAGTATGAAATCAAATAATTATTTGTGTGAGGGACTTTGAACGATTGGATAGTCTTATACAAATTTTTATGTTATAATGTTTTATTAATTATTATAGTCGAACATGTGAATGATATGGACGTCAAGCTGATAATGGATATATAATTGTCAGAATATTTATGAACATGCTTCAAGATTTTAGTAGAAAAACAAGGACCTAAAACCATTAAAAGACAAACAAACAAAGTTCGTGCATGACGTAAATTAAAATTGTGGACCGAAATTGATATAGAAAATAGTAATACAAACAAACAACTATAATAGACATGGTCCATGTTAATGGTCCTTACTAAATTTAACTTTTAGTATATAATAAATACATATTAAATATGAAAAATACAATCTTACAGACCTAATGTAATGAATACAAATAAATAATAATTACACATAATCAAGTTATTCTCTGATCACATTTCGTGTTAGACTATGAGGGTGTTTGGTGAACTTATGTTCTTTAAAGAACTTATAAGTTATTTAGAGCTTATATGTTCGTCAGAAAGTGTTTGGAAAATAGTTTCGTAAAAAATTTTATAATAATTTGTGAAAATAAGTTACAACCGCTTATAAGTTCTCCCTAAAATAATTTGGTAAACCATAACTTATTTTTTCATAAACTTATAAGCAACCATGAATTTACCAAAATAACATTATTATAGTTCGTTATTTCCTACACATACACTATCAACTTCACATCTCGTCAATTTTATCTCTCTATGATTTTCACTCTCTAACTCACGATTCTTTCTCTAGCTTATAAGATCAATTATCCAAACACTTTAACAACTTATAAACACTTAAAACATTACCTCTTATAAGCTCTTGAAACATCTTATAAGCTCATTGAGCTTGTAACCTCTCTAAAATAAGCTTAGCCAAACACCCTTATATATACACGCATGTATTCTAAGTATTAAGTAACGTGGGCCTCCTTTATTTTTTTTATATTTAATTTCGTTTTCTAGCTTTCTTATAAAGATGGTCTTATCCTAATTAAATATAATCAATATGACCTACCAATGCACAACTTAGTGTAGTCATCGATAGTGTGAATAATATATATACACTGACAATGAACATGATATATACTTGTTGGAATATCAATGAAGTATGTTAATTTATGATATTATCTGATGGGATATGGATAACCGCCGTTCTCAATAGCGAGCTCAAGTCCCAAATGAATTGGGCCGACCTAATAGACGGCCTACGCGGTTCGGTCCAAAGCCCGACACCTAAACCCTTTTCAAGATCAACCATATCGTATCAGATATGGAAGGAGATATGGAGGAGATATTCAGGATCGAATATATCTTCGAGATCGGATCACATAGTAATCGATAGTGATCCACGATATGTATAAATAAATGCCAGATTAAAGGTAGAAGGGTTAGAACTATTTGAATACTGAGCTTTTAGATACACTCATTGTAATCGCTATATTGAAAATATTGAGAATCACTCATCCGTGACGTAGATCTTTCTTTGATCGAACCACGTAAAAGATCTCGTGTTTTTATTGTTTTCATAAATCTCGCACACACAAGATTTATCATTATCCTACATTGCATATCCTAATATACGTATACGATAAATGAATTAAAACATTAAAAATAGGATTGAGATTGGTTGATTCATAAGTTATTGTTCCTTCCAAATCCCAGTTTATGAACATACAAAATAAGGACCCAAAACCATAGAAAGAAGCTGCCATTATTGTAAATTAAACTAAGATCGCGGGACAAATTGATACACAATAAAAAAATAATACAAACAACCTCCAACCTTTTTTTTCCAGGGAAAACCTCCAAGTTTAAGAATAGATAAAAGGAGGACCCAAAACCATACAAAGAAAGTTTCATTAATTTTTTTTCGCGTTTAATATATGCATAATATATATTATATTAATTTTGTAGCTAGATTGTCTATGTTCATATACTATAGTTTGACAAATTATGTGAAACTTACTTAATATAGCAAATTATGGTTGATTCTTTTTTTTTTTTTTTGATAATTTAATACAAAAATTTTAAAGGCTGCATCTCACGGTGGACTCGAACCCGAGACCTTTGGCCTCGGACATTAACCACTCTACCACTAGGCTAACACACATTATGGTTGATTCTTGAACACAATAATAGTTGAAATGATGAAAATCTCTAATAACTATGCAAGAGAATTGGCAAAATAAACCCCTTATTAACTACACACATATATTGATTGCATCACACTAGAATTTGAAATTCACACTAAATGCAAGAAATTAAAATAAACAAAATTAAAGACCTAAGCAATATTTCTCATAACATCTTCAACAAAAAGTTTTCGAGCATTGTATGAAGATCCACCCTCCACCAAAGCCGCTCTTGCCTTCTTCTGCATCTCCTCGACCTTTCGCCTCACCCCACTCCCCCCCTCCGCCGCCATCAGCCGCCGTATCGCTGCCGCAATCACCTCCCACCCCACAATCTCCGGCGGCTTCTCCTCTGTGAAACTCATCTTGTAGTCCAGCGTTATCGCCTCAGCCACCCCCACCTCCTCGACCAGATAAAAAGCATTCAGCTGCTGCTCTGCATACAACGGAAAAGTAGCCATCGGCACTCCGAACCACACGCTCTCGAGAGTCGAGTTCCATCCACAGTGCGACACGAACCCTCCCACCGCGGCGTGAGCCAGCACCGCCACCTGCGCGGCCCACCCGACCACTTTCCCGACAGGTTTAGTCCTCCCCAGGAACCCCTCCGGTAGCACTTCCTCGAAATCTTCATACTCAATTGCTACATGCTCCTTCCCGCTCTTCTTCCCCGGCTTCCTCAACGACCACAAGAATCTACATCCACAATTTTCTAAAGCGAGAGCGATTTCTCTCACTTGGGCTCCATCCAAACTCCCCATAGTCCCAAAGCACAAGAAAACCACAGAATTTCCCGGCTGATCATCCAGCCATTCCTTCACATCTTCATCAAGCACCGTCCGCCGGTCCTGATCGCCACCGGTCAAGTCAAAACCGGGCCCACCGGATAAATATCCGGCGTCTTCTGATCAGATAGCAGCGACTCAACTGCATAGGATTCGAGCTCGTAGAATGTATTCACCATTATCCCTTTCAGCTCTGACAGTCTCTTGAAATGATCCAAGAAAACGTCGGGCTCGAACTGTTTATCCACGAACATCTCCGGCAGGACTCTCGCCGGAACGGGAATGGAGAAGCACGGCATCGACAGCTCAACGTTGGAGTTCTTAAACTGCATCGGATCCTCATTCTCCTCGAATTTGAGCTTGACGAAGTGCTGGAACAGGCCGAGCGTGCACGCCGAGGCGGTGAAGAAAAGGTATGACGGGAGGCGGAACTCGTCGGCGACGTCGATGAACTTGGTGCAGAAAATGTCAAGCACCAAACCGGCTAATTGAGAAGTAGACTGTTTCATGAGATTAGAGACTGCGTCTCTGACGTTGGAGGTTTGATTATCGATGGAAGTTAAGAAATGTGTGTTTGGAGAGGAAGGTTGTTTTAGTTCGGGGAGATCGATGAATCTTAGGCGAGATGAGGTGATGAATTCATGTGAAGAGGCGTTTTGTATGAAAGTGTGGATCTTGGCGTCGATGGGGGATCTTGGGATGAGTAGCACGGTGACGGCGAGGCGGAGTTGGTGGTGGAGGAGGAGCTTGGCCGTCTCCACGGTGGAGACGAGGTGGCTCAGCCCCGGAGAAGGAATGAATACTAGTTCGGCTCTCTTCATTTCCATTTTCACCCACCAATAATTGTTCTTCACGATATGAGCCCATGCTTGTGCTTTATATCATGGAATTTCCTTTATTTAGTTTTTTAATTAACTTTTTATTTCATTTTTAAATCCATATACCACTAGTTCATCCCAAAAGAATAATTTACTTTAATGCTTACAGAAATCAGTCTCTATCTATTGTGCCAAAAATATCGACTGATTAATAGGAGCTAATTAAGGGTTAGTTAGAGTTTATAAATTTCTAATATAAGGTTTATTATTTTTTATTAGAATTTATTAATCTTTAATTAAGACTTTTTACTTTCAATTAGAATTATTTAATTAGTATGGTTAATAGACAAAGTGTGATGTTTAATAATTTATTGATATCATGGCACACTCTGATCAGATGAAAGCAGTGGCGGACCCACACATTTTTGTCAGGGGTTCAAATAATCATAATTTTATAAATTCATAAAAGAATTTTATAATTAAAATTAAAAATAAATAACAATTTAATATGAAAAATTGAAACTCAATGCTATATGTTTAAAAAATAATTAATGTCTCCACTGAAACAATCAAAATTTGTATTTTCATTGCCAAAAAAAAAGAAAAAAACCATTCTTTTATATGTTTAGCTACCTTTCAATTTTTATGTATTTATTTCAAGCATAATATCGATTATTTTTTACATATTTTATACCTTTAAATATATATTTTTAATTATTAAATATAAAATTACTATTATATTCCTAATATTTTTTAAAATCCAGTGGGGCCCAGTGCCCCCACTGGACCCCTGGGTCCGCCACTGTATGGAAGTGTCCATTTCATACGACCTGTATGCCATCAATTCTTGTCACTGTATGGAAGTGTCCATTTCATACGACCTGTATGCCATCAATTCTTGTCTTTATGTTATGAGGATGTATTCGAATAGTTAGTATTTTTTCAGGATGATTATCACCTTTTCTTTTTGAATAATTGTCACGTTTTCTTAACCTATTCATATAATACATCTGTCCAGGCAAGAGTTTCTGTCTTGTGCTTCTATATATATATACTATATATGATCGATCTTAATTTCGTAAGGGAAATAAATGCGCAAGAACACCAAGGATTTACGTGGTTCGATCTATGAATAAGATCTACGTCGCGGGGAGAGAGAGATTCGTGTATCGAATGTGTAAAGCGATTACAAAGAGTGTGAATGTTTGTAGATCGATCTAAGAGTAGATGATTGTCGTTCCTCTCTCTCTAATCTAGCCTCCATTTATACATATTCATGAAGTTGAGTTCGACTCGACTACGATACCAAGTTGAGTTCGACTCGACTCGATTCCAAGTTGAGTTCGACTCGACTACGATTCCAAGTCTTCTCATAGGATTCTCAGATATGCATCCCAATCTTCTACGCTCCAATTGCGATTAGAGTTGTAGTTGATCGGCGAGTCTTCGTCGAACTCACATGGGCCGAGCTTAATGTCGGGCCCATTTATATTGGGTCGACTTGGGCCAGTGAGTTGGGCCAGATCTATCATATCCCCCAAAAGACGTAGAAGTGAGGCCGTGATGGAGGAGCGGTGGTTGACGTCGCCGCCGGATTCGTAGTCCGGGCGGGTGGAGCGTCTGATCTGCCGAAGTTGAATGTCGCTGGCTTCACCGCCGAGGCGTTATCAGAAGTCGATGTCGCCGCCGCGCTTTGTCGAGGTGTTGTGCGGTTGTATGTCGCCGCTTCACCCCGCCGAGGCGTTATGCCAAGTCGATGTCGCTGGCTTCACCGCCGAGGCGTTGTGTCAAGTCGATGTCTCTTCGCTTCACCGCCGAGGCGTTATGTCAAGTCGATGTAACTCGACTTCACCGCCGGCATTATGCGAAGTCGAATGTTGTTTCGCCGCGCTTGAAGTCGATGTCGCTGGCTTCACTTCGCCGAGGCGTTCGCCAAGTCGTGTGTCGCTGGCTTCATCCTCGCCGAGGCGTTATGCAAGTCGATGTCGCCGCTTCACTTCTTTGGCGCTCGCCAAGTCGATGTCATTGCTTCGCTTGCCGAGGTGTTCGCCGAAATCGTGTCGCTGGCTTCACCGCCGAGGCGTTTTACCAGCTTCACCTGCCGAGGCGCGGCGCCAAGTCGCATGTTGCTCGCTTCACCTTGTCGGCGTTATGCGAAGTCGCATGTTGCTCGCTTCACATCGCCAGCGTCGCCAAGTCGAATGTCGCTCGGCCCACCGCGAAGTCGAATACGCGTCGCCTTGCCAAGTCGAATATGTAACCGGCCGGCTTCACCGACGCGGCGTTATGCCGAGGTCTTTGGTAACTTCACCGACGGGCGTTATGCCCAGTCTTTGGCCGGCTTTCACCGCCGGCGTTATGCCGAGGTCTTTCGACCGCTTCACCGACGGCGTTATGCGAAGTCTTTCGACCGCTTCACCGACGAGGCGTTATGTCAAGTCTTACGTCGCTGGTCTTTACCTTGCCAAGTCGCATTTACTTGCTTCACCTTGTCGATGCGTTATGCGAAGTCGCATGTTGCTTGGCTTCCCCGCTGAAGTTGAATGTCGCCCGACTCCAACCGGCGGTCAAACACGCGTCGCCTTGTCAAGTCGAATATGTAACCGTCGGGCGAAGGCTCGGGATGCGGCGGGAAGGAGGCCGGGCTCGACGGCGGCGCGCGAGGCCGAGGCGGGCGGGCCGAGGCGAAGTCGACTGTGGAGGCCGAGGTAAGGCTGCGGAAGGCCGGCGGAGGCGACGAATGCCGAGATCGGCCTACGGAGGGCGTGGTGGAGACGACGAATGCCGAGGCGAGGTCGTCCCCGGAGGCCGAGGTGGAGACGACGAATGCCGAGGCGAGGTCGGCCGCTGGAGGCCGAGGCGGCGGCAAAGGCGAGGCGAGGTCGGCTCGCGAAAGGCCGAGACGGAGGCGTGGTCGGTCGGCGGAGAAGGCGAGACGAGGCCGCGGAGGCGGCCATGTATCGGGAGGCCGAGGCGGCGAAGGCGAGGCGAGGCCGTGAGGCGGCCATGATCGGGAGGCCGAGACGGCGAAGGTCGAGGCGAGGCACAGGGAGGCGGCCATGTATGGGAGGCCGATGTGGCGGGCGAGGTCGACCTCAGATTAAGCGAAGGCGGTTCGTCTCGCACGAAGGTATCCGTCCTCGAAATAAACGAAGGTATTCCGCCCTCGCACGAAGGTAGTTCTTCCTTGTATGAGGGTATCCGTCAAGTAAACGAAGGTATTCCGCCCTCATATGAAGGTAGTTCGTCCCGTGCACGAGGTATCCGTCCTCAAAATAAACGGTTATTCCGTCCTCGCACGAAGGTATGGGTTCCTTTTTGCCGAGGTCATCGGGAGGGTGGTCCCCACGCGCTTAGTTCTCCTCCCAGAGGTTCTCCTCCTTAGAGGGTGGGTTCTCCTCCGCAGGGTTCTCCTCCTTAGAGGTATGGTTCTCTCCGTAGAGGTATGTTCGTCCTCCCAGAGGGTATTTGTCGTCATGGGGAAGAGGTAGCTGCATAAGTGACATGAAATATGCAGGACCAAGCATATGAAGCAAATAATAAAAAAAGATTTTATTAATGAAAGGACTTAAAGACACGACTTTCGGGGTTGGTTCTCTCATGGGTTTTTCAGTGAGCTCGGCGATCCGGTCGTCGTTGTTGCCGCGGTGACCACGGATGCGTGACTTCTTGTATGCATTGTCGTGATTGATTCCCCAGTAAACGATGGTTGATCGAAACACAAAATTTCGTTTCCCACAGACGGCGCCAGTGATCGATCTTAATTTCGTAAGGGAAATAAATGCGCAAGAACACCAAGGATTTACGTGGTTCGATCTATGAATAAGATCTACGTCCACGGGGAGAGAGAGAGTATTCGTGTATTGAATGTGTAAGAAGCGATTACAAAGAGTGTGAATGTTTGTAGATCGATCTAAGAGTAGATGATTGTCGCTCCCCCTCTCTTCTCTAATCTAGCCTCTATTTATACATATTCATGAAGTTGAGTTCGACTCTGACTCTGATACCAAGTTGAGTTCGACTCTGACTCTGATTCCAAGTTGAGTTCGACTCTGACTCTGATACCAAGTTGAGTTCGACTCTGATTCTGATTCCAAGTTGAGTTCGACTCTGACTCTGATTCCAAGTTGAGTTCGACTCTGACTCTGATTCCAAGTCTCCTCTCATAAGGATTCTTGTAGATATGCATCCGAATCTTCTACGTCTCCAATTGCGATTAGAGTTGTAGTTGATCGAGGAGTCTTCTTGGGCCGAACTCACATGGGCCGAGCTTAATGTCGGGGCCCATTTATATTGGGCCTGATGCTTGGGCCTAGTAGTTGGGCCGTATCCTATCAATATATATATATATATGGGAGTGGATCAAATGAGAATCATATCTTTTTTGCGAACTCTGCGAACTATGCATAAGACGTGTAAAGATGATAAACATAATGGTATAAAATTGTGCACAATGAAAACTTTCTAAAATTATTTTGTTGTGAAACATTTTTAGAATGTTTTCGTTGTGCATAGCTTTATAGATTTTGTTCATCGACTTTATACGCTTGTGCATAGTTCTCAAGTGCTCAAAAAAGATGAGTTCTCATCAGGTTCAAATGAGAATCACTTTTATCCTAAAAACTAAGAACCAAATGAATTCGTTATGAAAGTTGATGAATCCGTTCAGAAAGTTATTGAATTTAAAAATTCAGAAATTTTCACTCGGGTTTGAATCCCATGAGGGGCGAAAATTTCATTTTTTTGATTCAGTAACTTTCCTAATGGATTCATCAACTTTCACGGTAAATTCATCATTTTTTGGTTCTCACATTCTCACGAAAAAATGGTTCTCACGTTAATCCTCCTATATATATATATATATATATAAAGCATGTTGCAAAATATGGAGGATGAGGAATTAATCGGAATATTCTAAAGAAATTAGAGGGTATATTTGCACTAGAATGTAGTCCTTCTTATAAGAGGTATCTTATATTCTAGAATGGTTTTCATATTTTATCGTCTATTTCAATATCGCGCACGAACATCTTTGTAAGAAGATCCACCTTCCACCAAAGCCGGCCCTCGCCTTCTTCTGCATCTCCTCCACCTTTTCCCACTTCCCCCCTCCGCCGCCATCAGCCGCCTTATCGCCGCCGCTATCACATCCCATCCAACAATCTCCAGCGGCTTCGCTCCCGTGAAATCCATCTGGTAATCTAGTGTGATCGCCTCCGCTATCCCCATCTCCTTGACAAGATAAAACGCATTCAGCTGTCCGTCACCATTTCCATCTTCTCCCTCATCCCTGTCTTCCTTAACGACCATAAAAAACGACTCCCACTATTCTCTAAACCCTTGGCGATTTCCCTCACTTGAATTTCATCGAAACTGCGGGCAGTTCCGAAGCACAAGAAAACCACGGAACTTTCCGGCTGATCATCTAGCCATTTCTTCACATCGTCATCGTCATCAAATGATTGGCTTTCTTGTTTCAGGATCGGGCCCACCGGATAAATCTTTGGCGTCTTATCATCTGACAGCAGTGATTCCACGGCGTAGGATTCGAGCTCGTAAAATGTATTGATTATAACACCTTTCGTTTCCGACACTCTCTTGAAACGATTCAAGAAAATGTCGGGGAAGAAATGTTCATTCACCGTTACCGCCGGCAAGACTTTCGCCGGTACGGGAAGTGAAAAATACGGCACCGACAGCTCCACATCGGCGTCTTTGTACGTCGTTAGATCCTCGTTATGTCCGAATTTCAACGAGACGCGGTGTTGGAACAGGCCGAGGCAGATGGCGCCGCCCGTGAAGAAAATGTACGCCGGCAGGCCGAATTCACCGGCGATGTCGATGAACTCGGTGCAGAAAATGTCGAGCACGAGGCCGGCGAGTTGAGAAGTGCCCTCTTTGGCGAGTTTGGAGATTTCATGTCTAACGTTGGGGATTTGAACGTCGAAATGTTCGAAGAAATTTGTGTTAGTGTGTTGTGTATGAGGGAGGTTGATGAATCTTAAGTGTGTTGAAGATATGGGATTGGAAGAGATGTTTTGTACGTAGGTTTCGGCGTTGGTGTCTTTGGAGAAGTATGGGAGGAGGAGTATGGTGGCAGTGAGGCGGCCATCGCGGTGAAGGAGGAGCTTGGCCGTCTCCACGGTGGGGATTAGGTCAGGGCGGATCCAGAAGTTGGTGATGGGGTGGGCTGAAAAATAAGTACTTCGACCTATTAAATATCATAAATGTTAAAATATTTCTATGTTTTCATAAGTTGTCTTGTGAAATTTCAATACACAAAATCCGTCAATAATTGAGTTTATATTTATATTTTTAATAAAATTTCTTTCAATATAAACTCTTCTTTAGCTTAAACTTTAGGAATCCATCACCAAACCATCGTAAAATTGATGCGATTGAACTTTGACTTGAATGGGCGGGAGAGCAACATTAGCAAACACTGGCGGATCGTGCAATGAGGAAGAATATGACACCTTTGTTTGGCTAATTTTTCCGACTCGTATGAACCTTTGAGGATACAGACAAATAGAGTATTCTAAAAGCACCAATATACGTTGTTCAAAACAGTAAGCACGCAACAATAAGGAGACACAAAATTTTAGCGTGCAAAACCTCTCAAAACGAAAGAGAGGAAAAAACCATGGGACTACTAGAGCCGTTTAAATCCACTATCATCAACAATGGAGCAGTACAAAATCTTCTCTAGATTATACCAGAGGCATACAAAACATCATACAATCGAAAATAAGTACATCAAGATGTATGGAATCAAAATCAAGCAAAGATCAAGAAACATATCACCATAAATTCTCCTCTGTTCAGATCGAGGAAACCTGACCTCCAAAACTCAAAATCCGATCTCTACCGTCCAAAACGTTGGACCATATGCTTTGAAGCTTCTGTACAAAAATCACGATGATCTAACGGTTCAATCTTCGGAAAACAAAATTTTTCTGAAACTGCACGCTGAAAATCCGAGAGGAGAAAAAAAGGCTACGAATTTTTCTGTTTTGGCTGCTTCAATTTCTTCCTTCAAAAATAGTGGTGGATCCTTTTCATTCTTATAAACTTCGCATGGGCTCATGGGCTTTTCTCATAGGTAAAAAATATAAGAAAACCCAACAATAACAACTTTGTTTTAATTTTTTAATTATTTTGGACTGTGCTAATTTTGAATTGGACTTAATATAATACATAGATAGAAGAAAAAGTTTGGGGATTGCACTGGGCTAGAGCCCGGTGTAACCCATAGCTGGATCCGCCCCCATGAGGTGGCTCAGCCCAGGAGATGGGATGAATACAAGTTCGGATTTCTTCATTCTCTACCACAGTTCTCTTATCCCTTGTTCTTGAGGCAGGGGAGCTTCAAAATCTTCAATTTTATATCATCCCACATTTGTGAAGATAAGGCATATATGTATGCATATCATTTTCTGTATTTTGGATATTTTTGGGACTGTTTTGTCGGTGAATTTCGATTTTTCTTATAATTTATAAAATTGGTCCGTAAATACATGAATTTTGGTTAATTTCAGAATTTTCCATGAATTCAAATTCCAGTCAGATCGAGGCATTGAAATAAGAGGATGTGGCGACTTCAACAATCAAAATTACGTATTTTTTTATCAATAAAGTTTTGTCTTACATGACAAGAATTAACGGTCCCATCAATAGTCGTTAAATTTTATCATACGTGACAAAAATTAACGGCTCCATCAATAGCCGTTAGTCCATGTTTACGTGCCCTTCGACGTCGTTAGATAATCGACTATATTTGTAACAACATATAATTTTCGGATTATATTTTAATATTTTAAAATATGATCATATAGTACTCACACCATCAAAAATCAGACCATGTTTGAATATTAATCTTAAACTATTTTATATAGTTTTTAAGATTGTTCTCTCTGTCAAAATTATATTGAATAAATCTATTAGAATTATTGATTAATAATAAAGACTAAATATGCGTTTCCACATCTCTTCAAGTCTTATTATTTTTGCCCTATCAAGTCTAATGAATTACAAAAAGGAATATGAGAATCACATAAATGATTATCTTGAATTTTATATTTTATACACTAAAACTCACAATTGTCGAAAAATATTAAAATGTAAGTGGGATGGTAATGAATCTTGGATTCGATTCAGATCTATTGATTTAGATCCATTTTTTAGACCTAGTTCCTTCAAAATTTTGATCCAATGGATCTGGATCGAATCTGGATCGTATCTTAAATTTTGGACCTGGATCTGGAGTTTATTTTTTAAGATCCGAATTTGGTTCAGATCAGGCCCACAGATTCGTCAATAAAGTGTGTGTGTGTATATATATATATATATATATATATATTATTTTATTCTAATTAAATTATTAATCCTAAATGTAATTCTTTAATTTGTTTTCTCAACTTCTCCAAACATATTGCTCGATTGCTTCCCCTTTTTACCTCATCTTCTCTCAAATATATGGTAATTGATTTTCTTCCGCTTTATGTTTATATTATTGAAATAAGAATGTATTTATTATGATATTTATTTCTTCTTTAGAATGTTTAATATGTTGAAAGAAGCTGTAACATAGAATGCTTTCTTCAAGATTATTGTCTGTTTTGTCATAAGTATATGTTGCTGGAATTTTGATGTGTCATATTCTCACTTGGATTATTGTAATATTTTCAGTGTTATCATTTATTTTGAATGATTGTGATATCTTTTTATGAATGGTGTAATAATTTTTTTTTTGTGAATTTAGATTATTATTATGATGTAATGATGTTATTGTGAATTTTTGTTAATTTATAATTTATGTTAGAAAAAAAATATGGATCTGACCCAATCTAAGTTTTTTGGATCCAATAGATCTGAACAGAATCGAACCTAAGCAAAAAAATTTAGATTTGAATCTTGTAGGATTAATTAGGTCTAGATTCGGTCAATTACCATTCCTAAATGTGATTAGTGATGTTGATAGTAGTTTCACAATAGTTTTGTGTTTTTTTTTTTATATATAAAAGTTTACTAAGAAACATATTTTTAAAAATTATTTTTGGTAAATTTATTGCAAATTATGAACTATGAAATGTTACCCCCATGCAATGAAATGACTTCGGGCATTATGTAAGAAGATCCACCTTCCACCAAAGCCTCCCCACTTCTCCCCTTGCCGCCTTACCACAGCCGCTATCACCTCCCGTCCCACAATCTACGGCGGTTTCTCTCCCATAAAATCCATATGGTAGTCTAGAGCCATCGCCATCGCCATCGCCATCCCCACTGCTCAACCAGATAAAACGCATTCAGCTGCTGCTCTGCATGCAGAGGAAACGTAGCCATCGGCACTCCACACCACATACTCTCGAGAGTCGAGTTCCAACCACAATGCAACACGAACCTTCCCACCTTTGCGTGGAACAGCACGGCCTCATCTGCCACCCATCCGATCACTCTCTCTACCCCTTTAGACTCTTATAGCGATTTCCCTCACTTGAACATCCGATCACTCTCTCTACCCCTTTATGGATCAGTTGAATCTCACCGGTCACCACACCAAATGGGTATCTCCCATCCATACATCCTATCAGTCTAAAACTAGATAGGACAAATTATAGTTTCTGGAAAACTCAAGTTCTCGCTACAGCAAGAGCTTATTGAGTTGAGGATGTTCTTTTATCAACATCTGCACCGGAGCAGTTCATCCATGAAACTACACCAAATCCAGCATACTTGATATGGCTCCGACGCGACCAATTCATATTCAGCTGGATACTTACATATACGTGGCATGTTGTTAGTTTGTTAGGATTAAATAACTGAACGTTAGTTAATTCTGTTTCTTCTTGTTAGTGTTAGCACAAGTGTGCTTGGGCCACCACCACCAACAAGACCTCTATTATTCCAAAGATGGAAAAGAAGAAACTACAACAAGATTGTTACACATTAAAGGAAGGTTCGAGATTGAATCATCCACCGTTGGCTTGCATTCCTTCGAGATTATCACATGTGTTATCATCTCCTTTCTCCGTACATATTCTTTGTTTTGTTTGTGCCTGGGTTTAGATCGCTCTAGCTAGATATAAATAGTGATCGGTGCTTTCTTTGTTTTGTAACGCAATTATGGATCTACAAGAAAATACATATCTTTTCTTCATGGTCGCATTTATGCTTTTAGCTCTTTTTCTATCATGGTATCAGAGCACGTGATCCTGTATTATCTCTATCACTCTTCTTATTCATTCTTTTATATTCACCATGGCTGCATTCCAAGATACCCAAACGGGATCTACAAATTCACATCTCTTTTTTCCTCAAAGCAACTCTGTCTCTGTTAAATTGAAAGAAACAAACTATCTTATTTGGAAACAACAAGTTCTTGCTACCATTAGAGGCTACGGCTTCGAAAGCTATCTCACAGGAGCAGCTAGACCATCCCAATGGATCCAAGATCCTACCTCGATGCAGAGACAACTGAATCCGGATCACGCGATCTGGGAAAGACAAGATCAACTCCTCTCTGCGTGGCTGCAATCTTCCTTATCAGAAGGTATTATGGTTCTTATAGTTGGATTATCTTCTACTGCTGATGTTTGGCAAGCTTTGGAAAATAACTTTGCTAGTCAGTCCAAAGCTAAAATCATGCAATATAAGCTACAGTTGCAGACATTAAAGAAAGATAATCTGTCCATGAATGAATATCTTACAAAAATCAAAACAAGTTGTGATCTCTTGAGTTCACTGGTTATAAGGTGTCGAATGATGATCAAATATTGCATATATTGGCTGGGTTAGGAAGTGAATATGATCCAGTTATGGTGAGTATCACCTCAAGAGTTGAACCATGGTCTGTTCTAGATGTTCAATCTCTTTTGTTAAGTTTTGAAAATAGATTGGATTCATCTAAATCTCCATCTGTGAACTCCGATGGTTCACAACCATCTGTCAACTACTTACACTACAACAACAATAACCAAAGGGGAGGTAATTCTGGTTTTCAAAATAGCAGAGACAGAGGTTATCAAGGAACTTATCGAGGCAGTGGCAGAAGTTCTAACCGCAGTGGAGGTAATACTGGTCGTGGCAGAGGAAGAAACATTGGTAACAAGCCTACTTGTCAAGTTTGTTTTGTTTCAGGTCATACAATAGATCGTTGTTGGCATAGGTACGATCAAAATTTTGTACCTAAGCAACAACAGCAGAATCCCCAAGCTCAGCCTCCCTACAACCCGAGCCTCAACATGGTTCAAATGCCATCTGTTTACGCCTAGCAATGCTTCAACTCGGGTTTTCGACTTCAATGATCACTCTTGGTATCCAGTTCCTGAGCAACCAACCATGTTTCTAATGAGCTTTCCAATCTTAATTTGGCATCGAATATCAAGGACAAAGCAGTGCAAATGGGAAATGGCTATGGAGTGGACATTGCTCACATAGTACATCTTCCTTGTTTCTTCCTCTAGCTCTGACATTTTACTCTTAATAATCTGCTTCATGTCCCTAACATAACCAAAACCTTTTAAGTGTCTCACAATTTGCTAGAGATAACAAGGTATTTTTGAGTTTCATCCCGATTTACGTGTTGTGAAGGATCACAACTCAGAAATCCTCCTTAAGGTACTCTTAAAAGGGCTATACCGGTTTATTCTTCACAAACCTCATCAAGTCGCCAATGCTCCGCAAGCTTCCAAACCTCATCAAGCTTCAAGTCCTCCCGCCTAGTTTTTCTCAAGCTTCTGTCTTCCTAATGTTCCACAAGCCCTGCTTAGACTCTCATGTTGCTTTTTCACTTGTTTAAGACCTCTTAGTCTTGATATTTGGCATAAAAGATTAGGACATTGTAATTGGATATTGTTCAAAAGCTTTGTCTAATTGTAATATCCTCTTTAATGCTAAATCTTCTTTTGCTTTGTGTCAACCTTGTACTCTGGCTAAAATGCACAGACTGCCATACTCTTCTTCCACAACTGAACACAATAATCCTTTGGAACTCATACATAGCGATTTGTGGGGGCCTGCACCCGTAACTTCCTCAAATGGATACAAGTACTATGTGAGCTTCATTGATCACTCTAGTAGATTTGTTTGGTTTTATCTTCTCAAGTCTAAAGGAGACCTTCACAATGTTTTCTTGCATTTCAAGTCCTTAGTTGAGAATCATCTTAACACTAAAATTAAAACTATACAAACCGAATGGGAGGTGAATATAGAAGTTTGACCAATTTTCTCAATCACCATGGTATCCACCATCAAGTTTCGCCCATATACACCTCAACAAAATGGCCTTCACGAGAGAAAACACGACATGTTGTCGAAATGGGATTATCTCTTTGTTCGATCAGCTTACCTATGAAATCTTGGGATGATGCTTTCTACTTCAGTTTTTCTCATTAACCGATTGCCTTCTAAAGTGTTGAAATTTAAAACCCCCATTGAAAGTCTGTTCAATCAGAAACCTGACTACTCTTTTCTAAAAACTTTTGGCTGTTTATGTTATCCTTTCCTTCGGCCTTATAACAAAAATAAACTTCAGCCTAGGTCGTCCTCTAGTATTTTCTTAAGGTACAGTTCTCACCATAAAGGGTACAAGGTCCTCTTACCTACTGGAAAGGTCATTGTCACTAGGGATGTTCTATTCGATGAAGACCTTTTTCCCTTCTTGACCAAAGACACTTCTCTACCTACTCATCATTCTTCATCGGATACTTCATCATCTCCTCATATAGGATCTTGGCATTTTTCTCTCACAATTCTATTCCTCATCCCGCCCCACAGCCTACTCCTCCGGATAATGCCTCATCTCCGCCATCTCCCACCGCAACAACTCACTCAACTCCCACCATTCTCCTTCTACTTCTAGTCAATCTACTCCCGATCTCCTCCTGCTTCTTCACATCCACCCACTTCTACCAAAGCAATGTTCCTCCTTTGTCATCTCCCACGCCATCCGTTGTTCCACAAGAAGGACATCCAATGGTTACTAGAGCAAAGGCGGTATTTTTAAGCCTAAACTATTTTGATTACAAGAATCGGATGCTTTTGTGAATATTGAGCCACGACTCTTTTCTCGAGGCTCTCTCTAGTCCTGTTTGGGTTGCTGCAATGAAGCATGAGTTGCGAGCTCTCCTCAAGAATCAAACCTGGATTTTGGCACCTTTACCCGTCAGACAAAATATCATAGGTTGTAAATGGGTGTTCAAAATAAAGAGAAACACTGATGGAAGCATCTCAAGATATAAAGCTCGACTGGTTGCTCAAGGCTATTCGCAACAGCCTGGTTTTGATTTCACTGAAACCTTCAGTCCGGTTGTTAAACCAACAACCATCAGAATTATCCTTACTCTTGCTGTGCAATATGGTTGGTCTATCACACACCTTGATGTGGATAATGCTTTCCTAAATGGTAATCTACAGGAAACCATTTATATGAAACAACCTCCAGGGTTTGAAGTTCTATCTTCGGTGCCTCAAGTTTGTCGTTTAAAGAAAGCTCTTTATGGTTTGAAGCAAGCCTCAAGATCTTGGTTTCTTACCATACGATCTGTCCTAATTCAACTTGGCTTTCATCAGTCACGAGCTGATAATTCTTTGTTTCTCAAAGTGGATAAGGGCATTACAATTTATTTATTAATTTATGTGGATGATATCTTGGTTACTGGGAATGATTCATCATTGTCGAGTTATTGATCCAAAGAACTTGGCCGTTCTTTCTCCTGAAGAATCTTGGATCCATCAATCATTTCCTTGGTATCAAGTATCTCACACCGATCATGGGCTGCACCTACATCAAGCCAAATATGGAAAGATATATTATCTCGTGTTGGTATGTCGAATGCAAAGGTAGTTCAACTCCCATGACCTCTTCCACTCATCCGTCTAAATTGCAAGGAAGTCCGATTGATAATGCTAAGGAGTATAGAAGTGTGGTTGGTGCCTTGCAATATCTTACCATAACTCGTCCTGACATCGCTTTTAGTGTAAATAAGGTTAGCCAGTTTATGGCTAACCCTCTTGACACACACTGGCGTGCTGTCAAACGCATATTGCGTTATGTTGCCGGAACTATTGACCATGGCATTAATCTCACTCACAGCTCCAGCTTATCTCTCGTTGGATTTTCCGATTCTGACTGGGCTTCCGATATTGATGATCATCGCTCTACTTCTGGGTTCTGTGTGTATCTTGGAGGAAATCTTATATCTTGGTGTTCTAAGAAACAACATGTTGTCTCTCGATCAAGCACTGAGGCCGAATATAGAAGCCTTGCTCATGCTGCTGCAGAAATTTCTTGGATTACTTATCTCCTTCAAGAGCTGTATATCAAGCTTCCTCGTATCCCTACCGTATGGGTTGACAGTTCTAGTGCTATTTATCTTGCTTCAAATCCTATTCTTCATGCACGCACCAAGCACATTGAACTTGACGTGCATTTTGTTCGCGAGAAAGTTGTCTTTGGAAAATGGTCGCTCAACATGTACCTTCTCTGAAACGAGTTGTCGACATTCTCACCAAGCCTCTAAGTTCGCAATTCTTCACTGCTTCGTAATAAGCTCACCCTTATTCCGCAACTACGCTCAAATTGAGGCGTGTTAGCACAAGTGTGCTTGGGCCACCACCACCAACAAGACCTCTATTATTCCGGCATGGAAAGAAGAAACTATTTCAAGATTGTTACACATTAAAGGAAGGTTCGAGATTGAATTATCCACCGTTGGCTTGCATTCCTTTGAGATTATCACATGTGTTATCATCTCCTTTCTCCCGTATATATTCTTTGTTTTGTTTGTGCCTAGGGTTTAGACCGCTCTAGCTAGATATAAATAGTGATCGATGCTTTCTTTGTTTTGTAACGCAATTATGGATCTACATAAAATACATATCTTTTCTTCATGGCTGCATTTATGCTTTTAGCTCTTTTTCTATCAGTTAGTAAGTTAACAAAGCTCTGTAAGCTCTATATAAAGAGCACGAAGAAGATAAATGAAGTTTAGCTTTTCTCTTATCTCTTCTTTATTTTCTTTTGTTCTTAACAGAGGCGAAGGAAGCGGGCGGGGCTGGGGCGGAGGATTATGTGCACATCCGCATACGGCAGAGGAATGGGAAGAAGAGCCTGACGACGGTGCAGGGGCTCCGACAAGAATTCAGCTACGACAAGATCCTCAAAGATGTGAAGAAAGACTTCTGCTGCAATGGCAACGTCGTCCACGACAAGGAGCTGGGCAAGGTCATCCAGCTCCAAGGCGACCAGTGCAAGAATGTCTCCCACTTCCTCATCTCTGCCGGCATTGTCAAAAAAGGACAATATCAAGATCCACGGCTTCTAACCTTACTAATACGTTGCATTGCTCAGAAAACTATGTTTAATTTACTATGTTTATCTGTAAGCCCCTCCATGCTGTCGTGGGGCTCTCACTCAACCGTAACGCATTGCTCTCTTCTATGATGATAAGGATCATCAACTAGAAGAGCTTGGCTTGATGCTGATTTCCAGTTCTCATCATAGTACAGAACTCTCCATAACTAATTCTTCCATCCTGTAAAAAGAAACGCAGAGATTGGATTAATTATCATTAATCTGATTTTAGAGAAAACCTGAGGAAGTTTAATTAGCTCACATTATCTAAGTCCACTTCAGCAATTATCTCCTTAATTGTTGCTGGATCTCTCATCCCGTGTTCTTGCATACCTGTTTCCAGTTCTTCTCTTGTGATGAACCTATCACCGCAAAAAAATAATCAAACATCATCATTCAATCATATGCAAATTTTCAAAACATAAAAATAAAAGAGGTGAATGCTTACCCACTATTATCTTTGTCAAAGTATTGGAATGCTTTGTAAAGATTTTCCTCCCTTTCTAATCTGTGTCTGTGCATTGTGGCTGTTATGAACTCAATGTAGTCTATCGTCCCATTTCCATCCAGATCAGCCTGCAAAATGTTGAGCCTAAGCTTTCGGAAACTTTTACAGAAGACATAAAAATCAAAGACGACTGAATGGAAGCTAAGGGTTGTTTAATTTCTTACAGCATCCATCAGCTGCCTAACTTCAGTCTCGGTGAGTTTAGAGCCAAGTCTGGCTAAGCCGGCTTTGAGTTCTTCATAAGTGATGGTGCCGCTATTGTCAGTGTCCATATTTTTGAACATTGCTATCAACCCATGACTTTCCTTTGCAGAAAGATTTTCTGCTATTACCTACAGATTACAACATTCACACAATGAATTTTCGACGTTTCAATTGTGATTTACTGCTTGTCGGAATCTAGACACGGATGATACCTTGATTGCTAGCTTTTTAAGTTTGTTCATTGCTCTGAATTGCTTCATCCTAGATAGAACTGCGCTGTCTATTGGTTTGTCAGATGCTTCCACACCTTCTTTAATCCATGGATGCTCTGGGAAGGCCAAATCAACAATAACCTCAGTGTAAGAAACAAATCTGAGAAGAAGAATTAATTAATGTAAGAAATATATATACCAAGAACTTGAGCAGCAGTGATTCGCTTCTTTGGGTCCCGTGTGAGCATTCTACGGACAAGATCCTTGGCACTCTCTGATATTGATGGCCAAGGTTCAGTTTCGAAATCCACATTTCCTCTCAATACGGAATCAAATATGGCGCTCTGACTGTCTGCAGATGTTAATCAAGCAATTAGGGGCAGGGCGTTTACTATGTGTGATAGGATGGATAGACGAAGTAGTTAGTTTACCGCCCCAGAAAGGAGGTACACCGCTGAGTAACACGTATAGCATCACTCCGGCACTCCAGATATCAGCTTCCTTCCCATATTTGCGACCCAACACTTCAGGAGCCACATAAAAAGCGCTGCCAACTACATCCCTGTATGTCTTCCCTGCACCATGACACAAATCTCTTCATATCAATCCATCAAATTATAGCTATACTCTCAAGGGTTGAAGCCATCCTGTTTGTTTCACATTGACTAGGTAAAAATCCTGCTCTTAATATATTAAGAGGAAGATGAACCCAATTCTAATATGGTATCAGAGAAGACCCGAATTCACGAACATTTGTTTGGGTGTCTTGAAGCCGCCCTTCTCTAGTGGAAGATGAGCCCAATTCTAATAATAACATATAACTGATAACAGTAATGTTTTTTAACATCATCACATGGAAACAAATTGAACATGATGTTATCATCAGCATTTGTCTTACTATCTCTGCCTCAGTATCCACAAATAGTATCAAGCTAAACGCAGCGTTTAATGAAAAGTATATATACCTTCCTCAATGAAGACCGACAGCCCGAAATCTGTGGCTTTCAGGAGAGCGTTCTCGGACTCATCGGAGAGCAAGAAGTTATCCGGCTTTAGATCGAGATGCATGACGCCCATAAAATGGCAAATCTGCACCACGCCGACGATGCTGTGGAAAATCCTGGGGGCGGCCCTCTCGCTGTAGTGGCCCTTGGCGATGATCCGGTGGTAGAGCTCGCCGCCGGTGCAGAGCTCCATGACGAGATGCACCGAGTGCTGATCCTCGTAGGCGCCCTTGAACTCGACGATGTTGGGCTGGCCGCTGAGATGTTGCATGATCTGAATCTCCCTCCTTATGTCCTCCTCACCGCTCCTCGTCTCCTGCAGCTGCTTCTTCGATATCGACTTGCACGCGAACTGCTGCCCCGTGGCGATGTCCGTGCAGAGGTGCGTCACGCCGAACTTCCCACGCCCCAGCTCCTTCCCCATGCTGTAATGCGCCTTCACGTCCTCGTACGCATTCCCCAGGATCGTGTTGGGCTTGCTCGCCGGCGGCGGCAGTAGCTGGGCGGCTAACGCCGGCGACATCGTGCACTGGATAGGAGTTTGGGTTTTGGGTTTGGGTTTTGCATGCTTCTCCGTGCTCACGCAGAGCCCCATTCATCGATGTGCGGAAAAATGTAGGGGAGCTGTGGATTTGAAGATCGAATTTGTCAACGTGAGGCATATTCAGTTGAGCCTCGAATTGTTCAGTTGAGCCTCGAATATGTCGATTTGATTAATATTTATGCTTCTATTGAACGAAAAGTCCAAACTTGACTATTTGTAGACATACAACGAACTATCTATAATTTGACCATTTGTAGACATACAACTATCTATATTTTATCATATATTATTTATCATTATTACAATATCATTTTTAGTAATATATCATAATATTATATGCATAATTTTCAAATAATCACCTAAACTTAGATAAAAAAAAATGTAACTAGTACAAAAATATTATTACTAATAAAAATAAATAATTTATAAATTACAAAGTAAGAAAATAAACATATGAGGATTCATTGATAGCTGGTGCATTCGAGGATTCATTGATACCAGTAGTGGCGGACCCAGACATTTTTGTCGGAAGATCCAAAAAAATATCTGGGTCCAAACAATCATTATTTTATAAATTCATAAAAGAATTTTATAATTAAAATTAAAAATAAATAACAATTTAATATGAAAAATTGAAACTCAATGCTATATGCTTAAAAAAAATTAATGTATCCACCGAAATAATCAAAATTTGTATTTTCATTGCAAAAAAAAGAAACAAACCATTCTTTTTATATGTTTAGCTACCTTTCAATTTTTATGTATTTATTTTAAGCATAATATAGACTATTTTTTACATATTTTATACCTTTAAATATATATTTTTAATTATTAAATATAAAATTACTATTATACCCTAACTTTTTAAATCGAGTGGGGCCCAATGCCCCCACACTGAACCCCCGGTCCGCCATGGATACCACTATCCGAGCCCGCTTTGTAAAGCCGTCGGAAAATATATTTTTTGAATTGCAACACATCAAAATTCGAAAAAATAATAACTTCAAAAATAATAACTTTATAAATCATTCAAAATAATTCATAAAAGAAATTATTTCCAAAAATATATAAGTGATGATTAATGACCTTATAATATGTAAAAACTATTTTGAATCATTGATCTTAAATATATATTGTATAATTAATTTATATTTTTCTATTATTTTAGACGTACAAGTGGAATTGACGTTTAACAATATCATTTACCTTTGATTTGCAATTATTAATTTACTTATCCTTAAATTAAAGAACTAAAATTATACTACATTACAATATCATCGTATGTATACATAAATATGTCAAAATATACAAGAAGCATTATCATAAGAATAAGTAAGCTTAATATATTCTTATCATCGATTCTTTATTTAAATTGGAGTTATGAGATTTTAATTATGTATTTAATTTATTTATTTATTTGAAATTTAAAATATTAATTTTATATATTTAGTTTACTACTATCCGACCCGCTTTGTAACGTTCCTAGACAAGAAAAAATATTAAGAGTTTATACATTTAAAATTATAAATAATATTAAAAATATTTTGTTACTATATTATCTATGTGGGTTCTTACGAAAATTTTGAGCAATTAATTAATATCTAAACATACCTTGGTACCTACCGTTATTGTTAAAAAACAATGTTCGAAACTTTACATGATCACCGTGGTATCTAACATACCGTGGTATCTAACATAGGAAATGTATTATATGTATTATATTATGTTTTCAATATTATTTCCTTCCGCATATACATTGGTAGATTCTGGAATTCATTGATACTACTATCCGACCCCGCTTTGTAACGTTATTAAACAAGAAAAAACATTAATAGTTGCTACATTTAAAATTATAAATAATATAAAAATATTTTGTTACTATATTATCTATGTGGGTTCTGAAAATAACTATCCCATGTAAAGTATGAAACATATGCTTGATTGCTTCCCGTTTTTACCTCAACTTCTCTCAAATATATGGTAATTGATTTTCTTCCGTTTTATGTTTATATTATTAAAATAAGAATATATTTATTATGATATTTACTTCTTGGCTTCTTTAAAATGTTTAAGATGTTGAAAGAAGATGTAACATAGAAGGCTTTCTTCAAGATTATTGTCTGTTTTGTCATATGTTGCTGGAACTTTGATGTGTCATGTTTCCCTTAGATTATTGTAATATTTTTAGTGTTATAATTTATTTTGGATTATTGTGATATTTTTTATGAATGGTGTAATAATTATTTTTTTGTGAATTTAGATTATTGTTATGATGTAATGATGTTATTGTGAATTTTTATTAATTTATAATTTATGTTAGAAGAAAAAATATATGGATCTGAGTCTAGATCTGTATATTCTAAGGATCCTACGGATCTGGATCTAGATCTATTTTTTTTGGATCCAATGAATCTGAACTAGATCCGGATCTAAGCACAAAAATTTGGATTTAAATCTTATAGGATTCGGTCCATTACCATTCCTAAATGTGATTAGTGATGTTGATAGTAGTTTCAGAATAGTGTTGTAAGGATTATATATGTTTGTGATTTTTCTTTTATATATAAAAGTTTACTAAGAAACATATTTTAAAAAATTATTTTTGGTAAATTTATTGAAAATTATGAACTATGAAATGTTACATGCAATGAAATGACTTCGGGCATTATGTAAGAAGATCCACCTTCCACCAAAGCCTCCCTAGCCTTCTTCTCCATCTCCTCCACCTTCTGCCTCACCCCACTTCTCCCCTCGCCGCCTTACCACCGCCGCTATCACCTCCCATCCCACAATCTACGGCGGTTTCTCTCCCATAAAATCCATATGGTAGTCTAGAGTGATCGCCATCGCCATCCCCAGCTGCTCAACCAGATAAAAGGCATTCAGCTGCTGCTCTGCATGCAGAGGAAACGTAGCCATCGGCACTCCACACCACACACTCTCGAGAGTCGAGTTCCAACCACAATGCAACACGAACCCTCCCACCTTTGCGTGGAACAGCACGGCCGCATCTGCCACCCATCCGATCACTCTCTCTACCCCTTTAGACTCTTAGCGTATTAAAGATGTTGCAAAATGTAAACATACAGAGGTGCTGAAGAGGGTTTGTTAGATACTGTTAGTTTGTTTTAGATACAGTTAGTTTGTTAGAATTAGTAGTTACATTTTCTGTTGTATTTATAACCGTGTAGCGTGTAGCACATGCATGTAAGTGTGCTATAAATACTGTACAAATCAATCAATGAAACTATTCTGGTTTAATTCATCTTGCTGTGTGCATACTGTAGCTTGTACATGTTTGACGTTAACATGGTATCAGAGCGCCAGTAATTCTCTTTCTTCTCCAAATCTCCTTTCTTCTTTTTTCCATGGATCAGTTACAAATTCCTTCTCCAAATCTCCCATCCATACACCCTATCAGCTTGAAACTTGACAAAAACAACTACAGCTTCTGGAAAACTCAAGTCCTCGCCACAGCCAAGGCATATGGATTCGAAGATGTGTTGCTCTCTTCATCTGCACCAGAGCAATTCATCCATGAAACCACTCCAAATCCAGCTTACCTGACATGGCTACGACGTGACCAGTTCATCTTCAGCTGGATCCTCACAGCTATCTCCTCCTCCATGATTGGTTATGTAGGCCGCTGCACTACAGCCAATCAACTATGGCTCGTTTTTGAAAAACTTTTTCATTCACATTCTAGAGCGAGATCAGCTCAGCTAAGATTTCAGTTGCAAACCATGAAGAAAGGAGATCTATCCGTTGATGATTACATCCTCAAGTTCAGAAGCATCTCGGATCAGCTCTTCAGTATCGGCCAACAAATCACAGAATCAGATCTAATTACCTTTGTTCTTGGTGGATTAGGTCCAGAATTTGAGAGCATCTGCATTTTTCTCCAGTCAAAGAGTGAGGAACTTTCACTGGATGAAGTTCAATATGCTCTGCAGACAAATGAAATAAGGATTCAAAATCAGTCTGCAACTTCGTTCGGTACACCGCAATCCAGTCTGCAAGCTAACATGGCTTATCAGAACTCCAGCTTCCGAGGTCATGGCAGGCCAAGCTTTCGTGGTTCGAGCAATAGAGGAAGGGGTGGTGGCAGGTATCAAAATAAAGTGATATGTCAAATCTGTGGTAAGATGAATCATATAGCTTTAAAATGTTTTAAAAGGTTTGATTCTAATTTCAGTGGTTTTGAACATGCATCTACACCTCCTCAAGCTCACTTCACTACCCCTATATCAAATCGTGATTATACTGCACCTCACTTTCCTCAACATTTCACTCAGTCTCATATGACACCTGCACATAGTGTATCATCCTTCTTGCATCCTTCAGAAAATTCTGAGTGGTGTCTAGATACGGGAGCCTCAGCCCATGTTACTGCGGATGTGTCAACCTTGGATTCTCAGCATCCCTACCGTGGCCATGACAAACTCACAGTAGGAAACGGCTCCCAACTACAAATCACCCACACAGGTTCTACTTCATTACTCAATTCAGCTTCAAAACCTCTTTTCCTCAGTAACATATTGTTTGTACCTCACATCACGAAAAATCTACTAAGCATCTCTCAATTTACACGGGATAACGATGTATATCTCGAGTTTCACTCTGATTTTTGCTGTGTCAAGGACAAAATAACCAACCAAATCCTACTGGAGGGCACTCTTAGGGATGGACTATACCACCTCATTCAGTCAAAATACTCTCGAGAACAGTCATCTCCTCCCACGGCAAATGTATCATCTGTAACTACCTCAACTCCAAGATCAAGTTCAACCTCCAGCCTTCAACTATGGCACCGTAGACTAGGACATCCTTGTACGTCAGTTTTAAGATCTGCTTTACGTAGTCAAACTATCAAAATAAATGAACCACTTAGTAGGTTTTGTGATGCATGTGCCATGGGCAAAATGCATAGTTTCAGCTTTCCCTCAGTACCTGTCAAAACTTCTACACCATTTCAAGTTGTACACACTGATCTTTGGGGACCTAGCTCGACTATGTCTACGGCTGGGTTCAAATATTATGTACACTTTGTAGACGACTTCTCACGTTTTACATGGATATTTCCCTTACATACAAAAGCCGAAGTTTATCAAACTTTTGTTACCTTTAACGCCTATGTAGAAAGACAGTTCAAAGCCAAAATTTTACACTTCAATCCGATTGGTGGCGAATATCAAGTCTAAAACCTTTACTCACAAGTCTAGGCATCCAATTTAGACATCCTTGCCCACACACTCACCAACAAAACGGACGTGCCGAAAGGAAACATCAACACATAGTTGACATGGGACTCACGCTTCTAGCTTCTTCCAAACTTCCATTAAAATTCTGGTGGGAAGCTGTGGCTACGGCAGTGCACCTCATAAATAGACTTCCCACTCCCTCACTGAAAAATAAATCGCCATTCCAGTGTCTATATAATACTCCACCTGACTACACAATGCTTCGCACTTTTGGTTGTAGCTGCTTCCCGTTTCTTCGACCATATAATACGTCTAAGCTCCAGTTTAGGTCTTCCAAGTGTGTTTTTGTAGGGTATAGTCCATCTCACAAAGGGTACAATTGCCTTCATCCATCGGGAAGGTTATATGTGGCTCGCACAGTTGAATTTAATGAGGATGAATTTCCCTACTCCACACTGTTTCCAGAATCATCCCCCATATCCAATGACCTGTCACATAGTTCAAGTCTATTTCCCATTCCTACATTCCAGAACACCACCCACTCACAATCTGCTGTGCAGTCAACATCTCCTCTCACAACTACAACTGCACCTCCTAGCTCTCACCAAAACTCGAATTTGCAACTATTCAATTCACCATCGAACTCTTTCAGTTCTTCAGCTCATTCTCAATCGTTGCCTGAAAATTCTTCACCACATACTTCTGTCCCCTCACCACAGTCCTACACATCCCCACCACTTAACATCCCTCGTACTACCTCAGAACCAACAATTGGTCATCATATGAGAACCCGAGCCAAAAATGGTATTTTCAAGCCCAAAGTGTTTTTTGCTCAAAATTTGTCGTCTGGCTTTACAACATTCACTGTGGTTGAACCTGTCTCCACCTCGGAGGCTCTTGCTCAACCCGAGTGGCAAAAGGCTATGGAAAAGGAATTTCAAGCAATCATATCTCAGTCCACTTGGGAGTTGGTTCCTTACACTGCCGACTTAAACATCATCCAGTGCAAGTGGATATTTAGAGTGAAAACCAATGCTGATGGTTCAGTTGATAGATTGAAGGCCCGTCTAGTGGCAAAAGGATTCCAACGGGAATCGACTTCTTGGACACGTTTAGTCCAGCTTGTTAAACCGTAACATTAATCTAATATTCTCATTGGCTGCCACTTATGGTTGGGATATCCAACACATAGACATCAACAATGCCTTCCTCAACGGCGAATTGGATACACCGGTGTTCATGGAGCAACCGGAGGGATTCGTGGACCCTCAGTTTCCTGATCATGTTTGCAAGCTCAACAAGTCCTCAGATGGTTCAAGCAAGCGCCTCGCGCTTGGTATGACAAACTCAAGAGTCACCTTCTTACGGTGGTTTCAAACGCCTACGTCGGATCATTCGTTTTTCCATATGCGTAACGGGAAACTTCTCCTCATCCTTGTGTATGTCGATGACATACTCATTTACGGAAGATCCTACTCTTGTGTCAAAACTAATCCAAGACTGGCTTCTCGGTTTGCTCTAAAACTCTAGGTTCAGAATTACTGGGTATTCAAGTCACGAAAACACATCACATTCATATTTTCTTAACCAATCCAAATACATCCGTGAACTCCTCCTTAAGACGAACCTTCTAGATTGCAAACCACAACCATCCCCTTACGACTTAGGCACCAAACTCCACACAAATGACAGTCCACTTTTCCCACATCCCACACTGTTTCGAAGCATAGTAGGCACTCTACAATATCTCACCATCTCACGTCCTGATATTGCCTTCATGGTAAACAAACTTAGCCAATTTCTACATAATCCCACTGAACTTCAGTGGAAAGCTTGCCGACGACTGATACGGTATCTCAAGGGCACTACTCACTACAACTTGGCATTCCATCCATCCATGTCTCTCGATCTTAAAGCCTTCTCGGATGCGGACTGGGCGGGATCAATTGATGATCGCAAGTCTACCGGTGGATTTTGTGTGTTTCTGGGTTCGAACTTGATCTCGTGGAGTTCCAAGAAGCAAAAGGTAGTATCACGCAGCTCACGGAATCGAATATCGTGCCCCTGCGACACGCTTTGTTGAGGTTATTTGGGTGCAATCTCTTCTTCAAGAAATCGGGATCCAGCTTCATCTAACTCCTGTTCTGTGGTGTGATAATAAGAGCGCTGCTGCCATCGCATCAAATCCAGTGTATCATGCTAGAACAAAGCACATCGAGATCGACACTCATTTTATGCGGACAAGTGCGGAAGAAAGAACTCAAGTATGCTATGTTCCTACCGAGGATCAAATTGCGGATATTTTACTAAACTGTTTACATTGCTAGGTTAGGACATTTGTTAGAAAGTTTTCCCATTGAAAAGGATAGCTTGTGTTGAGTGCGGGTTGTATTAAAGATGTTGCAAAATGTAAACATACAGAGGTGCTGAAGAGGTAAACCAGAATAGTTTCATTGATTGATTTGTACAGTATTTATAGCACACTTACATGCATGTGCTACACGCTACACGGTTATAAATACAATGAAAATGTAACTACTAATTCTAACAAACTAATCAGATCTAAAACAAACTAACAAAGATCTAACAAACCCTCTTCAAGACCTCTCAGTATGTTTACATTTTGCAACATCTTTAATATAGCGATGTCCCTCACTTGAACATCGTCGAATTTGCAGAAAGTTCCAGAGCACAAGAAAACCAGGCTGATCGGCCAGCCATTTCTTCAAATCACCATCTTTATCAAAAACGATCGGCTTTCTTTCTTTGAAGATCAGGCCCGCCGGACAAACCTAGACAATATGAAATTCAAAACCCCTTAATATATTTTTAGTTCCAATGTCAGATAGATACCCTGTTGGGTGTGGTGCAACCCAATCCCACATCGAAGATAGAAGGAAAAATTGTCTTCTATATATTAAGAAACCCACCACCAATTAGTATGAGGCATTTTGGAGGCTGAGCCAAAAAACAAATCCGTGCGGGCTTTTGGCCCAAAGCGGACAATATCATACTAATTGGACGGAGTGGTGGCGGCAGCAGTCCCCAACATACCCAAAACTCAATTCCAAGTTCATGCAAAAATTTAGAAAAAACAAAGTTGCTGCAAATTTAGAGATTGGGATATTATTGCAATGTCTTAAAGATTGTGGTTGATTTACAAAACGCTAAAAGATTGGAATTTAATTTTCAATTAACTTGCGATAAAAACTAACTTAAAGAATGAAAAATAAGACTTTAGCCCAATATATTAATTAGTTAGCTCTCTTAAAATGAATCTCATTCAAGTCAACACAATACATATCTTATGAAATTTGAATTATACTTTTCAGCAAATTTAATGCGCCCAATTCCATTCAATTAACACTAGCTATAGGAATGTGATGGTTAATTTTAAGTATAGGCAGCATAGCAGGACACGAGATCAATTAGTTTTGAAATAATTATGAGGCTTGTCAACATTTAATTGAGAATTTTTTGTCATTCTCGATGTAAGGGATTTAATTTCAATATATATATTTGTGTATGCATAATACAATAATTTAGTACTCCAACAAAATTTCAACTACATGTATAAATCAAACTTATTATTATTAAATATAGAAATAGGGGCTAACTCTCCCTTTAAGATAAAAAAGAAGATGCAAACGATGCAAACAACCAAGTGCTGCAAAATTAACTTACAAACCAATATTCCTAATAACATCTTGAATAAAAGCATTCTGAGCATTATAAGAAGTTCCACCTTCCACCAAAGCCCCCCTAGCCTTCTTCTGCATCTCCTCCACCTTCTGCCTCACCCCACTTCCCCCCTCCGCCGCCATCAACCGCCTCAATGCCGCCGCTATCTCCTCCCACCCCACAATTTCGGACGGCTCCTCTCCCCTAAAATCTATCTTATAATCCAACCTAATCATCTCCGCCATCCCCAGCTCCTTCACCAGCTGAAACGCGTTCACCTGCTGCTCTGCATACAGAGGAAAGGTAGCAATCGGCACCCCAAACCACACGCTCTCCAGAATCGAGTTCCACCCACAGTGCGACACAAACCCACCCACCGCCGCGTGGGACAGCATCGCCACCTGCGCCGCCCACCCGACCACTTTCCCGACTCCTTTAGTCCTCTCCAAGAACCCCTCCGGCAACACTTGTTCAAAATCATCGTACTCGGCCACGAGCTGCTTCGCCCCCTTCGCCCCCGGCTTCCTCAACGACCATACAAATCGACATCCACTGTTTTCTAGAGCCAGAGCGATTTCTCTCACTTGGGCTTCATCCAAACTCCCCATAGTTCCAAAGCACAAGAAAACCACAGAATTTTCCGGCTGATCATCCAGCCATTTCTTCACATCATCATCATCATCAAACGATTGGCTACTCTGGTTCAAAACCGGACCAATTGGATAAACCTTCGGAGTCTCACCATCAGACAAAAGTGATTCGATCGCATGGGATTCGAGATCATAGAATGTGTTCACCATAATGCCATCTGCTTCCTTTATTCTTTTGAAATAAATCACGAAATCAAACGAGCCACCTTGTATCGACGGCGCCGGAAAGACTTTGGCCGGAACGGGAGCCCTAAAATACGGCATAGAAAGCTCAACATCGGAGTTTTTGTACTGTGTTAGGTCTTGATTCTGTTCGAATTTTAACGCCGCCAGATGCTGAGACAAGCCGAGACCAGCCGCACCCGACGTGAAGAAGACGTACGACGGCAGGCCGAACTCTCGAGCGACATCGATGAATTTAGTGCAGAACATGTCCAGCACGAGACCAGCGAGATGATGGGAAGCATCTGCAGAGGATTTCTCGAGTAGGTTAGAGATTGTTTCTCTAACACGAGCTGTCTCTTTTCCGTTGAAGACGAGAGCGCCGGCGTGAGGAGGCGCCTCTTGATCCTCGTCTAGGCGGGGGAGGTCTAGAAGGCGTAGACGCGGCGGCGTGATGAGGTCGGAGGAGGTGATTTCTTGCGTGTAACGAGTGACGGAGGCGTCGTCGTTGTGGAGCTTGGCGATGAGCACGGTGACCGTGAGGCGGCTGTCACGGTCGAGGAGGAGCTTGGCTGCCTCCACGGTGGAGATGAGGTGGCTCAGCCCCGGAGATGGGATGAATACGAGTTCGACTTTCGTCATTTCCGCAACTCTGTTTTTTCTCTTCTTTTTTTTGCTCAATTTTTATAGCGAAAGGATATAATATAAGGAAATGAGAACATTATTATGTTTCACTTATTACCAATACAAATACTTGATAAATATGAGATACTCCCCTGGTACCATCCAAAATAATCTATATTTTTTTTAATTGTTCCATTCAAAATAATCTGTTTTTATTTTAAAAAATAATTATTTTTAAAAAAATTATGAGATCTATTTATTTTTATTATTTTATATTTTTTTTAAGTAATCTTGCTAAAAGAAATAGATGACAAAGAATTATTATTTATTATTGAAATTCAAGAGATAAGGTATAGAAAGTCTTGTTGTGCGGCTTGGATTATGTGACCATTATGGTTACTAGTGACTTCCTACGCAATGATCGCCAAGATCGGAGCATCCATTTTGTCGTTTGTCCGAATCTTCTAAATATATTCTCACATCAAAATTAATCTTTTGATTTATTCACGTAGGACACATTTGGTAGTATTGTTTTATCATAATAATAAAGTTATGTATACATTTGATAATTTCATATTAATGTCCCATATCATTTGATAGTTACATTTCGTATCCTTACGGTCCTTGTTTTAATAATGACTTGGTGGGCGTCTGTTTAGTAAGCTACTTTTTCTTATTCTTTAAGATTTATAATCCATAAAAGTGGTGGATTATAAAATTCATTTGAACAATATATTTTTTTAACTTAACTAGACGAAACCTAATTAATAGTATGGAACAAATAATTTATGTGATGTCTAAGGATCGAGCTAAGATCGGCCGACAGCAGCATCTCTACATGTGACTTTCGCATCGAGTAGAGAGACAAGCAAGATGCACTTTATTGTGACATAGGGGTTTTCGAGCCCAAATTCTATCATTTTGAGTCTTTTTCGACTTTATTGTTACATTAATTTTTTGCTTTATTTTCTAATTAAAATTTTGATTCATTTTTCTAACTAGGATTTTATACAGAGCAGCCTTGAGTAAGTAATATCGATTCATCTAATTTCAAAACAGATTTCTTTTTTTAATTACGATATATCTCATCTTCTAATTGTTAATACTAATTTGTACTTTTTGAGCAATTATCAATTCTTACTACCTGTTTGGTAGCTCTGTTTCGATAGGATTGCAAAGTTATTATGGGTAATGCGTCTGTTTGGTAGCTCTGTTTCATATCCTTACGGTCCGTGTTTTAATGACGGGCTTGGTGGATGTTTCAGTTTGGTAGCTCTATTTTACACTATTTTTTTAGGATTTGTAACCCATAAAAATAGTGGGTTACAAAACTCATTTGAATAGTATATTTTAATTAAACGAAACCTAATTAGACGAAACCTAACTAATCTACCAAACGTGCTCTTAAATACGTGGTTATCAATTGAACAACGCGATGAGTGGGTCAAAAGGCCTAATGTCATATGTCACAAGTGGTCTAGAATAGCATCAAGCACAAACACATCAAAATTTAAAAATTATTGAGTCGAGCTGGAATTCAAATTTGATGATGTCAGTGGAAGAACTACAGCTAATCTTCGTCCCAGGCCCCGGGATCGGCCATATTGTCTCTGCAATCGAGGTCGGAAAACGCATACTGAGTGAGGACGCGCGACCTTCCATCACTTTCCTCCTCATCAACGATCCCGTAGTTCGTGAATACACGAACTCGAGCCGTTTCCACTCCAACCCTCGCCTCCGGCTCCTCAACCTCCCCGAACTTGAGGAGAAAACGAGCCCCAGCTCCGCCTTCAAAACAAAGTCGGAGCTGCCTGCCATCAAGGCCATCGAGCACGTCGACCGGCACAAGCCGCTCGTGAGAGAGGTCGTTCTCGGCCTAATGGCGATGGGAGCCCGAGTGATAGGATTCATCGTCGACATTTTCTGCCCGAGCATGACCGATGTCGCCGACGAATTCTCAATCCCTACTTACGTATTCTTCACATCCGGGGCCGGCTTTCTCTCACTCATGCTGTTCATGCGGAGGTTAACTGACGAAAACGCCGTCGACATAACGGAGTTTAAAGATACCAACGAGGAATTCACCGTCGCTGGATTCCTCAACCCCGTTCCTGCCAAGGTTTTGCCGTCGGCCATGTTGGACAAACTGGGTAGCTCCGAAATCGTCATGTCGACGGCTCGAAGGATTCTCAAAACCAGAGGAATCTTCATCAATACTTTTCAAGAACTTGAGCCTAACATAATCCAATCTCTCTCTAGCTCAAAAGGCGATGAAATCCCGCCGATCTATGCCGTCGGACCTCTCCTCAACGTCGAAAACAAGCCGGAATCGAATTTTTCCGGTATATTCACTTGGCTAGATCAACAACCTCATAGTTCAGTAGTATTCCTCTGTTTCGGCAGCGAGGGGAGTTTCTCTGAGATACAGATCAAACACCTGGCGGAAGCGCTGGAGTCGAGCGGCCGGAGCTTCCTGTGGTCTCTGCGGCGGGGGAAGCAGAGAGATTCCTCGATCCCAGTCGAGATTCTGCCGGAGGGATTCTTGGAGAGGACTAAAGGAGTCGGGAAAGTGGTCGGATGGGCGCCGCAGGCTGAGGTGCTGTCCCACGCCGCAGTAGGTGGCTTCGTCTCCCACTGCGGCTGGAACTCGATTCTCGAGAGCATGTGGTGCGGCGTTCCGATGGCGGCGTGGCCGCTGTATGCAGAGCAGCAGGTTAATGCGTTTCAGGTGGTGGCAGAGATGGGAGTGGCGGTGGAGGTTAGGATGGATTATAGAGAGCATTGTGGGGCTGTTGTGAGCGCGGAGGAGATAGAGGCAGCGATAGAGAGACTGATGGAGGGAGAGAGTGGAGTAAGAGAGAGGGCGGCAGAGATGAGAGAGAAGAGCTCCGGCGCCGTCGTGGATGGTGGTTCTTCACACAAGTTTTTGGCCTGTTTGGTTAGTGACATGCTGCATAATTGGAGTGGTTGAGATCAATTTAAGAAAAGGAAAAGGTCATTTTATCATTTTATCTACTTGATTCATTAATTTTCTCCTCTTTTGTTTTCTCACATTTTGATATGGTCCGTTAAAGATAAATGTTCAATAAGTAAAAATATTCTCAGTTCAGGTCCAATCTTAATATTTTCTGCGTCTTACTCATATTCCACTATCAGAATTATTATTTTAATAATACTTGTTTTAAAAATAAATTTTTTTATAACCTAATTGATTATAATTAATATTCATAATTAAAACTGAAATTTAAACAAATTGTATATCCTACCTATAAATTTATCAACCCTAATAATCAATTATTAACTAATAACATTAAATTTAAATACTAAAAAAATAATATTATTCCCTAACTGGGTGTAATAAACCTGGGTTAATAAATATAAAATTAACTAAAACACAAGAAATTAAAATTAAAGAAACAATGAAAAAAAATTAAGTTTCCAAAAAATAACTTATTCAATTCCAAGTTACTTTTTCTTAAGTTTGATCGGCCAGCCATTTCTTCACATCACCGTCTTTATCAAAAATGATCGGCTTTCTTTCTTTGAAGATCAGGCCCACCGGACAAACCTAGACAATATGAACTTCAAAACCCCTTGATATAATTTGAGTTCCAATGTCAGATAGATGCCTAAAACTCAATTCCAAATTCAGGCAAAAATTTAGAAAGAACGAATTTGTTACAAATTTAGAGATTGACATATTAATTAAGAGGCTTGTCAACATTTAATTGAGAGTTTTTTGTCATCCTCAATGTAAGGGATTTAGTTTCAATAAATATAAATTTATGTGTATGATAATACAATATTTTAGTATAACAAAATTTCAACTACATATATCAATCAAACTTATGTATTACATATAGAAATAGGGGCTAATTAACTCTCCCTTTAAGATTTTTTTTTGGTCAATTAATAAAGAAATTTTAAAGGTATGTCATGATGAACTTGAGCAGGGCGGCTGACGCCAAGCGTTAACCACTCTACCACTAGGCCAACACACACAACTCAACTCTCCCTTTAAGATAAAAAAGGAAGATGCAAACAACCAAGTGCTGCGAAATTAACTTACAAACCAATATTCCTAATAACATCTTGAATAAAAGCATTCTGAGCATTATAAGAAGTTCCACCTTCCACCAAAGCCCCTCTAGCCTTCTTCTGCATCTCCTCCACCTTCTGCCTCACCCCACTTCCCCCCTCCGCCGCCATCAACCGCCTCAATGCCGCCGCTATCTCCTCCCACCCCACAATTTCTGACGGCTCCTCTCCCCTAAAATCTATCTTATAATCCAACCTAATCATCTCCGCCATCCCCAGCTCCTTCACCAGCTGAAACGCGTTCACCTGCTGCTCTGCATACAGAGGAAAGGTAGCAATCGGCACCCCAAACCACACGCTCTCCAGAATCGAGTTCCACCCACAGTGCGACACAAACCCACCCACCGCCGCGTGGGACAGCATCGCCACCTGCGCCGCCCACCCGACCACTTTCCCGACCCCTTTAGTCCTCTCCAAGAACCCCTCCGGCAACACTTGTTCAAAATCATCATACTCGACCACGTGCTGCTTCGCCCCCTTCGCCCCCGGCTTCCTCAACGACCATACAAATCGACATCCACTGTTTTCTAGAGCCAGAGCGATTTCTCTCACTTGGGCTTCATCCAAACTCCCCATAGTTCCAAAGCACAAGAAAACCACAGAATTTTCCGGCTGATCATCCAGCCATTTCTTCACATCATCATCATCATCAAACGATTGGCTACTCTGGTTCAAAACCGGACCAATTGGATAAACCTTCGGAGTCTTACCATCAGACAAAAGTGATTCGATCGCATGGGATTCGAGATCATAGAATGTGTTCACCATGATACCATCTGCTTCCTTTATTCTTTTGAAAAAATTCATGTAATCAAACGAGCCACCTTGTATCGACAGCGCCGGAAAGACTTTGGCCGGAACGGGAGCCCTAAAATACGGCATAGAAACCTCAACATCGGAGTTTTTGTACTGTGTTAGGTCTTGATTCTGTTCGAATCTTAACGCCACCAGATGCTGAGACAAGCCGAGACCAGCCGCACCCGACGTGAAGAAGACGTACGACGGCAGGCCGAATTCTCGAGCGAAGTCGATGAATTTAGAGCAGAACATGTCCAGCACGAGACCAGCGAGATGATGGGAAGCATCTGCAGAGGATTTCTCGATTAGGTTAGAGATTGTTTCTCTAACACGAGCTGTCTCTTTTCCGTTGAAGCCGAGAGCGCCGGCGTGAGGAGGCGCCTCTTGATCCTCGTCTGGGCCGGGGAGGTCTAGAAGACGTAGACGCGGTGGCGTGATGAGGTCGGAGGAGGTGATTTCTTGCTTGTAACGATTGACGGAGGCGTCGTCGTTGTGGAGCTTGGCGATGAGCACGGTGACCGTGAGGCGGCTGTCACGGTCGAGGAGGAGCTTGGCTGCCTCCACGGTGCAGACGAGGTGGCTCAGCCCCGGAGATGGGATGAATACTAGTTCGACTTTCGTCATTTCCGCAACTCTTTTTCTCTTCTTTTTTTGCTCAATTATTATAGCGAAAGGATATATTATAAAAATGAGAACATTATTATTTTTCACTTATTATCAATACATGATAGTCGATAAATATGAGATATTATTTATTGTTGAAATTCAAGAGATAAGATATAGAAAGTCTTGTTATGCGGCTTGGATTATACGACCATTATTGTTATTAGTGACTTCCTACGCAATGATCGCCAAGATCGGAGCATCCATTTTGTCGTTCATCCGAATCTTCTAAATATATCCTCACATCAAAACTTAATTTTTTGATTTCTCATTTTTTATGATATGGAACAAATAACTTATGTTTGCTTTATTTTGTAATTAAAATTTTGATTCATTTTTCTAACTAAGATTATCTACCCCATCAACCTGCTAGTTCTTTTTATGAAGCACACACGGAAGAATTTATCCTGAAAGCGGAAGAACTGCTGAAACTACGCGAAACCCTAGTTCGCCAGGTTGTCTCTTGCCTGTCCATGGATTCAGCAGTAGTTCGAAAGGTTGCCCTATTCGAGAATCTCCCTTTCCTGTAACCGATACGAGGGAAAAAGCGTTCCTAAAGTTACACCGTTAGTTATTTCATAGCCGACGACAGGCGAACCAACTTTACTTATTTCTTTTTTTGAGGATCGATGAATCAAATGATATTTTTGTTCCAATTTTTGCCTCTTCTTCTCCCTCTGAATCAATAGTGATTCAAGGTCTAGATGGATCCCTATCTTTATCTCTATCCACGAAGATACCTATCTATATGGATAGCCAAGAAGACTTATGTCCTTTGGTTTACTTCTTTGAGTCCATGCCATAGTCAAGTAAAAGGAAAAAGGGGAAAGAGAGCAGCCTTGACTAAGTAATATCGATTCATCTAATTTCAAAACACAAATTCTTTTTAATTATGATATATCTCATTTTCTAATTGTTAATACTAATTTGTACTTTTTGCGGCAGGCTATCTAATTATCAATACTTAATATCAATTGTACAACGCGATGAGTGGTCCAAAGGTCTATGTCATATGTCACCATATTATTAAGTGGTCTAGAATAGCATCGACCATGAACACATCAAAAATTTAAAAATTATCGAGTCGAGCTGGAATTCAAATTTGATGATGTCAGTGGAAGAACTACAGCTAATCTTCGTCCCAGGCCCCGGGATCGGCCATATTGTCTCTGCAATCGAGGTCGGAAAACGCATACTGAGTGAGGACACGCGACTTTCCATCACTTTCCTCCTCATCAACGATCCCGTAGTTCGTGAATACACGAACTCGGGCCGTTTCCACTCCAACCCTCGCCTCCGGCTCCTCAACCTCCCCGAACTTGAGGAGGAAAGGAGCCCCGGCTCCGCCTTCAAAACAAAGTCGGAGCTGCCTGCCATCAAGGCCGTCGAGCACGTCGACCGGCACAAGCCTCTCGTGAGAGAGGTAGTTCTCGGCCTAATGGCGATGGGAGCCCAAGTGATAGGATTCATCGTCGACATGCTCTGCCCGAGCATGACCGATGTCGCCGACGAATTCTCAATCCCTACTTACGTATTCTTCACATCCAGCGCCGGCTTTCTCTCACTACTGCTGTTCATGCGGAGGTTAACTGACGAAAACGCCGTCGACATAACGGAGTTTAAAGATGCCAACGAGGAATTCACCGTCGCTGGATTCCTCAACCCCGTTCCTGCCAAGGTTTTGCCGTCGGCGATGTTGGACAAACTGGGTGGCTCCGAAATCGTCATGTCGACGGCTCGAAGGATTCTCAAAACCAGAGGAATCTTCATCAACACTTTTCAAGAACTTGAGCCTAACATAATCCGATCTCTCTCTAAATCAAAAGGCGAAGAAATCCCGCAGATCTATGCCGTCGGACCTCTCCTCAACGTCGAAAACAAGCCGGAATCGAATTATTCCGGCATATTCAGCTGGCTAGATCAACAACCTCATAGTTCAGTAGTATTCCTCTGCTTCGGCAGCATGGGGAGTTTCTCTGAGATACAGATCAAACACCTGGCGGAGGCGCTGGAGTCGAGCGGACGGAGATTCCTGTGGTCTCTGCGGCGGGGGAAGCAGATAGATTCCTCGATCCCAGTCGAGATTCTGCCGGATGGATTCTTGGAGAGGACTAAAGGAGTCGGGAAAGTGGTCGGATGGGCGCCGCAGGCTGCGGTGCTGTCCCACGCCGCCGTAGGTGGCTTCGTCTCCCACTGCGGCTGGAACTCGATTCTCGAGAACATGTGGTGCGGCGTTCCGATGGCGGCGTGGCCGCTGTATGCAGAGCAGCAGGTTAATGCGTTTCAGGTAGTGGCGGAGATGGGAGTGGCGGTGGAGGTTAGGATGGATTATAGAGAGGATTGTGGGGTTGTTGTGAGCGCGGAGGAGATAGAGGCAGCGATAGAGAGGTTGATGGAGGGACAGAGTGGAGTGAAGAGAGGGCGGCGGAGATGAGAGAGAAGAGCTCCAGCGCCGTCGTGGATGGTGGTTCTTCACACAAGTTTTTGGCCTGTTTGGTTAGTGACATTCTGCATAATTGGAGTGGTTGAGATCAATTTAATAAACGGTTAGTCTTGGATACGCTCTATACATTTTAACTTTAAAAACTTCTTCCCTAGAATTAACTATCATAAGTCGATAACGAAAATTCGTGTGCGTGTGTTGAACTATGGTTAATGTACGAGGCCAAAGATTTCGGGTTCGAGTCCATCGTAATACGGTCTTTAAATTTTTGTATTAAATTAACAAAAAAAAAATCGTATGCGATTGGAGTTGAAATCTCAATGGATGTCTAGTTGAGGAGTTGTGTGTATATGTAATGTAATTTTGTAGGTGTGTGTGATTAGTGTAGGTGATTGGGAGCTGCACAATTAGATATGCTGTAAATTTTTATCTAAGTAATAGGCGATTGCATGTTTCTATTAACTCTACTCTACTTCGAGGATGTTTGGCTGGACTTATAAGTTTTCATAAAATAAGTTCAATAATTTCAAGTTATTTTTCCATAAGTTCATAAGCAACAATGAATTTATAAGAATAAAATTACGATAATTCGTTATTTCGAACATATACCATATCAATTTAACTTTTCTTCAATTTTTTTTCTAATGATAATTTTATCTTTCTAACTCATGATTCTCTCTATAACTTATAACTAATAAGTTGTTGAAATGTAAACTCTCTAAATTCGAACATATACATTTGATCCATTGTACTAATGCATTGTGAATTGAACATCTAATTATGGAATAGGATAGTAATTAGTTCTCTAGATTAGATTACACCTACCCATATGTTCACTTTTATTTTACTTTCTAGATTTTTTATTTTCTAATTACAAAATACTATTTTATATCTAGGAATTTTTTAAAATGTGAATTTAATTTTATATTTGAAAATAGAAAAAAAAAATGAGTTGAAAGGGTCATTTTCTTAAAAAGTGTACAACAGCTGCGAAATATTTCCAACAGCTGCGAAATATTTCCAAACATGACTTTGTGTTTAAGTGATAGGTATATGATTTTTCGCCAAGAACTTGCCCTGTGGGACCCATATGTGGAGTTTCTGGTCGAGATTATTCACTTTCTGTCCCTAAAAGCAATAGAATTCTTAATATGTCGAATTGTTTTACAAAATCTAAGATCGTTCAAATTTATCACATAATTAACCTCTCTTTTTTTCTTTTTTCTTTATCAGCCCTCGAAAAGGTCACTATCTGAAATTTTAAAAGCCGTAGTCGCGGTGGAATCAAACCCGAGATCTTTGGTCTCGGACATTAACCACTCTATAACTAGACCAACACACACATATTAACATCTTTTTGACAACAAATTACATAAATGAACGATTTTTCTGCACATGAAGAGTGACTAAAAGTGTTGAACGGTAATAAAGGAACCATATTGAAAAATATATGGCATTGAAATTATACATTGATCAAACCAGATGGTTTTAAACAGAATTTAACAACAACAAAAATAAAATAAACAATTCTATGAATTCATTTTTTCCTAGATATTAATTTTGTTCTTTTAAAAATAACCAAATCCTAAAAAGAAATTCAGCGAGGTCTACGGTATACCTCACCTTCTAATTATTAATATTTTCTTTCTCTTTTCATCATGATTTTATTATATATATTTTTTATCATGGGCTTATTATTTTCTTTTATTCTTCTTTTCCGATTTCTTCATCATTATCTTATTATCTTTTTTTGTCATAATCTTATTATCTTTGTTTTACTTTATTCGTCGTGACCTTATTATCTTTCGTCTTGACCTTATTTTTTTCTTTTACTTTATTCGTTATGGTTATATTATCTTTTTAGGTAACTCTTTTTTTCCACTTTATTTGTCATTATCTTATCATCTTTCTTCGTCATGATCTTATTATCTTTCTTTACTTTATTCATCATAATCTTATTATCTCTTATCATAAATATACTAACTTTTAATCAATTGAGCTAAGCTAGTGGATCCAACTTTATTATCTCTTGGTTTGCGTCACGATCTTATTATCTTTCATTTACTTCATTGGTCATGACTTTATTATCTTTCTTTTACTTTTTTTTCACTTTATTTGTGGTGATCTTATTATCTTTCTGTTACTTCCTTCTCTAGTGTCATTGTAACAATATTATATAGTGACATAGCATAGCGTCAACCACACTCTCAAAATTCACTAAACACATAAAAAATTTAAAATTATTTGAGTTGAGATCAAGTTCAAATTTTATGATGTCAATGGAAGAACTTCAACTAATCTTCGTCCCGGGCCGGGATCGGCCACATTGTCTCCGCAATCGAGGTCGGAAAACTCATACTCAGTGAGGACACACGACTTTCCATCACTTTCCTCCTCATCAATGATCCCGTAGTTCGTGAATACACGAACTCGAGCCGTTTCCATTCCAACCCCCGCCTCCGGCTCCTCAACCTCCCCCAACTTGAGGAGGGGAGGAGAAGGCCCAGCTCCAACTTCACAACAAAGTCGGAGTTGCCTCCCGTCAAAGCCGCTGAACACGTCGATCGGCATAAGCCGCTCGTCAGAGAGGCTGTTCTCGGCATAATGGCTACGGGAACCCGAGTCATCGGGTTCGTCGTCGACATGTTTTGCCTGAGCACGACCGATGTCGCCGATGAATTCTCGATCCCTACCTACGTATTCTTCACATCCGGTGCCGGCTTTCTCTCACTCACAATGTTCATGCGGACTTTGACCGACGAAAACGACGTCGACATAACAGAGTTTAAACACTCGGACGCGGAATTTGCCGTCCCCGGATTCCTCAACCCCGTTGCGGCGAAGGTTTTGCCGTCTGTGATGTTGGACAAAAACGGTGGCTCCGCCGCCATCATGTCGTCGGCTCGAAAGATTCGAAAAACCAGAGGAATCTTCATCAACACTTTTCAGGAACTCGAGCCTAACATAATCCAATCTCTTTCTAACTCAAATGATGGTCAAATGCCGCCAGTCTACGCTGTTGGACCTCTTCTCAACCTCGAAGCCAAGCCGGAATCGAAATTTTCCGACATAATTAACTGGCTGGATCAACAACCTCGTAGCTCTGTGGTCTTCCTCTGCTTCGGCAGCGAGGGGAGTTTCTCTGAGGCACAGATCAGACACCTGGCGGCAGCGCTGGAATCGAGTGGCCGGAGATTCCTGTGGTCGCTGCGGCAGCGGAAGCAAAGAGATTCCTCGGTCCCACTAGACATTATGCCGGAGGGATTCTTGCAGAGGACTAAAGGAGTCGGGAAAGTGATCGGATGGGCCCCGCAGGCGGCGGTGCTGTCGCACGCCGCTGTGGGGGGCTTCGTCTCCCACTGCGGCTGGAACTCGGTGCTCGAGAGCATGTGGTGCGGCGTTCCAATGGCGGCGTGGCCGCTGTATGCGGAGCAACAGGTTAATGCGTTTCAGCTGGTGGCGGAGATGGGAGTGGCGGTGGAGGTTAGGGTGGATTATAGGGAGGATAGTGAGATTGTTGTGAGCTCGGAGGAGATAGCGGCGGCGATAGAGCGGCTGATGGAGAGGGAGAGTGGAGTGAGAAAGATGGCGGCGGAGATGAGAGAGAAGAGCGCCGGCGCCGTCGTGGACGGTGGTTCCTCGCGCAAGTTTTTGGCCAATCTGGTTCGTGACATTCTGCATAATTCGAGTTGTGAATTTGTCACTTTAGAGTGATTACCTTTGAGATATTTGAAAGCTACTAGCTTGAAATAAATTGGTTCGGATGCTCTGTACTATATATTTTTGTATTTCAGTATTAAAATAATATTTATAATGATAATAAAATTATTTTTATATGAATACTAATTAATATTTATTATTAAACAATCAAAGTTGATATAAATCTTGATTATATAATAATCAATTATAAATTAAAATTTTGAAATTTTAATTGAATTAATGAATCATAATTTATAAAATTATAATTGTAGAATTAAATTAAAGTATTAGAACAAGAAGAAGCGGCAGATGGATGAGCCACCAAAAAATTGTATAAAGGATTTCAAGTGGAAAAGAAAATCAATAAAAATTTAGTGATTCACTTAAAAGACAAAAGGGAAATAACAGTGATTGAATTTCTTAGAAATTGTACTTTCCTCAGCCCATTAATATCACACATCTACAAGAGTGACGTGTAAATTCAATGAGTGAATTTGAATGGATAGCCTAACGAATATTTTTCACGCTTAAAAAGAGCATTTCATTTTATTTTATTTTACTTTTTCAAGACTTTTCAACTTTATAAAGTTGCCTCTTTCCAAAATTGAAGTGATCACAAAATTCATAATATTGAGTTAGACGATTTAAAACAAGAAATATTGCTATAATTGTTAGGGCATCCATTATAGAAAATATTTAAAGAAAGAAAAAATTGAAGTGATCACAAAATCAATTATAGAAAAGTCGTGTGTGTGTGTGTGTGTGTTGTTGGCCAGTGGTAGAGTGGTTAATCTTGAAGCCAAAGGTCTCGAGTTCGAGTCCGTGTGTGCCTTTTAAAATTTCGTATTAAATTGACCCAAAAAAAAAAAAAAAAAAAAGAAAAGTCGTGTGTTTGTGTTGACCTAATGGTAGAGTGGTTAATGCTCGAGGCCAAAGGTCTCGGGTTCGAGTCCACCGTGACGCAGCCTTTAAAATTTCTGTATTCATTAACCAAAAAAAAAAAGTGAAGATCAGAAGATTATATAGAAGATTATGAAGGTAATTTGTTATAATAATCGATAAATGTGTTCTCTTACGCATTATTCAGGTATTAAAAAATTACTGGCATTTGAATATACATTAATCTTCCATTGGTTACATGAATATATTAGGGATAAGTTCCTAACAGCTATTAAATTACAGTACTAGTATCAAATTGGTTATTAAATTTTAATTTATTTAAAAATAAATACTAAATTAACTTGCATTTTGTGTCATTCAATATTTTAATTCAATTTTCCTATTAATTATATTTCATGTGGCCACCAAAATACCACATGAGCTTTCCTATCTAATTTGTGACTTATCAAAATATTTGTCACATCACTTTTTACTCATTTTAGACAAAAACGTAAATAAACTAAAACTCTAGCATCACACAGTAACAGATTATCAGAAAAATCTCATCGATTTTTTTCTCTCTTTTCTTTTGCTCTGATTTTTCTCCCTGAAATTAATTAGTTTCCTCAGACGGCCATTCTGATTTTTCTCCCTGAAATTAATTAATTTCCTCAGACGGCCATTGGATGGTTTCACGTTGCATCATGTGGAGAAACTTTACAACTTCATCAAACCTTTGAACTGGTTTTTTATTTTTTTTTTTCTATTTACGAATTTTACCGATTCAGATTTTTGACCCCGAATAATAGATGAGATACTAGCAATTTATGACCCGTTTGGTAGCCAAGATAAACCCAAGATAGGGAACATATCTGACATAATCTCATTGTTTGATACACTATATTACTATCTCGGAGCCCGTTTTAATCGTTCGCCCGTTTTAATTCTTGTTACACTTTAGAAAAGGTATCATCATTTTTGCGGATGCATAATCCGAACGTCTGATAACAAGCATATTAGAACTTATTTTCTTGTCATACCTCATTTTCCTTCTCCTTCTCCTCTTTCACAATCGTCCTCGCCTCCCTTTCTTGTGGCACCACCCCGACAGAGGGCTCAAACAATATTCGCGAATTTTAGAAAAACACAAAATGCACACAAACGAGCGAAATTTGGGGTAAGACCACAATAACCCAAACAACATATAATTAAGATACAAAATCTCTTCAAAATCACGAGCTCATTTCTTCACCGACTCGCGTTGACCTTGGCACCGATAGAATCGGTGCTTTCTCCTCTTCTTCCTCGTAGTCGAAGCTCCTCTTCAAGAAGTCGATATAAATGAGATATTTGGAGGGAGAGAGAAAGAGAGATAAGGCTGGAGGATATGAAGAAGCACCGATAGAAATGAGATATTTGGAGGGGAGAGAGAGAAAGATAAGGCTGGAGGATATTACTTTACCCAGCTCGTCTTTTCCTTTATTTATCCTAACGTTATTTTGGTCATTTTGTTTCTTAATCTATATTTTTAACTATGGTACCAAACAAATAAGGTTTGTTATCTATATTTTTTATCTTATCTATCAAACAGCAACATACAATACCAATCTCATATTATCTACGATACACATCTATGTCTTATCTATCTTGACATATCTAAACATGTCTACCAAACGAACCCAGCTGGATGATAGAAATTAACAATCTAACGCTATCACATATTTCTAATCTTTTTTATTTCAGTTATTTTTACAAAATTTCAAATTTATCATTTATATAATAATTTCGTTGATAATTAAATATAGGCATAAAAAATTAAATAATTTAGAGTCGAAAAATATGGTTTTTGCCTGATTAATAATTCCGGCCAGAAATATTTATAGCAACTAACTTTCGTGTTTCCGATTGATAGATATATATCTTTCGAACCCTAAACCGATAATTAGTGTTGCAATTCCCCTCTCTCGTAGAGTAGAGGGCTCGAACGAGGCCATCTAAAACGTCGCAGTGGAGAAGGCCAAGATAACTATTCTGGAGGAGGTAGAATCTAAGTACTATTGGAATTTAAAATTTGAACGATTATCAAATGTTAGACAAACAAGTTTTAGAGGAAAGTATAAAGGAAATTTTTTTCTGTCCCAGAACCTCAATGAGAGGATATTTCAATCAACATGTTATGAAAGTGTCAAATATTTATCCTAATTGAAAAATATTTGTAATCTGTATACATAAGCTAAAAACAACACTACAACATTTCAGAGAGAAAACCAGCAAATCATAGAGCAATTTGCAGCACATGAACCAAAAATACAAGAATAGAAAAACTCAGTACCTGATGCAGTTCACCAAGTGTAGCATTGACAGAACCCACAATCGAACACCTCAGAGAGAAGGCGCCGGCTTTATCCTCTCCAACAGCTTCTCCGCTTCAACGAATCCAACAAACGGCCCAAGAGACAGATACTTCATAGCTCTCCATCTGGGAGTATACGGAAGTGCGAAGCAATGTAAGTGGAGGTGGTCGACACTGTTAAATGGGGGCTGGTGGAATCCGAACCTATACTGCTCAGCATGAGGTGCGTCTCTCTGCAGCAGAGTTCGCCGACATCCAGCATGTTGCTGACCAGAGCAAAGTCCTCGGCCTCCTCCGGAGCTGCCTGACAGTCGGTATGTGATCGACTGGGATGACGAGATAATGCCTCAGTGCAGATGGATTGATGTCCTGAAACGCGACCACCTTGTCGTCCTGGTGAAGGATGGTGGCTGGGGTCGAGGCATGGGCGATTTGGCAGAAGATGCACGATGATGAGAGAGCTCCCGCCATTGCCATGCTCTTGGAAACTGCATCACTCATTCCATATCTCTATATCTTCTACAAAGAAATTCCCTTTTTTTTAGAAGTTTGATTGAAAGAGTCCAACTGCAGAGGTGGAAATCTGAATGATATTACAGAAGATTTATTTCATTTTTTCTATTTTATAAAGAGACATAAAGAACTGGAAATCAAAATCACAATACAGAGATATATGATTCTTTCTCTTTTTAACTATAGCGGTAAGAATTGGAAATCGGTATCATAAAGAGTGACGATTAACCAACAAATCAACCGGCAAACAGCTAATAACCATCTAAATCAATAGAAATTTCTCGATATCCTAATCAGCTCAAATTTCGAAATCATCCGAATTTCTCTTTTTTACTGGCTCATTGGAAAGAATATAAATTAAGGTTATACTTCAGATCAGCTGGAAAATTCCAGAATAAATCAGAATCAAATGAAATGGCCGTGAGTGAATTAACAGCTCAAAATTCAAGCATAATCGAAATCAGAGAACAAACATCAGAATCAAAAAGCGAGAGCTGGAAATGCAAAATTAGTACCACGTGACGTAGAAATATTGAATCACAACTAGCCGACGTCAGGGTTAGCGATGAGCCCCCCTTTCCCGGTGGCCGGGGGCGGTGGATGAAGACGCAGCAACCGCCGTGGACGATTTGGGGATTTAGGTTTTTTTTTTATCCTTCTTCTTTTCTTTCTTTTCTGTCTGTGAATATGATCTTTACGCTAATGTAGAGTCATTTACAACATTTCATATATTTTATTCATTTTTTTATTTGTTTTAAACCTTCTCTTATTTAATACAAAATAACAGATTGTTAAGAGTAATATTGATATAACAATATCTTTATTTTAATAATTAGTGTGTAATCTGTCGAGTTTCGGTGTCGAGTCATTTTATGTAGTCATAATAAGTTAAACAATATATCGTTGTCATATATCTGAATTTGATATTTAAAACAAATCTTGTTTTAAAAAAAAGATATATAAAATACCTATTTCTATGGCAAAATTAAATTGAAGAAATAATTTGTTTAGCCAAAATTATTTATTTGATCAAATTAAATTAAATTTTTTTTTGACCTTGGCACCGATAGAATCGGTGCTTTCTCCTCTTCTTCCTCGTAGTCGAAGCTCCTCTTCAAGAAGCTCAGATATAAATGAGATATTTGGAGAGAGAAAGAGAGATAAAGGTGGAGGATATGAAGAAGCACCGATAGAAATGAGATATTTGGAGGAGAGAGAGAAGATAAAATGGAGGATATTACTTTACCCAGCTCGTCTTTTCCTTTATTTATCCTAACGTTATTTTGGTCATTTGTTTTTAATCTATATTTTTAACTATGGTACACAAACAAATAAGGTTTGTTATCTATATTTTTATCTTATCTATCAAACAATGACATACAATACTAATCTCATATTATCTACGATACACATCTATGTCTTATCTATCTTGACATATCTAAACATGTCTACCAAACGAACCCATGGATGATAGAAATTAACAATCTAACGCTATCACATATTTCTAATCTTTTTATTTCAGTTATTTTACAAAATTTCAAATTTATCATTTATATAATAATTTCGTTGATAATTAAATATAGGCATAAAAATTAAATAATTTAGAGTCGAAAATATGGTTTTGCCTGATTAATAATTCCGGCCAGAAATATTTATAGCAACTAACTTTCGTGTTTCGATTGATAGATATATATCTTTCGAACCCTAAACCGATAATTAGTGTTGCAATTCCCCTCTCTCGTAGAGGAGAGGGCTCGAACGAGGCCATCTAAAACGTCGCAGTGGAGAAGGCCAAGATAACTATTCTGAAGGAGGTAGAATCTAAGTACCATTGGAATTTAAAATTTGAACGATTATCAAATGTTAGACAAAAAAGTTTTAGAGGAAAGTATAAAGTAAATTTTTTTGTGTCCCAGAACCTCAATGAGAGGATATTTCAATCAACATGTTATGAAAAAATGTCAAATATTTATCCTAATTGAAAAATATTTGTAATCTGTATACATAAGCTAAAAACAACACTACAACATTTCAGAGAAAACCAGCAAATCATAGAGCAATTTGCAGCACATGAACCAAAATACAAGAATAGAAAAACTCAGTACCTGATGCAGTTCACCAAGTGTAGCATTGACAGAACCCACAATCGAACACCTCAGAGAGAAGGCGCCGGCTTTATCCTCTCCAACAGCTTCTCCGCTTCAACGAATCCAACAAACGGCCCAAGAGACAGATACTTCATAGCTCTCCATCTGGGAGTATACGGAAGTGCGAAGCAATGTAAGTGGAGGTGGTCGACACTGTTAAATGGGGCTGGTGGAATCCGAACCTATACTGCTCAGCATGAGGTGCGTCTCTCTGCAGCAGAGTTCGGCCGACATCCAGCATGTTGCTGACCAGAGCAAAGTCCTCGGGCCTCCTCCGGAGCTGCCTGACAGTCGGTATGTGATCGACTGGGATGACGAGATAATGCCTCAGTGCAGATGGATTGATGTCCTGAAACGCGACCACCTTGTCGTCCTGGTGAAGGATGGTGGCTGGGGTCGAGGCATGGGCGATTTGGCAGAAGATGCACGATGATGAGAGAGCTCCCGCCATTGCCATGCTCTTGGAAACTGCATCACTCATTCCATATCTCTATATCTTCTACAAAGAAATTCCCTTTTTTAGAAGTTTGATTGAAAGAGTCCAACTGCAGAGGTGGAAATCTGAATGATATTACAGAAGATTTAATTCATTTTTTCTATTTTATAAAGAGATATAAAGAACTGGAAATCAAAATCACAATACAGAGATATATGATTCTTTCTCTTTTTTACTAAAGCGGTAAGAATTGGAAATCGGTATCATAAAGAGTGACGATTAACCAACAAATCAACCGGCAAACAGCTAATAACCATCTAAATCAATAGAAATTTCACGATATTCGGACATCAGTGGTTGATTCTAATCAGCTCAAATTTCGAAATCAACCGAATTTCTCTTTTTTCCTGGCTCATTGGAAATAATAGAAATTAAGGTTATACTTCAGATCATCTAGAAAATTCCAGAATAAATCAGAATCAAATGAAATGGCCCTGAGTGAACAGCTCAAAATTCAAGCATAATCGAAATCAGAGAACAAACATCAGAATCAAAAAGCGAGAGCTGGAAATGCAAAATTAGTACCACGTGACGTAGAAATATTGAATCACAACTAGCCGACGTCAGGGTTAGCGATGAGCCCCTTTCCCGGTGGCCGGGGCGGTGGATGAAGACGCAGCAACCGCCGTGGACGATTTGGGGATTTAGGTTTTTTATCCTTCTTCTTTCTTTCTTTTCTGTCTGTGAATATGATCTTTACGCTAATGTAGAGTCATTTACAACATTTCATATATTTTATTCATTTTTTATTTGTTTTAAACCTTCTCTTATTTAATACAAAATAACAGATTGTTAAGAGTAATATTGATATAACAATATCTTTATTTTAATAATTAGTGTGTAATCTGTCGAGTTTCGGTGTCGAGTCATTTTATGTAGTCATAATAAGTTAAACAATATATCGTTGTCATATATCTGAATTTGATATTTAAAACAAATCTTGTTTTAAAAAAGATATATAAAATACCTATTTCTATGGCAAAATTAAATTGAAGAAATAATTTGTTTAGCCAAAATTATTTATTTGATCAAATTAAATTAAATTTTTTTTTTATTTGATCAAATAGATTTAACCAAATTAAAATTGATGGCGCATTTTGAATGATATTAATCTCAACCACTCCACTAATTAAATACGGACTTTTGGTTGAGAGAGTAGAAGTGTCCTTGTATATTTGTTTTTATTGGGTGAAAGTCCATAATAAGTAGGTGTATATTCAGAATTTCAAAATAATAATAATCAATTAAGATTCATGAAAGTTTCACATAGGATATAGAGAATTTATATGGTGTGTTTGTTTCATAATAGTAGATAGAAAAAGATTTAATATTGAGCTTGAAAATTGACCGTTTATTAAATATAGTATTAAATAAAACTTTTTTGTTTGTATTATATAGTTCATAGTATTTGAACTAGTTTAATCAATTAAACATCTAAAACAGTCAAAATCACTTGACCATGCATTGGAGTTATTAATTATAAACATAAGTAAAGGTTTCTTTAATAATACCTTTTTATTATAATAATTTCACTAATTCACGTATAATTTAGTATGTTCACTGCACTAAATCAATGTATATTTTAATAAATAATTAAATATTTTAGATTATATATAAAAATAATATACATTACTAGTTATAATTTGTAACTCCTTGCAGAAAACTGAATTATTAATGAAAAAATGCAAGAATATATATTGAAATCTAGTAAAATATTTTGTTATTATTTTTTCTCTTATAATTGCCTTTCTTTCTTTTTTTTTTTTTTTTGGTATCATGAGGAACCGCAGCCATGCTACCTTAGGCAAGTCTTGTGTTGAAACCCCACGTTCGCGCAATCTGAAACATACCATCATGTGTAAACCACACTGAAAAATCGGTGTGTGCTCAAACCCATAGAGGAGTTTGGTGGGGTTGAACCACAGCCTACCACGTAAACCCACTTAACCATTGGGATGTCCCTACTAATACTTGAGAGTATTTTGCACCATAATCCATAATTATAAAATTAAGCACAACCCCATTTTTTAATACTAAAACCATGCATATGCTCCATCGCTTGTGCATGCCTCATTGATAAAGTTTATTCAAGTTGTCAAAATTGAAACTAAAATACATTGGCAACAGAACATCTCCATGTGCCATAACACAATAATTTTACACTGAGCATTACTTATTCTATAAGCCAGTTGTAGCATACTTTTGGAAATTAAAAAGTTACATATTCTTCAAAATTGTCACAATTGAAGAAGATTCCATAATGTGGCTTAGCCACTTTTGTAATGAAAGAGAACTTAATTAAGTAGGGCACTGGAATCCAGCAGGTGGATTTTTGCCACAGTCTACAAGAAGCTGTAGAGCAATGGGAATGAGAATGTTGATATTGAGAAGCTTGGCTTTGATGGTGGTGCAGAGGCAAAGGGCCGCATCCAACCCTAGCAGCCCCTCGAGCAACGGGCAGCACTCGTCCTTGGCGCTTGGCCCGATCCCTATATTCACCAGCCCACCCAATACGTCCACGCACGCACCTAGTTTCAAGGTGTCGATGGGGCACGTACCTGCCGCCTGCGGTGGTGATGCTGGCGGAGGACACGGAGCTTCTGATGGTGGTGGAGGATACACGACGGGAGGTTTTGGTGCCATTGGTGGCTTCACTGCTGGAGGTTCGGGAACGGTGGGTGGTGGTTTAACCATCGGAGGCGGTTTCACCTTTGGTGGGACGGTAGGTGGTGGCTTGACCATCGGAGGCGGTTTCACCTTTGGTGGGACGGTAGGTGGTGGTTTAACCATCGGAGGCGGTTTCACCTTTGGTGGGACGGTGGGTGGTGGCTTGACCGCTGGAGGCTTAGGGTGGTACGGCGGTTTCACATGTGGCGGATGCGCCGGTGGCAACTTTGGTGGTTTGGGGGCGGCCGGTGGTGGCTTGACCGCCGGAGGCTTAGGGTGATGTGGTGGTTTCACCTTTGGTGGTGGCTTAGTTGGGGGAGTAGGGTTCCCACAATATGGGCATGCAAGAGAAACAAGCAAAGTTCCTAAGTTGAGAAATATTATGAGTTGAGCAATTTTATGGTTATCCATGTTGAAGATGCTGCCTATTATGATGATAGTCTGCACCACACTACTTATAGACAAGGGAGAAGAGTGCCAGCTATTTTGATAAGGACTCAAGAATTTTGTACCTTACTTGTTTTTGGATTTAATTTGTGTAATATATATTTTCATGGTAAAGTTATTATGTGCAATAGTGTAGTCATGGGCTCACGTAAACCTTGTATTTGGTACGCAACAACATCCATTCAAATTTATAACCTTCATTTTGATAATGCTACTAAATTTATTGTATACTATTGGAACAAAGCAACGAATTCTTTGGTAGGAAATCGTAGTTCATTCTGAATCATCGCAAACACAATTTACAACGAAAAGAGAAAAGGGTTCGTCACAAAAACAATAACAAAAAAATAGACACAATTTTGGTACATCCATCCTAATAAAATCATAACTATTAATAAATTTTAATTAATAAATAAATAAACTCTAACTAAAAATTACTTAATCCTATTAAATTTAATCAACTATTAATTAATTAATTAATTAATTATAACATATGTTTTCTATTTATTACGATTACAATTTGTTGCTAACTAAATACGCACAAAAAACAATGGTAGGGTCGACCTTACCTAAGGTTGGATCATTTCACGGGTTGACCCGACATAGATCCGTCCGATCCAGGTCGACATAAACACGTTATCAGATCACTCATGTGAATAAACGATCATTTACTCCGAAGAAATTTTTTATTGTATCACTTTGATGTGAATAAATGTATCTCTTGTTCTGAATATAAATGTATTATTTTCTCTAAATAAATATATCATTTGCTCTAAACAAATGTGTCATTATATCACTTTTTGTGAATAAAATATTACTTACTATGGATAAACAACATTATATCACTTTTTTGTGAAAAATGTATCAGTTATTCTTAATAAACGTATCACTTATTTTAAATAAATGTGTCATACGAATTAATATATTAGTATTAATGGGTATGGATCAGGTCGGATCGACCAGTGAGAACAGATATGTATGAATCTATGAGATGCAATCAAATAATATAAAATCAAAGAAATTAAAAACTAACAAGAGAGTCAAAATCAATGAGGTCTATTTGTTGGGCCATCATTTAATTTATTTGTCAAGATTCATAGTCCAAACGTGGGAATAAGGGTAAGCAATATCAAACCAAATCCAAAAAAGAACCAAATTGAACCGAAATTAACGGTTTGGTTTGGTTTGGTTTATTATATAATAAAACAATAATGGTTCGGTTTTAAATTTTGAATTGAAATTTATTGATTCGGTTTCGATTGAGAAAAAATCGGGCCAAACCGAACCGCCTAAATTATATATATATATATATATATATATATATATATATATATATATATTCTTAATAATTCAAAATCGGTTATATTCAAACCAAATCGAACAAAAATGTTGAAAGGTAAAGAAAAGAGAGAAAAGTTCAAATATGAGAAACTATGAACTACATAAAATAGTTACACTTTCACATGTACAAAAATAATTACGCTTCATATGTAACAAAAATAGCTACACTTATAAATTTGCTAAATTTTGTAACATACTCTTTTGTAACATGCATAATAGTTTCATCCACAAGATGTCACAATTTATTTAGTGACATCCATATGTCACAATTCTTCAAAAATCATGTCACTATTGGAACATTTTTGTAGACTGAATGAATATTTCGATTCGGTTTGGACATACAATATGGTGTTGTTTTCGATTTACATTTTAAACATTATTCGATTTTTATTTTTGGGATTCGGTTTGGTTTTGGACCGAACCTCACATGTTACGTGAGGATACGATTCTCTTGATATGCACCACTAGATTTTATAGAAATATAGAATTTATCCTTCAAAATGATGAAATCCTCCTAGATAAATAAAAATCGAAACAAATGGTGGGGTTGAACTCATGACCTCTCGCCGTGAGAATCCACCTTAACCATTGGGCTGTCCCTACTAATACTTGAGAGTATTTTTGCACCATAATCCATAATTATAAAATTAAGCACAAACCCATTTTAAATACTAAAACCATGCATCGCTTGTGCATGCCTCATTGATAAAGTTTATTCAAGTTGTCAAAATTGAAACTAAAATACATTGGCAACAGAACATCTCCTTGTTGTCATAACACAATAATTTTACACTGAGTTACTTATTCTATAAGCCAGTTGTAACATACATTTTGAAACCAAAAAGTTACATAATCCTAGTCGCTTCTTCAACATTGTCACAATTGAAGAAGATTCCATAATGTGACTTAGCCACTTTTGTAATGAAAGAGAACTTAATTAAGTAGGGCACTGGAATCCAGAAGGTGGATTTTTGCCACAGTCTACAAGAAGCTGTAGAGCAATGGGAATGAGAATGTTGATATTGAGAAGCTTGGCTTTGATGGTGGTGCAGAGGCAAAGGGCAGCATCCAACCCTACCAGCCCCTCGAGCAACGGGCAGCACTCGTCCTTGGCGCTTGGCCCGATCCCTATATTCACCAGCCCACCCAATACGTCCACGCACGTACCTAGTTTTAAGGTGTCGATGGGGCATGTACCTGCCGCCTGCGGTGGTGATGCTGGCGGAGGACATGGAGCTTCTGATGGTGGTGGAGGATACACGACGGGAGGTTTTGGTGCCATTGGTGGCTTCACTACCGGAGGCTCGGGAACGGTGGGTGGTGGTTTAACCATCGGAGGCGGTTTCACCTTTGGTGGGACGGTGGGTGGTGGCTTCACCACTGGAGGCTTAGGGTGGTACGGCGGTTTCACATGTGGTGGATGCGCCGGTGGCAACTTTGGTGGTTTGGGGGCGGCCGGTGGTGGCTTGACCGCCGGAGGCTTAGGGTTTGGTGGTGGTTTCACCTTTGGTGGTGGCTTAGTTGGAGGAGTAGGGTTCCCACAATATGGGCATGCAAGAGAAACAAGCAAAGTTCCTAAGTTGAGAAATATTATGAGTTGAGCAATTTTATGGTTATCCATGTTGAAGATGCTGCCTATTATGATGATAGTCTGCACCATACTACTTATAGACAAGGGAGAAGAGTGCCAGCTATTTTGATAAGGACTCAAGAATTTTGTACCATACTTGTTTTTGGATTTAATTTGTGTAATATATATTTTCATGGTAAAGTTATTATGTGCAATAGTGTAGTCATGGGCTCACGTAAACCTTGTATTTGGTACGCAACAACATCCATTCAAATTTATAACCTTGATTTTAATTTGATAATGCATGCTACTAAATTTATTGTATATTATTATTGGAGCAAAGCAACGAAATTCTAACTTTGGTAGGAACTATTAGTTCATTCCGAATCATCGCAAACACAATTTACAACGAAAAGAGAAAAGGGTTCGTCACAAAAACAATAACAAAAAAATACACACATTTTGGTACATCCATCCTAATAAAATCATAACTATTAATAAATTTTAATTAAGAAATAAATAAACTTTAACTAAAAATTACTTAATCCTATTAAATTTAATCAACTATTAATTAATTTATTATAACTTATGTTTTCTATTTATTACTATTACAACTTATTGCTAACTAAATATGCACAAAAACTATGGTAGGGTCGACCTTACCTAAGGTTGGGTCATTTCATGGGTTGATCCGACATAGATCTGTCCGATCCGATCTGACACATAAACATGTTATTGTATTACTTGCTGTGAATAAATGTATCATTTACTCCGAAGAAATTTTTTATTGTATCTCTTTGCTGTGAATAAATGTATCTCTTGTTCTGAATATAAATGTATTATTTTCTCTAAATAAATATATCATTTGCTCTGAACAAATGTATCATTATATCACTTTTTGTGAATAAAATATATTACTTACTATGGATAAACAACATTATATCACTTTTTTGTGAATAATGTATCAATTATTCTTAATAAATGTATCACTTATTTTAAATAAATGTGTCATACGAATTAATATATTAATATTAATGGGTCTGGATCAGGTCAGATCAGGTCGGATCGACCAGTGAGAACAGATATGTATGAGTCTATGAGATGTAATCAAATAATATAAAATCAAAGAAATTAAAAACTAACAAGAGAGTCAAAATCAATGAGGTCTATTTGTTGGGCCATCATTTAATTTATTTGTCAAGATTCATAGTCACAGCCGTGGGATAAGGGTGAGCAATATCAAATCAAAGCCAAAAAGAATCAAATCGAACCGAAATTAATGATTTGGTTTAGTTTGTATAATAAAACAGTGCGTTTCGGTTTTAAATTTTGAAATTAAAATTTATTCGGTTCGATTTCGATTGAGAAAAAATCGGTTTCAAACCGAATAAGTCAAATTTATATATATATATATATATATATATATATATATATATATATATTATAATATTTATATTATTAATAATTCAAAATCGGTTATATCAAAACCAAACCGACACTACAAAAAAATATCTAGTAGTTACATATTTTTAGTGACACCAAGAAGTGTTACAAAATTTATGACATCTTTAGATGTGGAAAATTTAATTACACCAATACATGCATCAATATATTTTTGTTACACATAAAATGTATGTAAATTTTGTTACACTTGAAAATGTAGTTAAATTTGTCACATCTATCCATGTAATTAAAGTTTACTACATTTAAACATGTCACAATAATTTTTTTTGTTACATATAGGAATATAACTAAATTTTACTATAACTCAAAAGTTTCAAATTTTAATATATATATATATATATTCACTTAGTTGTCCGATTTTGGTGTTCCAAATTGAGACATTTTTTTAGACTTAACATTTCCAAAATGACAAAGATAATTTATTCCAATATAATAGATAATTAATTTGTTAAATATAATAGACATCAAGGCCAATCAAAAAATGTTGAAAGGTAAAGAAAAAAGAGAGAGAAAAAGTTCAAATATGAGAAACTATGAACTACATAAAATAGTTACACTTTCACATGTCACAAAAAATAGTTACACGTTCATATGTAACAAAAATAGCTACACTTATAAATTTCGCTAAATTTTGTAACATACTCTTTTTTGTAACATGCATAATAGTTACTCATCCACAAGATGTCACAAATTTATTTAGTGACATCCATAGGTGTCACAATTCTTCAAAAATCATGTCACTATTGGAACATTTTGCTGTAGTGCGAACTGAATATTTCGATTCGGTTTGGACATACAATATGGTGTTGTTTTCGATTTACATTTTAAACATTATTCGATTTTTATTTTTTGGGATTCGGTTTGGTTTTGGACCGAACCGTCAGCATGTTACGTGAGGATACGATTCTCTTGATATGCACCACTAGATTTTATAGAAATATAGAATTTATCCCTTCAAAAATGATGAAATCCTCCTAGATAAATAAAAATCGAAACAAATGGTTAATGTCCCGAGCTTCATTGTAATAATATTATTATTTTTTAATTTGGTGTAAAACTAATATTCTCAAATCTTCTCCTAAGAATTGACATGTAAAGTATAATCATAATTGAATCGAAAATACTGAGGTTGTGCAACCACACTTTGGCATCGCCGACTCTTGTGAGGCATATCACATCAACTCTGCAGTAACAATAAAATTGGGGTGTTAACTTTGAAATAAAATGAAAATTAAAAACATTATTACAGTGTTTCAAAACCGTGTTAAAAGTGCAAAATGAAATTAAAGAAAACTCGTGCATTAATTAACAAGTGGCCGGTAAAAATAAAAATAAAAAACCCTAACTTAGAAAAGGGAATGAGAAAAGAATAACATGAAGTTTGGTCAAAAATAGTGGCCATTGCTGCTCACATGGCATCTCCACCTCAATGATATGTGCTTGTTAGACTTTTTGTGTGTGGATATTATATTTGGATCTAGAAAATATTCGTAGAACGAATTCATAACCTTTCAACATTGCTACTCAATCAACTAAATTGGCCAAGAAATCTAGTGTAACGATAATTATTTATTCTATATTGCAAGATTTAAAATAGACAAAAACTTGGGTGAGCTCCACCTCACCGTGAGCTCACCCTTTTTGTTAAAATAATTATATATTAATTATAATGAGTAAGGATAATTAGATTTTGTTAATTTATAATTAGATTTCTTAATTTTAATTATAATTTTAATTCAAAATTAGAATTTATTAATTCATAGTTATGGTTTATTATTTAAAATTAGGGTTTATTAATTCAAAATTATGGTTTATTATTTAAAATTAGGGTTTATTAATTCATAATTAGGGTTTATTAATTCATAATTAGGATTTATTAATTCAGCATTATGGTTTATTATTCAAATTAGGGTTCATTAATCCATAATTAGGGTTTATTTATTCTAAATTAGGATTTATTAATTCCAATTAGGGTTTATTAATTCAAAATTATGGTTTATTATTCAAATTAGGATTTATTAATTCCAATTAGGGTTTATTATTCAAATTAGGATTTACTAATTCCAATTAAAGTTTATTAATTCAAAATTAGAATTTATTATTCAAAATATTATTTATTAATTCATAATTATGATTTTATTAATTTATAATTAAAATATATTTAATTAATTAATTTTAATTAGATTTAATTTAATAATTAATTAATTAATTAATTAAGTGGTCTCACTGTGCATGCAGCGCGCACAGGAGACCACCTCTTTAAAATACCCACCTAAAAAAGTGTAAATTTAGTCGATCTCATTCTTAGAAAAAATAGTGCAATAAAAAAAAGATTAGCTCATCTCACGTAGTACAATGCACTAACAATGGGTTCAAAAGCTTGTATGAACTCTGAAAAATAAGATTCATGACAAGAGAAATGTAGAACCCTAATAGAGGTCGGCGGCTGAGTTCGGGCTATTAGCTCAATGATAGAGCATGTCCCGATAATTGCATCGTTACGCCTGCCCACACGGAAGACATGTGGACGTAATAAAGGGGATCCTATCAACTTGTTTCGACTTAGGATAGTAAGCCAAATCCAAACCTTCATCTCTCATAATTAATCGGCCGAAACACGAAAACAAAAGGTCAATAAAAACTCCAAACAAGGTAGGGTAGCTTTTGGCTACTTGGCTTCAATTTTTCAAAGTTTAGAGGACAGAGAAAATCGAAAATACACTACGGAGATAGATGGATTTCTTTAACGTTTTATGACTATTTTGCCCGTGACTTGCTCATTCATGAAAAATGAATTTAGTTTATTAAGTCTCTTTTTTTTAGTAAAATAATTAATTATCGTTTGCTCGAGGACAAAGTAGTACAGTACTATTTTCTATGTAACATCTTACTCAATGGATTGTACCACAAACGATATATTTTCCATATGGTACAAAAATTATATTTGCCAACTTACATAAAATCTAAATATGTTTGGTTGTCGGCAGACGAGGATGGATCTTCTACATGATATTTACTTTACATGATTAGGTTTGATAGATAAAATTATTCAAACATAATCAAGTGTTTACTTTTAAAGATTAATATTTGGGGATACCTCAAAACTCGATACTATCTTAATCCTTTGAATTAGTCTCCATTAATTTTAATCCAACCAATATATGTATGATTGGAATAATCCTCCAAATAAAGTGAGTGTTATTTATCCTAATTTTAATCATCCACTAATCCTTTGTAATAAACAAATGATTCATAGATAAAAATTCTCCTATCACACATTTAATCTATCAAATATTAACTCCTTCAAAATACTAATCATGAAAAATAAACATTCTCTTAGTGGTCATGAAATGACAAGAAAAATCTAATAAGGGGGTATTTGTTTTTTTATGATATGATAGATTGATAAAATATATAATTGGATATTTAAAGGATAAGATAGTCAAACAAAATTATTCAATCAATCAAAGTAAATGGTGGATTAGCTTGGATTATTTTTATCTATTCATCCTATCATTCAAAGTAAATGTTACCTAACAGTAAGATCTATGTATATTTAATACTCGGTGAATTAATAAACATCCTAAAATAATAGTTTCTCCAATCTTCACTCGGATCGGACAAGTTCAAAAAATCCTCAATTTTAATAATTATTGGAGAAAATCTATATAAATACATAGGTCACTACAATTTTATAAATTAATATATTGTTCTTAAATATTACGGGTATAACTCTATGGAAATGTTAAAAACTGAATCTATTGTTGTCTACCTTTTAAAGGAAATTTAAATCAATATGGATTTTATCTATAACTTTTTAAATTTTATCCAAAAGTTATGTGTTGAGTTCTTCAGCAGGAAAAAAATATTGCGAAGAGTTGTTTCCACTTTCACATTGTTAGTGGTGTTAGATACATATAATTAGTTACAATAAATCGATAGGTACATTAATCTATTTAAATAAATAGATATAAATTAGTCTATTTATTTTTAATAGATTTGAAACATTTTTTTGACAGCCATATTAACATTATGTAAAATGATTTGTAAACACTAACTTTATCTATAACTATATTCGCTAAAATTGAAAAGACACTATTTGAATTAATTAAATATTAACTTATCAATATATTGATATCTCTGTAAATTAATGAAATTTTATGATCTCAAAATTATTAATTTGTAGAGGTTTTACTGTATTCTTTTAATCGGTGCATAATTAGTTCGAATGTCTATACAATGACAGAAAATATATATCCAGATATTAATAGATATATTTAAATAAACATTTATGGGGTAGCATACAACTTTTCGAGAAAGATGATACCGGATATATTATGAAACTATAAATAACAATAATCATTATACCTAAACTACAAACTATTATTGGGATGAAGAAATGTGCATTTCTTAATTTCTTTAATTGCTTACAACAATTACGAGTTGTTAAAGTATGGATCCTGAATTGATTGTACTCTCAAATTCAATTTGGGACATATTATGAAACTATATTTTGGGCTTATTTTTTAGGCCTGACGGAACCCTAATGGGCTTAGGTTTAGGATTTTGTTATTGTCTATTTAATAGTCGTTTTTCCATGTAATCTGTATCCGAAACATATAGTGTAATCTCTGACTTGATATCGCTCTCAGACGTAGTCGCAATAAGAATTGGATAAACAATTTTTGTGTTCTTTATTTTCTATCATGATTGTGGTATGTATTTTTCGTAACACCAGCAAATTTGATTATATTGAATTTAGGTTTTTAGTGGGCCTTGTGATAGTCTTCAAGTTGACAGGAAATGGCACTGATCATAACTTGCAAAAAGAAGTTAATCCTTGAGAATTTTCTCAATCAAGCACTGAATAATTTATTTATTTATTTCCTATATATGAATATAGGTTGTCTACTGTGATAACATTTCATTAGAAAATGTATGGAGATCATAAACTAGAAAAATGAGATCATACTTAATTAGAAAACATGAAAATTACATTTAATTAGAATTTTCAGATTAAATATGGTCTTCACACGTCCTCACGTGAGCAAGAACGTGCTCACTGAAGACTTTGTCATGTGATATGTGCGTGCGACAAAATTAGAGAATTGGCCGACGATCGAGATACGAAAACAGCTAGCTAGAAATATATATAAATTATTTAACTCAGACTTTAAGCTTCGATGGGACTTGACAGTTGTAATTTTGAATATAACTTTGTTCAAGTCGATCGTAAATCAAATCTAAATAGTTCTCTAGCTTGATACATTCTTTTTTCCTCATTATACCGAAAATATATATATTTATAAATTGAATTTACATTTTATTTAGTATTCTAAAAGCGGCCAGACACAAGCCCGGGGATCAAGGTGAGAAAGCAACATGGCCCAAGAATCTACCGGGACAATTTTACAGGTTTAGCGGTGTGTGTATTTTGGTTGAGTAGTAGAGTGAATTATGTACATATAAAGTAATCAAACCGAACTGCTTTTAAATTTTCGGTTAACCGAAAACCGTCCGTATCTTGTTAACCAAAACCGAATTAAAATTAATTAATAATAAAACAAATAAAATAATAATAATAACAAATAAAATAATAATTAAAATAAATAAAATAAGCCAGTAGAGTGATAATTAAAATTGATTTTCATAATTTAATTAATAATTGAAATAATAATTAAAAATAAAAACGGTTTTCGGTTTTCGGTTCAACTGTTCGTTATCGGTTAACCAATAACCGAATTTTTTCAACTCGAACCGAAACCGAACCGATCAAAGGTTCGTTCAGTTCGAAATCGAAACCGTTTAGACACCCTATTTATGTCTAAGGTTAAATGTCTCGAATTCGAGTCATCACGTATATGCCTTTAAATTTATGTATTTAATTGACAAAAAAAGTAATCGGATAGTATCTCAATGAGCTTAGCTCAATTGGTTAAAAGCTGACAAATTTAGAATAAAATAACCATTCCAGATATATAGTACATGAAATTGGATCGGAGCAACTTGAAATCTTTTGTGCCTACATAAATACAGTTTATCTGTCTAAAAATAATGTCCGGACATTTTTTACTAGTTTAACTTGAGATATTTAAGCATTTGAGATATGATCTTGAGGCATCCCACCTACTCTTGTTATATTCTTCATTTATAGAAATGGTATTGTCACTTTCTGTCTCGTCGTATGTGTGTGTTGGCCCAATAGTAGAGTGGTTAATGTTCGAGGCCAAATGTCTCGCGTTTGAATCCACCGTGACGCATAGCCTTTAAATTTTGTATTAAATTGACCCAAAAAAAATGGTATTGTCACTTTCCGTCTTGTAGTTTTCGATACGTTAAATTTTTCTAATACAATATGTATTGTTTTCTCACCCAAAAAAGTCGCTATTATGGTTGATAAATCCATTGTTAGAGTATATAAATTTTTAAATTTTAATTTTCATAAATAAATATGAATTGTAGTTCATTATCTTATAATAAGTTTTATTCTTATGCGGTACCTCAATCCGTTAGCAATGTAAATATATAATTAATACCAGGCCCCAATTGGGCTGGGCTTATTGGCCCTGATCTGAATTGACGAATTGATGGTGATTCTCTTCGGGATATAAAGTAAACCCTACTAGAAGTTTATATATCGGGCCGGGCTTCCTATTACCATTCATGCTACACACTAAAATTGAGGTTTGGTAATGCCTGTCTTATTGAGCCCAATTGATACTTTGTTATAGATAAAAACTATTATTGAGTTGTGTGCGTGTTGGTCTAGTGATAAGCGTTAATATCCGGCGCCGTTGCCTCAAGCTGATCTATCACATGCGATTTTTAAAAAAAAAATCCAACAAGAAAGTAAAAAAATTCTGCGTTAGTTAGAAACTAATCAACATCATTAATTCATATGGTTTATGGTTGTTATAAAAAAAAGCGTGTAAAAATATATTATATATAAAAATATTACAAAATTTATTTTGAATAAATTAATTTTGACCATCTATTTAATCAAGATACATAGATCTGATTGGTTTCTAGTTTCTATATTGGGATGATTTATACTTAAAACCATCGCTTTATATATGCGTTCTACAGCGAGTATTACAATCTAAAAGGTATAAATGGGATATAGACCTATGACAATTTAATTATAAAATTTATATTCTACTAATTAGGACACTTATCAGGTTAAAATATTAATCAAGATGACTATATAAAATGGTGAAAGACTAAAACAATGAAGCATAGATTGGAGGAAATTAAATTGTAACGAATTGAAAAGAAAATAAATGTAAGAAGAGCAAATGTCTCGATTCTAATAGTTGGTCGAGATTCGTACTATATTCTATTATTTCTAATAATGAGGATGAGGATATTATAATTACAATAATCTAAAAAATGTGTTGAAAGTGAAAATTGTAGCAGACGTAATGTTATTTACGGCAATTAAACTTAAAAAAAAAAAAAGACTTATTTGGATCAACCTTGACAATCATAGCTGAGCCTCCAAAGTCACAGGTTCCATCTAGGGATGTCATTGGTGGGTTTCACCAGATGTCGAACCAATAAATAAGAATGGTTCGGCTCAAACCGACCCATTGACACCTGGATCCGCACTGGATCCGGACCATCAACTATGGGTTTTAAGTCGTCCGGATCTAAGCGGATCGTGAACCGTAACCAACAAGAACTAGAACTGGAACCGAAACCGTTGCTTTATAATTTAATGGATTATGAGTGATTTCGAATCGATATGGATAAAACTAGCTCATTGACAAACATATTTAAATTTAGGCTTGTCAATAGACGGGTTTTACTCGGACCAGAACCAATAAATAAGTATTGGTTCTGGTCTGGAATCGGAACCAAATCCGGATCGGACCGGACCATCAAACTATGGATCTAAACGGTCCAGGTCTGAAACCGGAACCGAAACCAGAACCACTGCTTTAAAATTTAATGGTTTTCAACGGTTATGCATTGGTCCTGATAAAACTCATCCATTGACATCCCTAGTTCCACCACCCAATTTATTCTTCTGCCAGTAACTATTGAAAGCATAGGAGGCATGAGCGACCACGGTGTCCGGTTCGAAGCACGTGCCACCCACCTGCGTCGGCCGACAGTCGGCGCCCGACGCGCAGGCGTAGTCCAAGGCCAGCTGGATCGTCGAAGCAGGCACCGTCGGCTTCGCCACGCACCACGCCACATGGTCGGGCTTGGTGGAGGGTGACGGCGGAGTTGGGGTGTGCGTGGGTGGCGGGAGGGGGGTCGAAGACGGCGGAGTTGGGAGGCGCGTGGGTGGTGGGAGAGCGATCGAGGATGGCGTCGACGACGGCGGCGGATATGTGCACAATGGAGTGTAGTTTTGAGTTTGATATGGTGGAGTAAGTTGGAATTGATTAATTTGTGTTGCACCTTCATTCTTGATCGAGTCTAGGCTTCTTGAATCTGGAAAATGAGATTCACCGAAATGGTTAGACATTTTATTCAAATGTAGTTGGAAAAAAATGAATATTTGTATGAATTAAGGATTGTCGACATCCTCTAACTTTTTTTACAATAATTCGGCTCATATATTTAAGAAAACAGTGGAACTCCTGACATTTTTTTTGGTTCCGCCACTAACTATATTAGGGATGTCAATAGTTGGGTTTACCCGAATAAGAATCAATAAATAAATATCGATCTGATTCTTGAACCGACCCATTAGATATCGGATCCGGATCGGACCCGGACAATCAACTATGGATCGAAAACGGTCTAGATCTGAGCGGGTCTGAAACCAGAACCGAAACTGAAACTGAAACTGTTGCTTTAGAATTTAATGGATTATGAGTCATTTCGGATAAGTATGGATAAAACTGGCTCATTGACAAGTCTACTTAAGTTTAGGCTTGTCAATATACGGGTTTTATTCAGATCATAACTAATAAAAAAATATCGATTCTAGTTCTAGAACCATAACCGGAACCGGACCAGACCATCAAACTATGGGTCTAAATGGTTCGAGTCTGGAATCGGATCTAAAACCAGAATCATTGTTTTAAAATTTTATAGACTATGAACGGTTCCGGATCGATTCGGGTAAAACTCACACATTGACATCTTTAAACTATATGTGGTGAAAAAAGTGTTACTATATCTTGATATACAGTTGATGAAGGCAAATAGTGTTGAAATGGCTAAAGTGTAGAGATTGATGATAGAAATAGTTTTTCCATTCATCATTGAGATTGAGAATTTGATGTCAATATCGTGTCTGTGTGTTTTTTGAGGGAATTTTAATGGAGTAGTTTGTGAAGAACATATGCTTGCCCAACAGAAGCAAATTAAAATCATGCAAAAGAAAAGTAGTGAATTAACCTTTTTATTTGCTCCGAATTTACTTAAATGGTAAGCTAATTAGCTAAGAAACACTCCAACACAAAGTACGAAGAGGATGAATAGAATTAGGGTGGGGGAAAATCTAAATAAACATAATATATAAAGAAAAATAAAATGCAAAAATATTAGTAAATCAAACCATTAAATTACTACAAGCATGTACAATTGTAAATTGTAATTTGTAATGCATTTTCATAATAAACTTTTATATTATTAAATTATTAAATATTTTTTCAAATTTAACTATTTAAAATCTTTAATATAATAAAAATTTGTTATTTATAAGGTGAGGTGTCAAAGTCATCGAGCTTGTCGGATAATTTTTCATGGGCCACAAACTTGTAATTTGAAGCCTATCTAATATGCGTACAGGTTGGTTTGTACTAGTTGATTCTTCATTTAGGGACATATCATTTTATATTTCAATATTTGTATTTTTTTTACAATTTACCACACATAAACAAAATTACAAGTTAATACAAATACTATTTTTTCTACTAATACATGTTATTTTTTATTCAATTTTTTAGATATAAAATACATATCATACTAGTAAGTAGTAACTAGATCATATTCAAATAAATATAAAAACAACTCACAAATTATTAGAATTTGAACCAAAAACTTTTTATAAAAACAAAAATGCACATTTCAGATACATCATCAACAACAATTCTTCCATTATCGATATGCAAGACAACTTCTGCTAATTGTATGTCGGTAATGAAAAAATTGTTGTTGATGGTTTGTCTGAAATGGGCATTTTTGTTTTTTCGTTTTTTTTTTGGTCAATTAATACAGAAATTTTAAAAGGCACACATGACTCAACCCAAACCTTTGGTCTCTACTGTTGAAGAAAGAGCGCACTTTTCAATGGGCCGAGGCCGAATCAAAGAAGAAGATAGAGTTTTTAGTACTGCTCGAGTGGTTTGAAGTTGGAGCAAAGAGCTAAATATATACTTCTTACATTCCCAAAATTTGTTTTTAGAATTTCTTTTTTGGTATGTCCTTTAATTTTTTTTTTCCATTTATGGAAACTATCTCACAAAATACTTTATAGTTATCACCCTTAATAACATCCTTTATTTACATATTTTACCACATATGATCTATTTCTATCCCTATTTAATATCCTCTAATATTATTTATTTAAATATTTTAGCATTCATGACTCAACACAAATTAATTAAACATTACACTAATGTGTGACTCTTACTCAACTCACAAAACACTCAACTATTTTTGTTAAAACCTGCATCAAAGATTCTCAAAAATATATTTGGAGGACATAGGAAGTATAATTTGGCAAAAACTTGGGTGAACTCCGCCTCACCGTGAGTTCACCCTTGTTTTTTGTTAAAATAATTATATATTAATTATAGTGAGTAAGAATAATTAGATTTTATTAATGTATAATTAAATTTATTAATTTTTAATTATAATTTTTAATTCAAAATTAGAATTTATTAATTCAAAATTAAGATATATTAATTTAAAATTATTATTTATTAATTTACAATTAAATTTTATTAAACTAATTAATTTTAATTAGAATTATTTAGTTAATTAATTAATTAATTAGGATTAACTAAGATTAATTAATTAATTAATTAGGGTGGTCTCGCAGACCATCCTTTCAATTTAGGTGATCAACTCCAAGTGGAGGGGTGCGTGCAAGTCTGAAAGAAAATAATTTATGTAGTAATTTTGAGAAGAAATATTAGAAAATTGATTTTTCCATTTAGTAACAATAATTGACTTATTTGAAACAGATTGTGCACCCAACTGCTCCGGGTGTGACAAGGCCGATTCGGTTAGGGTTTAAATTACATAATTGCCCACTCGTGTGAACATCATCTTAAATTTGCCAGCGATATGGGAATCATTCCTCAAATCCGTCGAATATATAGCTCAACCCGTGTCACTTTCAACCGAGTCGGGCAAAATCTCATATCTCTATCTTTAAGAATTTATTTGAATCTTCTTTTCTAAACAAAAGAGCAACAACACTAGTCAGTTAAACGCACCCTTCATCAACTCCTCGACGAAGTCCAACGCTTCAACAAGGCGCAGCAGGACTCCTTCCTACCCGTGATCGAAGACGGCAGCATCGTCTTCGTCGGCGCCACCACCGAAAACCCCTCCTTCCACCTCATCACGCCGCTGCTCTCGCGCTGACGCCTCCTAACTCTCCACCCTCTCCAACCCCACCATCTCTCCCACTTATCAAACAAGCATCAATTGATGCAGAGGGGAATTCTGGCCAGCCTAAAAGAAAGTACAATTACTAGTGTGTTAGTAGACGATTCCGCCGCCAATTTCATCTCTCTACATTCCGACGGCGACGCCGAGTCCCCCTCAACACGTTCGAGGCCGCAGCGACCGCCGCAGCCACACGAACCCCGTCCAACCCCGCCTCCACATCGCCCTACACGACGTAGAAGAAGCCCTCCAATGCAAGCACCTCACCTAAGACCGCGCTGGCGAGGCGCCGCTCTACATAGTGCACATCCTCATCCGGTTCGCCTCTGAGGACTTGAGCCTGGCCGAGTCGCAGGCGCTGGCACACGCCATCTCATGCCACCAGTGTGGCGTCATGCTGGCTCACTGCATCGCCTACCTCGTGCTCGTGCCAAAGTCCATCTCCGCCTACCGTGCCGCCAGAGCCACGCAGAAGGTGGTGAGAGTTCGTTGGGCACAACAAGATTCCGGTTCGGCATCGTCCCAAGCGTACCTGCCTCCGTTCCGTCAAGGTTACAAATTCCTTCACTGGCCATTAGAGGACTCAAATTGTGTTTTTGCTATGTTTAAATATAGAGCAACTTTTTCTAGTAAAAGATGAAAGCATATGGAAAATTGTGCTTTTCCATTGAAACTATGCACGTAATACATATGATACACTCAACCATCAAATGATGGCAGGGGAGGAATACTGAGTAAACAAATACAAAGAATCAGGACTGATTTGATTTCTGTACCCTTTTTTGACATCTAAATTATAGTAGCTAGTTGAAGCAGAAGCAGAAGCAGTTTGCTGATCTATAAACAATCCTAGGAAGTAGCTCATACGAAGAGGTATGAACGAAAAATATCGGTGGTTGAACTCCTGTGATTTCTTTCGTGGTGAAGTTAGCTCAGCCGTAGTGACAGATTTCAATCCTACTTCTTCAAGTTCCACTGAAGGAGACAAAAAGAAACGTAGTTTCCACGTAACTACAGAATTTTCTGGCTCGCTATCCTATATATACAACTTGGGTGATCAACTGCCAGCGACCTCTGCTGCACGTTGCCTCATCATTTCCATTACAGCAGCCCTTCGTCGTGAATCTGACTGCTGCTGCAGCCTTCTCAGGTGTTCCTTCAAGTCCCTGCATAAAGCATGGGAGAACTCATGAGTAATTTGCATGGTCATATCAGCGAGTATCAGATGATGGGAGGGAAGACTGTGATGCCGAGATAAGGAGTTTTGAGTTTGTGAACAAACCTGCAGCGTGGTACATTGCAGTTGGATTCTTTGCATGCTCGAGCATGAAGCTGAAGGAGATGCCACATTTTCTTACACAAAGGACAGCCTCCAGAAGCGCGCTTCTTGCACAGGATACCATGGCGGAAAAGTCCCTTGACCTTGCGACAGTTTGGATACTGGCAAAGCACGGACCGGCACTGAGAAGCATGCACCAGGAGATCGAGCATTTTTCTCAACTGCAAAACAGGTCAAAGAAATTCATGTTATAAAGTCAGATACTAGAATTCATATCTCCCAAGGGCAAATAATAATTTGAACAACGGTAGGTGGGTGTATAGTATGTAATCTCAAAGTAAAATTTACCTGTGTTACTCGTAATTGCCTAGCTTCTTTGTTCTGTGCGTTGGGATCAATGGACTGAATATTAGTTAACTTATGAGGATGATCTTTTCCTCCATCCTTCTGATAGCAAGCATTGCATATGTCATAATCTGGGCAAGTCTCACAGCGCCAACCTTGCCCACTTTCAATATCAAGGTGACATTTAATGCATGTTGTGACGAAGGCAGGTGCAGTTGGATTGTGCAGATGATATAGGACCATCATAGAAGAATGCTTAGCTCGGCGAAGAGTATCATACTGATAGTGGTTTCCTTGACAAAGACTAAGAAATGCCTGTCTTGTGTCAAAAAATTCACTTTCAAGATTCTCATTATCTTTAGTATCATCGGGGACTTCAGCAACGTCAACCTGCAGATTCATAATTCTTAGTCCAAATCCTATACTCAAATGAATTGCATCAGGGGAGAATTTATAAGCATAAAATCAATATCAGCTGTAATTATGATCCTAGACTTACAGGATAAAGTGTGTGGACATCCTTGTAGTTTACAGGATGTCTCTCCCTATCGTCACGTTTTCGGTCAGCATCATAGCATCTGAAAGTTTAGAAAGAAGGGGATTAGTCCACTGCTCTACGCCTATAACATGTAGCACAATGCTATTCTAGGATGCAACCGACAAAATTTGGATAAATTTGATCGCTAATAAAGTTTGGAATGTCAACAATGGATTATAACTATCTAATTGGGTATGCCTATCTCAAGAATATAAAAGACTAAATACCAGATACATAACCTTTTTTTAATTCTGAGTGCCGTGATAGAACATAGTTTCGAAATGAAATCAACAAGAACTTTTGCAATAACTAAGGCAGAAAGTGAATAGAACCCTTACTTGTCACAAAGCTGAAATTTTTTGCACTGCTTGCAGACCCACCGTTTTCCAGAAACCATTAGGATGCAGCAATGAGAACATGAATGCTGTAAGTGAACCATGATAAAGTCTTCCTTCATTGAAGTTATGGTGTCGCCAAGCTAGGGAAACAAAGAAGTTCTTTTAGTATCACTAAAATAAAATTGCAGCAGTAATTGCTTAGTCTTGTAAGTACTTACAAGAACAAGAAACGAGTGACAAACAGATGAGACCAGATACAGCAAAGTAGCATACCCACAGGATAAGCAATTTCCAAAGGAACAAACACAAACAAAATTATGACAAAAGATCTTACCCTGTGCATTAACATCAGATCCTTTGATGCATTACTGGAAAGATCAGTTTGGCCAGATGCCTTTAAAGCTCTTTTTGTAATGTTCTTTTTCAAAGTTCCCTTCTTAGATTGCTTTCTCCCTTCTTCTTCTTGTTGCAGTTGATAGATGATGTCCTCCGCAGCACCAGGCCAATAATCTCCATCGAAGTATGGCAACCGAGATGCAGTTACCTTTGCTTTACATTCACCAGTTGAAACAAAGAAATGTTCGTACAGATTAGTAAGCTCTACGACAATGTTTTCCTTTGTGGCTTTCCGTAGCATGGCCAAGTACCTGAAAGAGAGAACAATTAAGGTGAAACAATGCTATGCAGTGGCGCTCACATTCAGAAAGTAATGGTACTTACCACTCCCGAAGTTTGTCAGATTTGGGCGTCTTTTGAATTTCTGGGTGACAATACAAAATGTAGTCTTCACCCTTCAGTGGAGGGCATGCCCAGATGTAGCAGCTTGTAAAACCACGCATTTTGCAGTAATCCAGATATCCAATCTGAATTAGAAATATATATATCAAATAACTTAGAAAGAAATGGTGACATTTTATCTTTTGTAAATGCATCAACTATAAGGAAATTACAAGAGTATTATAACTTGCCAAAATTTCATGGTACACAAATGTCCTTAGAGCCTCGCCTGACACTGCTTTCACCTCTGGCCTAAAATACTTGACAGAGTCCAGGTAAGAGAGGTAGACTCTTCGATGATTTGGCTGCTGGCATTCAGATCCAAATTCTTGAACGTACATGCCAAACAAGCATACTTCGACGCCCTCGATTCTCTGAAATAACAGTACCACCTGTAAAAAAGCAAAGACAGTTACAACATATTGGTGGAGCAGCCCATTTGCATTAACAACTAAAACAACCTTGCATAACCAGGCTTCCAGTATTAAAAACATATTACGAAAAAAAAAAAGAGGCACCCAACTTATGAACGAGGCATATCAAGAAATAAACCCCCAGTTATATCTTTCAGATTTTTCGTCACTCAATCTGCTCCCCCCGCCCCCAAAAAAAAGAGAAAAGGAAAAGCAAAAAATAGACAAACAACAACCAAAATTTACCACTAAGTTCAATTCTTTCACAAAATAGCAATACAATTCATAGAACATTTTAAAACTGATTACAAGGCATATATATGGAATGTCTTCATATCTATTTTTATCATTTAGTGCAACTTTTAGTGTGCAACATCATTTGCCTTCTAGAAGCATAGGAGAGAGTAGACTCGTACTCACATAGATTTTCCAAAATCATTAATAGAATTTCTATAGAAGTAATTTAAAGCAGCAATATTATGTCATAAAGACATACCTTAGATTTGTAAGGGTACTCCGTTGGATAGTTTTCCTCTTGGAAAATCTCCAGGAAGCGAGGCTTAACATCCAACTTTTTGTCCACTGATGATACCACTCTTACAACAAGTTCTTCTGCTCCTGGGACCTGGAAAAATTGGCAAACTAGTTTATGACCTAGACAGATTGATAACATATATATATATATATGGGGGATGATTACGTGAGAACCATTTTTATCATGAGAACCAAAAAATGATGAATTCACAGTGGAAGTTCATGAATCCACTCGAAAAGTTACTGAATCCAAACAAATGGGATTTTAATCAACTTTTAATTCATTTGGTTTTCACGTTCACGCTTTAAAATGGTTCTTATGTGAACCTCTCTCTCTCTCTCTCTCTCTGGTGAGAACTCTCTCTTTGAGAACTTATATATATATATATATATATATTTAGAAAGTTTTGTTATATATGAATCATATATATACATGTTATGTGTGATCCTCTCTCTCTCTCTCTATATATATATATATATATATGTGTGTGTGTGTGTGCATGTGTCTGTCAGCGAAGAATATAGAAATACACCTCATGCTACACAAAAGCAAAACCTAATCACCTCATCATAACTTTTGCCTTGAAGCCTTGCTCTGTCAAGCCTCTCTTGCTTCAATTTTACAATTAAACGCTGCTCCAAGTGATCACTTAGATGTGATCTAGGCAAATCTTTCGCACCAAGAACAGCACTCTGTGGTAATGGCTCACGTTCTCCCATTTCAACTTCTTCCATATAACAATTTGGACAAGTATACTCGGCTTCTCCACCATTATTTCTTCTACCATTAAACAATGCACAGATTTGATGCTGCCAAGCTTCACACTTGTCACATTGAACCCACTGCAAGAAACAAATATTTAGTGTAATCTAAGACTACATGTCAAAATGAAACAACTTTGCAAGCAGATAAGGCATTACCCATTCTTCAGTTTCATCATCATTTTTCTTTTTCTCCACCCTTCCCTTTGGTATAGTAGTGCCATCTACTGCAATGGTGTCTCCATGAGAATTATTATAGCATGAAATGCAGAAGCAATGACGGGCGTCCCCAGATCCAAAGGTGTAATACATTGCATTTCTTTTAATGCGAACACCACAGGGAGTACAATATATAGGAGGAGGTTCAAATGTAAGCTTCTCAACTGCACACAGCTGGCAAGAATTTTCACTCATTGTATGCTCCATTGCCTGATTTCTTTCCGCCTTTGCCTTGCTCTGTGGATCAAGAGAGTAATTACAAATTTCATAGAGGAAGGTGAAAGACACACCCGAAGAGCATATATGATATATGATGCTTCTTTGAAGGAAGGTGAAGGCGTGGATTAGTGAGATCTAATCCAACAAAATGACATGTTTTTATCCCATCCCTCTTTCAAATCCAAACATGGGATACAAACAAAGAAAGATTTTAGAAGAAAAATAAATCATCATCATCCAAACAAAAAAGGATGGACTCATAAGAAATCAATGGAAATATTGAAGAATGAATTCAAGGATCCTCATCTAGAATAGTTGTGTAATCAAAATAGCAAGCATAATTATTCAATAAAAAAGCAAACAAAGAGAAAGTTGCCTCAAGTAGTTTAAGGTGTCTTTACAAGCTTGCCAAGGGGAAGAAAAATTCAAAGAGTCAAGAAACTCAAGTTGAGGGACTAATCTTAGACCATATAAAATACAAAAAATTAACAAAAGAACACAAATGAGCTCCAAACAGTCCGATTAGATAACTACAAGCAAATTAAAAGTCTATATAGTGATGAAATTTCATAAGGTGCTTTAATTTGCTAAAAGTAACATTGAGGATCCTTCAAAAGGCATACATGCAGCATCTTGGCTTTAATTAACCAAGAAGAGTAATGCAATTATATGCCTAGTGAGGTTGAGAAAATGAACAAGCAAGACTGACCTGTCCTACCCACTGTCTGAGACCCATAATATGTTGGCGGACCATTTCAGGGGTGAACAGTTCAATCATTGATACTCCCTTTATTTTTGGCTTCCCAGACTTGGATGCATTCTCGGGAGGTAATGTAGTGTTTTCCTTCTTAGCCTGCGCTGTATCATTTTCTGTCTTCATGACCTGCTGAGCACCATATCCAACTGAATCACTAGGTGTGACATCATCATCCAAGCTGTCATTTTTCATCTCGATAATCTTGGGACTGTCCTGTGCAACGTTTCCAGGGACTTCCACCTCTACTTTCACATCACTAATTTCAGATTTTACTGGGATATGATAATCGTGATCCTTTTCACTATGTTGTACATCGTGAATATGACTATCAGTTACAGTTATAGAAGAAGCCAATGCCACAGAGCATCCACTGCTAGGGACAAGAGACTGCAAGCCTTGCTCAACTTTTGTGCGTTTAATACGAGGTTGTAGATCTTCAGGAGTTTCAGCTATCACTGGGTCCATCTTCGGAGTAGACCTTCCCACAGTTCCAGCAGTATCATGGGCATTAGAAGATTCAGTGACTAATGTCGGCAACCCAGAACTCAAATTAGAACGAGCAAGTGTCTTGAATTGAGCCTGCATAAAACTCTTAACAGGAATACAAACAGGGCAATTTGCATCCTGACAGCGCCTATGATGATTGACTAAGACCCTTGTAGCACGGCAACGAGGGTATGCACACTGGAAAACGTTGCAACTTCCAATATGTTTCAACAGCTTCTGAGCAGTTAAGCAGTGAGGCTCTGGGCATTTCCCTTCTGGGAAATGACATCGGCGAGCATGCCTCAAAAACAACAACCATCTTTGTTGGTTCTTGAACTGTTTTTCACGAGTAATGCTATAAGTTCGAGATGCTGGGTCACTTGTGTTCACTGGTTCTGTTGATCGAGAAGTTTCAGAGTGGCCAATAACAGATTCTTCTGAGGATAAATTATTTAGTTGAGCTCCATCTTGCCTCGTCAATCTGTGATGAATTTCATCTTGAATAGTCTGCTCAAGTGGGAGTCTTCCTGATACATCCACATCTTGAGGCTTGGAATACTGCTGACCACCCAATGCTGCATCTGGTTGAACACCACCAGAAAGACCAGTAAAATCACTTTGATTGTTGCAAAAAAATTGTTGTGGATGCAAAGATGAGGCATCATGCGGTGCAGATGAATGGGAAAAAGGCTGAGCAGTTCTTGAATGGCCCTCTATAAAATTCAACTGGAACTGATTCTGCATATCAGAATGGAAGGAGTGGGTGACTTTTGATTGTAGACCTTCATTAAGATGCTCTGTTCGAATCTCCGGCTTCACCTCAGAAACCATACTGGGTGATGGATGGGATTGACTGAAAGAATCATTTCTCATCAAATACTGGCTTTGTATTTGCCTTTTTTGTTGCAATTGATGCTGAGAAAGTTGTCGTTGCTGAAACTGCTGCGATGGCTGTTGAAACACCTGATGTTGGTGAGGTTGCATTAGATTTTCTTTTACTGGGTACTGTGATTGAAAATTCACCTTTTGTGATTGATCTATTGAGTGAGGGTCCACAGTTGCCTGTTGAGAAGAACATACATTTGGCTGGTTATTGGTCATCAAAGGAGAATCTGTCTTGTGCATCGATTGCATGGATATGGCATTCAAACTCGGGTTGTTAATCGATGACCCAACAGTTGTTACAGGAATATACAAGTTTCCAGACCCAGAAGCATCAGCACCACCGATTCCATAGCCATCACCTGTTAAACAGAAGAGTGTCAAAAAGAATACAAACTAGAAGCTCCAAAGGTATCCACAACGTAACTGTTACATTAAGTATTTGGAAAAAACACGAGACACAGAAGCATGGCTGCAATGTTGAAGAGAGAATAAAGTACCTTGTGTTACTGGTCTTTGGTGATGCTGAGACATGGGCTTGGTGGAATTGCCATATATAGCTCCTGATAAATGTCCCTCAGTGGTTCCTGGACTATTCATGATAGGCATATTCTTTCCCATTATTCCAAAACCTCCACTTAGGGGGCCATGAGATATTCCAAAGGATTTCTGCTGCAATGCAGAACTGCCTCCACTACCCATTTGCCCACCAATATTGTGTAAGACACGAGAATTTTGACCACCAACATGCTGTTTTTGCAACATAGGCTGTGATGCAGTTGTAGAGTCAACATCAGGACAAGCTCCAATATCTGATTGCTCAATTTTCATGACCTTGTTGTTGCTAGTGTTACTAAGCACCTCATTAGTATTGGAGTTACTAATTCCAGGAGTTGGGATCATTTGACTTGTCATTCTTTGCGCACCCATGGACGTCATTATGTTATTTCCCCCAGGATTGACCAAGAAAGCATTAGGTGACTGCTGATACCCACCAGCCAAAGCTCCTGCAAAACAATATTTCTTTAGATGAGTGAAAAGTTAACCAGATAGTACTCCATGGATGAAATGACTAAAAACCATCAGATTAACTAAAAGAACTACCATGCGCATTTCCAGAAGACCCATTTCGAGTTGGAAAGAAGCTTCCTGAATTGATGGTGGACGATGCAATTGTGTTAGAACTACTATTGTTGACAAAAGAACTATCCACTGATGAAGTTCCAGCAAAGCTTGAGTTCCCAGTTTGTTGAAACCCAGGTGTGGGTATCATTGTACCGATGGGAGGGGAAGAATTGGCATGTGCCAACTGCTGGTTGTGATTACTTGTAGGGAAGCGCTTAATCACAATGTGCAAACGCCTCTCCAAAGTTTCCAGGTTTAGATACTCCTCCTGACAATAGATGACATAATAAGAAATAGAAATGCAAAAGGACTTGATGAAGAGTAACTCAATAACTCAATAATAAAAGTAGTTATGCTAACAATTTTCCAACAAACCACACATATATATTAATATTTAAAGATTCTTGAAACTTATACAAAACATTAATGTCAACCAGAAAATTTTATATACAATGTTATGCATAAAAAGCATTAGCAACACAAGGAGGATGATCGCATGATGAAGAGGAATAACAAAAAACACACCATTGTTGTAGCACTTCTGAATAAACCATCTTCTAGACGTTTCACTATATCAACCATTTTCCTGTTGGGAACCTCAGGAGATTGTTGGCGCCGCTGCATAAGAAAGTTCCAGCTGCAGAACAGAGAAACTAAACCTTTAGAAGCACTAATCAAGCAAGCAACTTCTATAGCATTTCTTAAGAAGTAACTTTCACCTATTCCTACTGCTACACAAACCAGGAAGCACTAGAAATAGCATAGGTAGAACTAATCCAACCAGAATAGTAGATAAGGGAAAGGGTGCCATTTCCTTGATGTGAACTGAAGCCACAATTTTAGAGCTGACGGCTGCAACGACACTATCTACACCAACCCACTTGACAGGTATCATATTCAATGAAGAAAATAAGCAGCCAGTTAAATGGTCCAGAGATTATACAGACGGATAACGCAACAAATGTCTGCCTGCCTAGCGAAGCTTCCCGAATAACTTTCAGGAACGAAAACTTTTACTGGATCCGAATATCACTAACAAGGTATCGAATGTCATTGAATCTAATCACCAAATCAAGAAATGGAACACTTCCTTTTACGGTAGTCCATACAAGAATCAAATGTCTGACAACTAAGCAAACTACATAGAATACACTTCAACTTGTTGATGCTTGATGGTCCTCCAAGCATTTAGTTGCTTGTAATTTTCAAGAAACCAAATACAATAAACATATCATCAAAAATACCAAGGATGTAACTGAACATATATATCTACAGAAATTTGCTATTTGCTTGAATGGACAATAAGAAAAATCCTTACATTTTCTCTTGCATGTATTTGCGTCTCTTAACAGTTTCTGGGTCCATATTGGGTACATTTCGTTGAACATTAGGATTCTGCATTTGACTGACCATAGGGTTCCCATTTTGTTGTGGTAGCCCAGGCAACATAGTACCAGCTTGGTTGGGTACCTGGCCCGAGATCTGCCCAGTGTGGTGTGTCTGTAAATTCATCTTTATCTTAGACCAATAAATATGTGCTTTGTAACATGAAGTTAGACCCCCAACTAGAGCCAAAGACCATAACAAAGGAGTCAAACGAAGTTCGATCTAGTCAAGTTCAAAGCAATGAAACCGCAAAGTCCAAACCAGACACAAAAACCTGTCAAGAACATCCCAATAGTGTTAGAAAGAACACGAATAAGAGAAGCGAGAGAAGCGAGTGATTGAAGATTCTTAAAATGTTTAAAAGATCCATATGTAAACTTGAAGACATTAATAATCAAACAGAGATCATCTCATAAACATTCAAAAGACAGGTAAACCGGTAGTTGCAAAATGTTTACTAAGACATCTAGTTCCTTTTATGGAATAATAATAATATATACATAAATTCATAACCTAACTATTCAGTACTCGTTTAGAAGAACTATGCACTAAAACAGTGAAAAGAGCTGAAAGATCACTTCATTGTGAAAATGGCTGCCATATCTCTTAGGAGATCAATCTCGAGCTGATCCCAAAACAACAAGGGCCAGAATCCAGAGATAGAAAGGGCACCCCAAAAATGACGAAACTTAAGCTCTTTCAGAAAACTTAGGTCATCAGACATCATAATCCACATTACAAAACCATCATATTATGCATTTTCCAGAAGAATGACTAGAAGCACAAATACATACAGAGTGCAAAAACACACATATATTGAACAGAATGAAACCATTGAGTTAAATTACAGAGTTAATCTAAGCGGCATCGCAAGAAAGTCAAGCTCTTTTTTGCAGAATTCGGGTTCCCACACCAAACAAAGCTAAAGCAATTTTACAGCATTAAATTTCTCCTAAATGATCGCATGCATAAAACACGTACAGATTACAATTGTCGCAAGGCACCAATCAGCTGCATACAAATGACAAAGTCAAAATTGGTTGAAAATCAATAATATTCGAAATTGCTAGGGCTTCATCAAATTGGGGGAAATCAAATTAGGCATCAACCCTGATCAAACCAACGCCGGATTTTCAATTGGGCCTAAGACTGATAGAGTCGAGCAATCAAATCAAACATCAGAACGAGAAGATGAACACACTAACAGGGTAATCAGAAAAGCGCACCGAAATTGAAAGCGTCACTTACGGGAGCTGACACGAACAGATAAATACAAATGAATTATAGAATGTCAAACGAGCCAGCTACGGCGGCGTTGGAGCTTAACCGGCGGTCGCGCCAAGATTACGGCGGAGAACGGTGGTTTGGAGAAAAATTGGGCTGATTTAGAAGTTGGGTATTTTTGTTAATTTTCTTTTTTTCCGACTGTAGAATGGGCGGTATTTAACTTTTCTTTTTCGTGAATTTCTGCAATCGAATTACATTATAATTGTTTTGTGCCTTTTACTATTGCCCAATAAAATACTCGTTTCGTCTCACAAAACTGTCTCATTTATATTTATTAAATTAGAAAAAAAATGCAGTTGGTAAGTTTTTCACGGAAAATTCATACAATAGTCTTGTTTATTTATTTATAATTAAAATTTAATGCATCCTTAACAAAGAAGTAAGACTGTAATATTGAGGCAGAGCAAAAAATAAAATTGGGATTCTTTTTACAATAAAGCTATGCGGCCAAATTATGGTTGACCACACAGTGATATTTTAGTAATTATTAATATAATTAATTAATAAAATAATATTATTAAATTATTGTGTTAATCATTTTTACATGAATACCATTTTTCTACCTATTTTGAAAAGTATTAAATTTATTAATTTTAATTTTAAATTTAATTTTTCATTTGATATGGGCAAAATTGTAATTCCATAAGATGGTTTTAATGTAAAACAAATTTTTTAATAGATCAAATATTAAATAAACGATTTTTTCATTAAATAAAACTGATTATGGCCGGTGTCTTTTTATGTGATTGATTGATTTGTGTGTGTCAGACAGAAAATTTACATATACCTTTAAATTTATTGTGCATTATCAAATATTATAATTTATACTATATCCTTATTTTACCCGTTAAAAATTAAAATATATGACGCACTTAACAAAGAAGATTCTAAACTTTGTGTCAAATTACCTAGAAAAATATTAGATATGCCTTTTTCTTTTTTTATGCATTGTGACATATTATATTGATCTGACGTCCGTAAAATTGAATAATTGTGATTTTAATAATGTATTGTATGTAAATGAAAATTGATCGGTGTGTATGAAATTTAAATTATTGTATTTATTTTTCTTAGGTTTACAAGTTGAGTATATCTGGGATTTGCTAGTACTATATCTCCAACAGTCCCATTTTACAATATAAAACAGCAAAATATATCGTGTAAGTTTATATCTAAACTTGCATGAGATTTATAAAAATAAGTTCGTTTATATATGCACAAAATTTGTCATTGTGTTTGTCGGCCTAGTGGTAAAATGGTTAATGTTTGAGTCTAAAGCTCTCAAGTTTGAATTCATAATGACGTGGTCTTTCAAATTTTGTATTAATTGATAAAAAAAATGTCATTGTGGAACTATACTATAATTTAACATGTTTATCCATGTTGAAACCTAGTTGGAGCAAATACTGTATTTATCTATAATATTCTTTACTCACCTGTTTGATGTGTGATGTCATAATCTTCATCTTCAAGAATTGTGTATATCACATTTCTAGCCGTTCAGTTACATAATCTGATTACTTATTTTCAAGCATTAAAATCTTTTAGAATTAATTTCTAGCCATGACTTCATTGGCTATTAATAGTACAGAAATTAATAAATTATTTATATTTCAAAATATATGGATATATGTTTCTACTTGTATCAATTTATTAGCTCGAATTACATGTGAATAAGTTTGTCTATGTTTCTTTGTCTGTAGATTGTGAGACTACTACATGCATATACGCGAATATTGGGTAAAGAATGGAGAAACGTTAGGATTTGCAATGCTCGGGAACTGATGGTAGTATTCTTCTTCGCCTTTTTAAGTATATTTTGTATCGACACGATAACGAGGAAGTTCTATGCCTGATTCAAGTAAGCTTTACATGTGCTGTAGTTTGAAGCACATTTCTTGAGCTCACAGTTCTATAGTTTAATTGTACAATCGATTCATATATAAAGAGTGGTACGTGTTTAACTTCCGCAAATGGATAGTCAAATTGTATTGAAATTGAACTTATAAGCTCTCCAAAAAACTTATCGTTTTTAAACTTAAAAATAAAGTTTATAACTGCTTTATGAACTTTTCACCAAACACCCTCTTACTCTGTGAAAGTTTTCGATTTAGCAGTTAAAACAACTTCTTAATATTTCCAATGTGTTCTTGTTGATATGTTTTGATCCGTGTTTGAAAATTCTAATATTGTCTAATAAACCAATGAATAACTAATGATATACTCCTTCATCCCAATATATACAGACGCTTTTTATGATAAGGATAGTTTTGTAAAGTAGTTGCACTTTTAGTGTAAAAATAAAATTAATAATTTTCAGAATATCGTATATATAGTTAGTTGCATCAAAAATCATAATTTTCAGATCCTACTGAGAATTTGATAAAATTTTTAAACTTCACAAAATTAGACAGCATCTATCTTTTGATTTTGGTGCAAGTGAAACAAACAAAATTGTAAAAGATTCAACATGATGGTTAACATAAAAATCATTTTTAAATTGTGAACGTGATAATTAAAAATTGATAAATTTGTTGTGAAAGTTTATAACTCCGTCGGAAAAGTTACTAAATCCAAAAAATAGAACTTTCGCATCTCATAGGATTCTAACCCATACGAAAATTTTGAATGTTGTAGATTCAGTAACTTTTCGATGATTTCATAGTAAATTCAATTGGTTCCCACATTCACACTTTAAAATAATTTTATTTGAAACTCACTATAATCCAATATATATAAGTGTATGATATAAACTTATTACCAATATAATTTGTGTAGTTTTGCGCGCATATATAGAGAGAGATGAAAATTGCAAAATATAACATATATTGTAATTAAATAAAAGTTTTAAAAATAATAACTATAATTAGGACTGGGCCAAAAAGCCTTAAATCTATGAGGATCTTGAAAAATGAAGCCCACTTTGGAAAAATAATGACATCATTATATGTAAGAAAACAATATCCGAGGTCAAAGGTTTTGAGTTCGAATCTATCGTGATCGCGACGTGGTATTTAAATTTCTGTATTTAATTAACCAAAAAAATGGAATTTGAGAAATATGGGCTTCCTTGTTATTATTATTATTATTATTATTATTATTATTATTATTATTATTATTATTATTATTATTATCCATATCACATGTATTGTACAATCCATGTAACATTACCATGCAAAAATAACAAACCATTAATATATTGATAATACACGTTGGTTTCAATATTTCGCGCGTGTTACACCTCATGAGAAAACGCCGGTAGCCATAACATCCTCCGGTGATGGTGCCCGAGCCCCGACGGGCGGCCGAGGGCGGCTAGTGTAGATATTTGCCGGTTGGGGTGGCGAGGTTTGTTTGGGGATAATATCAGGCATCAACACGCCATAACTTAGGATTTCGCCCTCCGCTGATGTTGCAAGAAATGGACAGACAAAAACGATCAACACCAACAATTTCACCACCATTGTTGCCATTTTCGCTTATTTTGTTGATTTTCTCGAATAGATATTCCCTGCAAATCCCCCTTCAACTTCCTAAATGATTCTCTCTCTTTTTTTAGATTTATAATGGTTGATAAAACTATTGATTTCCCCCCCTTTTTTTAGATTTATAATGGGTGAAATTAGATTGTCGATGATCCATTCATTAGTTTTTTGTTTTCTTTAAGGGACTATATTTATAGTCAAGGAAAATCCATCAAATAATTTGTAGAGAGCTATAAAAATTCTTTAATACGACAGCCTGTTTGTTTGTTTTTCTCTCCTTACAGAGGCTAGAGCCATAATTATATTGTTTTAGTTTTATTTAGAATCACTACTTATATTTTTTTCAAAATTATATAAGTTTTATATTATAGAGTTCAAATTATTACGTGGAATTAAATTAATTAGATATTTATCAATAATTAGATATTTTTATTCATGATTGAAAGTATATATAAATTATCTTATAATAAATTAAAAAAAGCACAACAACTGAAAAAAGTTATTATTATCCAAAAGTGAAGCACATTAATATAAGAAATTCACAACAATTAATTACATTTTGCGACGTTCTCTCACATACTAAAACAATCAATCTGCACAAAAATAGAAACAAGAAAAATTCTAACCACAAAAACTTCCGACTTTAAATAAACAAACTTCACCTAAAATATCCTATATAAATTCCCTTTCGTTTCTCAAAATCTCACTCATCTTCATTTATTGCCCACGGCATCCAAATCAACATAATTCTGAGGGAAAAAGAAAAACGAAATACACAACCACAATAAATTAGCAATGGCTGCATTGAGGCCAAAAGTTTCGATCGTTTTCTTTGTGGGAATTTTGGTTTGCTTGATACTAGTAAAACAAGTTCATGCAGTAGAGCAAACCGGCCACAGCATCCACACTTTCCAGGATCTTGCCAACGAGGATGCCGACGATAGTCGTTACGAGCACGTCATCGGCAACCTAAAGAAGTTCGACGATGAAGATCCCGAAGATGATAGAGCAGAAGTCACCGTTTTGGGACATTAGGGTATGCACGAACACGAGCACGTGCACGTGCATACACGTATATTTATACGTCTTTTATCTAGTGGGAGCTCCATATTCGTTTAACTCTTTAATTGTTATTGGCACATATAGATATGAGAGGTTGTATCTTGTCCTTTATAGTGTATCAAATTGTGTCCACTTTAATTATTTTTTATGTCTGGGTCTAAAAATCAAAATTTGGATTTGATTAGACTCATTTTATCATTATTGTAATTTAATCACGTCATACTATACCTTGAATTAATAAAAGATTATTGTGAGCTTCTTCATTCCCTTATTTATGTATTGTCAACAATTGCTTCAAGTTTTTCTATTTATGAGGCGCATTTCGGAGCTTAATTAAATTAATGATTAATCAGTTATTTATTTAATAATCAATTACTAATTGCAGTCCTGATTTTAATTAAATTCTAATTATGATTAATAATTTTTATTAATTGATATTCTAAACATCAATTAATCAGCTATTTAAATAATAATTAATAATTAATTACTAATTGCGGTCGTCCACACGGTGAAGATAGACGCACAAAAGTTTACGCGGTTAATTGTTTGTTCTAATATATATAAATCGGAAATTAGATTTACGGCTATTTATTCGAGAATTTATGGTACTTTAATTTCTTTAAGGGAATATAAATAAGGATATTGCAACTTAAGAGGTTAGTTAAATTATCAGCATTGCATGCATCAACGCCCAAATTAATGGAAGTGGAACCCATGTTGCGAAAAACAAACACCATGATCACGATAAAAAAAATAAAGAACATAAAATTATTTATTCGGTTCGTCTCATGACTATGTTTGGCGATGTGCCTGGAGATTTCACTATGAAGCTACATATTGCATGGATAAACGACTATTAAATAGATAATAACCAAACTTTAACCTTAAGATCATTAGGATTTCATCTGAGCCCAAAAAACATAAGCTAAAAAATTTGGCTTAATTAGGGAATGCAACTTGCAAGTTAATACATTGAACAACACAAATACAAGAAAACTTTTTTCTAAAAACAAATGGACGGCAATATATTTCTCAACCAAACTCCGCGCAATAAATCAAGATCATTATGATTTCAAAAATTATATTTAAATAAAATGAAAGATAATCATAGTTAAATATGTTTAAAAAATTTTATAAAACATGATATCATAACTTTTCCATCACCTCGAAAATTTCAAACATTTATTTTTTGTTTTATGCAACAATATATAGTTATAATATTAAACACAATATAAATATATTTTATGTAATAGTTGTTTTAGGGAAAGCTTTATGAGCAAGTTTCAATATACCTGGAAATGATATGAACATACTCAACTCATTTTGAAGATAAAACTGATAGGACTCGACATTAAAGATTACTCTTATTTATTCCACCATCAAAACCAAGACGAACAAATGAACACTTTTCCATCAACTCGAAAATAATTGAACAATTTAATTTAACTAATTTCAAAATAAAATGAATTATCAATTATCCATGTATAGAGTCATGACATAAAAACCATCGATATATAAAATATATCTAGAAAAAATATTATCACAATAAATCCTAAACTATTACCATTTTCACAAAATTATGCTAAATTTCGGCTAATATCGATTAAAATAATGAATTATCACGCTTAAAAGAGAATGTAATACAAGTAAATTTCCGAGTTTGGAATGTCGACATGCATTACTCGATGGATGGCGCATATAATTGTATTAAACCTTATAAAAGTTATTTGGCTGAAAATTTCATAATTATGAGCAATGCTGTATATAAAAAACCTTAAATATTTATTCATATATTATATATATTTACACTATTTTTTATTTATTTAATTTAGAATTTGAAATTTATTTAATTTTAAAATTATGTAAATTGATAAAATAATAATATTATGTGTTAGTGATAATAATTAAAAGTAAAGTTACATAATTAAAACTGAAAATAAGAAAAATGAACAAAAAATATGTGTGTGACATTTTTAAAAACCAAATTCATATCACAAGTAATCGATATATGTCCTAAAATTAATGTGGCAATGTTGGAGTATGTATCCTTTATTTTATACACAAAAATACGTGTGAGACTGTCTCGACATGAAGTTTGTTTAAAATATTGATCCAAACATATTCCAATTGTATATTTATAATTTTATTGATATTAATTTGTAATTCATAATGTATCATTAAATATAGATTTTTGGATCATGATCTTGGTTCGTCTCACGTAAGACTCCTCCTATTTTATGTTGTCATCCAACATATTTTACTACTTTCCTAAGCCTGAATAAAAATCACCTAATCTTTCGAATCCTTCTTTCGAAGTCGATAAATTATACGTCATCTGGTTGAGTCATAACGATTTACCAAACATACATTATATCATGTATCATTTTAGCTACACATAACTACTAATCACGAATATGTTTCGAGCTACTCATATTGGCAATTAAGGTCCTCATTTGAGAATGTCTCGATCACAAAACGACCCACCCCAACGAAGCACATTAATTGCATCGTATTTGCAACAAAATCCATGCATTTATTCAGCTGAAAAAACTCAAAACGAATTTGATGTATAAATTAAAATAAGCAACTATAAATCAGCTAGAAATTCAATAAAATAATAGTTTGATAGGGACCAGTCGATGATGTGAATATTTAATGAAGCAACAAAAGTTACTAGCCTCCATTTCAGGTGGAGATTTGAATGCACATTTTGTTGGGAATTATAGTGCTATCATGGCATCCAACAATATTTTGCATCATTGTTTATACATTATGTTACTCTTAGCAATAATAGTAAAATAATTATTATACTCCCTCTCAGATAACGCAAGAGATTTGCGAAAATATACAATTGCATAATTACAATTATTGCATATTCAATAGATTGGTCCAAGGTTTATTTGTTATTAGTGTAATAGATGGGCACCTCTGATTGGGAAAGTCCAACTAATTATTTATTTTAAATTACAACATTTTTAAGTCATTTTTTATTTTTGTACCATGAACAACTGTTTTCCTACAGCAATTTGAATATCTCTCAGTAATAAAAGAATGACATATCAAGTGCAGAAATTAATAGAAATTTATATCTGTCTATACAAGTACAATAAAAAGGCATTCTATTTCCTCTCTTTGTACCATGTTATGGTCCAGGTACTTTCCATAATCAAAAAAGAGAAATGAAACTAGAAATATAGATTTAATTTAGGGTGTTTGGCTAAGCTTATTTTAAATAGCTTATAAGATGTTTCAAAAGTTTATAAGATATAATGTTTGAAGAGCTTATAAGTTGTCAAATTATTTAGATAATTGAGGTTATAATTAGCTAGAGAAAGAAACATGAGTTAGAGAGAGAAAATCATAATTAGAGATAGAAAATTGATGAGAAGTGAAGATAGTATATATGTAAAAAATAACGAACCTTAGTAATGTTATTTTGATAAATTGCTGTTAGTTATAAGCTTATGAAAAAATAAGTTGAGATTGAGTTACTTATTTTTACGGGAACTTATAAGTTATTGAAGTTTATTTTAACAGCTTATAAATTATTTAAGAACTTATTTTACTCAACATTTTGCACGAACTTATAAACTCATAAACAACTTATAAGTTTAGCCAAACACCATCATAATATGGGATGTTTTTTTTGTAGATTCATAATTGGTGTGTCAATTCTCATCAAGTTAGAATAATAAGAATACATTTCGAAGTTAAGAACTTAAGATCAATCATCTTGTCCGCAGATTTGTGTATCTTTCCGCCTTAGTGTTTGTCCAATTTCCTTTTTTATGATAGTTTTTAAATTAAGATATAATCACGGATCGACACAGAGATTATGGATCAACTTATTTAATCTCAATTTGGATCTTATTTTCTTGCTAATAAAATACTTCTTCAACAAGAAAAAACCCATTCTTATTCTGACATCAATTTCTCACTAGATGTTTCCAAAAAATTAGGGTACCTTCAATAGTGAACTTGGCTTCGAGCTTTTTGATTCTACATTAGATTTGAGCTTTTTGATTCCACATTTGCTTTTAAAAATTTATCTATTCTTTTTCATATTTTTCTCCAATCATATACTTATAATATCAACTTTTACATGAGTCCCAATATAATATACATATAATTATATCTTAAGATAGTTGTAGGATCCATAAAAAGAACAAAAAGAAGAAAGACTGTTGCGAGTCCGAAAAAGTATAAAATCAGTTTTTATCTTTAGAAGTTAGCTTTATAGAAAATATCAAGTAAACACATCTACAATGATAAAAAATTGGTTTCTAGCTCTCAACTTTTTATCACATCAACTCCATTGCAATGCTAAAAAAGTTGATTCTTAATTTCTTAAGAATGAAAAAACCTATCATTAGAGATACCCTTAGAGTTGTGGCTCTAAATATGGACAATATTGAAGGGCGAGTCATAGACTAATTCAGCTAAACGGGCATTTACAATCAGATTTTAAAAATAAAATAAAATTTGCATCCGATTATTTGACTCGTCGATTTCCATATGTAATCACTAGTTTTTTTTTTATTGTCACTTAATACAGAAATTTTAAAGGCTGCGTCACGATGGACTCGAATCCGAGACCTTTGATTTCAGGATTAACCACTCTACCACTGGCCAACACACACACATATCACTAGTCTTTTTTTTGGTCAATTAATCTGAAATTTTAAAAATGGTGGACTCGAACCCAGACCTTCGAACCTAAGATTAACCACTCTACCACTAGGCCAACACACACACACTTCACACATATCACTAGTCACTACCAACACATGTAATCGTATAAATTTAGATATAATAAGCTGAATATCATAACGAAACTTGACTCGTCAGATAATCTGACATAATGGAGACGCGTGCTAGCACGGGAAAGTCGGACCCCACCAACTTACTTTTTTTTTTTTCAATACCTATAGCGTTACTGATTCTTTTAAAAATTTAGGCGATCGATAGCTCTCTCATAGTAGTCTTTGTGTTCATTGTTCTATCTTTACATAGTAGAATAAAGTAGCCAACAAGAAAATCTGAATATTCGATTCGAATCAAATCGAAATTTAGATTCTTCGAATTTTCGGTTCGGATCGGATTAACATTTTTCCAAGTTTCGGATTTTCGGATTGGATATTTTTCAGAAAAAACTTGAAAATCCAAAATATATATATTTTATATATAATAATGATATTTTATTTATATATTTTTAAATCTAATATAAATGTATATAAGAATTAATAAATTTTGGTTTCGATTTTGATTTTTCAATTTTTCGGATTTTGATTTTGACTTTTTTTTTTTAATAAAATTTGGATTATCATATACTCGGTTTGGATCGAGTTTTTTCTCTATTAAATTTTGTATTTTAGGATCCGTTCGGATTACGTAAAATTCCGAACTGAAATCGCTCACACTTAGCAACGTTCCATCACGCATAAGTTCGCCCCCGGCCCCCTCCCAACAAAAAAATCTTTACGTTTGTTCTTGGTTGGAACACCAATATTTGTGAACGAAACTATACGTTCTTCGAGCCATCAATAAACATTTTAGAGACTGAAACACAACGTCACGATGTCACATGGCAGGCACTCCAAAACACACACATTTATTCTTCTAGAAACAACAGCAGCAGTAGATAGCATTTCCTCTCTGCCAACCCATTTACCCACCTCACAGCAATGCACCCTCATTCAATGGCTCCATTTAAAGCTCTTTATCCTCAACTCCCAAATCCATTAAATAAACCATCAACAAATTTTCCCCCAATTCTATATAAAACCCTTCCATTTATCACCTCCAACCAAATTCACAAATATTCTCCCCAAAAATTCACAATGCCTAGCTCTTCTCTCTTAGCTTCCGCAGCTTACCTTCTCCTCTTCATCATCGGCGCCGCCGCCGCCGCCGTCCCAGCGGTGATCGTGTTCGGAGACTCGTCGGTCGACGCAGGCAACAACAACCAGATATCCACCGTGCTGCGGAGCAACTTCCGTCCCTACGGCCGCGACTTCTTCGGTGGCCGCCCAACGGGGAGGTTCTCGAACGGCCGCATTCCGCCGGACTTCATCTCGGAGGCGTTCGGTCTCCGGCCGTTCGTGCCGGCGTACCTAGATCCGCAGTATAACATCTCCGACTTCGCCGCCGGCGTCTGCTTCGCCTCCGCTGGCACTGGGTTTGACAATGCCACTTCGAATGTGCTCGTAAGTTCGAGATTTTTTGAAGGAGACGATCGTTTACATGAGATTTTTTTTTTCATGATTGTTTCTGAAATAAAATGCTGGAATTAATTAGATTCTCGTTAATTTTTTGCATGGTTGTATTTTTGTTTGTTTACTTTTTTGTTGTTGCTGAAATAGGTATGGTATGCATATAAATAGTAAAATTTGCATCAGATTTTTTTTCATTTGTTTCTGATTTAAAATGCTGGAATTAGATTCTCATAAAAGTTAATTTGCACAATTGTATTTTCGTTTGTTTACTTTTGTTGTTTTGTGGTTGCTGGAATTGGTATATATATATATATAAAAAATAAAAGATATGGCATAAATAATTATGTACTTCACTTCAATCGAAAAATATCAGACTATTATTTGAAAAATATCAGGCTATTAAAATAAGCAATATTTATTGTGCAAGCGACGGAGATACATGCCACTTATGTTTGAAACAAAATTATAAAATAAGATATAAAACAATGGTCAGTTTATCATATATTATTATATTTTAATCTCTTCATGTATCTTGAGAATTAATGTCATCGGTTTAATTATATTTATTTTAAATTTGGGTTTCGTAGAATGTAATTCCTCTTTGGAAAGAGGTGGAATACTACAAGGAATATCAAAACAAACTCAAGGCCTACGTGGGTGAAACAAAGGGCAAATCCATCATAAACGAGGCTCTCTATTTGGTAAGCTTGGGCACAAATGACTTCCTAGAGAACTACTACACTATCCCGGAGACGAGATCGAAATACACGGTCGACCAGTTTCAAGACTATCTTGTTGGTCTAGTGGAGGAGTTTGTGACGGGCATCTACGGGCTGGGGGCCCGGAAGATCTCGTTGACCGGGCTCCCGCCGATGGGATGCTTGCCCTTGGAGAGGTCAACAAACTATATGAATGGGAATGGGAATGAGTGCATGGAAGGGTACAATCTTGTTGCCTTGCATTTCAATCAGAAATTGAATGGTTTGGTTCAAAAGATGAACGGGAAAATGAGCGGAATTAGGGTTGTTTTCTCAAACCCTTATGGCCTTTTCATGCAGATGATCAAGAGGCCTTCTCAATTTGGTAAGTAATTGGTTGTTTTTCTTGCATTAGTTCTGTGTTTCGAGGTTTGGGAGAGTCTCGTGTTAGAAATAGTTTGATTAGTAGAATTAATATACGTAACATCACATGGAAATAAGTAAACTAGAGGTGCCTTGATATTATTAATGGAAAAAGTAATCAATTAAATTTTAAGTAAATTGCAGTTTGAATTAGTTTTTTTATGGAATTTAGTTTGCTACCTCCATAATTGAGGAATAATTTGACAATTATTCCAGATTTTTTAAATACTTTGCATGTCATTTTGGGCCTATAAATTAGGTTCCAATTAAGGATAGAGGTAGTTGGGCATATGTGTGTGTCAACTATCCTCTTATAATGTAATAAACTTCAATAATTCTATAGGTTTGTCTATGATATATATGTCGCGCGCTGAAAGAGGGTAACATTATATGATACAATGCAAAGTTGTACCATGCGTTTATGAGTTATGTATGTGAACATCAATAAAAGAACATAGAGTGTGTGTGTGTTGGTCTAGTGGTAGAGTGGTTAATGCCGAGGCTAAATGTCTCGGATTCGAGTCCACCGTGATGTAGCCTTTAAAATTTTTGTATTAAATTACCAAAAATAAAATAAAATAAAATAAATAAAAGAACATAGAGTTTAGAGGTTTTGTAGTAAATATTGTTACTAGATAATTAATGGTAAATGTGACAAGTAATAGCTGGTTGGGTCCCATACAAAAAGGAAAGGAACATTATTAACAAATAACAACCTAGCTAATTATGCATAGCCTCCGCTAGTTAACAAATTAACACTAATTAATTAGTTATTCATTTTTTTACAGGAAATAGATTTATTGTTCCTATAGGTTTTATAAGATAGATTCATCTAGTATTGATATATGGTCGATCGATTGAAGCTATTAATTTAATACTATAAAATCTCATAGTTTGATTATATTTTTTTTGTTATCCTTAAATCAATTTTATTAATTGGACGGTTTAATTCATGTATTAATTTCATTAAAAAATGTTAAACAAAAAAATTGTTCAAAATACTCTCTTCATCCCCTAATTTTCTTCCAGATTTCAGTTTTGGGATGTTCTCCAATTTTCTTCTTATTTCATTTTTGGTAACTATCATTCATATTTATTACCCCTCAATAATACATTTACATTTTTTACCATCCATGACTCACAATTATTTCTCTTTCTTATCCTCAACAACCCATTTATTTATATATTTTATCACCTATGACTCACCACTAACTAATTTAATACTACACTAATATGAGATTCTTATTTCATTCACAATACACTCAACAATATTTATTAAAACCTGTTCCCAAATTCTCAGGAAGAAATTTGGGGTACGGAGGTAGTACATGATATTAATTTTTTCAGATTTTTAGGTCGATGGTTTCAACCATTCAGCTCTAAATTGACAATGTCAAGCGCGCGCACACACTCGAGTTAACACATGCACAAATGTGTACATATACATATAAGTCAGAAACATTTAATTTTTATCTAACTTTTTTTGGTGGTTGTGAAATATATTGACAGGATTTGAAGTAGCAACCGTTGCGTGTTGTGCAACAGGAATGTTTGAAATGGGATACATGTGCGACCAGCTTAGCCCATTTACATGTAGAGATGCAAATAAATATGTTTTCTGGGATTCTTTCCATCCAACTCAGAAAACAAGTCAAATTATAGCTGCTTATTTGATGAAGCATAGTCTGCGTGAGTTTTTATGAAAGAAGTTAGTCTAAATGTACTCGAGTCCTTGGCATGCATTACCAGCATCACAGGCCATAGCATCTATCTAGGCTTTGGGTATATGTAACGTTAGATGATCGTGTTATGTAAGTTTATATGTTAATGTATATCTCTGTCACTCTTTTGTTTTCTACTAGACTAACTGTCTCATTTAAAATGTCCTACTTTTTATTGCCTCATTACAAATGTCTCATTCCATTTTGGAAATAATTAACCCTTCAAAAGTGTGGACCTACCACTTTTAACACTTTAACTACTTTATACCTTTCTCCCTAACTAGTATTACTCTGTCCCTCTAATTTCTGTCTCTCAGATATTGTTATTTTAATTACATTTGTTATAAAAATTATTACAACAAAATGAATCACAATCATCATTTATTACTAAAATAAAGTTTTCAAAATTAAATACATACCCTAGTTATGGAATTATCAATCACAATAATTAATTTTTAGTTAACAAATTAAAATTTAATGCTAAAATATAAAAAAAAATGAAATTGAAGAAAGAAATGAAAAGTGATTTGACGTGTTGAAAAAAGAAAAAAAAAAATCAACATTTTCTTATGTCTTATATACAAAATTATACTATCTCCATCCATCATAATTGTATCATTTGTGGACGTCATAAATTTTAATAAAAAGTTTGGTTGGTACTATTTGAATGGAAAAAATGATTCACCACGTGTTAAGTAAAAAGTAAAGAGTGGTATTTTTTTTTATGGATATTGAATAAAACAATTTTGATACATATTTGATACATTTATGTTAAACGAAATCGAAACGACTGCTTTAAAGCATTTACTAATCTAGGGTGAGAGAGAAATCACCCAAAAAGATAAACATACATGAGAATCGAAACGACTGCTTTATATCAAAGCCAAATATTAATTTGTCCAAAACTTGGCACCTTTATTCTAACATACATGTTGAAATAATAGTAGAGAGAAACTATGGGAGGTCCCATTTCTCAATTGGTCAACCAAGTTGATCTCATTCATTTAAAAAAAGATTAATATGTCTATATGGCGGTCGACCACCATACATTAAAGGCTATATTTATCAACAAATTATCAATCATCCAATTGATCTAATATTTAATTAATTTATCTTTATTTTATATTATCAATATTTATTTCAATCCAACCTGATGATTTATCAATAATCACTTCAACCATCCAACCATAATATTATTATAATCGATTTATATTATTTTTAATCAAAATATAATTAATTGAATTAAATTTAATTTAATTATAAACAACGTTCTTCACGGACCTGCAAAAGATATAACAAGGCGATTTTTGGATTATTAAATTGCTTTATAATTTTCATAATCATAGCACAAATACATAAATTGATCTAAAATAATCATTTTCACGATTTAAATATACAAATTCATGTTTGAAAAATTATGAAACCAGGATTTTGGTCGGAAAAATTAGGATTCCGATCGATCGATCGAAATCCTAATTTTTATGGGAAGATTTTACGGCGAAATCTGCTATTTTTGTAAGTGAAGGTAAAACTGAAATTTAATATATTTTCGGTGTGGCAAAATGAAATTCACCCAAACACAAATTTTCCGCAGCGCCATATTATCCGCTGCAGACTTCGCCACAGTCGATACAGTGGACTCTCTAGCGATGGACGTCCTCATCAACACGATCAACGTCCGAGATCTTCTCTCATCGCCGGAATCCCCCTCCTCGCCGTTGTCGGCGCCGGATCTCCGCCTCCTCATCTCCCGCCTCGACGCCCACTCCCTCCGCATCAAATCTACCGTCCAATCGTACCTCCTCTCCCACCATTCGGACTTCTCCGCCCTTTTCACCCTCTGCTCCGACATCGTTTCCAAGTCTGAGAATCTTGCCGGCGAATTCGCCTCCCTACTGAGCCTCGTTTGTGATCAGCCGGTGGAAGCGGATGTGGGGAGGATCGTCAAGGAGATTGTGGAGAAGAGGCGGGAGGCGCGGGAGAAGAAGGAGATTCTAGAGTTTATGGGGGTGATTTTGGAATTGGATGGGAGGTTGGCGGTGGTTAGGGAGGACGTGAAGAGTGGGAGAGTGTTGGAGGCTGCGGAGGGGCTGAGGGAATTGAAGGGAGCTCTTGGAGTGAAGGGCGGTGGTGATGCTGAGATCGCGGCGGCGGAAGGTGAGCCGGCGGTTTACGCGATTCTCAGAAAGCAGTGGGCTGATTGTTTTGAGGAGGTGAATTGGAAATTTGCTTTGATTTGCGTGCTTAGAGGAATTGTTGAAAGTAGTTGAATTTTGCTGGTCGCAACTTCTACTTCTTGTTTGCAAATGTTATTGTGCATGGAAAATTTAATGCCTTTTTTTGTTATATAGTATATTTTTATGGTTACACTTATGTAGAAATTATGATGATTTCCACTTAATTTTGCTCTGCCTTTTGGTGTGATCTTATGTTGTTATGCATCTGCAACAAGAATTCTCTGTGAATATAGAACTTCCACATTCATACTTTTCAAGATTTGAATGGTTCTCTTACTTAGAAATGTTCATATCTTTGGCTTTTATACTATTTGAGTTGACTGAGAATGAACCTGTATTTTTACCTTTTCATTGCTTGTGGCGTAATTGATATTTCAACTGTACATTTTTTATTGACAGTGAGTAACGAAATGGTGATTTTATCCAATTTTATGATTTGTTTTTAGAGCCATTCAATTTGGATGTAGATTCAAGAGCTACTTTTGAGGTTTATGGAGAGCGCTGTGCGGTTTGATCAAGATGCCAATGCGGTTCATGTAAAGTATCAGATAAGCATAGATGGAATTAATGGTCTAGAGCTGTACACTATTATGAATGCTATGGATGTGAGTAAAGAATTACTTAGTTCCAATTAACACCTCATCTAAATTTGATGAACATTCTCAGTTTCATTTCTCAGTGACAACTTTCTCTGCAATATGTAATAATCCATGGTGTTTATGTAGGTTGCTGGGCTTCTTGATTATGGGATTGCTAAAATTGCAGATTTGATCACTAAGTATGTTTTTTCGCCAGTAGTGAGTTGTAGAGCAAATCCTATAGTTGAAGATGAAAGAAACCAGGGTGCCGATCATGTCAATGAAGCAGTTCTTAAGATGGCTCCATCTGTCGAGCCTGAGGTACAAATTAGGAATCTTGCAACCAAATTAGCTTTCATGTATATTACAATATATAGTTATCATTTACATATTCCTTTGTATGAATTAAACCAATGCCCATAGCTTTGACACAATTATATCTGTAGCCCATTAAATCATCCTTATATTCACAGGGAAACAAGGTGGATGGTGAACTTATGTACTCCAACATTGTTCAGATCATTGAGTTTTTCAGCAAATTTCTATGCTTCAACAATGGCTCTTGGATGTGCTGTTTTGGAAGATTGACTTGGCCAAGGTTGTCAGATATGATAATATCAAATTTCCTGGCCAAGGTTCGTATTTAAATCAATATTGGTTCATATCTAAAGATTTTTGTTGAGTAAGATTTGTGATTTAATAAATTGCTGTTTCCCATGGTGAGAAGTTAGAGGCCTCAAAATCGTCCATTCTTATGCCACATTATATTCAGTTAGTGGGTGAGGAAATGCAAAAACAACTGTGAAATGGATCCTGACCCAATAAATTGACTTACGTATTTTCATATTTGAAATATTGTATGCAATACTTTTATGAATTTTATGTCTCTTAGTTGGTATCTCTTATCAAAAGTGCATAATTTTTCTCTTTGTTGAGCTTAGCAGATATCCTTTTTGCGGATATAAAATTTTAATCTAATGAGTACAACGTTTCATATTTTTTTAATATTCCAAACTCCTGCTTTTTTACTATGTATGGCAAAGATGCTAGTGGATGTACAGTAACACTCTATTTATTATTATATAGTGAGACTTCCTCCTTGCACTTCTTCTGCCTGGCTCTTTACATCTCCTTGTAAATTGGGGATCTCTAGTTGTTTGTATAATTTGTGAATAGGTTGTCTATCTGAAAACCTGCAAGCTTATGTATGAACTTTGAGAAAGTCTCTGCTGGGTTGATCAGTCTAACAACAGAAGTTATTGGCTAAGGATGAGAATTTGATGGGAACCCACTAACCAAGTTTTATGTGAGGAGAAGGAGAAGAGCATAAGCAGCGATAGGAGAATCAGAAGTTGTGTGTGTGTGTGTTGGCCTAATGGTAGAGTGGTTAATGCCCGAGGCCAAAGGTCTCGGGTTCGAGTCCACCGTGATGCAGCCTTTAAAATTTCTGTATTAAATTACCAAAAAAAAAAAGAAGTTATTGGCTAAGGATGAGAATTTGATGGGAACCCACTAACCAAGTTTTATGTGAGGAGAAGGAGAAGAGCATAAGCAGCGATAGGAGAATCAGAAGCGTGCCGTTAACTATTAGGATTTTATTTAGTTTTATTATATACTAAATTTTTATTATTTCTTATTGTTATTAATTCCTTTTCCTAGTAGGACTCTATTAGTTAGTCTGAAGTTCTTTTCCTAGTAGGACTCCATTAGTTAGGAACTTAGGATGAAGTCCTTTTCCTAGTAGGACTTTATTTGTTAGTCTGTAGAGTTTATATAAACTCAGGCTGAGTAGATGAAAGACAGCAGAAATATATTATTCATGAGAATTACAGCCACATTGCTGATTACTAGGTTAATTCAAGGATCATATTTTTTGAGTTTCTAGGATTTCTTGTAGGAGATTTCATCAGAATTTCTCTATATGCCTAATAAACTCATCATTTCATGTTCTAAAAGGGACTTCTCAGATGCTGAAATCCATGAAGGGTGAAAGATATGATTTTCATAATAAAATTCTAGTCTATCTTCTCGAAACACATGACTCAAAATAGAAGTGTTCAAAATAGTCAGTTGCAATGATTGAAAATTGAGTTTGCTGGCAGATTTGATAGTTTTGTGCCATTACAAAATATGCTTTGGTTTACTTGTTTACAAGTCTAAAATAGGGATTGGGTTTCAAATTTATGACCAGAATGTTTATGATTAAGCAGTTAAACACTTGACATTAGAATTAAGAGTTAGGCTGTAGGGATTTTGAGATAGTTGCTTTCAGAACTATTTTATGATAACTCCTTTATTTTGAGCCAAACATGTTTCTTGGTCAGGATTCTGAAACTCAGTTGAGGCGAGGGATTTCAAATATAGCCTTCATTTAAGGAATTTCTTTCTTAAGTTTTATGATGAATAGAGTGAAGGGACAACTTAAGTTTACTTAAGTTTATACCTAAGCTTTGCGAGTATAATTAAACCAAAGCATGTTTTTCAAACTCGGGAAATTTTCAGTTACATCTTAGTCATGATATCCGTCCATCTGGTTTCAGGTTGTACCTGATGATGCTTCCAAGCTCGCTGAGTTTCAGCAGATCAGGAAACTTACAATTGATTTTGAGACAGCTTTGAAGGAACTTAAGTTCATATCTTCATTGAATGATAAAGATCATAAGCTGAGTAATTTTGCTGACAATGTTGAAGTGCACTTCGCATCGAGAAAGAAAGTTCAAATTTTGGCTAGGGCCAGAAATATGCTTCTGCAATCTGATTTCAGCCTTTCTCAAGTGAGTACATAATTGAAATCTTGTACAAGTTTCCTGCTCGTCTGTCTGATTCAGCTGCGGCTATTTGCATGCAGGACTATATTAAGAGAACATTGGGGGGCAATAAAGAAGAGTATGCTGATTCCAACCGCGTTATTTTGCTTTTTTCATCTGAGGAATGTGTGGTATCTGTATCAGCTAAACAGCTAATGGAGCTTGTGCATCAAACTCTGAAGGTTAGTCTGAGTGTAATCCAATATTTGTTTCTGCTGAGGTTTTGTTCTTCATTTCAGTTTGCTCTCCCCGACCACATGTTATTCTTGTATCTATCATTCCCCAAAATCAAAGTCATCACTCAAACTCTTCATTCTGGTTGTCCAAATTTATTCATAAAACTTAATGTTTTAGGATTCAGATCCCTTGAGAGAAGGTGAATTGCAAACTCTTAGGTTATTGGTATGATAAGAGTTAGAGAATTCGTTCCAGCTTCTCCTCAGTTGAACAGGTTGAGACAAGGTGCATGTGTGTCTTCCACTTACAGATGTTGTATGCATTCACATAAGCTAATATAGAGCAGACAAGAAAAGTTGGAGTGTGATATTACATGTAAGGAAGAAGTGTAGATTGTTATTTTGGATCATCCATTATCCATGGGCATTATACATATCAATTTGAACGTCCTGCAACCCATTGATGCACTTAGAATGCAGGTATTGCTTGATTTACATTGAGTTTCCTCACATCTTTCTTCCAAAATGTAGGTATCACTATCACCTCGGTATTGAATTTTCAGCACCCAAACTCTGACTTTCTAATATTTTCCAAGAATTTTGTATTCTTTATACATACAGAAAATTCCCCGAGCTCTGTGCTCTTAAAGTTACTGGAGTCCTTGACTTTCCAAATAAAATACTTTTAATGAGTAATTGTGTATGTTAAGATAATTGAATCATTCATTTACCTATTAGAACCTGATCGCGAAGGCCATTTCTTTGGTTGATTATTCATGAAATAGTGAGATTATAGGACTAAAGCTTCAACACATTTTAAGACGCTGGTTGCTTCTTTTGGCAAGATTTCCTCCCTATAGATGGTGTTCGAAGACAATTGCGTCTATCATGCATTAACTGCGACTCCTTTCTTTCACCCCATCTCCCTCATTATACACATATATCTATACGCTCTCTCCAATTTGTTGACTTATCTACTTTCTATATGTGCCCACACATTTTGAGAATTTGTTCTGATTGGGCTGGTTATTGCAGGATGTGTGCTTGTCACCTCCAAAAGTGGGATTGGAATTCTATCATGCTGCTAGAAATGCTCTAGTTCTTTATGAAGCAATCATCCCTGTGAAGGTTAGTGCAGAAAGCTTGTAGATACAAGGTTGCCAATATTAAAATACTCAGCTATCTGCTCTATTTAGTTACATAGAATTGTGCTGAAGATTCTGCATATGATCATATTCGTAAAAGCTCAATGAATATGATAATATATTAATGTTATGACACATCTTCTTGAATTTTAAAGCTTCAAAGGCAGCTTGATTCTATAAACCAGGCGGCTGTTCTCATGCACAATGACTGTCTTTACCTATCTCAGGAGATTCTTGGGCTCTCATTTCAGGTGTTTAGTTCAGTGATTTCTGGAAGATGAATCATGATAATTGTTATTGCATGTTTGACGTATGAAACTTCGAATTCACGGTAACACGTCCCCTTGCTCTCATATTGCAGTATCGGCCATACTTTCCTAGTTCTGTTAAGGAGCTTGCTGTATTTATTGATTTGGCTCCCAAATTTCAACTCCTTGCTGAAGAAGTTTTGCAGCGTCAAATTCAGTGTGTTATGTCCAACTTAAAACAGGTACCTTTGGAAACAGAGATTTATATATGGGGGCTTTTTGTGGTATCATTTTTGCATGCTTATTAACAAGCCAAATCTTTTTTGATCTGATTATGCTGTAATTTGTGACTGACTAGGCTATCGATGGAGCCAACGGATTTCAAAATACCCACCAAATAAAACAGTTCGAATCTGCCAAATTTTGTATTGACCAGGTATTGAGCATCTTTTTTAAATGAAGAAGCTTCAATGTATTCCCCTTCCTTTCTCCTGTTTGATATGTTGCCTGGTTTTGTGTCAGATTGCATTCGTAATTGAGAAAGTACACATCATCTGGGAACCTTTACTACTTCCTTCCGTCTACGAGAAGAGCATGACTGTGATTCTAGAGTCGGTCTTTATGAGACTTGCAAAGGAGATACTCCTTATAGATGATATGGCTGCCGACGAAACATTGCAGGTGCAGTTTAAGAACTTATGTATACATGGTTGACAAATGTATAACTACTAAGCTGAAGTATCTTCTCACCTGCTTTTGAAATACAGCTCCAACGACTGATCCATCTTCTGTTCGAACATCTCTCCTCTTTACTCGAGCCCATGTTGGCTGTTGATGAGAGAGAGAAGTCACTTGAAGCTCAAAAGGACATGGATAATCTTATATTATCCATTCGGAAGCTGAGAAAGTTGGCCGGTGATCATTCTTCTATCAGCTATCATACTATAAAAGTTGCCTATCTGCATTTCTTAGTAACTTTTATCTTACTCGTTTCCTGCATGTTCCCTTAGAACTCTTGGACATGCCTTTGAAGTCTATTACCGATGCCTGGGAGAGCGGTGAACTCGCTGATTGCAACTTCAAAGCATCCGAGGTACAAAAAATCTGTACTCACTGTAAAGTATTTCGAAACACTCATTTGCTTCAGAAATTTGATGAGGAAGATTGTTCGCAAAATTTACTATTAATTGCTGTCTCCTCCGTTACAGGTTGAAGATTTTATTCGAGCCATCTTCACAGATTCACCTCTGAGAAAAGAATGCTTATTCAGAATAGAAAACACTTACTTAGGATGAAAGAAGAGATCAAACCAAAGGTGATTTGATTTGGAAAATTGAAGATATTCACTGACCGAACAACTGAAGACTTGAAGCAATTCAACGACCTTGAAACATGTGGGAGTCGGGAGGCATAGCGAGCTCTACAAAGCGATGGAAGATGTGACAGCAGTCTTGCAGAGGCTTGTTCAAGAGTTAGTTTATTATTACTATTAACGTCTGGTTGTGGTGTTCATTTCTGAGTAGTTAAGCTTATTTAGTGGTTACTGTTAGCCAATACATTTAGGTTTCTTGAAGAGACTAATTTTGAGTATATGCAGTAATACAGAAGTGAAAAATCATATGGTAGAGAAGTTTGAATTAGATGCCGGCTATTTCCTGCTTACTCTTTGATATGATTCCTATTTGCTTTGCCTCAAATTTAAGTCTGGAGCAATTAGCAGTCGTCTTCACACGCACACACATTTTTGTATAGAGGATTTGGTAGTTGATTTGATAAAGTTTCACATCATAAAAGCCACATAAATCATGGAATTTTCGTTTCTGAGTTGCTATAGAACAAGAATGATAACAAAAGTTTGTTTAAAAGTTATACTAGAATGAAGCCAAAAAATTAGTTGTCACTAGGGTTGTAAATAAGCCAAGTTATTCGTGAGTTATTCGGAGTTCGGTTCGATAAAAGTTTGTTTGTGTTTGTTTAGTGGAGCTTGTTAGCTAAACAAATCAAGCTTGAGTATGATAGTATTCGGTTGGTTAGTTTGTGAACAAGTTCATTAACTGATTCACTTTGAAAATATAAAATTATTAACTAGATATAATTATTTTCTTTCTATAATTAATAATTATTGTGTTAAATCTCTAACTACTTTTATTTGTTATAAGAAATCAATAAATATATTGTGTTATTGTGGATAAAATAATCAATATTCTAAACATATATCTAAATTTAGAAAGTTTGTTTGGATTCGATTAAAGCTCGAATAAGCTCGTGAGCTCAAAATATTCGATAAATAAAACTCGAGACTCGGCTAGATACTAAACAAACGAAACTTGAGCACGGTGATGTTCGGTTCGACTCGGTTCGATTACACCCCTAGTTGTCACACGCACACCACATACTTGATAACCTAACCAACAGTCCAACACGTTAAACCCCGAAGACTAGCAATCTCTAGGTTCGGAGAGTTAGTATATCAAGCAAACATACGCACACTACAAATCCAACGTGTGATGAAGCCAAAAGTTGCTATCCTTCCGAATTTCACGTGTTGGTGATCAAGTAATTGTGTGTGTTCTAAAAGCAAAAGGGATAGTTATGTCATTGATTTTCTGTTTCCGTCATCATAAAAATGTGACTCAATGCTTCACTTGATAAGGGTACGACGATCTTCGAATAATTTCGATTCATTTGATTCATTTACTCTCCTAATACCGTCCATCGACCTACTTTCCATAAAAGATGAAACAACATACTCGCACAACTTCCTTCACAAGAAAAAGCATAGCAGTCACACATATTGTCCATCTGATGGTCATTTTCACTCTACACATAAAACTTATTTATATATACAAGCAGAATCGAGAGAGAGAGAGAGGCGCCATGACGGCGTACATCCTCAAGAAATGTTGGAGAAAGCTCAAAATTTTTATAGAAACACAAAAAATAAAAATGGTGCTTACAGATTCAGAGAAATATTGTGGTGAAGCAATTCAATGCGACGATCTTTTCCTATCATCAAAGAGGAGAGAGAGTTTCATCATAAGCCATCATATCGCGGCCCAAAATCATTTTTCGATGAGGCCCAACATCTATATGACATAAGACATGAGGTTTTTTCTTGTAGTTTATTCATCGTTTTGGAATTAATTTCAAGTTCTTTTTAGTTTCCTTTATTCCACAGTTCACAATTTCTTTGTGTATTTCTTGTTTTAGCTCGTCATTTGATTGGTTGAAATAAAAGTTGTTTTAATTTTATGTAGAAGAAGTTGTTCAACTTTTTTCATGTAATAGTTTTGTAACCAACACAATGCATTATTACTTTATTTTTCATAAATATTACTTCATCCGTCACACAAGACGGTTCATTTCTTTTCGACACAGTTATTTAGGAGAATGGTATAAAGTGATTAAAGTGATAAAAAGTAGGTAGATTCCACAACTTTTGAAGAGATAATTATTTCCTAAAAATGAAACAGGCCATCTTGGGTAGGACAGTCCAAAAATGAATAAATGTTATCTTGAGTGGGACGGAGGAAGTATTTACCGAAGATCCATACCATTATAAAGCTTGAACACGACACTCAAAATTTCAAATTCCGGTACATATAAAGCGTCCGTAATGACAATGGTGCAATAAAAATATGAGATGACATATACATAAAGAGTGAGAAATGCAAAAATATGATATGATTACTATACCAAGATGAAGTTGCTATATTTACAATGATAACACATTCTTTTTTTTTCTTTTCCTACATTGATTATTGTTTACTGTTTTATATGTGAAATAAAAACGTGGAATTCTAACAAAATATGCATATTATTACAATGCACACATTCTTAGTTCAATCTGAAGAAGGCCATGAGAGGGCTATACACAAGTTGCTTAGCATTCACACCATAGACAAAATCCAAGTGAGCATAGTCTTCTCTATACTGCACGACAAGCTTATCCGGGTCGTGCTCCGACAGCGCCCCGACGAGCGTGTGCACGTCGTTGACGTCGGAGAGAAGATCCTTCCCACCATAGCTGAGGAACAGAGGGAGTTGATTTGGGATGCTAGTGATATTGTACGCTGGAGGCGTTGCCTGTCCATAGTGCTTGTTGTTGTCCCCATCGTTTCCATAGTCGTACATCGCTATGGTCCCCTTCCTTATCACTAGTTCGACACCAGTAACTCTCAGCTGCTACTCGAGCTAAATAACTTAACATAAAAACAGAAAAATAGGTGCGCAAATTTTGATCTTACTCTGGGCTAGATGGATCATGTTCTTTGTTGCGGTTGGTTGTTGGTGAGCAAGATTTGATCTTGAAGAGTTCATGCAACAGTTAGGGCCTAAATTGAAGGTGAGAAGATTGAGCTAGTTGAATAAGGATGTAATAAGACATTCAATTGGTTAGTGGAACTGTTGTTTTACCTGTAATAACATTCTCCAAATTGGAACAATCAATTTCACTGCAGATATCAGCAACAAGTTTGGAAGCAGGACCTCTGTCAAATTCAAATAAACACAAATTCCAAGATTGTTACAGATCACCATAAATTCATGGTTTTCAGACAAAAAACTCATGTTTTTTAGCTTGTTCCAAAACAAGAAAACTTATTGAGCTTGTTGAGACCAAAAAAAAATCCCAAAACCATAAAAATGTGACTAATCAACATAAAGATAAAGATCTATATTCGATTAAGGTGTTAATGCTGCTTGTTTCTCACCCTCCCGGGGCGAATTCTTTGACTCCCAACCAGTAAATCACCTGTCTCAAAAGGTAGATCATCCATGAATATATCAGCAGCATTTGACAGAAGAACCATGAAGCAAAAGAGCAAAAGAAATATGATGTTTACTTACTTCAGCCATGAATATATCAGCAGCAGCTCGAGCAAGAGGAGATGGCATCTTCCCCATATAAGCTATGGGGCTAAGCAGAGCAGCTGATCTCGCCATGCTCAAAACCTCGTGCCTCGAAAATGCACCAAACGCCATCAAAGTACCCTACAATCACACAAAAATAAATAAAGATCACAAAAACATTGAGCTAAGATGAAAAAAAAAAAAAAATCTAGTCTCAGCTACCAAGGAATGGCCAACATAGTGCAACTTCTGGCCTGTTTGGGTGTTGACATACTCGAACATGGCTGGAAGGTCGTAGGCTACGAGCTCGTCCCACGACCAATCCCAGTATTCCTAAGTTTCCAAACAGGAAATGAGAGAAATAAGTATATATATGAAATATAGATAGTAATAGCAAGTGATAAGAGCATTACAGGATCATTAGGGGTGAGCGAGGTATGGCCACTGCTGTAGTTGGTGCCTCGCACATTGGCCAACCATACATCGAAACCGTTGTCTGCCAACATGAATCCTAGAGATTCATCAGGAGACATAGCCACCCATGTCATTGCATCCTGGTTTTTTTTTTTTTAAATATATAAAAATATTTAGTAAGTGTAAAATATAATGTGCGTTTTGGGATGTGAGAGATGAAAACTGAAAGGGTTGGAAGTAGCAACACTCATTAGGCCATGTTGAAGTAGAACGGGGGGCTTCGGCCCCTTCTTCTTCCCCGCGCCCGATCGCCCCGTCGGAATCCTCTGCAAGCTCAGGATGTATCCATCTTTTGTTGTCACCTGATCAAACATACTCTGTGTTAATCAAGTTTGCAGTACAATATTGAATATAAGTTTATAAAGCTGAACAAATCACCAGTTCTGACTCATTTTGTAATTTCAAAACTAATTTTAAAAAGTTCCAATAATGTCTTTTTTAATTTGTAGCAATTTCGACATGGCCACATATGCAACTCACGTGCCCTTAGTTGCATGAAAAATGCAAAAATCATCCTTAAAATTTTAAAAACACAAAACACACTTGTTCTGACCTTATGTTCTTCACAGCTATAACCCTGTGTCGCCACCATTAGCTGACAGATTCCATCTCCATAATTACTGGATTCCGATTCCCTTGGAATCTTTGTTCTTCCACCAGCTGCTAAGGCAGCAAACAGAAGTAGCAACAAAATTAAGGATGTCGCTGTCTTCATCACCATTTTTGTCACAGTAAAATATCTTCTTCTTCTTTTCTCCTACTACTTTTGGTGATTGATCAAATGGCGTTACTGCCTTTTATAGGAAGTGAAACTCAGAATCTGATTGAATAAGAGTTTGTGTTATTGTCATTACAACATAACGTTCAGACATCGTTGCTGCAACGATTCCATGTGTTCATACTGAGATACCAGACTCTAGATTTGGACAGCATCTATTTTATAGAGATTAAAAGAATAAAAAATAAAGAATTTGATTCTTCTTCCTGTATTTTGGGACCATAATTTGTGAAACGGTCGTTCCAAATCAAACTGAGTTATACTCAAACAGAAACGAAACTAACTTAATTGTCTTGAAAATCGAAACCAAAATTATGAAAATCATACATAATTGAAATGAATTTCAAGATTAAAATTATTTGATTGAACCGAACCAAATCGAAATAAGTTGAATGAGCAGTACCAAACAATTATTATGAAAATAAATTCTCAGATTTAAATGTACCATTATTTTATATTTGGCTTGAGTGATTGCTTATTTTATCTTTAATAATGAGTTTGAATTCAAGATCGAACTGAATTTTGAATTTTAAGAAAAAGAGAATTATATAAAAGTATATTTTATAATTATCTAATCAACTCAAATGAGAGTTTACATGACAAGTCTAGAGACAGGTACTCAATAATTTAATTTGGTTTTCAATGGGAACATGAATGAGAATTTGTGTTCTCGAACATAGAAAGACAAATAGATAGAGAAGAAAACAAGAATATTTAAATTTAAGACTAGTTTTGTGATTGAATGCAATCCCGGCAGAAAATGCCAACAATTAATGATTATTTATTATTGAAGTTTTAGGTAATTTTCGAACAAAATAATCAAATTATTTGACTGATGTTGATATGGAAATTGATTTATGGGTAAAAAAAAGCTGAGTATGGGGGTGTTTGGCTAAGCTTATTTTAAAGAGTTTATAAGCTCCAAGAGCTTATAAGAGGTGATGTTCAAGAACTTATAAGTTGTTAAAGTGTTTGGATAATTGATCTTATAAGCTAGAGAAAGAATCGTGAGTTGGAGAGATAAAATTGACGAGAAATGAAGTTGGTAGTGTATATGTAGGAAATAACGAACTATAATAAGATTATTTTAATAAATTCATGGTTGCTTATAAACATGAAAAATAAGTTTAGTTTGAGCAACTTATTTTAGGGAGCTTATAATTTGTTGAAGTTTATTTGAACATTTATAACAACATGAACTTATTTTGTCAAACACTTCAAAGTTTATAAATGTTTTAAAGAATTTTATTTCACCAAACACCTCTATATCTATTGGAAAAGGGGGATCGTTATCTCAATACATGCGCTCTTGAATTTAAACATCTCAAAGGTAAAATATCAAGGGGGATCGTTATACATATATTGAGATAGATATAATAAAAAAAAATATCAAAATTAACCGAAACTGATCCAATAAGCAACCCTAGGCCCAACGTCTATATTTGACACATGAGGTTTTCTCTTGTAAGATATTCACAGATTTTGGAACTAATTTCATATTGTGATGGTGTTTGCCTTCGACACAAGAGAGGCCCTCGAATAGGCCGACGTGGCTCATCGCCAAGGCTAACATGTTCATCTCATTGGGAGCTATCTGGTTTCGTGTTTTAACGTTTGGACTACCAAATTCAAAGAGTTTATGAATTCGGATCATGATTGAATTTAAACATCTCAAAGGTACTGTAAATTTTATTTTATAATTTAAGCCTATAACAATATCTTTTCATTATCTTTTCCAAACTTACTAAATTAGTTTGGATATTTAAAATTAATATTTTAGATTAACTATTGTATATTATAAAATAAGACATGTTTTTTACAACATCTCAAATGGATTGTTCGCTCGATCCACATCAAAACAGAATAAAATAATTTGCAATATGAATCCTATGATTATTTTTATCCCTGCACTACACAGTACTAACATAAATCCGTTCTATGTATATAAGTTTGATACTTGCTCATGTGTTCGTAAAATCCTTCATATGTTACCTTAAGGTAGTGTTTACTTTTCATGATTAACATTTTGAATGATTGATTATTTGATGGATTAAATGTGTGATAAGATAATTTTTATCTATCAATCATTTGTTTACTACAAAGGATTAGTGAAGGATTAAAATTAGGATAAATAATTCTCCCTTTATTTGGATGATTATTTCAATCATATCCATATTGGTTGGATTAAAATTAATGAAGAACAATTCAAAGGATTAAAATAATCACGGGCTTTAAGATATCATCAAATATTAATCCTTAAAAGTAAACACTTGATTAGGTTGGATTAATTTTATCTATCCAACCTAATCATGCAAAGTAAACACCACCTAACATATTATGCAATTGTTACAGAATTCATAAGATTTTCATTAAATCAAATGTTATGAATTCCTTTGACAATTATTTAAAGTGAATTTAAATAATTGTCAAATTTTTATGAAGTTTGTAAATTTGACATGAATATATGTAACTTGCATAGATGCAACATAGAATACACCGTGTTAAACCAATTCACCAAAGAAGATTGATATATATATTTAAAAAAGAGTGATATGGATAAATGTAACTAATAAACAAGTAAACAAATAAATCCTCAGATTCCAAGCAATGAAGAGGTGAGCCGAAAGGTGTGTATAAATCACATCCTGCATCAAAATCTCAACCGCCTCAATTGCCCAGTGTAAGCAAAATCTATAGAGACTTTTCACATAATCTTCACCTAGTTTCAGGGTTAGTCTCCCCATTTACCCAGTCGTAGAAGTCGCCGACTATTTACACCTGTTATCTGAGTTGATCAGCCACAAGCACCGTCAAAAAATCAAATCCATTGGATCAACAAAAGAACATGGATCCAGCAACATCCTTGTGGAGCCTGGGCAGCTCCGGAACGGGGATGCTTCCTGTTGTCGTCATGCTATTCTCTCCTGACGATGTTTCAGACAAGTCCTCAAACTTCATGAACTGACCTATCTGGTGAGCTGCAAGATGTGCATAACATACCGGTGCAACTGAAAAATGCCGAGTGATCGATTGTCATTTTCGAAACAAAATAGTGGAAAGTTGAAACATTATGGCAAGTGAGCTGACGATACCTACGGAGATAGCAGTGGTACTTCTCTGGTAACTAGAGAGGATCAAAAGGGAAAATAAAGATAATGTTAACATTTATATAACTTTAACCCTTATTTACTAAGAGAGGAGAAAATGTTGATAAGCCTCAAATCTTACACGTATGATAGTGAATGGATCAAATTCTGCAGTTCATCTGGGGAGAAACCGATCTCATCAAGCAAGACATGATAATGGGCCGGTCGAGAAGTTCCCTGGCAGTTAAATATCTTATGTTATGAATGATAGCGGATTAGATAAGAACAATATTATCTAAGCAATTAACGTAAAACATATAAACAATGTGACCACCAATATAAAATCAAATTATAAGGACAACAAAAAGGAAAGAAAAATGGAATGCTGGCAAATATCTTACTATGAGACCCGCCTGTGAGCACATGTAAAAATCAAAATTTCTAGGGTGAACAATCTTAGTATCCACAATGGTACCTGCACGAAAGAGAGAGCTTATGTATTCTATTCTTGCAATCACAAACCATAATCATTGTACATAAACCAAAAGAAACGGACCACAGGGTACATTTTCTGGCGCTGAAGCTTGGAATAGCTTGGTGTGGTGATTCTTTTGGGCCACTATCACAGTGAATTTTGGAATATCAGACTCGCCAAGATGTTGATATGCCTGAAATAGTAAAAAGTTTAGGATTTCAAGCAACCAAAATAGTACACCAGGCTCGTCATGAGGACCGAGCTGATCTCTCAACATGTCATTCACATAACAGTATGGTCTAAGTATGGCTTCTAAAAGTTTTTTGGTTAACTACTTTTCACCTAAGGTGTCTTGAACAACACAAAATTTTTCGAGGATGATAGCACAGTAGTGCCCTTTTCGCTTGCAGAAAAGCACTTCTTATCTTTGTTTTCCCAAGTTTTTTGCTGATTTGTTTTCTGTTCTGTTCTTGTGGTTCACATATATCGAAACAGAAAACTAAAAATCACTCTAGCTATCAAAATTCCTACAGGATGTGTGTGTTCCAAATTGGAACCGAAAGTCCATAATGTCTAAGAGATGTCTAAGAGATAAAATTTCAAAGCAACTGCAGAAGCTCAATATGCTTTCTGGAAATCAAAGAAGAAACTCTACCTTGATCATTTGATGAAGCTCGATGTTTATAACCTGAGCAAATTGGGACTCACTGACACCATCCCTGAGGGAAAGTGGATATACATTAGCAATCAAATTAGAAAGGATGGCAAAGATGCGCTGAGATATATGAATGTAAATGCTTGGCCATGTGATAATTTAAAGCTAAGTTCAGTAGCACAATTTTGCTTCCACTATTATTTTACAAGATGGATATGGTATTGACTAGTTTTCAGCTGAGTATGAGTGATTGAAAATAAGTAAACTACACCAGACATAAGACCCAATAAGAGATCCAACAAGAGAAATCCACTCATCCAAATTTGTACCAAAAGAAATTAAAACCAAGTGTTGCATGCCTAGAGCTGCTCAAAAGAATAATCATAATATAAAGCATTATCAGTTAACATGAAACTTAAATAATAAAATCTAATAATACAGTAATAAAGAAGACTAAAATCCACGAATAAGTGTGGAGATTGCACTAAGAATATCAAAGAAGACTAAAATCCACGAATAAGTGTGGAGATTGCACTAAGAATATCAGTTTCATGGAAAACCAGATAGCAGAAATGCTTTCTGGAGCTTTTTCATTCATTTGGATCTTAAAGCAACTATCTGCAGGCCGATCAGTTTCCACAAATCTTAATTTACGGATTGTCATTATTCATCTGATATTTGATCAGCCCTTTAACAAAAGAATAACTGCCAGATCAGAAATATCCATCCACCATAACATGATCATGAAAGAAAGCCAATCCAAATTAAGAACAAAAAAAAGGAACACGGACTCAGAAAAAGCATTAAGTTTACATCTTGCATCACTAAAAGGAAACAAAACTTCCACTGCAAGCATTCTTACCTGAAAACAATTATTTGAGTTGGTTTGCGTCCATTACTGGTTTGGTAGAAATCCACAAGCAATTCTCTGAAGCAAATAGTAACACCATTGTTTTGGCTTTTTGTATAACTACTAGTACATAAATTATAATGCTGGACGAAAAATTGAAAATTCATTTCGAATGATGCACCTCATAATCCCATCATCCAGCCCATTTGCTAGTGGCTTGAACAGAGATTCAATCATCTCCACCTTTGCAGATTGAGTTCGAACAGCTGCTCTGTATTTTGATATCAATGGCCAGCTTCGTGATCCAACAACCTTATAGTGATAAAAAAGCGAAAGGCATCAAAGTGTTAGGCATAAAGTAAATCGTGCCCAACAATACTGTAAGAAGTCCAAAAGTCAGAAGAATTACAGCAGCAATCGATGGAACATCAGATCGACCGGGAGAACCATGTGAAACATCCATTCCCAAGATCATGGTTGGCTGATCTGTAACTAGTGGAATGCGATTGGAATGCTCTATTGCTAACAATGAGTTGGTTCCCCCTAGCTATAAATGAAATGGAAAAACTTCATAACAAAGTCACATGGCATAGGATATGGCAAAAAAAAAAAAAAATCTTATGAGGTTTTATTGGCTTAATACCTTGGAATTTATTTTGAGAAGTACGTTTGTTAGGTACTGGTCATTGATCTTTGTAGGAGAAATGCATTGGGTGACAATACCCATGTTACTCAGGCATTTTTTCTTCCAAGGTCCTATGCGTTTAAACAAAGCTTATAAACTAAATATCTAATAACTTAAGTCAGAAACTCTTTAACCTGGAAATGGAGACTGCATAGTTACTACCATAAATATCACAATTTTTCCGTTCTGGCAAAACACAAAGCAGAAATTCAGGAGGGCCAGGTAACTTAGCCATTATATGCTCGAACATCTTCTCTACACGTACAACAGGGCTAGATCTTCTGCACTGGGGATCTTCTTCAATGATCGTATATGGGCGTTCAATTTCCTATGGAACCAAAATGAAGAGATTTGAGCATGCATATATAAGAAAACAAAAACAGAGAAGTAAATAGTACACACATACAATGCCTTTGCTCCTCCCACAGTTGATCAGCTCCCGTGAAAGATGACTAGAATCACAGCGTCCAGAGAAATTGACAAGTGCCCATTCTTGAATATGCTGGGGTTTAAGAAGTTTCTTCAAAAGATCAAAGTCAGAGAATTAGTTGAAAGTTCAGGCGATGTATCTGTGTAGTATAAGTCTCTAATAAAACAAAATCTTGAAATTATGTGACCCGGTGAAAAAACAATATGTGGTTTCTATTCAATCAGTGCTTTCCTGTCCATAAGTCAGGTTATCAAAAGTAATGCCCAAAGATTATACCTTGTTATTGAAGTTCCACCGACCATTTCGAGGTAAAAAATCTTCATTGTTTCCAACCTTCAACTGTAGGTGAAAGAGATAAGAGTCATTGTTGATACATAATCATCGTTATACGACAAGAATTACCTTTGGTGCATCAAGGACCCGTCCATCTATTCGAGTAAGCTGCTTTTCAATTGATATACCACAAGAGACAAGGAGCGGGTCTTCATCGTACTTGTAGTTTGTCATAGCCTGAAAATATAGAAAAAAATGAATAACCCTGCAATATAAGAAAAGAGCAAAAAATAAAATAATAAATAAGTAGAAAAATTTACATCAGTTACAACTCGGATTCTCTCAAGTGGCTTTTGCCTTGACTTTTCAACTAAGGATGACCTCTGGGTTACCGACAACGCTTTTGTGTATCTCTGAAGAGAGATTAGAGAACAGAGCTAGAAATTCCAGAAAGAAGACATTATTAAGTTTCTTGAATGAGAAGATTTATAGTTCATAAGAGAACAAGAGAAAATTTTGCACCTCTAGTGGCAGATAGTTTGGTCGTTTTGGTTTCCCAACATCGAGGCATGGCATGTATGATGAAAACTTAAGTTCAATATTTCGGTGCTTGACAAAATAGTCATAAACAGTAATTTCAAGGGCTTTGTCACTGCCTCCAGCACTGCTACCACTTTTTACTTTCAAAGAAAAACTGTAAATGTAAATAAATGTCAAATGGTTCACCCAAAAAAAAAACTCAGGTTGATAATTATTTACTTACAACTGCTGATTGCAAGGTTTCTCGCTCAAACCTATAATCTTGAACTCCTTATTACTATGAAGAGCCTTGATCCTCATATTCTTCAGCATTTTTTTGGCCTGTATTTCAATCTCCACATCATAAAGAAGCAGATAAAAAGAGTAAGAGGAAAGCTACAATATGCAGCAGAAGTTTTATACCTTTACCCAGTCAATATAGCGAGGATCCTTCACATTTTGATTGGCAAGAAGGAAATCCACAACAGGTCCTGCTTTCAAGATCATAGTTGTTGATGCATCTGAACAAGAAATTTAGCAGCGTTATTTCTTTCTCAGAGAAGAACGGTATGCCAAACATGCAACCATGGGAAGAAAAGGGAAGTTGAGTGATACCCATATTTAGAGATAAACCATCAAGAGTTGGACGAAAGCTGGAATGCAGTCCCCGTACGGCTGTCACGCCCCCTCCAACATCAGTGAACATCCGTGGGTCATCATGAAAAAATGATTGTCGAACCAAAAGACAACCGCTGCATCCAATTTTCACCATTTAGGCACCTGCTAACAACTAAATATATACAGCACGAGGTAGTATGGTTTACCGTTTAGCTGCTTGTTGCCTTAGAATGATGTCTAAAACTCTCAGAGAATCATGAACATATTCCAATTCAGCTCCTTTAAGGGCAAGAGATAGGGATTTCAAGGGTATCTTAGCAGCATAGCTGATCTCTACCTTGAATGTTTTTGACTGTAGAGAGTGCTTGGACCTTTTGCTAGGCTCAGTTGAGATCCCATTATTGGTAGGACTACCACTACTACAGAGAAGGGGAATTTGACTAAGTTCAGGCAACACCAATAAGAGAAATGAAAATGACAAGATCGAGATCGAGGAACACAAGTTCTGATAATGGAGTCACCTCTTGGCAGTAGATTCCTCAAGAATGACTGTAAATTCTAACTTGTTTTGTGGTAATGGCCCCACTGTAAACAAACTCTTTTCCCCATCATATGCAAATTTCTTTTCAGCAAGTTCAGAAGAGTATGTTTGGTAAAGTTTATCAATGACTTTCCTCCCAATTACCTTGCTGTCAACAGCAATATTATCCTCATAACTTATAGAAACCTGAAGTAGAAAGAGATATGTTATATGCGTACTAAATGTTGTATAAATTTGAAAAAAGGAAGGACTTTGTACTTTACACTGTATTGGTAAAAAATCTCATTTGGATTTTTGATAGAAACTTTGAAGTGATTTGCAAGCAAAGAGACGCGTCTTCCAGAAGTCCCAAATCCAGGCCGTGTCATTATGGATCTCACAGGAAGGTTTGGTCCTTCTACCTTCAAATTTTGTTGTATAGTTGGCTGCGGTGGTGCAGCTGGTGCATTTTCCATTTCTACCTTGAATAAGGGGACTGAGATCAACAGAATGATGAGTGGAAGGTATATTCATAAAATAAATAACAAATAAGACCGAAGAATAGGTACAGAAAAACAGAATTTAGCCATGCATTCAGCTAAAGATTAAAGTTACGAATTACCATATCACAGAACTGACAGAAGTAATGCATCACAATAACAGAAGTACACAAACATAGAATTACCTGCTCCAAGCCTCAAAATAGTGTAAACATAATACATATGAAAAACATAATATAGAATAAAGAGACTAAATGCAGCTAAAATAAATGAATAATTCATTAATGCAAACTGAAATTGATCGTCAAATAATCCAAATACAACATATTAGGCATGGAAAATTAGCACAACCTAACCAGTAACACACAAGCAAACAAGTCCACCAAAATAGAGCAACTCACACCATAGGAATTCAAAACAATAAAATACAACCTAAGACTAACTAAAGCATGTATAGTCAAGCGTGCTTTGACTCTCTTACGTGGTTTTCAGGCTATTCTGAGCAGGTAGAAATAATCTAAACCCCCCAGTTTCTTGGAGTTCTCTTCGTCCCAAGAAAATAAAGGGGGGGAAATTTTTCAAAGGAACCGAAACATGCAAACATAGAGATCAATTGTAGGTCATAAATAAACAACAAAAAGATCAACATTCATAATAGTAGGGGACCCAATAGAACGGCAGTATGGTACAGCAGCGCAAAGAGGGAAACAGAAACAAAATATCATTTAAAAATAAAATAAAATTGAGCAGCAATATATTCAGCTTAGCAACATAAAATCCAACAAAAATGAAAAACAGTGTCCACATTTACACGATCAACACATACGCGCGCGCGCGCGTGTGGCGAATGATTTCAGTAATGCCAGTAACGACTAATGTTTTAGGAGGAAAATAACACACTAGAAGCAGGCTAGAGAGAGAGAGTGCTTCACCAAATAGATGGTATTAGAGGAAACCGAGTTAAAATTCGCCGCGCGAGAGCGGAATTCGACACCACAGCCGGAGAGTGTGGTTTTTACTGCTGACTGATTTATTTCTCGACGCTACTGTTAATACTCTTCGGTCTTCACTCCCTATGAAGAAAGACAAAATGGAGGGAAAGGAGAAGTAGGTCGCTTCGGATACTGTCTCCGAACATTTTGTTGACTATTTGTTAGTATTTTAATACTTCTTCGTATTTATTTCTCTTTGTTTATTTAATTATATTTTGTTTCGATAATAAAAAATATTCAATTTTTTATAGAATAGTCCTCATATAAACTCCATAATTTTTACCCAAAGTCAATCTACGAGTAATTTACAAAAAAACTATCCATGGCTCTTTTTTCTCACTCGTATAATACATCTTAGAATGTTGATTCTCTTCTCCATTAACTTAACCGCAAACCACACGAGGACATTCATTATATTTATTAAAATCTTCCATTACTTTCACTCATTAAATTAAAGAACAAATATCAAATATTGAGGAAATAATAATTTTATAAAATTAAAATTACAATGTAATAAATCAAATGTTGTAAAAGCTTAAGGAAGGCGAGGCGTTTCACCTCTATGAGGCGAGGCAAGAAGTCTCGATATGAAGCCTCAACAATAAAAACAAAAACATAAAATTATAAACTAAATATAAAATAATAGATAGCAAATCCAACCTTGCAATAAAAACAAAACAAAAATCATAAACTTATAAACCGACATAGAAAGAAAGAATCGACCTAGAAAGAAAAAAAGAACGATCTTGATAAAAAACTGACCTAGAAAGAAAGTAAGAAAGAAAAAAGTAAAACTGACCTAGAAAGAAAGAAAAAAAGAGGAAAAACTGATCTTGATGAGGCTTGGCGGTCACGGAGGAGGTCTACATTCTTGAGGCGTGGGCGGAGGTGAGGGATGAGGAGAAGAGAATGGCAGATCGCCTCTCTATTCTGTTTTTTTTTTTTTTTAAACTTTAATAAGCAGAACTTAGTTTTAGGGTTTAATCATATTAAGCTATTATTAATTTCGTTTGGGCTCAAAACTTTTAGGCCCAAAAACCTAATTAAACCCTAAATCACCTAATTAAACCCTAAACACCTCTGTATCGCCTCACAACCGCCTCTGTACCGCCTCAAGCCGGAGAGGCTCACGATTGATATTTACAGAAAGAGGCGGTCGCCCCGGGGCATTTTCCAGCCGCCTTGCCTTGAGGCGCGCCTCGAGACGGCCGTCTCTGGCGCTTTTTACAACAGAGAATAAATCATAATTAATTATTTTTTACTAAAACTTTTATTACTGAAAGCAAATGCAAGAGTACATGAAGACTGACCACAATATCTGTTATTTGTCACTTCTCAACCTTTTAAGTTATATTTTTTAGAGGATTTCAGTGATTGTTATATAACATTTTAATAGTTTATTTTCACTGCAAATAGGAAAATAATAAGAGCTCAAAAACTAAAACACGATCTAATTTATATAAATATTATCAGTAACAATTTTCCATTTTTCTCTAACATAAAACAATACATAGATATTATACTTTCTTTTCTTTTATTTCAATGTAAAATACAATGACACTATATTGTTTTAGATTTTATAGTTGCATTAAGAATTGCTTAAAAGATATTGTCCCACAATTTGTCATTATCGTAGATAATTAAGATTATAAATAAAAAGCAATGGCTTAATATGATATTAAAATATTTACTTTAAATATATACCTGAAAAATCAAGTATACATCTTAATGTACATTTCAAGCTATATCACAACAGATATACAAAACTAAAAAAAAATTACGATATATCATATTATAATATTAAATTATTATAATATAATGGCATAATTGAAATGTATTATTAAAAATATAAGTTTTAACAAATTCATACAAGAATATTAAATAATGTATATTTTTACTTTTAGAAACTTTAATTAATGTAATTTGTTTATAAAGTAGCATGGAGCATTTATAATAGACTGGTTGACTGCACAATCCCAAAAATCAATTACAATAAGAAAGAATGGTGTTAAATGGGCTTACTCATTCAGCCCAAAAATTGGGCCCATTTAGAAACAGGGTTATAGGCCCAATCTAACACTTCATACTCTGTTGGATGGGGCATCGTGTCAGGCCAGGTGGCCTGATAAAAATATAAATTTTATTTGAGCAACTTTGGAGCTCAACGGATGCAAAAATTAATATTGGTAAATGTTTGATTGGAATAGTGTTGTGGTGATGGAAGTTGTCACGTAAGTTGGATGTTGCAGTCCTATACACTGTATCTTTATTTATAATAATACGTGTAGATGTGTGGGTCTCCAACGAGGCAACGATCGAGATCAAATAGATTTGTCACATATCATCATCATTGATTGGGATGCAGTGCATATGGTTACAACATCGAATGACCAGAGATATCCTCAAATTATTAGTCAATTCACCAATTCTAAAGCCGATTCTAAATGGAATTTACTTTTTATGATTAATATTTTGAAATATTGAGTATTTGATAGATTAAATATATGATAATATAATTTTTATTTATCAATCATTTGTTTACTACAAATGATTAGTTGATTATTAAAATTAGAATAAATAATGTTCTCTTTGTTTTGAGCAATATTTCAATCACACTTATATTGATTGTATTAAAATTAATGAAGAACAATTCAAATGATTAAAATAATCTTGGGTTTTTGGATATCATCAAATGTTAATCCTTAAAAGTAAACGCTTAATTAGACTGGATTAACTTTATCTATCAAAACATAATCATATAAAGTGAACAGCCCTAATAAGCCTTTACTGAGTTCACCATTTGTTTAAGGCTACTTGTGTTAGTGTGGTAATTAATTGGATCACATTAATTAAACTGAGATTAGTTATATATAGGGAGATGACTTGTACAAAGAAATGACCAAAAAGAAATAATCATCTATGTGTCCATTCTCATTCATTTGATTAGTGTGATTTTGAATCGAGAATCACCATTTAGGTGGAAATCCATATAACTAAAGCACGAGGAATGGTCACTCCCCTCTCGGCCTCACAAGTTATTTTCATTAAACCAAAACCTCTAATATGGCGTATCAAATTTAATAAAATAGTTTGGTAATATTGTTTTGGTCAATTTAATACAGAAATTTTAAAGGTCGTGTCACGGTAGACTCGAACCCGAGACTTTTGACCTCGAGCATTAACCACTCTACCATTAGGTCAATACACGCACACATAGTTTGATAATCTTATTAACATACTACGTGGAAAATTAACCTAAATTATTTTGTGCATCTAGAGTAGATCGCCCATAATAAATTGTCACATCAGAAAAATTATTAAAGAAAAAGATCTATTACTTAAATATATGTTTGTATCTTTTTCAATATTTTTTTTGGAGAAGTGGAGAACCGTTTGAATCCGTGACCTCTTTCTTTTATATAAAAATCCTCAGTTTAAAAATAAAAAATAAAATAGAAGTTCCAAACAAGAAGAAATGTGCGAATTGAGAGTACCGAGCAAATTGAAACCGTTAAAAGTGGACCGACACCAATTATTGAATTTAAATTGTAAATTATACGGCTCTTAGGGATAACCATTCTTTGTGGTTGGTTTATATAATAAAGTAATTAAGAATCATAATGACTAGTTAGACTGATTTGATTAATTAAATTTAATAAATCCGCTGCTAATTCTTCTTCTTCTTCTCTTAAGAAATAATCCCCTACTAATTCTAAATACATAAAAACTAATTCTAAATACATAAAAACAATCACTTCAATATGATTATATTGCCCTGCAAAATTGAAATATATAAAAATTTAGCTGGGAAATTATTGGAAGCCGTCAATTTTTCATAAAATGTTTTGTCCAACGACTTGTGGGGAAAGTTTGTTTAGATTGCGTAATGAAAGAATTTAATTTGAATTTAACAATTTGAGTAAGGAAATAAGTCTATATCAATAATTTATAGACGTATAAATGCTATGTTCGCGTAATATAATAGGTAATGTTTATATGAAAGTTATAACTTAAGAATTACTATACCAGTATTTAATGTCAATCATATATATATATATATATATATATATATATATATATGAATAGATATATAAGTCTAGATATCTTTCATATTCACAGAAGACAATTAATTACTTATGTCATGAATCTAGTTTAGCACATATTTCATCTCTTTGTAACACATATGTTAAATATATTAGTTTAACACATATGTTAAATATATTAATTTAACACATATTTCATTGCAGCGTAGCACAAGAAGGGTTATAGTGCTGCACGATAATATGCGTAGCACACGAACTGTAGCATAATCGGAATTAAATCTCAACCATTGATCCAACAAATCAAAGACCCAAATTCATTCATATTTCCTACCAAATTATCATTTCCTACCTGAACCATCTCCGTTATATATGATCGATATATTTCGTTCACCATTTGTGAGAACATTTGACCATCATTAATGACATATGGTCTATGCCATCATTATTTGTTCTTCTTTTCTATTTGTATATTTTTTCACACTAATACATCATCAATTATTATTAAGATCGTCAAATTTATAATTATATAAAAATTGAAGTTCGATTTATATATTTTTCTTTGACTTTAAAAGAATAACAATTTATGATGTATTTAAATAAAAAAATAAAAAGAAATTTCAGAAAAATGCATTGACTAAATGTTAGCTATATTCGTGAAATTTCAAAATAAAAGTAAAATATCGAAATTATAATAATATAAAGTATATTCATTCAAATCCTTTTATCCACTGAAATGGTCACACCCGAAGGAAGTGAATTTATAAGTTTGATCCATGTTAAATACAACAAACAATTAGTCCTATAAAGGGCGTTCGGTTTGAAATTAGATACAGTTTTAGGGGGTGTCTGGCTAAGCTTATTTTAGAGAGCTTATAAGCTTCAACAACTTATAAGTTGTTTTAAGAACTTATAAGATGTAGTGAGTTAAGAGCTTATAAGATGCTCAAGTGTTTGGATAACCAAACTTATAAGATAATGAAGTGTTTAGCATTATAAATTCTTTTTATGTCATAATGACCAAAATAGGCTTCAAATGTGTAGATGATATCAAATAGGGGTGATCATTCGGATTTCGGTTTGGATTTTTGTCTAATCCGAACCGATCCGAAAATCCGAATTTTAAGAAGAAAACAATCCGATCCGAACCGAATATCCGAAAATCCGAAAATTTTATAAATATATCCGAACCGAATCGAAAAATCCGAAATTTTGAAAAATCCAAAAATCCGAAACCAATTTTTATTAATTCTTATATATATTTATATTAGATTGAAAAATATTTAAATAAAAATATTATTATTATATAAAAATTATATATAATTCGGATTTTTGGATTAAAAAAATCCGATTCGATCCGAAAATCCGAAATTTTGAAAAATGTCAATCCGATCCGAACCGAAAATCCGAAAAATCCAAACCGAATTTTAAATTTTGGTTTGGTTCGGATCGAATATTCGGATTTCGGGTATTTTGCTCACCTCTAATATCAAATGGACTCCACTTGTTCAAATACGTGTTCAAATCGCAAAATTTTTGTATAATATCAAAATTTTGTATAATCTTATAAAAATAAATATTAAAATTAAGATGATGTGGCTTTATGTTACGTGAATGCATTATAATTGATTTTTTAATTAAAATTTTTTCGTCCATATATTTAATTAATACAAATGGTTTTGTCAAGTTAAATACAATTTCGTCCATATGTTTAAGTTATTTTTGTAATTTTGGTATAACTTAAGAGGTGATTGAAAAATAAGTTAGGATTTTGAGCTTTTTTTTCTTTGAGCTTATAAGCTCTTAGAGCTTATTTTGGAAGCTTATAAGTTCTTTAATCACTTAAATTGCCAAACAAATTAAGTGAGCTTATAAGCTCTAAAATAGCTTATAAGCTGTTTTAGAGAGCTTATAAGCTCAGCCAAACACCCCCTTAGTCTTATGATACGATGTTTGATTAGAGGATGGGTTCAATCCGCAATTTAGTTTTGTGAATTTTTTTTTTTTGATATCATGGGGTTCGAACCTGTGACCTTTCAGCCACAAGAACCCACTTTAACCATTGGGCACAAGCTCAAACCCATAGAGGAACCAGATGTGACAAGCTCAAACCCGATAGGGTTCGAACCTGTGACCTCTCAACCGCAAGAACCCACTTTAACCATTGGACTGTCCCTAGGGGACAATTTTGTGACAATTCTACATAGCATTAGGTTTGGCTTATGAGTTATGAGTCTTGCCTCCCCTAAATCAAAGTTAATATTCTTGATCCCCTTGAATAATTTTGGATCAGTTCAATCTCGAATTATCTTGAATTAATATAATCGGAAGTTACGGTATCGATGTATGAATAGTCAAAATATAATCACATAAAGATAAACCACCGGTAGTGATTGAATTCTAGAGACAACATTTGTATAATCCGTGAAAGAGATGGAAATACTAATTATGGCAAATGATGTTTACATATATGGCTTTATTGCCCCTCATATCTGTTCATAGTGTAACCTTTTTCCTCTTGTTCTTATTTTCTACATTTTATTTAAATAATGAAGTGACATTGCGTGAATAATTAAATCCAGCTAGCATTTGATAATAGCAACTCCAAGGGTTAGCTGAACTACTAAATTCATTGTTTGCTCCAAGTTTATCAAAATTTGTATGAGTATTAAATTTAATGTGAGGTGCTTTACGCATTATAATAACACTCGACAATCAGCGCTCGTTTGGCACCCCAGATTGGAGTAGATTAGGTAGGTAAGATTCCACTGTAGCGTTTGGTTTTGTAATTTACGGTTGAGGTAAGATTTGTATCCAACCTGCACAGTAAATGAGGCTAGCGACGGTCGCTACCTCATTTTTTGCCCTCTGAGCGGGTTATTTTTGCCAGGCTAGCGACCGCTAGGTAGCTAGTGGTCGCTAGCCTCATTTTTTTTTTAATTTTGTTTCGTAATCTATATTTATAACTAATGTACCAAACAACAAGGTTGACTATCTATATTTTTATATCTATACCACTACCAAACGAGCGCTCAATGTTCATATACCTAAAATACGTGTTTATGTTTTAAAAGCACATCCATGTACAATTTAAAAGCACAAGCATGTCCAATTTATTCATTATGTACTCATGAACCGTGTGTCGTGTACTCATGAACAACAATACTTAAAATTTCATAATTTTAGAATTTAGAAAAACCTAACCCACAACAATGAAATTGCAATTGGGGGTTCTAATAGGAGGCAGCGTGCTCGTAATTCGAACTTCGGAGGAGGACCGTGTCGTGCTTGTGTAAGCTCTGGCGAGTGCTCTAGCGACAGATCTTATTTCTCATCTTCTATCGCTGTTGTCGTCGCCTGCTCCTCTTCATCGGTCGAGTAATGAGGATCTGATTCGATAACCGAATTACTCATTATTGACAACAAATTTCGTGTACACGACTTCAGTATACACAATTGATTTTCAGTTTCTTGAACACGCTCATAGCCGATAGGACTTTAGGAAAGCAAAATGGAAATTTCGTTTGCGTGAGACCGAGAGTGAAAATGACAGTTTTTCAATAAAGTAAAAAAAAAATTATTAAGAGAGAGATAAAGTCAAAACCTTAAAGTAAATATCTAATAAGTTAAAATTTGAATAACTTAATGATGTGGCCATAAAGGTATTTTTTTCATCCAAATAACTATAAAACTCATATTTTTACTGTTGGGGACTGATGTCCACCACTCCGTCCAATTAGTATGATATTATCCGCTTTGATAAAAGTCATTGGTTTTTTTTTTACCAACAACCCCAAAGCGCATCATACTAATTGGTGGTGAGTTTCTTAATATATAGAGGACAAATATTCCTTCTATCTTCGATGTGGGAATTGGGTTGCCAACATACCCAACAATCCTCCCCTCAAACCAAGGACCACATCATTGTCCTTCCCTCGAACGATAATCCGTACATCTTGCCCGCCGTTACCATCACGGGACTCGCCGCGACCACTCTTGCGGAAGACTTTCGACACAAGGAGCCACCGGATTCAATCGTGAGTTCATTCGGGGTACTCTCCACATCGGAATCACTCGCCCCGTCCACATATTGGGCCCACCAACCGTCGGCTCGATACCACTGTTGGGGATTGTTGCCATCTCACTCGTCCAATTAGTATGATATTGTCGCTTTTGGCCAAAAATCAGCGGATTTGTTTTTTTTACCAACAACCCCAAAAGCCTCATTCTAATTGGTGGTGGGTTTTTAATATATAGAGGCAAATCTTCCTTCTATCTTCGATGTGGAATTGGGTTGCCAACATACCCAACATTTACGAAAATGGACACAAAAGTTATCCTCTCTTTTTTTTTTTTTTTTGATATATGTAAAATTTTCCCAGAAACGAACTTCATTCATGAAACTCATAAAATCAGTGGAGGAGATATCACGAAATGTGCATAGTAAAACTAATTCCGAATATACAAAAGTCACGAAAAAGCCCAAAAAAAGGACAAATTATGAAAACGTGGCGCGCAGCTCCCTCCAAATGAGCACACTCACAATAAAAAGTAGCATATTCGTCGGAATGTACTAATATGCTCTTTCTACTGATTTTTTTCTTTAAAATAAATAAATAAAGGTGCATCTATTTATTTTATTTTATTTTAGCTTAAAGGTGCATCTAATTTAAAATTGACAATTTCCAGCCATTTTAGGAAGATGTTGAATTCTATTTTGTTGTTAATTCTAACTTTTAGCTCTTTGCTAATCATAGGAGATTTGTGAGGTCCATCTATTCTAATATAATACAAAAATAGTGCAACATAAGTTTTTAATATTGCCATTATTGCTGCAAACGGAGACATTAGCACTAGACAAGGTAACTATAAAATAATTTATTAATCTGAATTTCGTATCAGTCCTTTGATATTTATTTTAATTTGGGATTTTTTTTCTTCAACTTTTGTTTTTATTGTTTATTCATTCATATGCCCAGTAAACTACAGCCACCAATTCTTATTTGTGAGAAAGAAAGATAAAAGAGAATATACTTCTTATGACAAAAAAGTTAGGTAGAAAAAATTCTACCATTCCACATTTTCATGCTTTATAAGCCTGCATATAGAGATGTTAATGGATGTATTTTTTCTATACCAGAATCAATAAATAAATATCGATTTTGGTTCTGAAATCGGCTCATTGGATATCGGATCCGGATCGGACCCAGACCATTAACTATGGGTCTGAAACGGTCCGAATCTGAGCGGATTTGGAACCAAAATCGAACTGAAACCGAAACCGTTGCTTTAGAATTTAATGTGATATGAGTGATTCCGGGTCGATATGGATAAAATCGACTCATTGACAAGCCTACTTAAGCTTAAGTTTGTCAATAAACGAGTTTTAATCGGACAAGAACCAATAAATAAGTATCGGTTCTGGTTCTAAAATCAGAATTGGATCTGGATCGGATCAGACCGGACCATTAAACTATGGGTCTAAAAGGGTCTGAAACCAAAACCGTTGCTTCAATATTTAATGCTATTAGGGGTGTCTAATCGGTTTGATCGAATTTTTCGTTAATCGAACCTAATTTCTCCGAAAAAGTGGGCAAAACCGAACTGTTTTAAATTTTCGGTTAACCAAAATCGATCGATTTCGCGGTTCGGTTTTCGATTTCGAAAACCGAATTAAAATTAATTAATAATAAAACAAATAAAATAATAATTAAAATAAATAAAATAATAACCAAAACCGACTTATTAAAATAGATAAAATATTTAACAATAATTAATAAAGTAATAATTAAAATTAATTTTCATAATTTTAATTAATTAATTAGTAATCGAAATAATAATTAAAAATAAAAACGGTTTTCGGTTCCGAACTGTTCGGTTATCGGTTAACCAATCGACTCTGAATCAAAAAATCCACCGGTTAAATTTGTCGGTTTCGGTTTGTTTTAACCGAAAACCATCTTATCTCGAGTAAAATCCACCTATTAACATCTTATCTGTATATATGCATGTATCATGTATGTATGTATGTTTATATAAATATAATATACATAATGGTCAATTATTGATTCCATTATTTTCAGTAATCACGCGTTTAAATTCATGTATGCAAATAATTTTGTTAATGTATTTACGTAAGGAACAAGTTCATTCCAGACCAAAGTCAAAGAGTTGAATTAATGTGATTCTGCTTTAGATTATGGTACCGTACAATCAAGTATTAAAGTTGAAATCTCAAAATTTTCTATTTTGTTTGTTCATTTTAAGAATTATTATTGCAATAAGCATGATATTGAATGATAAAAGCTCGAATAGAGAACACCCAAACAAAATTTGTATCTTTCTGTAAATTCCCAGATAAGCAAGAAAATTTAGTTGACTAAAGTCGAATAAGATTAAAGAAAATAAATATTTCATTTTCTTTGAAATCATTTCAAAACTCATACTCTCTCCGTCCCGCCTAAAGTGTCCCATTTCTTTTGGGCATGAGTATTTAGGAGAAATGTATAAAGTAGTTAAAGTGTTAAAAAGTGAGTATGTCCCATACTTTTTGAATGGATAATTATTTCTTTAAATGGAATAAGACATTTGTAATGGAACAACCCAAAAAGAAAAGTGAGACATTTTAAATGAGACAGAGGGAGTATAAAACACCACATTACTTTTCAGATTTATACCGGATCATACATTTTACGTACTTCTTTTAAGTTTTAAAATTTAAATGCAATGCAAAATGAAGTCAAAATCATATTTCTTAAATATAATTAAGACAATATTAATAGAGATAGATAATTCGAATAAATTGATGAGTGCACGCATATACCGTTTCTTGCGGCAGTCAAAATTTCATGCCTGATCGTCTATAAATAAGCTCGCCAACAAATCATCAAAAAAGGGCCATCTTTAACACATTTTTTACTAGATTTATTTCACGATCTTTTTCCCTTTTCATCTGAATCGCTAAAAGCAGGAAAGCGAGAGATCGCTGTTGCCACAGTTAATTTTTTGGTTAGTTTATTTAATTCAGAAAAGATGATGATGAAGTTCAACGCGGAACACGGCGGCAGCAGAAATGGCGGGATGTGCAGAGCTGCGGAGGCGACGTCGGCGCCGCCGCGGCAGCTGAGGGTGTCTTTCCGCGGCGAGAGCTACGTGGAAGCTGGCGGCGCGCTATTCACGCCGCCGCTCAACTTCGCAATGGTGGAGTGCGGTATTTACAGGTCTGGCTTCCCCGACTCCGACAACTTCTCCTTCCTCGAAACCCTCAACCTCCGCTCCATCGTGTAAGTCTCTCTCTATCTCTCTCTCTAAATAGAGAGAGAAAACACGCGTGGTCCTTCTGGATATAGTGCTTATATTGACTATTGAGTGTGTGAAGACATAGAAATGGTATCAACGTTAGTTTTTTTGGACATTTTTTTAATCTCTTTTTTTTTGTTGGATTATTGAAGATTGTGCAAAATGGCATTTTAATTTTTTGTCAGTGTGTGGGAAGAATATATAGATATTAGATATAGCATGGGATTAAAAATAAAATATTCGTTTTGATTAGTATTTGAGTTTCTTTAGCTAATTTGATTAAAATACAGTAATTTCAGTTAAGATTATAAGTAGATTACATTCTCACATCATATATATGATTGTTATGCATATGACTAAACACGATTATCACTATTTGTTATCTTGTTGCCTCAGAATAAACAGATTTTGACAAAGAGTTATATCACACAACCCTAGTAAAACGTGTGTGTGTGTGTGTGTGTGTGTGAGAGAGAGAGAGAGAGAGAGAGAGATGAGATGAGATGAGATGAGATGAGGTTTGTGATTTGTTTGTTTGTAGATATTTGTGCCCGGAGCCGTACCCCGACGCCAACGTTGAGTTTCTCAAATCAAATGGAATTCAGTTATATCAGTTTGGGATTGAGGGATGTAAAGTAAGTAAATATGCTTCATTTTTCATAAACGTTCCAAACGTGATTGTTTTGGTTACTGCTGCTTCAAATCAAGACTTGTTGCTTTGTAGAATGGTCGAGTTTTAGATAAACGGAGAAATTTTTGATATATCAGACGGGCGGGCTCTTCAATCTCATGTTCCGTTTCAGATGCATTATGCATATAATGATGATATCATTACGTACTTGTATATACTCAAGAACTAAAAAAGCACTTAGAGGGTGTTTGGCTAAGCTTATAAGCTCTTCAAAATAGCTTATAAGTTGTTTAGGAGCTTATAAGCAGACGCAAAGTATTTGGCAAAATAAGCTCATAAACAACTTTTAAGCTGTAAAAATAAGCTCCAACAGCTTATAAGCTCCCCTAAAAATAAGTAGCTCAACCCAACTTATTTTTTCATAAACTTATTAGTAATAGTGAATTTGTCAAATAACCTTTCTGTGGTTCATTATTTTCTATATATACACTAACGATTTCACCTCTCGTCAATTTTCTCTTTCTAACTCACGATTCTTTTCTAGCTTATAAGCTCAATTATCCAAACACTTTGGCAACTTATAAGCTCTTCAAATATTATATCTTATAAGCTCTTGAAACATCTTATAAGTTTGTGGAGCTTATAAGCTCTTTAAAATAAGTTTAGCCAAACACCCTCTTAGTTATGAATGATATAGTATAACCATTTTCGTTAACCCTTCTTATTTTATAAAAGTGATTATTTTGTGAAGAGTGAAACTCGAAGAAATTTTTCCAAGTGATGGTCCAATAGAAATGTTGATTGAGGGGGAGATGGAGTTCTGGTTATAGGTCATCACAGATTTATGTGATTGTGAAAGATGTTATAGTGAGAGAGGAAGATTAAGATGATGATAAGCAAAAGATTAAGATGATGATAAGCAAAGGTACAATCTTTGATAGTATAGGCAAATGAAACCACATGCAGAGTAGAAGAGAGTACTAACTGCTAAGAGTTCATACATCATCTTATGCATTGAGTAGTACTATACTCTGATTAGCAAGTGATGATTTTCTGATACCTACACACATACTCATGCTTAACAGGAACCCTTTGTAAATATACCCGAAGCGAAAATCCGTGAAGCACTGAAGGTAGCTACAGGTATGTCGATTTCAAACTTGAGTTTCCCATTTCAGATTATGCATGCTTGAAGTTAGAAAGGTAACTTCTGTTTTTTCTCACTTTCTGAATTTTAGATGTCAAGAATCATCCTCTACTGATTCATTGCAAACGAGGAAAGGTAATATACATGCTCTATAAACTAAACTAGCTAGCTACTCAGTTGCAGATATAAGTACTAACTTGTGATTCGATGTGGTCACCGGTCATTCAGCACCGAACTGGTTGCCTCGTCGGGTGCTTGAGAAAATCACAGAGGTGGTGCCTGACTTCTGTGTTTGATGAGTACCAGCGGTTTGCAGCAGCCAAAGCAAGAGTTTCGGATCAGAGGTTTATAGAGATGTTCGACGTGTCATCCTTCAAGAACTTGCCTAAGTCATTCTCAGTTTCCAAGAGGTATAAGGAGTATGCCTGATAGATTTTTTGTTTCTTCAACTAGTGAATAAACATCGGTATCAAAAATTATGGAGCACCAACCACGATGTTTTCAAAGCCAAGTTTTCCCCTTCCTTCTCTAAGCTGATCTGCATCTACACTGTAAAGTAGAAACGCTTGTTTAGGATCTGTAAAATTTAGTTAGATGCAATCTATCAGATCAAGAAGGCTTTTCTTTTTTTCACAAAGAAGGTACAAGTAGGAGTGTGCTGGACCCTAATTCTTAGGCAGCTATTATAATCACTCCATTGAAAGTGAAAAATTGAATCAATATATTCTGAAGTGTAACTTGGTTCAGCCTTGCTCAGCAGTCGTTTTTTCCTATGTACATAGTAAAGAAAACTCGTGCTTACGGCTCTTCATACAAGAGCATTGTTGGGATCCACAGTTGAGTTTCAAACCCTCTTGACATCATACAGTTGATCTAAATGATTTGATATATACTGCTCTTCTAGTTCAGGATGATACCTTTTTTAGTTATGAATAATCAGTTATGTACATACATTCTTATTCTGATAATTCTGCTGAACTGGTATTCATCTTGGATGAAGCTTTATATTGACTGCAGAACTCAACTGGTGATGGATGATAGGCAAATGATCACAGATTATTTTTGAGTATGGACTCAATCATCTTTCCATGTGCATTCTTATTTGTGAATTTCAAAATGCACTTAGTGTCGAAAAAAGTGGAAGATCATGCTTATTTTATCATGTATAGGAGTTTACTTAGAGCAACTATTTTTAATGCAATGTAACAAGTAGTTATTTATGAAATCAGAATTCTACTTATGATGATAAGTTTGTGTGCTAGTAGAACCACATGGCTCTCAACTCCAGCTGAAATCTCTCTCTCTCCAAAGACTAGAGTTAAAGACTACACAGACTGCACTTCTGGACACAGATTCACTGCTAGTTTGGACACAGTTAGCAACTGAAGATAGTTTTATGTGTTTACCTTTAATAGAAATGTTACATGGCCTTCTTGGACTTCTTCACTCGATATGAGGACTCTTTCCAGGGACGAGTGCTGTCCTTCGGATCTTGGGTCAACTGCCACAGGATGCATAAATCAGATGGGATATCACTTCTGCACATTCAGCTAGGGAAGAGACATTAACAGTTCTAATGAGGACCTACACTAATCTCAGCTTTTTCTTGAGGCCACGCACTCCTCGTGGCTCTTAACGATCTTTGTGTGAACTCCCCCGCATGATTATAGATACTGCATTGCAAAAATATAGTCAGAACAACAAGCTAGTGTTCGTCTGAAACAGGATAGGATATAAGCTTGATGATTTCATGTCAGCTGTAACTTAAGAAGTTGAGTCCTCCAGTCTCTATTGTGTTTCAGTATCTTGCTAAAATCTGACAGTTCCCCCACTTCTCACTTTCTTCAGGAACATCCTGACAAAGAACGAGTGGCTGACATAGGAAAATAGTTTTGGGGGAGCTAAAATCGAAATTTTCCGACTAAGAGATGCTCAATTTTTTGCCAAAATAATAAATATAAGTTAAAATTTAAACGAAAATGTTTTGGGTGCTGAAGCTCCCCCAGTACCCCCTGCATCCGCCCCTGCACGGAATTGTCTCCGGACAACGTGTGCTAATTGAAGCTGTAAATGAGCTAGCTACTTGAATCTCAATCTGAAAAAGTTCGCTTAAGATTCAATCATTTAGTTTAAGGTAACCAGTTCATCAGCTCACGAACTTGCTTGTTTGAATGTTTGAAAGCCTATTACCAAGCTTGAACTCAAACTTAATTATAACTGCTTGAATTGAGCTCGTGCCCGCTAGTTTTAGGTTAGGCTTGGCTCATTCACAGCCTTATGACAACCAGAGCCAAAGAACTAGAGTTGTACCTAAGCCGGTGCCTGTTGCAGGCAGCGAGAAAAGCCACTAAACCATTGAGAATACTTCGGAGAGCACGAAAAACCTGATCAAAGAATACAACATATATATCAAAAGACTGCAAGTAGATAAAATATTCAAACACCACAGCAGTTAAGCAGATTTTACTTCTACAGTAAACTACCTGAGAGAAAAGGTCATTCCAAAGAGAACGCCACATTGATATCTCAACAGTGCTCACTGTTGATTGAACACTCTTCGTCACCCTAAATATGCTCCTTGCAGACATCCAAACATCACTAAACAAGGCGTATATGACCGTACAAGACGACGAGAGAATGCTGCAGAACCCAAAAACCAGCCTGAACGGAGCATAAATAAGTATCCACGCTACAGGGTACACAAAGTTCGTTGCTGCAAGAAATCGAAAAGATTCAAGAATATGTAGCGGTCATATGTAGAAAAGGATGAATTGGTTGAAGAAAATTATTCTTACCAACATTCCAAGCTATATTGAAGAAGTACCACACCGGGAGCAGGAAGATCTCCAAAACGTCGCCTATCGTCGTGAAGGACGACTCGACCACTGTCCAGATCACTGAGAAGAAATCCTGTGCTACTGGTATGAACATATTCCAAAGAGGGAAGAAGAGTTCCAAGAACTGAGCAAAGGGTCGAGTCAATGGCGAGACGCAGAATGAGAGGATGGAGAGAATGGTCCTTGTTGCTGTGAGGAACCATTTCATGGCCTTTTGGAAGTTATGAAGAAACAACATGGTTCCTAAATACTGGATCCTGGAAGTCATTTCCCACGCGTCTATCCAGTCGAAGAGGGGCCCGAACATTCTAGAAACCGTTGCCTTAAGAAGAGGTACATTTTTGTACAAGTCATAGAATCCAATGAGGACAGTGACGACTGAGATAAAAACATATAGACCTCGCGCTAGAGGGCACATCCATGGCCGATAAAGGCGGCAAAATCCCGGGTAAGACTGCAGGAAAATGACCCAAGATGGAAGCCCAGCTTCGAGTAGAGTGAGTAGCCTTAGTTTTGACATTATTATGTCCTTTAACTTGAAAGGGAGATATGGATCACTGAACTTGAATAGAATCAACACATCGCGATAGATTGTGACCTCAACTTTTTCTTCATTGTCGCTCACATCAGAGGTCTTCAGACAGACTTCATCCGGTTCGTTGCTTGGTTCTACAGATGTTGTACCATGCTCAGCTTCATGGTGACTAAAGCACAAAAGTTTCCATGCTTTGGGAGGCTCATCGGGGGTACGGGCTGTATGCTGTGTGTTGTTAAAAATCTCAGATGTATCTTGACACACAGTAGGAGTATGATCTGCAGAAGAATGAGATTCATTCCCAGCAGGGGTGACATCACTGGTTGCTTCATTGCCATTCGCATCAATAGTCTTCGGAAAACTTTCTTGAGCATCATAGTAAGCCTCTCCTAAAACAACCTCAAACTCAGTGATGACCAAGACAGATATTATGAAGTGTTATCGCATTTATGTTTTTTTTTGTTTTACCAATTCTAAACATGTAGGGCAGTAGTAGTTTGGTAGAAAATGGATTAAGGCCTTGGACTATCAAAAAGCACGTTCGTGGATACATATTTGAACTCTGCAGTTATGTTAGAAACTAATGATTTTAGAAGAAAATACAGATACAAGTGATTGGCAAGAAACAATGGTAATATTCCATCATCGGCCATTAAGATTTTTGGAGGATTGAAAATGAAAGATGGAAAGGTAAGACGCCAAAAATCATATTGACAAGCACGACAATCACCATAACTTGGTATTGCTTATGGTTGCATATCTAGACATGGTTAAACTTATATCAACTCATGTTTCTCCCTTTACATATAGGCATATAATATGATGCTGAAAAACCTTAATGCCACTAGAGTTCGTAAAAATCCGGTTGTGTTCACTACAGCTCTAAATTTCATTGAAGGAAACTCATCAAGTGTAGAAAATCAAGAATGCAGCATGCTTGCATATATTGATATGAGCAGCTTCATGTTGAGAGACCTTAGTAGACAAGAGGGAAGTAGCTTTGGAGACGAAATGAAATGACATGACGAAATCATGCAAGAATCTTGACTCAATTTTTGTAACTTTGTTGTTTTATGTTGTAACAAATACCTAACGCAGCGTCCAAATGCTCCTTCAACAGAATCTGTTCTTTCATTGTTCCAGGAAACCATGAAGATATGTTCCTGACAGCTTGTGCTATACTGTCGAATTCCCACCTTCGCATAATCTTGGCCTCTATTGCAAGTGATGTGTCTGTCTGAAAAAAGATAAATGAAAAAACCAGATTTCAGACACTTACTTGGTTTCCAACTGCAGTAATTTTTAGTTATTCTCTGCAATCAATACCTACCTGAAGCTCATTATGATAGTTGATTCCGCGTACATTGCTCCACACAACCTCAAACACGATGAATCCGTACAGAGTCCTCCGTATCAAGCCATTTGCAATCAATGAGTTCGTAAGCTTCTTCACAGGTAGCAATGCGTCCTTCCTAGATACAACCACAGCATCAATGACATGGAACCACTCTCGGAGAATTCTTAACTTTTTGGTAGGTGGTGGGGAAGAAGCCTGCAATTCTGGAAGTTCTTCAGTCATCTTTGTTTCCTTCTTGCCCCTTGTGTTCGCGAAAGGGGACAACCTGGACTGTAGAATTATGAGAAGTACTTGTAGAATATCAGTTTTTGTCTAAGCTTATGTTAACTCAAATTATAATGGCATATAAGTTTTTAGCAACCTTTGTGACCATCAATTGCCACCAATGAGTAGACAGAGAAGCGAGATCTCTCAACCACGGCCTATTGTCCACCAATATATAGAAATTCCCACTTTCAGAGGCTAGAAATAGGTGGAGATGCGAAAGGTAGGACTGCAAATCCCTACAGAACATATGAATATTCATATTAAAATAGCTTAGAGCACTGTCTAGAGCATCGAGGACACACACACTGAGTTAGGATGAACATACACGAGCTCACGTACAAAATTTATACAAGAATGGAATTCGAATTCATGACTAGTTTTCATGCAATAGAGAAGAGCGGAGTAGTGATAAGATCTTTTCCTGATTTGCATACTCCCCCATCTCAAATCCTTGAACAACTTATGTGGTATGAATAAATTTTGAGAACTTGGCTGCCATGATTATACTTGAATAAGATTATGCACACCCCTAGGGATTTGTATATTATTATTAAGATTGAAAACCTTCTCTCACAAAACCCCCCACTCTAAAAAAGATTGTAAACCATCCCCCAATTGACATTCTACATTCATGCATGATTTTTTGAAACCATGCTAACATGGACCTTCACATAAACGTAAGATGGCCTAGTTGGTAGAGCAAATGATTTCAATATATGGTAATCACAAGATTTCCTTAATAAGAATGAGGATAATTCCCTCACAATTGACATTCTACGATCATGCATGATTTTTTTTTGATATAATGCTAACATGAACCTTCACAAATATGTAAGATGGCCTAATTGACGAAGTTGGTGAGTTCATGTTTGATCGTCCTACACTCGAATACAGTAATCACGTCATGTTTACCATCTCTATATTGAATCATATAGTATACATGCATGCATTCATGAAAAAATCAACAAGAACATCTTCCAAAAAATCCAAGTTCACCTCCAATTAAACAAACAAAGCAAAATACCCGATTTGCAAACTCGTCAAGGGAAAGACGCAGCGTTCCTCGTCCCCTTTCGCCATTACTCGAATAACGATTCCTCAATCCTCGTTTCTCTTTCAAAGTTCCTCCTATCGCATCAGTTCAACAACATTCATAATTTTTTTAAAAAGAAGCAGGAAAAGAAGAACTTGGATAGGAAACAACCAAATGGGGAACTTTCGCGAACCAAAAATACCTGAGTAAACGAAAGTTAGCTTGAATTCAGGGGAATTCCATAAGAATGCGTGGCATGAACGATCAAAACAACAAACACCGACAACAAGCTTCATCAACCTTCAATTGGGGAAACCAGGAAAAAGGGGTTTGCGATCAAGCAGATATTTTTTTTTACGGTGTGTGCTGAATTAGATGCTGAGAATCACAGCTTCTTAACTTCAATAGAGGTAATGAAGGCCCGCCATTAATGTGCGTGGAGAGAAAATATAGGAGTTGAAGATTACATGAATTTTTGTACCGAGAGAAATGAAATGGATTGTGGATCGTTGGAAAATCTGGGATACGTTAATTGCATGGCTATCCGCTTGTTGGGCGTGCATGAGAGAGAGAGAGCGAGAGAGAGATTATCAGGGAAAATATCTAACGCGTATAATGATTTTGTTACTTCCTGAGTATTATCTGGCTCTTTTTTTTTTTTATAATTGACCTTTTGATGTTGTGAGTTGGTTGGGCATTGCAACATGAAATTCTCATTAATTTTATTTATATCTGAATTTCACTTGTCAAAAAATATGGGATTGTTATAATTGCAAAAACTGGAAGGTTATATTATAATTACAAGTGTATTGTAATTGCAAATGAGATTTAAGGGGGTGTTTGGCTAAGCTTATTTTAGAGAGCTTATAAGCTGCAAGAGCTTATAAGATGTTTCCAAGCTTATAAGAGGTAATGTCTCAAGTGCTTAAAAGTTGTTAAAGTGTTTGGATACTTGATCTTATAAGATAGAGAAAGAATCGTGAATTAGAGAAAATCATAGTTAGAGAGATAAAATTGACGAGATGTAAAGTTGATAGTGTACGTGTAGGAAATAACGAACTATAATAAGGTTATTTTGGTAAATTCATGGTTGCTTATAATTTTATGAAAAAATAAGTTAGGGTTGACCAACTTATTTTTAGAAAGGCTATGTTTGTTGAACTTATTTTCACAAATTATAAGTTGTTTAGGAGCTTATTTTCTAAACGACTTTCTGACGTTTATAATGTTTATTTTAAAGAGCTTATAAGCTTAGCCAAACACCCTCTAAATGTTGAGTTAAAATAGACAATTATTACTAAAAATTAAGAGTCATGTATAGTTAGTAATTGTCCAAAGATAATTTAGTTGGTAGAGTAGATTACTTCCTATCATCATTGTCTATGTATTCAGAATTCATTCATACATAGGAATTGCACATTGATACATAAAGGAGCGTTTTATATGTAATTTTTGAGGGATATATGTATTTATTAATCGTTGAAACGTAATAAAAGTATGAAAAAAGTGTGCGCGTGTTGGCCTAGTGGTAGAGTAGTCAATGCCCGAAGCCAAAGGTCCCGTGTTTGAATCCACCGTGACGCGATCTTTAAATTTCCGTATTAAAATGACAAAAAAAAAGAGTATGAAAAAGATTAAATGATAATTATTTCAAGAATTTGTGCTCCACTGTGAAGAAACATCAGTACGCTAAACTCAACAATCAGAAAAAAAACTTAAAGAATAGATTCAAATTTGTAGAACAAAATTACATCTCACAACGAATCCACACTACACCATAACTATCTAAGACCAATTCTTCGCTAGAATCTTGTTCTGATTTTGTAGCCACAACTCTTGTTGCTCCTGCAAATTCTGCTGATCCGCGCTGCCGCCTCCTCCGCCGACCGCTTGATCGCCGGAAAAATCAGCCCAAGAAGCAAAAGGGTCGTCTTCAACTGAACCAACGTTTGGATTCTGCGCAGAAAACGTAGGCGCCGCTGCTGCCGGCAATTCTGTCAAGTCCTCTATAAACGGGTTGTAATGTTGATTAACAGGCGTTTGCAAGTCTGGCGGCGTCTGAGGCGCCGCCGCCTCAAATAAGACCAGATCCAGAGTGTTCGTCGCCGCAGTCGAAGAGGTTTCAGGGAATGCACAGAAGGTGTTTGTGTCATTGTCTATGAGAGGCATCGGCGTCGGCGTCGATGCCGACGTTGCTTCAGCTAGCATAGTTTCCCAATTCTTCGAAAGCAACGTTCCCAATTTCTCCTTCCGTCGTCGATCCTGATCATCGTCGTCGTCGTCGTCATCCTCGGCCGACCACTCGTCCAACGACATCAGATCGGCAGCGGAGCTCGTCACCGGCAGCGATCTGCTCGAGCCGGTGTCGCTCACTCCAAACACATCGTCCGGCTTGAACGACGAATAAGCTTCGAGATCGATGGAAATGCCGCGGCTCTTCCATGTCCCAGCCGCCTGGATCAACTCCTCCAACGAGGCACTCGCGGCCTGTGATCCGGCCTCAGACTCCTCGTCGGAATAGCCGTCTGTTGTAGCTGAGAAATCTGACTGCCCGCCGTAGCTCTCACGCCGAATGGACCTCGTCCGCACAGTCAACGGTGGCACCGAGGCCGTGATCTGGCTCACCACCACAGGCTTGTTCGCGAACGACGATTGATCCTTCAAGAATTCTCTAAGAGATTCGATGAGCTCCTCGGAGATCGCCTGCACGCTCGGATACTCGGAGATTCTTCCGATGCCTAAACTTTTGCAGATGTTGAAGAAAGCAGAGACTTCTTCAAATTGTTTCACAGCTTTGATGCAAGTTTGAAATGCAATCACACAGTTTTGATATTGCAAATGGAAGAAGCTATCAAGAATTAGGGATAGCCCTTCGGAGACATCTTTGTAAAGATCGAAGCTTTCTTTAAGTATAGCGTAGAGCGCCACGTGGACGAGCCGGTTGGTCTTGGCGGCTGCGGTCGGCCGCGTGGCGAGGGCTCGATCTAGAAGGCGTTGCCAGTACGACATCTTGTCGAGGAGCATCGCCGGCTTCATGTCCCGGACGGGCTCGGTGGCGCTGATGATCTTGCTCCGGCTCCGTTGGAAGACCGACGAGGCTGCCGCTGCCGCTGCAGGCCCCTCCAGTAGGCGGCGCTGGAGCTTCCCCGTGAGGAAGCACTCGAGGCGCTCATCAAGGTAGAGGGCAAAGGTGCGGACGAAGGAGGTGAAGTCCCATGGGCTTGAGTTGGAGTCGTCGCGGAAGCTCGAGAGATTGAGGATCTTGGCGCCCCGCTTCATCGCGTGGATGACCTCGCGCGGGAAGTACGGGTCGCCGTCCTGGAAGATTCTGAGCACGAGCATTAGGGACTTGAGGGCTACGACCCAGTTGCGGGTGCGGCCAATGCGCTTTCCGATGGCACGTGCGCAGGCTGCTGCGTGGACCTTGTTGGAGGCCACGAGCCGGAGGACCTCGTAGACATACTTCTCATCAACTGGGACATCCTCGTGGCTCGTAGCCTTCAACACTGCGACCTCGAGATTGGCCGAGTCCTTGCTTGAGACCTTGGCTAGGCTAATGCTAGTTTGGTCTTTCACGGCAGCAATCGCCTTCTTGAGTTTGCTTGGCATTGTGGATCAAGAGAAGAAGAAGCTCAAAATTTCATCACATGCAACAAGAGAGAGAGAGATGCAAGAAGAATGTTGTGTTTGTGAATATGAGTGATGTTGGTTGAGGAAAGTTGAGTTATTTCCTTGAGTTTCGGTTGTACGAACAAGTGTAGCATCGAACAACCCGAATTTGTATGGAATTTGGTCATCACATGTCTTATCTTTCGGCCTTTGGAACGAATCACATGCTATATTTGTCTTGATAACTCTTCACTATGTTTTATTTCACGTTTTTAGGAAATAATTGGTATCATTGTATGCTATGACTATGAGCATAAGTTATCTCGACTTATAAGGCATAAGTGAAAGATATATAGTTTTAGCTATAGTTAGTATTGATAAATGATAAATCTTGTTTACATTTTGAAACCTCAAAGAACACCAGGCTTTATTCGATCAAGAGAAAGATCATGACCCACGGAGGTATGATTCTCAATCTTTATTAATATATTCATGAATTATTACCCAAATGATAGTTGCTAACCTTTCTACCTTCAACATAATCTCTATTTATACATTGTGGATCCTTTAAGATTACCGTGGATCCCTTTCTTGTGGGATACGATCTCTCCCGATCTCTTGATCCTTCAATATCTCGGAGATTTGATCTTGAATTGTTTGATGATGACTATGAGCACAAGTTATCTCGACTATTAAGACATAAGTGAAAGATATCAGTTGTAGCTATAGTTAGTAATGCCATATATCAATAAACGATGTGAATATTATTTCTATCATCATTAGAATATTATACCATCACCATATTTACGAATGTATTCGCCCTTTTTTCATAAAAATAATTACAGTAATGAGTAAGATATCATTCTCATTTCCTCTCTCATTTGCAAATATTCCAAGGCATACACTAAAATGTAGTACTCCCTCCGTCCCAATATTCATGACACGTTTTTCTTTTTGGGATGTCCCAGTTAAGTTGGTTCGTTTCCAAAAATGAAACACTTTTTACACTAAAAATGTCATCGAGTTTCGTGTCACCTACTATTTTACATATAAAATACAATTCTGCTTAATCTACGTATAAAAAAAAAGAGCCATGAATAACGGGATAGAGAGTATTTGGTAAGAGTTATAAAATTGTGGGGCCAGACAAAAAATCATGAAGCCCGATTTTTCTTTCTTTTTGGTGGGTTTTTTTTTTTTTGGGGGCTTTTGGGCCGTGGGCCATTACATATTTTCGGTACAAAATGGCCCAAAATTTCAGGTAAAACATGGCCCAGTTTGATCCAGAATTGCGATCGGACTAACACCGTGGCTTATTATTTGTTAGTTATAAATTGTGTGTGATAATTTTGAAAATGTGCTTAGATATTAATGCAGTCGAACAATCCAATACTAATTCCAAGTCACGAGTCTAAAAATTAATTTAAGTATATAAATAAGTTAGTGATAGGATACGGTACCAACTACTGCGCCAAGATCGCGTCCAATACAAGAACTCGACATCGTTTCGGCCCGACAAGTTCGCCCAAGAAGACTCCTAAAACCGGTGGAAGCAGGAGGAGGCTCGGCCATATCTAAAGAATAATAATTCGAGAAATGATAGGATTAAGATCTATCCAAGATCTCGAATCCTAGTTAGAAAAGACTTCGGATTCAAGATCTAGGTCAATATATTTGTGTATAAATAGAGGCTAGATTAGACGAAATATATCATTCACACTCTTTGTAATCGCTTCTTACACATTCAATACACGAATATTCTCTCATGCTCCGTGGATGTAGATCTAATTCAAAGATCGAACCACGTAAATCTCTTGTGTTTTTCTCGCATTTATTTCCCTAACGAAATTAAGATCGATCACTGGCGCCGTCTGTGGGAAACGAAATTTTATGCTTTCGATCAACCATCGTTTACAGGGAAACAATCATGACAAGGTACACCAGGAGTCATACATCCAAAATCATCGCCGGCAACAACTGCGCTGATGGCGATAGGGCACGCCGAGCTCAGCTCGGGAAGAGCCCGATCAGAGAAGGAACCCCCGAAGGGGTCGCCCAGAGCGCTAACGAGCGAAGCAATCCCACCTCGCAGGAAGAAGTAGGACACCAGAACAATGGAGGTCGCAATAACAATCAAGGAGAACTTGGCCCGCAGTAAACCTCGACGACCTGTCCAACGGATTTCGAGAGAAATAAGGAGAGCTTTCAAGACCGAGTGCGGCGAAGCACGGGGTCGACCACGTCTGAAGGTGGGGCGCCGAAGCCTCGCTCAGGAACGAGGCACCACAACAAGAGGTCGGGGCCCAAACCGACCGCGCGAGCGAACGGCAGCGGGAAAGAACGTCGTGACCGCCACGAAGTCGGCCCGATCGCCAAAACGAAGTTCGATCACGAACTCCGCCCGCCTGCTCAAGGAACGGCAGCACGGGAGAAGGCATCATGGTCGCCGCGAGGCCGCCCGAAACACCAAAGCGAGTTCGATCATCGAACTCCGTCCCAATCTCGAGGCGGCTTCGATGGATACGGAGAATAGTCACCTCGTTCTCAAACAGGATACTCAACACTCCGCTCCCGGATAAATATCAGGTACCGAGCATCGCCCCCTATGACGGACTAAGGGACCTACAGAACTTCCTCTCGCAATTCCAATACAACATGATCAACCAACGTCTCCCAGACAGTTCACATGTGCAAACTCTTCCGAGTTACTAGTCGACAACGCCGCGGTGGTTCGACGATCGCCTACGAAGCATCGGTTCCTACCGCGACTGATGGCGGCCTTCCATCAAGGTTCTTTCGGAGCTGAGTCAAAGCGTCGTCGGCACACCTCCTCACCGTGAGGCAAAGCCAAACGAGTCCATCGATGACTTCACGACGAGGTTCAACAAGGTGCTTGAAGGTCAAGACGTGAACGACCGCTAATCATCTCGGCCTTCCAAACGACATCTGCCGGGGCCTTATCTGAGAGATCGTCATACGAACCCCGTTACTACGACGGGCGTAGGCGATAGCCGACCGGTTCGCCAAAGCGACGAGGCCGATAAAAGAAGCGCGGCTGAAAAATGAGAGCCCTCGAAAAAGGAAGAAGAGATGAAGGGCGACGGAGGCCGAACCAAGGCGCGGCGCCTGGAAAGGATCGTCAACCCATAAAGTCCAAAGCTAGTCCGCGTGACACCTGAGCGACCTCAATACACCCCATTGACGAAACCGAGGCGAAATCTACGACTCCATATGAACTCGCTCGAGAAGCCTCGACCGATGACGGGAGGAAGAGGCGCCGACCCATGGATAAGTCTCGCTCATTCCATGAGGATTACGGACACGACATCAAGAGTGCAAAGAACTCATGGGTGAAATCGAGATGTTGGTTCGGGATGGATCCTGAAGAAGTATTAGGACGTGGTCGCCAAGCCGACCGACCAGTCGAAAAGAAGAGAGGAGGAAGAGGAAATTGCGCCCACAAAAAGCAAGCGCGACAACCGACGAAGAAGGAGACGACGAGCCCCAATATGACGGGTGATCTCCACTATTACGGGCTCCCTGGAGTCACGAAGTCCTCCTCAAGGTCAAGTCCTAACACCGGCGAACCTACCAATAAGAGGTTCAGAAGGGACGAGGCGATCACCTTCTCCGAGGACGACCCCGTACCCGCGACAGTACCTCACCAGGATGCGCTGGTGATCCAGGCGATGGTCGCGAATAAGTTGGTGAAGCGCGTGTACATTGACAGCGGCGCGTCGGTGAGCATCCTTTTCAAGGAATGCTTTGACAAGTTAGGAGTAGAAGAAGCGCGCCTCGCACAGGCACCGCTGCCACTCCGAAGCTTCGTCCAGGAAGAGACGCGCCCGGAAGGGATAATCGAGCTACCCGTCACGGTGGGGAAAGCACCAACGAGCTCGACCAAGGTGGTGCAGTTCAGAAGTGAAGGCCCACTCACCGTATAACATCATCTTGGGCGAGATTGGTGAAGCTGCGGGGCGGTATGCTCAACGCACCACCGACGATGAAGATACCCACCACGAGGGGCAGCAGTGATCCGAGGATATCAAAAGCGAGCGAGGAATGCATGCGGGTTGCTTTACGAGGCGCAGGACTTGCCCAAGACCCACAGCATAGCAATTAAAGGAACCCGAGGAGTTGAGTCGGAAGTGCATCGCCATCCACGACAAACCGGTAGAAGAGGTCGACCGCATAAAGATGAGCCATTAAAGGTCGTCAAAGTTGGTTTCACCAAGGCACCTAAAATGAAGGAACAGATCATCCAACTCCTAAGGGAATTCCGAGACGTGTTTGCTTGGTCTCCCTCGACATGACCGTGTCTCGTCGAGTATCATCACCACCGCTCAACATCGACCGAACATAAAACCGATTCGTGAAGCAAAAATTTTGCACCGAACGGAACCAAGTCATTCATGACGAGGTGAACCGGTTAAGAGCTCGATCTTGCTCGAAATCAAATATCCGACATGGATAGCCAACCCGGTGATGGTGAAGAAAGGAGGAGGGGGCTGGCGAATGTGCATTGACTACACCGACCTCAACAAACACTGCCCAAAGGATTGCTATCCTTCCCAACATCGACAAGAAGGTCGACTTGGTCGGTCGGAGTACGAAGTCTTCTTGGACTTGTACAAAGGGTATCACCAAGTCCTGATGGACGACGAAGACGCGGCCAAGACAGCATTCATTACAGACTTCGAAGTCTTTGCGTATAAGAAGATGTCATTCGGACTTAAGAATGCAGGGGCTACCTATCAAAGAATGGTGGACAAAATATTTCAGCCCTACATAGGTCAGAATGTAGAGGTGTACGTAGACGACATCGTCGTCAAAAGCAAGGAGGAAGCCGCATGCGTTGCCGACCTCCGGATCGTCCTCGGCCGCTTCAAAATCAACTGGTGAACCCCGTAAATGCACGTTTGCAGTCCGGTCTGGAAAGTTTTTAGGGTGTTGGGTTTCACAAGAAGGTTTAAAAGCCAACCCGTCCAAGGTCCGAACCATTTTGGAAATGAAGGTGCCGAGGACCATCCACGACGTACATAAGTTGACGGGCTGCATAGCCGCACTGAGCCGCTTTCTTTCAAAAGCCGCGGATAAGCAGTTGCCATTCTTCAAAATACTCAAAAAGGCTCCAAAATTCTCATGGGATGATGTGCACAAGTCCGCCTTCGAAGATCTCAAGAGCTACCTCGCCAAACTCCCCACTCTATCTGTCCCGAAAGAAGGCGAGGTCCTTTTCCTATACCTCGCCGCCTCGGACGAATCTATAAGTGCAGTCTTGGTACGAGAGGAAGGACGTCAACCCGGTATATTTCATCACCGAGCATTAAAGGTCTTAAACGAGGTATCGCCTTTGAGAAGCTCGCCGGCATTGGTAAATGCCGCAGGAGACTACGCCCATACTTCCATGCACATCCCATCCAAGTCCTCACTGACCACCCACTTCGGCAAGTATTGACGAAGCCAGAAGCTTCAGGAAGAATCGCGAAATGGGCAATCGAACTAGGCGAGCACGATATATCTTTCTGTCCCCGCCAAGCCATCAAAGGTCAAGTCCTAGCGGACTTCCTTGCGAGGCTAACTTCGTCGAAAACCAAGCCCACCGAGTCCAGACGACGATGCGAAGCCGAACCCATGGATGAAACACCGAGAGAGTCTGGTAACTCTACGCTGACGGGCTTCAGGAAAAAGGGTGGCGGAGCGGTATCTTACTCCGGCCCGGACGATCAAGAGATCACCTACTCACCCGGTTCACATTCAAAATACGAACAACGAAGTGGAGTATGAAGCATCGATCGCAAGACTTCGCTAGCTCAAAGTCTCCGGATCGAGCCGTGCAGAAGTTCACGGCGACTCTCAAGTCGTCGTAAGCCAAATGTTGGGAAATACGAGGCAAAAGCGATGTAATGAAGAAATATCTTGAAAAGCAAAAAGTCGCAGAACGGACTTTCTCACACTTCCAGATAGTTCGCATCCCAAGGGAGCAAAATAGCCGAGCTGACATCTTAAGTAAATTGGCCTCGTCATCAACGAGCCCGCCAGTAGAGGAAGTCCAAAGCAGAAGCATAGAGGATGCCGATGACGGAGCCGAGGTCAACGTGGTCTCCGATGCAGAACCCAATTGGATGACTCCCATTCGAAAATACCTGGAGAAAGGCGAACTGCCCCATGACAAGCTCGAAGCTAGGAGGATCCTGAACAAATCTCTGCGATATATACTTGAGCGGGGGTCCTATCTAAAGTCATATCTCCAACCTCTTAAGGTGCTTGGGTCCGAACCGAGCTGATTACGCATCATGAGAAGGTGTCGCGAAGGATCATGCGAAGTCACATCGACCCCGAGCCTCGTCAAAGAAAATGCGATGGGGATACTATTGCCAACAATGTTCCAAGACTCAATTGACCTCGTAAAAAGTGTCAAAGTGTCAAATTCATGGGAATGTACCGAGGCTACGCAGACCGACCTCACCTCCATACAAAGCCCTCGCCATTTATGCAATGGGGAATCGACATCGAGGGCCCTTCGCAGCACCGTGACAGCTCCATTCACGATTGTTGCGATTGACTACTTCCGCAAGTGGGTGGAAGTCGAGCCCTGGCAAAATCACAAGTAAGAACGCCTCAACCGTGCGGAAGAACGTGGTGTGTCGCCCGGCATCCCTCATATCCTCCTTTCGGATAATGGAACACATTCACCGATAAGACATTCAAAGAGTGGTGTCAAGAGCTTCGATCCAACAAAAGTTCACCTCGATGGCCCATCCTCAAGCAAATGGTCGGACCGAGGTCACCAACAGACCATCGTCTGGGTCTAAAACTCGCCTCGACCGAGCTAAGGGCCTGGGTGGAAAATTTACCGCAGTCTTATGGTCATACCGAACAACACCCGGACCTCGAACGGAGAAACACCCTACGGTTTGGTGTATGGAACCGGCGGTAATCCTGCGAGATCGGAGACGAGTCCCCGCACCATCGACTTCTTTGCGAAGCAAATGGGGAAAATCTACGAACCGATCTAGATCTACTCGAAGAAAAAGAGACCCGCCACATCAAGGAAGCTCGGTACAAGCAACAAGCGTACTCAGTATTACAACCAGTGTTAAACTCGATAATTCCAAATGGACGACCTCGTACTCCGAAATAATGAAGTCAGCAAAGCCGCACAGCTCGGCAAGCTGGAAGCCACATGGGAAGGACCTTACCGGGTCGACAAAGTCCTCGGAAAATGGGCCTATAAGCTCGCCCAATTGTCCGGTGAGCAAATACCCAACACATGGCACATCATTCATCTGAAGAGATATTATGCATAAGTGACAAAGGTCGAGTCTTGTTCGGTCGTGTCTTTAAAGTCCTGTTTAGTCGAGTCCGAGTCTTATTTTGTTGTTACGTCGTCTTTTATCAATAAAATTTTCTCTTTTTGCATGTTTTATTTGCCACTAATGCATAATTAATCTTCACCATTATATTATACCCTCTATGGAGGACGAATTCCCTCGACGGAGGTCAGATTACCTTCGTTTAATAAGAAGATGAACTTGAAGCGCTGTAGGGACCACCCTCCCGATGACCTCGGCAAAAACAGGAACCCATACCTACGTACGAGAACAGATACCTTCGTTAATTTCGAAGACGGTACTCTCTACGTAGACGAAATAAGGGGACCACCCCTCCCGATGACCTCGGCAAAAAACAGGAACCCATACCGCCGTGAGAACGGATTCCTTCGCTTATTTCAAGACGGAACTCTACGAGGATGAACTACCTTCAGACGAGAACGGATTCCTTCGTTTATTTCGAAGACGGAACTCTCTACGAGGATGAACTACCTTCGTACGAGAACGGATTCCTTCGTTTATTTCGAAGACGGAACTCTCTACGAGGACGAACTACCTTCGTACGAGAACGGATTCCTTCGTTAATTTCGAAGACGGTACTCTCTAAGTAGACGAACTACCTTCGTACGAGAACGGATTTCTTCGTTTATTTTGAAGACGGAACTCTCTACGAGGACGAACTACCTTCGTATGAGAACGGATTACTTCGTTTATTTCGAAGACGGAACTCTCTACGAGGACGAACTACCTTTGTACGAGAACGGATACCTTTGTTTATTTCAAAGACAAATACTCTCTACAAGGACGAACTACCTTCGCATATTGCTCTTGTTCAATACAAAGTCAATACGAAGCAAAGAAATCATTCTTATTAACAAGAAGATATACAGGTTAAATATTACGAGGACAGAGCGGATCGAAAACCGAGCCAATCCCTAGAAAATCGGGATTCAAAGCACTCATCTATACTAATCCTACCTCCACCTCGTCCCCGATCACGCTAGAGCCCCCGCCACCGACTGGTCCCAAACGACCTCGGCCACCGATGACGCCCGACCGGCCACTGAAGGTCTAAGTCTCTCTTGAGCCACAAAGCGTCTCTCTTGAGCCCGCCACTCCGAGGAAAGGATGTCCGGGAACACGGTACAAGACCTGGCCGACGAAGGAGCCCCGGCAGAAGAAGAAGCCTCGCCAGCCGATCCAAAAAGCTCCTCAAGCTGCGGCTGGCGAGCAATAACGGTCTTATACACACCTCCCAGTTTCTTCAGTTCGTCGAACTGCTCCTGAAATTGCCAAGAGGTCCGACCATAGTCATGCCGGTACCTAGCACAACGGGCAGCGGTCTCGACAACCTTGGCCTCGACCTCCGAGATAGTCATCCCACCATTTCGGTGGATAACCTCCTCGTACTCGGCATGCTCCTCAGCTATCAATTTGGCCTTCTCCTTGGCGACCTCGAACGTCTCCTCCAATTCCAAAAGGCGAGCCCGAGCTCACACACCACTGGGTAGCTCTATGCTTGATATCAGCCTCCGCCTACACATGGCCTAGCTATCCCTTTATATGGAGGAGTTCGACCTCTTTCAATTCAAGAGCCCGCGACAAGTCTTCGATTTGATTCAACCAAGGAGAAGCATCAAGCATTTCAAGCGAAAACTGAATAAAAAGATAAGTTTCTTAACATAAACTTGTGATTTTATTATGCCTTCAGGCAGAACCAAATGTACATATACATTCAAAAAAAAAAAAAGAAAGAGGGATCAACTGACCCCTCCAGAAGCTTCAAGCCTATCCGCCTCGGCCACCTCCTGGACATGGGAAGCCTCAACCTCTTCTGCCCTGACGTCAGCTTCCTTGGCTTCGGCCTCCCCAGGAACTTCCGGAGCCTCGACGCCCTTTGAAGCCTCAATTGCTACCTCCCCCAACCCCTTAGCACGAGCAGCCATTAAAGCGTCGGTCAGGGGATCTCGGTCCACAGGACAGGCGCGGACTGAATCCGCGGACAGCAGAACTGAGGACGAGGTCAAGCTCCGCAGCACGGGCAGCTCCTTCAGGCCGCGAACAAGGACATCAAAATAGGCCCGCCGCAAGACATCATCTTCCGTCTCCTCATACCCATACTTGGATTTATCCAGTCCTGGGTAGTCCTCGGCGACTTCTTCGATTGCATCTGAGATGGCGCGCTTATTGAGGACCTCGGCCGCGTCAGAAACCATCCCAGAGAAGCCCGCAGACATGAACAGCCTCTCCGCAAAGGCACGAAGCATTTCCCCTTGCGAGCTCGCCACGTCGGCCTCCCGACGGCGAACTTCTTCCACCTCGGCCTTCATCAAGGCAACCTCGGCCTCCGCCGCCCTGGCCCTCGCCGCCTCCGCCGCCTCGGCTACCTTCGCCGCCTCAATAGCCGCCGCGTCCGCCGCCTTCTGTTTGACTAGGTCCCGGATCTTTGCCTCGGCCTCGCAAATATCTTGGACGAGGAGAGTCTTCTCTTCCTCCACCTCCCGAGCATACCGGGCCACCCCATCAAACTGCGTAACGGCGCCTTTCAAGCAATCCGTTATAAGATCGGACACTTTGGCCATCTCGGCAGACATGCTCGCCACCTCGGCCGACACGTCCTCGATTTCTATACGATATCCATCAGTCAAGAACACGCCTTTATACTACTTCACAAAGTATAAGAATAAGTACACTACCTCGGGAAAGATACGAGGTGCTCGCTTGGAACCGACGATCACGCACTCCGGCTCGACGGCAACCGAGGCCTCGGGAATTGCATGCTTCAACTTCTTCAAGCGCTTAAGTGGCTGCGGTGAAGGGGATTTCGAAGCCTCTCCGCTAATTTCAGGCATGTCCTGGACATCCTTCAAAGTCAGAGACGGGTGCTCGGCCACAGAGCTCGACTCCTTCCTTTTCTTATTTTCTCTGATCAGGTTCACTACCAGGAAATACAATAGGTCAGCATCAACACAAATGATCATGAAATAAAAGACAGAAGAGAAGGAGGGGCCTCACCCTTCACCGACTCCACCTCGGTGGCAGGATCATAAGGGCTAAGCCCCGCCTCTGCAAGCTCGGCCTCGGGAAGGCCTCGTCCACAAGGCCAACATTGTCCAGCGCCTCCTCCAGGTCACCGTAGCCCTTGTCAACAATCACATTGGCGATCTTATCAGATCGCCATGCGAACTCCAGGAGTCCCTCGAACCGACAGAAGAAAAACTTCTTCTGCCAGTTCGAGATCTTCGATTTTATCTTCCCTTTAAATTTTCTACGGGGTGATAGATAATACCACCCCGAACTACCCTTCAGTTGCAAAAACCGGAGAACAAGCCCCAAGGTCAAAGGGAAATTATGCCTATGGGCATAGATACCTAGGCCCGTCAAATGCCGAAATGAATTCGGCGTGAGTTGGGCAAGAGATATGCCAAACATCTCTTGGAACTCGGCATATACGTAAGGATAAGGAAGACGAAGACCACCCTTGAGGCTGCCTTCATACACAGCAATAAATCCCTCCGGAGGGGCACAAGCCCTATCCTTCGGACGGGGGGCAACAAGTTGAATATTGGAAGGAATACAGTATTGATGGCAAATCTCCCTTATATCGGAAGTGTTTAAAATCGAAGGAAAAGAAGACACTTTACCACAATCCCCCGAAGGGGAGAATCGCAGACTACATACAGAGGGAGGCATACAGACACGGATGAAAACATGCAAATTCGCCGGCGAATCCGACGGCGGAACAGACACAATACGACGCTCAGACGACTTGCTAGAGGAAGAAGTAGCCATAACTTACTTATGTTTATCGAGTAAGATAGCAAGAAACTCCAAGACAAAAATGACGAATGTTAACCGCTTTTCGCAGAATATCGAAAGTTTGAAGTCTGAGAAATGTGGAAAGGCAAAAGTGATATGAGATATGGCGTATCAAGGAAGATATTCCCCCATTATGTGCTTTATCGGGAATCCAACTGCTGCCACATTAAATGCGTATTAAATGCGTATCTCGTGTCCTGTGACTCGACAACGGTAGAAAATCCCGTGTTCGCCTCGCCTTAACGCCTCGCCGGGTGAAACCACCAGAGGACCTCGGCTAACGCCTCGCGGTGAAGCGGTCGAAGACCTCGCTTAACGCCCGACAGCGGCTTATTAAGAAGACCTCGCTTAACGCCGACAGTGAAGCCACCAGAGGCTTAACGCCGACAGTGAAATCGATCTAAAGACCTCGCATAACACCGTCAGCAAAGAAGTCAAGACCTCGGCATAACGCCTCGTCAGCGGTTACCGAAGACCTCGACTTAACGCCCGCCGGTGAAGTCGGTCAAGACTGCTTAACGCCTGTCGGTGGAGCCAGCCAGAGGACCTCGGCTTATCGCCTCGTCAGGTGAGCCTCAGAAGGTCTCGGCGTAACGCCTCGTCAGATGAAGCCGGAATACTTCGGCAAGAGATACGAACAACACACGTGACCTCGGCAGACGCCTCTGCAAGCACAGATAACGATCGTTCGCGCCCCGCTTCATCATAGACAACCCCAATCAGACGACTCGCCTGCGTCTTTTTGGGGGAGGTTGTGATAGGATATGCCCAACTACTGTGCCCAAGCATCGTGCTCAATACAAGTAACCCCGACATCAAGCTCTACCGACAAGTTCGCCCAAGAGACTCCTAAAACCAGGTGGGAACGCAGAAGGCCTCACCATATCTAAAAGAATCTAATTCGAGAAAGGATAGATTAAGATCCTATCCAAGATCTCGAATCCTAGTTAGAAAAGACTTGATTCAAGATCTAGGTTAATATATTTGTGTATAAATAGAGGCTAGATTATACTGAAATAGATCATTCACACTCTTTGTAATCGCTTTACACATTCAATACACGAATACTCTCCTCGCTCCGTGGACGAGATCTAATTCAAAGATCGAACCACGAAATCTCTTGTGTTCTTCTCGCATTTATTTCCTAACGAAATTAAGATCGATCAGTTACTAACTGGATTTAAACTTTAAACATAAGTAGTGTAATCTTATAGTGATTATATTATTATTATTTACATCAACGGTTATAATTGGACGTAAAAATGGAGGGTAAATATTTCACTTATTTAATTAAGTTTGTTGTAAAAAATTAATTAAAAATTCATAAAATATTAAAATATAAACTGACATTTACCTCAAGTCCTAGGATGACCTCAAATTCAAGTCTATACAAATGAAATTTGAAGAAGAGACGTGAATAAGATTTGGCCCACGTGGTTAGAATTTCCTCATTTAACAATTCAAACTCTTATATAATGCAGTCTAAATTTTAATTATAATAAAGGACTATAATGATAATTTTAGGTCAACACGTTATATAGGATGGCCTATTTTGTGCCACGAAGGTCATGGCCAAAAAATCTATTAAATATTAATGGCATTACGGTTTAAAGGTGAAAAATCAGATTTAAATATTTAATATGCCTTTAAGTCGAGTTTGATGTACAATGTTAGTTTTGTATGATGTGTTTCTCCAAATTAAAAAAGCTACATTGTATAATGCTGTTGCTAAAAAAATCACGAATTTGATCCAATTTTAATTTACGATACACTTTATAAATTTTTAATAATAATATTGATTTTTAATTTATAGCAAAATAGATAAGTTCAATTTTTACAATTAAAAAAATGAATTGACTTTTTTTCCACACTAACAAAAAATCTTACTCATACTGGTCATTTATCACTCATGAAACGACGTTGTATGAGAGTATTGAAATCGAAATGATGTCGTCGAAATATATTTGACATATATATTTTTCCACGAGAAAATGTAGTTTTATTATTAAAATAATTTTATAAAATATATCAAAAACTAAAATAAGATCAAACTTCACGATTTTCTTAGCAATTAACCCTTAATAGATTGTTCTACGTAAGGAATTTTAATGAGGTAAAGCAATTCCAATCATTAACTCGTATACACTAGAAATCCTTATATAAATATTTTATATAAGAATAAACTCTATATAATAATGAAAATCAAGGTCTTGACTTAAGATCAATTATATTTAGAAATAAAGTCTATAGTATAATAAATCATATTTTTCCTGTCTTAATGATTTATGCCTCCATATAAGAATAAATGACAATATATGTGATTGATACGTGATTGACAAATATATATATTTAAATCATATTTTTCCCGTCTTAATGATTTATGCATCTCCATATGATAAATATATTATAAGAATCTTTAAATGACAGTTATATGTGACAATAATTGACACCAAAAATTAAATACATGATAGAAATGACAATATATGAATATATTTTTCCGTCTTAATGATTTACGAAGAATAAATGACATTATATGTGATTGATACATGATTGACAAATATATATATTTTATGTACTATCAAAATTCATATATTTGTTGTAGTCAAATTTAGGTACATGACTTCGTTAAAAAGTAGTTATACATTATCAGGTATTATATTGAATTTATTTTTCTAATAGTTTTTTTTTTATGTGAAACTCTATTAAAGAATAATTTTTTTATAATAATATTTTTCTTCGTTCGCAACAATATAATTATATACAGTTTCCATTGTTTATAAGAAACAATATATAAATGACACCACTTATATAAACATAATATTCATTAATATCTCGATTTAATATCAAAATACAACTTGAGATAACAACACAAACTCGTAATTATGAACTCAAATTCTATCAAAAGACTCAAAAGATGTACACAACAACCAATAGCTGTCTAGATAGATTGGAATTATATCTTGCAGGTATAATTATTCTAAATTACCTAAACACAATATTTTTGTATTTTATGCAAATAATATAATATTTTACTCCTCCATCCCATCCAAAGATGATGTTCCAATTAAGATGATCTGTTTCCTTTTTAGAAAATAATTATCCTTTCAAAAATTATGAGACCTACTTACTTTTTATCAATTTAATCATTATATAACTTTCTCCTAAATAATCGTTATCGAAAAGAAATGGACCGTATGTGCCATGGCACAGAGTGAGTACTATATACTAATCCAAAAATAAAATTTCATGTGTGACAAAGATGAACTATAAAATGCTCTTCCGTTTTTGACCATTTCTAAATTCACACACAACACACACGGCGACGGCGCCCACCACCCCCTCGCCCCCTTCCACTATTATTTCACATGCATTTTCTGACTTTTTCGAACATAAAATAATACTGAATCACACTCTTAAACATCACAAAAGCATATAAACAAAATAAATAAATAGAAAAAGAAAAAAAGAAATGCCTCCTGCCGCCATCCCGCCACCGCAATCCCCGGCCGAGACTCTCCACCAAATCTCCCAACTCGTCGCCGACCTCCTCCCCTCCACCCTCTCCGTCACCTCCTTCGCCGCGCGATGGCAAGTGCTCCGCTCGAAGCTCGCCGCCGTCCAAACCCTTATAGCCGAAATCTCCGACTCCCCGTACTGGTCGGACAATCCGCTCCTCCCTTCGCTCCTTCCCGCGCTCCTCTCCACCCTCCGCCGCACCGAGATCCTCTGCCACAACTGCCGCGACGCGGCCGCCTGCCGCGGCAAGCTGCTGATGCAATCCGACCTCGACATGGCCGCGGGGTGGCTGTCGAAGCAAATCAACGACCTGGAGCTCCTTCTCCGCTCCGGCGTCCTCCACCACTCCACCGCCATTGTCCTCTCCCGCCCTAACCCCGCCTCCTCGAAGGAGGAGCTCACGTTCTTCGTCAGAGACCTCTTCGCGCGGCTCCAGATCGGCGGCCTGGAGTTCAAGCTGAAGGCGCTCGATTCGCTGATTCAGCTGCTAATTGAAGACAGCAAGTCCGCAATGATCGTCGCGAGAGAAGGGGACATGAGGTGCCTGACATCGTTGCTCGATTCGAGCGGCGATGATTCCGTCAGAGAGCTTGCCGTCCACGCCGTGTCGCTGCTCGTCGCCGCCGGCGACCTGCCGCGGAAATGCGTGTTTGAGGAAGGGGCATTAGGTCCTCTGCTGAGGATCATCGAGTGCAGCTCGGTGCAGGTGAAGGAGAGGGCGGCCATGGCGGTCGAGTTCATCACAGCCGATCACGACAACGCCTGGGCGATTTCCGCATACGGCGGCGTTCCTGTACTGATCGAATTGTGTAAATCCGGTTCTCTCATCGCTCAATCTTACGCCGTTGGCGCAATCAGGAATGTCTCCGTCGTTGAAGATATTCGAGCTGCGTTGGCGGAAGAAGGTGCTATACCTGTTCTGATCGACTTGCTTATCTCAGGAAATGCATCTGCGCAAGGAAAATCGGCTAATTGCATATCAATTCTCGCTTCCACAAGCGAGCATTATCGCAATTTGTTGCTGCAAGAGAAAGGCTTGCAGAGATTGGTACATCTATTTCACGAATGCCCCGTTGCTGATACGGCGGAACATGTTTTTGCGCGATTTATTCCTTAACTACTGATGAAATTAGCAATCGTGTTTTATCTGGATCCACCATGTTTATAGTACAGCTAGCTGATCTTATCAAGCTTGGAAAAACATTAGGTTGCAGCACATTGCAGCTTCATTGCTTGCTAGATTATCAATTAGTGATAGTAATAAGATTGTGATGGCTGGTTGTATGGGTTCTTTAGTGAGGCTAATGGAGGCCGTGAAGCCAGATGGAGTGCAGGAGGTCGCAGCCAAGGCCTTGGCTTTGCTGTTATCTGTGAAATCGAATAGGAATGAGTTGGTGAGGGATGAGAAGAGTTTGATGAGGCTGGCACAGATGCTGGATCCTCGGTTTGAGGTGGTCTCAAAGAAGTTCCCAGTGTCGGTGGTGGCAGCTATAATGGCCGGGGAGCCATGGCTGTCGGAAGAGGCTTGTGGCAGCTGGCGTCTACGGGCATTTGCAGAGGTTGGTGGAGATGGATGTGCCCGGTGCCAGAAAGGCGCTGCAGAAACTCTCCGGGAATAGGCTAACTAGTTTATTTTCAAGAACGTGGAGGGACTAATACTAACTACTTGTGGACAATGAAGAAGGTAATGATTTATTCTTGATTTGCTTGTTTTTCTTGAGTTTAAACTATTCTTCGTATATGTGATTATGGATTTTGATCAATGTTTATGTGGAATTATAGATTAGTTACCTATTTGAATAACTGTTCTATTAGGTGAGGTGTGGAACTGGACTTCTAGTCTTTACGTCACAAGATTGTTTAGAGTTTATAGCAAGAATTGGTTGTGTAGAAGGATAGGATCTAATCACCCTTTGACAGAAAAAAGATGATCTGGTGAAGAATCAACTTGCTATCTAATTCTTCCTTAACAATCATTTATAGTTGATATACAATACCACATAATCATTACATTTTACTAAGGCGTGTTTGGGCATTTGTGAGGATTGAACTTGGGAAGAAAACCTCACATCTCTGCGTGTAATGCATCTCAAGAGGGCTAAAAAGCCACTGTACTTTATATATGCAAATGAGATTTCATTCATAGTGAGAAAGCAAATAGTTGTTCTTTATTAAACAATAAATACATTCACATATTAGTTGTAAGAAGGGCCACACTGAAATTATGTGATTCATAGCTCTCCACCTGTAAATTATACTGTATTAATGTCATGTGGAGAGGTCTTGATAGAGTCCAAATTCCAACTGTATGACTCAATCTTGTTCCATTTGGTGAATAATTATCATAATGGGTGTGTTTCTTGGTAGGTGTTTCATTGCCAGACAGAATGGTCCAAAAGCGACTCCCCATCACATTTTCTTCTCCCTATCTTATGTGGAAAATCATGTGATGCCCGTCTTTTCGCCTTTTCCTTCATCTTGATTTTGGCAGGAGATTCGTCGACAAACGCCTTGATGTCGACGAGCTGCCTACTCTTGCACAGCGTAAGGAATGAAATGAAACACACTGAACAGTCTGTATAACCTTAAACTTCTTAGCTCATGTTAGTATACTGTATTAATAGGAATTGATGGTGAAAAAAAGAAACAAAAACAGAGCAAGTTTGTTGTAATTTATAATCCACAGTGGCATGGATGCGTATTTTTTGTGAGTGTCCTTGTTTTTTTTCCCTTTGTAATACATAAAACATTTTGATTTGTATGTATTTTGAGCGAGCAGATTGTATTTTAATTTTTTTCTGTAATTTTTCTCCTCTTTGTAACATTAACCATTTTCTTGTTTTTACCTCGTAATCTTTAATGTTGTTTGGTTGTCGAGTGATTTCATTGTCTCTTTTGTGTTTGTGTGTGTTTTATTTAGTAATTCTGATGCAACAAAATAAATAAATTGGGTTGAAAGTTTCAAAATAGCCCACACAATTTAGCTTTGAAATAATATAACTTCACAAATATACGCAAAAAGCTTACTGAAATATTACTCATTGGCTGCATGTGAAAATAGTTAAAAAGCTAAAAAAACACCTTAAAACACGTATAATAAGGAAGTTTCTTGCTAAAAAAAAAATCTAAAAGTATAAATTTTGTATACTTCATTGCTTTAGTGCACAAAAAAAGTGCAATTATCTCAATTCTTCGTTAGTAATAAATTATGAGGTAAAATTGTCTAATATAATATTTAAAAAAATAAAATAAGAATGCATGACAACTCAAAGATTAAGAAAGTTGAGTAGGGTTTTACTTTTTCAGCTGAGGATGTAGGTATATTAGCTTTATACTATGCTTTTCCACTTTATATCTTTATTGCTATTTATATTAAATATACAAAGAGAAGATTGTTGACTTTGGAAAAAGATCAACTTTTACATTCTAAAGGGATGCTGAATTGAGAAAGTAAGTATAAGGTTTTCTCCTAAAGTTTTATTTAGAGCCTTTTCAATATTGTAAAAATTATTTATATTTATATTTATCCTTCAGTATATCTACACACACACAGAGAGAGAGAGAGAGAGAGAGTTATGGTATGGCATGTCTTAATGTAGCTTTTATTTGTGGGAGTTGGAGATGATTCATTATATATCTATATTGTTTATAAGTTCAAAATATAAATTAATTATAAGAAGGTTTATATTTCGTAGAGAAGGATGTTCCGGTTGAAATAATTGAAATGATAGAATATATTTAGCCCGAAAAAACATGAATAATCTTGAAAAACGTTATCACTTTTCAGTTTCAGTGTTCGAGTATTTGGGGGCTTTTAGTCACTTGAGAGGCCCAAAATTAACATTATCTCAAACCCCAAACCTGCTAGCCCAATTCATGCACTCACATAAACAGAAATCGCATTAAGGAAATGGGAAATAATACAATTTTATATTTAAATATTTATAGTTTTATCAGAATGATATTTTAACATATGGAAAATTACAAACATACCCTATCGTATACATTTTTTCGGGTAAATATCAATTTAAACCTTAAACTATACATGTTTTATCAAAAATATCCAGTACTTTCAAAAATATCAATTTAAACCCCAAACTGTCACATTTGTATCAATTTAAACCCCAAATTATCCTAAATATAGGGGTATTTTTGATACAAATATGATAGTTTGGGGTTTAAATTGATATTTTTGAAAGTTCAGGATATTTTTGATAAAACATGTATAGTTTAGGGTTTAAATTGACCCTCTCAAATATACCATATAGGAATAATTTTTTAGCGAATATTGACCCATCACGCCAAAATTCCACATGACGTGAATAAGGATCTCCGACGTACTGATTCAATATTTTACCATCGAAAATTGAATTGAAGGTAGATTTGAAAAAAAAATTTGTATGTGTGGGGTTGTGATTGTAATTTTTCATGAGGTAGATATGGTTAGGGCTGCTGATCGGTTTTGCGGTTAGCGGTTATAATGAAATCGTACCGATAACCGGCGATTTCGGTTAACCGATAACCGAGATTGATGGGGTTCGGGTTGGTGTTCAGTTTGATATTTTACGTGAGTTCGGTTAACGGGTATACCCGAATAAGCGATGGGTATACCAGTTTTACCGAAATTTCAATTTTAATTTTAGGGCTTTAATTTTCCTTCCCTCAGCCTCTTGGTCTCGGCTCTCCCTCACTTCACTGAGTTCACTCCCTCCCTCTCCCTCCCTGACTGACTCCCTCTCCCTGCCTCCCAGTCGCTCCAGACCCAACCTCTCCTTCCTCGGTTAAAGTGAGATTGACATAATTGGAGTAAGCCCTGGATCCCCAAGCGTAAGTGTTGTCGTCGTTGCTGCTGTAGAGCGTCTGCAACGGGAGGTCTCCCGTCTGGCCCGACACCAACACCCTCAGGACCTCGTCTTGTGCGCAGGTTCTCGACGCGCTGAATGTAAGGGAGTAGAGAGACCCATTCTTCAGAAGGACCGTCTGGGATATGGATGCCTGGTTGCCGAGGCGGACAACGTAGACGTCGTGTGACACCACATAGTACATCCCACCGGGCTGGGGGTCGCCAGAGATGTACTCCACGGTTCCGTTGATTTCCCATCTGGGCAGTGCGTTTCTGCCTTGGAGCACTGTTTTGTTCGTGTCTTGGGCCTTTGGTGGTTCTTCGAAATTCCCATTGGGTAGGAGCGCTGAAGGAAAATATTTATAGTGCATTGTGATTTTGGAATAGAAACAGGAAAAAAATCGAAGAAAATAAGGAAAAGTTTTTTTTTTTTTTTAAATTTTGGGTATTTTGGTTTTTTTCGTACCGAACCGATTAACCGAACGGTGTCGGTTTCGGTTACCATTTTTCGGTAATTCGGTATCGGTTAACCCAAATTTCAGTTTCGATTAACCGATACCGTACCGATCAACAGCCCTAGATATGGTTGTGGAAAAAATGTAAATATTGGAATATAAAGTAGTATTTTTCTCATAATAAAACTATAAGAATGTCAATGCTTGTTCATATATATACATATATGTTTGTGTATTATATTACTATTTTTTTAGAATTACAACTCATGCACACTTACATACTCTGCATCTGAGATTATTCGAACTCTCAATCTATCCATTAAAGGGGAAACGTCTTATCAATTAAACTATATTTCGTCGTTTATATTCTCATTGTGGAATTATTAAACAAATAAAATATTTTTAAAAAGTGCGTCAACATTTATACTTGGTTCCAACATTTTTAAAAAGTGCGTCAACATTTCCTAAAACAAGGATTCAACTCTCTCAAATATACTTGGTTCCAACATTTATAACCAACTAGCATTCCACCCATGCGATGCATGGAAAAAATTCTGCACTTATATAATATACAAAAAAATATTATAATTATAATTTGTTAATTTTTTATAGATAAATTATTTTAAGATGTAAATTAGAAATTCAGTATTTTAACTGATTAATTATTGAGAATCTAAGTAGATCATCACGTGTGCTATGCACAAAAAACATTTTATGTCATTTTTTAAATTAAATTCTAAAACTGTATATGTATGCATAAAACTTCACAATTTATGAACTTACTAAGTAACAAAAAAAAAAAAAAAGCAAAATATATATTATTAAGATATTGGAAGTTTATAGATTAGACCATCTTCAATACCCAACTACAAACTCAAAATACAATAAGAAAATAACTCCAATATAACAACGCATACTCGTTTTGTTGTTTTGTTGCTTTTATCAATCCTCCAAACGCATAAATGCGTTTGCACTATTCATAAACGCATTTGTATAGATACACACCTATCTGTGAATGTATAATTTGAATACACACATGTTGTATCAATATATTTCAAATAGAGATAAAAATCATGCTTGGTTTGGTCAGGTAAGGTGTATGAAGATGGATGAAGCAGCAGAGGCACGAGAGTAATTTTGGAACTCATGGTGGTAGGGATGCAGTGAAGTTGTGTGAATGTTAGTGGATGTCAAAACCTGAAATTTATAGGCACAAAAATATATATAAAAATGGCAATGAAATTATATTGTAATTAATTTATTGTCATGAATTATGCTATTGTAACATCTACATTAATTGATTGATAGTTATTAAGAATAAAATTTAGAATTAAAAAGACATAAAATAGAGAATTTAAAAAAATTAAAATAAATAGATTCTTAAAATTCCACATATGATCAAGCATAATTGTGGGGATAGGAATACATAATGCTATATATAATCGCTTTGGTGATATGATATTTTCACGTTTACAGAAGGTACCCATTTTTCCATCAATTCGGATATATAATGATAAATTTTAGGGTAGCATATTTTCAAATATGAATTTTAAAGAATATAATATAGTTTTGATCAATTAGCGTAACTTATGCAATTAGCATAAATTAATGGTCCATCTATTCTATCTATTTTTATATTTAAAGTAACAGTTTAAAATCAACAATCAATTAAAATTGATTTGGACGGTGGTTTCAAAATGAAACTTTATTTATGTGATGTTAATATACATTTATACATGCATATATCTATATTTACATCATATTTAACAAAATATATATAGATTTACATAACATATAATATTTATAAAATATAATACATATATACTGTAGTTCTTAGTTATATAAAATATAGTGCATATATGATACAATGTATCTGAAACGTTATATAAAATATATTGATTATATATATATATATATATATATATATATATATATATATATATATAGAGAGAGAGAGAGGGATATATACGTATATATATGATATACAATTATAAATTATTCATGATAAAAAAAGTTGAAAATATTTCGTATTAATTGCATACATACAACAATCATATATATATATATATATATATATTATAAATGAATTACTAAAAATCTATTTCCATAAATGGAATAACAAAAATAGGGAAAAACTTAACTTACCGGAAATCCGGTGTTGTTATTATATAGTATATAGATGTATTACAATGGATAAAAAGTAGATCAACCAAAATTTTAAAAATATTTCATAAGCACAATTTACCAATTTAATATAAAGTTAACAAAAACATAAACATAAGCATTTAATAAAAAAATTACCTCATTTTATTTTCCACACAAAAAAAAAGGGAGAAAAAGAGAGTAATAAATAATTTAAGAAAATGAGAAAATAAAGAAAAAAGGTAGGAGACGGCCAGGGGCAGACTGAACTCCAACCAGTGTTCCTCCACCCCAACCCCCCTCTCTCTCTCTCTTCGAAACCGGTGTCTAGGGTTTTTGCTTCTCTATCTAAAATTCTGCTCAACGGAGTGAAATTCACCTGCAACCAGGGGAGACGATTAAATATTTATCTTTTTATTTGGCTGGAATTTTTTAAGAAAAGTCACACAATCTAGCTACTCAGCTGAGAGAAGGGATGGCGAAGACGAAGCCCGGAAAAAAGGACCTTGATTCTTACAATATTAAGGGAACCAACAAAGTCGTCAGACGTAATTGATTTTTACTCTTGCTGCTACCCTTTGCTATTTTCGTTGTTTCATGTCTTAATTTTTTCTATTTGGAAATTTTTGGGCTCAATGCTAACTGCCCAGTTCTTTTTATGTTGCTATCAATCATCAAAATTTGATTTTGGGTTCTGATTCTTGCGCGGTTTGTTTTCATGCGTGTGACTTATGTCGTGTGGCGCACGATTTTGAGTCAATTTGTTGCTCTAGCTTGGGTTTTGCAGAATGCGAAAGTAAGAATTGAGTGTTGGAGTTGGTTAATAGTTGATGTAGCTTGATTTTCTACTACTACGCGTTGAAGAAGTTTGTGTTGCCTTCCACTTCATTTTTAGTGTAATTTCTGTGGATGCTATCTTGCTCTTACAATGGTGGGATGTGTTTGGTGCTTTCTTAGCTATTGCCTTGCGTTATATATGTCTTATACGTGCAGCTACCGTGTGCACACCTCCAGTTTTGTTTGAATCCCGGAGTTTTTTATTGCCTGATTTGTCCATTTGTACCCATTGTTTGTCTGTTGTACTATATTTCCTGCAAAAAACTTGTCCTTTTGTGAATGTTTTGAGAAAATTTTCTTCATTGATGTGTTTCAACTCCTAGCAAGTGTCCATGTACGCAACGTGCCTACATCTATATGTCTATGTAGATGTGAGTATTAGCTTCATGATGATACCATTGTATGTATATCTTATATCAGTTGAGATAAACTATTGAAGTTTGTTTGACTAACGAATGCGGGTGTTTTGTAGCGGGAGATTGTGTGTTAATGAGACCATCTGACTCAGACAAGGCCCCGTATGTGGCGAAAGTGGAGAATATCGAAGCTGACCATAGAAACAACGTGAGAGTACGGGTGAGGTGGTACTACCGCCCTGAGGAATCCATTGGGGGTCGCAGGCAGTTCCATGGCGCGAAGGAGCTCTTTTTGTCCGACCACTTTGATGTGCAGAGTGCTCACACTATCGAAGGCAAGTGCATTGTGCATTCCTTCAAGAACTACACGAAGCTTGAGAATGTTGGCACAGAGGATTACTTTTGTAGGTTTGAGTACAAGGCTGCAACTGGAGGTTTCACTCCTGACCGCGTGGCTGTGTGAGTATTCAAATTTTGGAGATTCAGTGGATGGATATTGAAAATTAGAAAATAAAAATTTGTTTATCTAATAGCTGATTAGCTCATTGGTTTTGTTATATTGTAGGTATTGCAAATGTGAGATGCCCTATAATCCCGATGATCTCATGGTGCAGTGTGAGGGATGCAAGGACTGGTATGATACTTCTCTATTCTTGTGAAAAATCTAGCCCCTTTTGTCTTGTCACTGAATCTTGAGTAAAACTGTTGGATAGATAACTGTTTTACTGATGAATTAGGTGTAAAGTACCTTTGATCTTTCGACATCTTGGTGCTTGAATGGCACGAATTATGAATTTTGAGTTTCCTAGTTCGCTGTGATTCATAAGTGTGTATATTTAATCATATAGATGCTTTCTTCAATACTAGATTATTTGTGAAGATTTTAGAGATGTCTAACAGAAGATCAAGAAGATTTGTTTTTGGCAGCAGCTATCTGAATTTCGCAGTTCGTTTAACTTATTGCACTGAAATTTGGAGATGATAGCTGCAGATTACCTAGGATAAGTATCTCGACATTTTACTCTTAGGTATTGATTTTACGTTCACAGAGAGATTTGGTTACTGCATGTCCGGGTGAAATTTGCGTTTGCTTTTCTACCGAAGAAAAGATTTTTACTTAAAGAGTTCTTGTACAAATCTTCTTTTGAAGGTTTCATCCTTCTTGTATGGGCATGGCTATCGAAGAAGCAAAGAAGTTGGACCACTTCTTATGCTCTGATTGTTCGTCAGATGATGATGTCAAAAGGTCATTGAACTCTTTTCCGGTCTCAACTGCTGATGAGGGAAAGGTATGCGATGCTTCTTCATTTTGAATTAGACTATATGTTTATAATATGACAAAGGTGATATGATAACCCGGATTTGTTCTCTGTTCAATTTAGATGTAGAAAACGGTAGCTAAATATTTTTTACTCGTTGCTGAATATTATATAAAACATTGGCGAAATCGGATTGGTGAGGTACTATTCAACTAGAAAGGTTGAAAAGGTGTTTTAGTGGCATGCTTTTAAATTATCAATTTGCATTGAAGAAGTTATAGTTTGTTTCGAAAACCATTTTGACTACTTTCAGACCTCAGCTACTCTGCTAGTACGGTACTTAAATTAGGTTTTTCTTTTTCCACATTCCCATGGAAATGTTACAGATGAATTTTTGGAGTGATAACTGAAATTCTTCCATACCTATCAATTTTCATGTTTTTACTAGGTCGAGCCAAAGCGCAGAAAGAGGTGACACGTTCATCCCGATGCATCACAAGGTTGTACCCTTTGTTGCATAGCAGCACATAGTAGCTCTAGTAATCTTATTGTTGTATCATGGAATTGTACAGTGCAGAGAGAGATGCTGAACATAAAAAAAGCCCGAGGCTTTCCCCTATCTATCGCTACTTTTGTTATCTGTCTATCACGTCTGCACTGACTAAAATTATTTACTATCCACCTCTTATCTTGTGCACGACTACGAATGGAGCATGACAGTCACGAAAAAACCACACAGCATTGTCTTTTTTAGGATGCAGAGGGTGTTTATTCGTTAACCTAAGATGTGTCGACGTGCTTGTTTGTTATGCTTGTTTGTTATTTCGTGTTCGTGTTCGTGTTCATGTTTTCCCTCTCGTTTTTTAGCTAGGGATGAATGTGAGCTACGGTATGATGAGTGATTAGTGACGATCTTATTATGTTTTTGTTGTTTGTGAATGCAAATCTTGATGTTTTGCCTAATAGTTTGAGTCATTTATGCTTCTAATTCACTTGTTTTGTCATGTCTTCTGTTTTTTAAGTAGATGGTAACTTTTTGTGTGTGTGTGTGTGTGTGTGTGAGAGAGAGAGAGAGAGAGAGAGAGAGAGAGTTCTTTATTTAAAGCTCACGGGTCTTTCATGTGATTGAATCGGTTCACATTATTGCTTAGTTAATTAATAAATAGAGGGTTATTAACACCTGATTATATGAATTTTAGGTTTATTTTGTTTTTTTCTATAAACTTTAAAATTTATTAATAAATACATAAATTTAATATTATTTATAACTTTCCTAAATTGAATGGTGGCTATTAAAGCTGATATGACAACGTATGAGGTGAGAATTCCCCAAAACGATGTTGTTTTATTTATGTGATATGTATTTTTAAAAAAATCTCTTCACATCATCTCTCTCTTTCGAACCCTAACTTCACACCCATCTCTCTTTCTCTAACCTTCTCTAACCTTAACTTATGATCTCATTCCACAATTGCTTGACCCTTCTTGATTTCTTAGGAAATTGATGTTTATATCAACAGCTCTGTTGTTGCCTCCGCGGTTTTGTAGCTGACATTAGGGTGCGTAAAGGTAGTGATAGTTTGATTTGGGGTGTGAAGTAAAATAACATCATTTTGATGAAGTGATGTCATTTTGATCGTCATGTTAGCTTTAATTTTAATTAAAATTCAATTTGTTAAAAATTATACTCCATCCGTCTCATTTAAAGTATCTTATTTTTTTGGGTACGAGTATTTAGGAGAATAGTATAAAGTAGTTAAATGGATAGAAAGTGGGAATGACCCATACCTTTTAAAGAGATAATTATTTCTTAAAATAAAATGAGCAACCTAAAAAAGAAAGTGAGATATTTTAAATATGAAGAAAAGAGTAATAAAGTTTAATGTGTATATCTATTGACAATTTTAAAGTTTGTGGGAAAAACTCAAATGAACCAAAAGTTCATATATTTAAGCGACAATAACTCATAAATAAATTATGAGCTCATAATCATGGTTTATATACGAAAATTTTCTATTAAATTATTTTCTCTTACTTATCTATCACGCATTTACATTTATATATAAAGGAGAATAGGGCCAGGATTCGATAATAACCATACTTTTAGATAATATATATTAAATTTAGACCATTATTATGTTTATATGGATGCAACACATAACATTTTTTTTTCTATTTTTTAAAATTTCGCATAGGAGCAAAATGGTGATTTTCTTATTCTTTTCATCTCCGATTTTCTTTTTTCTTTGATTCCTTCTTTGACTCACCTACCTATCTGGAAATGACTTCTCCGACGAGATACCGTTATAGCTCGTGTGGTGGATATCGACGGTAGCTAGGGGTGTAATCGAATCGATCCGAGCTGAACACCATCGTGCTAAAGCTTGATTTGTTTAGTATCGAGCATAGTTTTGAATTTTATTTATCGATTATTTCGAGCTCACGAGCTTATTCGAGCTTTAGTCGAACCAAAACAAACTTTCCAAATTTAGATATATGGTTAGAATATTAATTATTTTATTTTAATACTAAATTATTTTATCCACAATAATATAATATATTTATTGATTTCTTATAACAAGTAAAAGTAGTTAACAGATTTAACACAATAATTATTAATTATAGAAAGAAAATAATTGTATCTATTTAATAATTTTATATTTTTAAGCTAAATCAGTTAACAAACTTGTTCACGAGCTAACTAGTTGAATACTACCGTGCTCAAAACATCGTGAGACAGTTCGGTCCATATCCGGTGGGGGCGTTAGAGCATTGACAGGACCTTTCCCTAGTACGAGAGGACCGATGAAAATTTGACTCCACGAGAAATTGAACAAAACGAGCTTCACTAAACAAATTCGAACGAACTTTTATTGAACCAAGCTCTGAATAGCTCTCGAATAGCTCGACTCATTTACAGTCCTAACGGCAACGGAGATGACCTGCTACATGCACGCGACATCAGATGATAGAGGCTGATGATGATGATTTCTTGCCTAAATTTGAGAAAAAATCAGGAAGAGATTTTGATAGGAGATGAGGGATGTAGGACATGGATGCTATGACGGTGGTTCAGGGTGAAGTTTGTCTGTAATCGAAGAAGAATGCAACGGAACTTGCGCAGCAGGAATGATGAGGGTTTTGTTGTCGAGATTGAAACCCTCTCCTGGAAGAGGAATATACATACTACAAAATCGAAACATGCATATTATATATAGAAACATCCATATTACAAAACATAATCATGCATAATAAAAAACAGAAATCTACGTATTTGCAACATAAAACATGATTGTCACAAAATTAAAACATGCATACTACAAAATCGAAACATAAATATTTAGTACTCAATCTCATCCATTTATCTCATTGATCCTATTTTTTTGAATTTTTTAAACTGATGGGCGCTTATTTTACTACTGTAAGGGTAGACTTGTAATTCAATTTGTTATTTGATATTGAAAAAAAAAATGCATATTCTTAAACATAAATATGTATACGATTGAACACAAATATGCATAATGCTGAATACAAATATACATATGAGATTGAATACTCCATACTTTATTATATCGGTTAGATTGCTTAGTAAGTAGAAAGAAAACAAAAAGATTAACAAGAAAAAAGTTTGTGCAAACTAGAGAAGAGAGATATGCGAGAGTGAGAGACCAACAAGTTTCTATTTTAAAGTATGTAGGTTTTTGTTTTGTGGTATGAATGTTTCGGTTTGCAAATATGCATGTTTCTGTTTGTAGCTATGCAAGTTCATGTTTTTTAGTATGTATATTTATGTTTTGTAGTATGCATATTCATCTTCTTGTAGATGGCTTCAATCTCAACAGAGAAATTCTATCCCATCTTGCTCAGCCAATTCCGCATATATTGATTATATTGGTATAGGAAATGGAATATCATTTCCAATAGAAAATCAGGTTTTGTCGTGCCTTCACAAGACCATGCCACGAGTCAGCTTGAATTTAGTGATGATATTTTATTTCTTTATATCATGCAGGTTTCTTGTAAATTATGTTTTAAGCGTATGATATCGAAATAAACTGAGTGACTCGAGTAATCTAGAAATGTTCATCATTATATTTTGTCAATTGAAGTTTGAACCAAAGTCGAATTGATTTGTTTCCTTTCTCCAAGAAAGAATAAAATTATAGTATGGACATTCTCTTTTTTTTTTTCAGAAAATCGATTAATCTTTTATTTTCGAGGGAAAACAATCGGTTAGAATTTGAAATTTAAATCTCCAATAAGAATAGAGATCAAAGTATTTGTACAATCATTTTTGAGGAATTTTTTTGAAATTCACAATTGGCAAAATCCCCTGAACGCCCTCAACCAAACAAACCCTCCCAACTTCCCCTCTTCTCAAAATTAGGGTTTTGAATCCAATCTTTGAAAACTCGAAAATTTTCTCACTTTCCTCTCTCGTTAGGGTTCTCGTCCAAATTAATCGCTCAGATTTTGCCATTGTAAGAGGCGTACGAGATAGCTGTTTCAACATTTCTATCTTCATTGGTTAATATTATTCGGGCGAGATTTTCTGATAGGAAAACTGTGATCAATTCAAAAAGGTACGAGCTTTATTGATCTACCCATTTCGTCTTTGACTATGATTAATTCTCTGAATGCTCGTAGAAATAGAATGGATTGGTCGTCGAGATTGCATTTCTGTTGATCAACTTTTTCTTTAGCATAGTTTTGGGGGCTCTGAGTTTGTGAAGACATGATTAAGCAAATCTTCGGCAAGCTTCCGAAGAAGCAATCGTCGAAGCAGTACGATTCGAACAATAACGACGCCTCAATCCTTGATTTGAATTCGAATTCGGTGAATCTAGGCCCTCCATTGCCTGCTAGCTATGGGACCTCTCCACCGATGCAGCCAGCGGTCTGCGGGAGCCCCACATTGTTGAATTATGTGGCTGCTTGCGAGGCGTCGCCGAGCTTGCGTGATGCTCCGAGCTCGGAAAGGCAGAATATTTTCATCAGGAAGTTGAATTTGTGTTGTGTGGTGTTTGATTTCACTGACTCTTCCTTGAATGCGAACGAGAAAGATGCTAAGAGGAGGATGCTGCTCGAATTAGTGGAGTACTTATCTTTGGTAAATTCGAAGTTTAGTGAGGTTGTGATGAACGAAATAACGAAAATGCTCGTGGCTAATCTGTTTAGAGCGTTGCCTTGTTCGAATCCCGACAGTAAGCTGGTGGGTGAAGTGTACGACCCGGAGGATGATGAGCCGGCTGTGGAGCCGGCTTGGCCGCATCTCCAGATTGTGTACGAGTTCTTCTTGAGATTTATATCGTCATCGGAGACTGATGCTAAGCTTGCCAAAAGATACATCGACCATTCTTTTGTGCTGAGATTGCTGGATCTTTTTGATTCGGAGGATCAGAGGGAGAGGGAGTACTTGAAGACAGTTTTACATCGTATATATGGGAAATTTATGGTGCACAGGCCGTTTATTAGGAAGGCAATCAATAACATTTTCTATCATTTCATGTTTGAGTCGGAGAAGCATAATGGGATCGCAGAATTGCTGGAGATATTGGGGAGTATTATTAATGGTTTTGCTCTACCTCTAAAAGAAGAGCATAAGCTTTTTCTTGTGCGTGCTTTGATTCCCCTTCACAAACCGAAGCAAATGTCTGCATATCATCAGCAGCTATCTTATTGTATAACTCAATTTGTTGAGAAAGACGTGAAGCTAGCTGACACAGTAATCCGAGGTCTTCTGAAATACTGGCCTGTAACTAATAGTTCCAAGGAGGTTATGTTTATTAGTGAAATGGAGGAAGTGTTGGAAACAACTCAAGCTTCGGAATTTCAATGTGTTATGGTCCCTTTGTTCCATCAGATAGGTCGCTGCATCAATAGCTTTCATTTCCAGGTACTGCTCACCTCATTTTTGTTCCCTCTTGATTTGGTTAATATTTTCCTGGAGTGGTAGCATAAATCTATTCTTGACATGCAATTTAGATGCTCGAATTTCTTCTGCTCAATTTTTTCAGTTTGATTCTTACTATTTCCCAGTTTTCTAGAGAGTTGGACTCCTTTCGTTTCATTTTAAATGATATCTGTTTCGTCCTCTGAACACGTATATATTGCATATATATATTGCTCACTCTCACTCCTTTTATGTTTAGAAGAAAAGTACAAGCAGGGTAGAATTCTGGGAATATACACATATAGGTTTCTAGTAAGGCAATGGACTTCTTATCTCTGGCACCACTATAAACATAAGCTGGAAGTTTTTATCATACACACAATTGTCAATTATTTTTAAAATTCCTTTTGTTAGAAGCAAATGCAAGCGTAGAGTAAGGGTTAGTCACAGAATATTAACTTATATACTATTAACTTCTGAGGTGGACTTCTGTGCGGATATTGACACTTTTAGATGAGAAACTGAAGGTGAGATTTGTTTGATCATTTGCTAAATACAAGGAGATTTATATGGTTATGATTCGAATGCATCTGTTAGATGTTATATCAAAGAGCTTTCGTGGTGGAACCGAGCTTCTTGCTGATTGTCTGTCTTCTGTCTTTGCTGGTATGCATGAATGTATCCATGCGGACCATGCACACATTTACAGTGGACAGACACACAAATAGACGATAGCCGTTTAATCTTGTTGGTGCTGACAGGTAGCTGAACGTGCACTCTTCCTGTGGAACAATGACCACATAAGAAGTTTGATCATTTTGAACCAAAATGTGATACTCCCTATTATACTCCCATATATGGAGAAGAGCATCCATGGTCACTGGAACCACGCTGTTCAGAGCCTAACGATGAACGTGCGCAGGGTATTTCTAGATGCTGATCAATCATTTTTTGATCAGTGCTTGGCCAAGTTCAAAGAATACGAAGCCAAAGAAAAGGAAATGCTGGAAAGACGAATATCAAACTGGAAACGGTTAGAAGACATTGCAGCTGCCAAACCCCTCAAAAAAGAGCCTCTGCCTGTATCTTTGTTTCCTTCCTCTGTTGCTATCGGGAGCTGAGGTGTCCACCACGAGCCTGGAGGTCCCGACTGCTCACAACAGCCAATGCTGTGGGCAAGAAATAAAAGATCCAACCAAGATCCTTATCAGATCAATTTTTTCTGTATTTACAGGTGGAAAATTGGAGATGCCGGTATGTTTCTTTTGATTTGTTTTCGTTTGTTTTGCTTCGAGGTTGGAGTGGTTCAGCTAACAGGCGTTATACGATAAGGATGCTGAAACTAAAGATCCAATCTTTTTATGTGATTTTTCTACTTTATAATTAATGATGCAGAAAATTATTTTCATTTTGTAATGTAAGAAGAGATGATGATCACTATTTGTAATGAATGCATCAGATGCAACATTTTTGTATTTTCTTAATTCCTTATTTCTGTGCTTTGCAGTTTAATGATATATAAGTTTAAGAGCAAACTATTGTAAAAGATTTCGAAAATGTATATATGTATATATCTTATAAATAAGTTGGTTGATAACATCTGTAACGAAAAATCAATTTTAGACAGATTGAGATTGTCTAATTCTATTCTATTTTTGCACAATCTTCACTTAGTCTCTCTCCAATGTCACCTTCTTCATCAAAAACCTCCATGAGCTCGGCCAATGCAGGCACCAGATCCTGAGAAGCATATTCTAGAGGCTTCCTGCCCAGTTTTCTGATGTAGAACAAGTCCAGCGGTGTGAAATGCTCGTTGAGGCAGATGCGGGCCGGAGACAGACGGCCGTGGGAGAGGCCGCGATAGAGGTATACCGTGCTTCTTGTATCCGACTCCAATCTCCCAATCCTCACATCAATCTCACACAGTGCATCCTTCATATCATTGTCGCTGTCCACGACCCTCTTTCCCGCCTTCAATTCATCGCTCCCAAACTTCTCCAGCAGACGGCGCGGGCGTGGCGGCGAGATGGCGGCTTCTTCATCAACGAAACTCGATTCCCTCCTCTTCGTCCCTCGCTCATCCGTCTAATCATCGATCTTCCTCTTCTTCGACTCCTCTCCCGTGCAAGATTCGGGCAAGAAACGCTCGAACTCACAAACGAGGTCATCATTGTTTCCGAACAATCCCATGACCTCGGCGTAAACGTTGGCGGCGGTGATCTCCACACATTAGTATGCATGCATGCACTCCAAGAACCTTTAGTAGACTTCGCCACCGTCGAAGCGTGTCCCAACCTGGTTCAGGAAGTCGACACAGGACCTCAGGCTGACCAGGTTCAGAAACTCAAGGCAGGATGATGTCGCGCCAGAGTCCTCGACCGCCGGGGCGGTGACCACGGCGGTGGATTGTTGGCTCGGCAGGAAATGGTTGAAAACATGGAGTAGGTTGGGATGGTTGCGGAAGAGTGTTGAGACGGTGGAAATAAGGATGGAAGAATCCATGTTTCTTTTGCGATATTGTTTTAGGGTTTAAAAAATTGGTGGTAGATTTCGCGGCCATCGCCGGCGGCGGGGATGTTGGTCTTAACTTCAAGTATATATTGCAGGGCTGCAGCAAGGAGAGGATCCATCGCAACATTTTTTCTTTGGTAGTTTTGATGTCTACCTGTGTGGGTTTAACATAAAATTTTTAGGGGTAACTTCACGTATAAATTTTATCCTCTAGCAGATCGAATATTTTCATATATTCACTAGAAATTTGAATTTACCTTTTTTTTTAATTCGTCCATAAAAAACTTATATTTTTTTTTTGGATATGTCCTTCATATAAATCCCACAATTTTTACTTTCAATTTAACACTTATTTATAAAAAATTACCACATTATACTTATAACATGAAATACATTCTCCATTCACTTTACACCTATTACGATTTATTAAAACCCGTGCCACCAAATATAATATAAGATTTTGATGGAATAAATGAGTATTTACTCATAATATAATATTCCATCTGTCACATTTAAAGTGTCCAATTTCTTTTGAACATGAGTATTTAAAAAGAATGATATAAAATAGTTAAAATGATAAAGCGTGCCCCACATTTTTTAAGAAATAATTATTTCTTAAAATGGAATGAGACATTTATAATGAAACAACCCGCACAAAATTGAGACATTTTAAATGAGAAAAAGATTTTCTTTTTGAGCGACGAATATATAAACATTCAGCTTCGGAAAATGGGTTGGTTAGGTTACGAGTTGTAGGTCCAAACCTCAAAATAGGTTTTAATTGAAATTAGTAGTAGTATGATAGAAGGATTTGATTGAAATTAGTAGTAGTATGATAGAAGTAGTATTAGATATCCAGAAGGGTTTATTAGTGTGTTATAAATCGATTATGATTTCGAGTTTTTGGGTGATTCAGGCGACACCCGAATTTGAATTGGAGAAAAAAATTTACAGTCCCCGCCTTACCACTCGGCCACGCCGCCAAAATAGTATATATGGAAGAAACCGTTTGTTTTTTAATCCTGAAAAAGTGGTTAATACATGTGCAATTAATACATATTTTGGTACTTTATTCGTCATTACGTATTACCTTCTCTCTTTTGTCGTCTTTTTTAAATTAGGAAAGTCTGTGATTAGATCCCATCAAAATAGGAGTTGGAACTTAGGGGGGTGTTTGGCTAAGCTTATTTTAGAGAGCTTATAAGCTCCAAGAGCTTATAAGACATTTCAAGAGCTTATAAGAAGTAATTTCTTAAGGGCTTATAAGTTGTTAAAGTGTTTGGATAATTGATCTTATAAGATAGAGAAAGAATCGTGAGTTAGAGAAAGAAAATCATAATTAGAGAGATAAAATTGACGAGATGTGAAATTGATAGTGTATGTATAGGAAATAACGAACTATAATAAGATTATTTTGGTAAATTCATGGTTGCTATAAGTTTATGAAAAAATAAGTTAGGGTTGACCAACTTATTTTTAGGAGGGCTTATAAGCTGTTGGAACTTATTTTCACAGCTTATAAGCTATTTAAGAACTTATTTTGCCAAACACTTTACAACAACTTATAAGTTCCTAAACAACTTATAAGCTGGTTTAAAGAGCTTATAAGTTCAGCCAAACACCCTCTTAATGTTCTCGTAACTTTAGTTCAGTTGGTTAAGAGCTATTAGATCTTGAACAAGAATAAATGATCTAATTCTATTAATCACAGTGTAAGAATTTCACTATCTTTAGGGTGACTCCTTATGGGCACTAGACAAAGTCCTTATAACTTATTAATCGTTAAATCATCGTAATTTATCTTCTCACATCTCATGGACCTATGGTATGGAGACAAAAAACTTTTCCTTTTGGAACAAGGAGTTGTAACTCAATATAACTAGAGACATTGCTTTGATAAAAAGCTTTCCATTCTTATATTTCTCACTATATAATATCGGGCGGTTAGCAAAATCTTCTCTCTCTATATAAAATTATGGCACTTTTACACTGTTTCACTTTCGTTCATTAACTGAATGTTTCAATGACAACGGTTGTAATTTTATCAGCAATTAGGCTATTATTAACCTTACAAATATCACGCTGGTACTTCTGTCAATGTATTATTATTTAATTGGAATACCAACTCAATGACATTGAACCTCAATGCCGTAATTAACTTATAAATAATAAATTATTAAGTATGAGACTATTATTAAATAATATCTGAAAAAGATTTGTTTTACAAAAATTTGTGTACATTCAGATATAATGTGCAACTATTTTAATTAAACAAAAATATATTAATTCTCAATTAAAATATATTATTTACATTTAAAGTTCAATGAAAACGAACCCACTGTGCATTTGAGCGTATCAAGATGGCTTCTCACGAAATATTAACTTATAGACTATTAACTTTTGAGGTGGACTTCTGTGCGGATATTGATACTTTTCACCAGTATAAATGATATTCTATTCGTCTGTCAAAAAGATGTATGTATTTCCTTATAGGTTCGTCCGTCAAAAAGATGCATGCTCTATTTTAGTTATATGACTCATTCATTTTACTTTAATCTAGCATCCATTCAATCTTTTATTTTTCTCATTTGCCATTCTTTGACCCACCAAAATCAATTTAAAACTATATAATGAGTGAGACATTTATTCCATTCATAACACACTCAACTCATTTATTAAATCTTGTGTCCAAACCAAAGGCGCATCTTTTTGAAGGAGTAATTTTTAATTGTATGGCAAAGGAATATATAAATAATACTTCATTTGTCCCTAGAATATGTTCCTGGAAATATTTGATATATATTTTAATACAAATTGTTGAGTGTTTTGTGAGTGGAGTAAGAGTCTTATATTAATGTAGTATTAAATTAATTAGTGGTAGATCATGGGTGGTAAAATATATAAATAAATAGTGGTGTTGAAGGTAATAAGTAGAGATAGTAGTAGATCATGAGTGGTAAAAGATGTAAATAAATAATATGTTTCTTCAATATAAATGATATTTTTATTTAAAATGAGGGTCGATATCCCCTAAGAGGGTGTTTACTTTACATGATTAGGTTGGATAGATAAAATTAATCCAACTTAATCAAGTGTTTACTTTTAAGTATTAACATTTGAGGATATCCCAAAGTCTGATATTATTTTAATTATTTAAATTATTCTTCATTAATTTTAATTCAACCAATATAGATAAGATTGAAATAATCCTCCAAATAAAAGGGGAGTTATTTATCTCAATTTGAATGCCCCACTAATCATTTTTAGTAAACAAATGATTGATAGATAAAAATTATCTTATTATATATTTCATCCATCAAATATTCAATACTTCAAAATGTTAATCATGAAAAGTAAATGATGAGTCTAGCTATGTGAATGTGCGAGATTTATAGAAAGCAATAAAGAACACCCAGGCTTTTTACGTGGTTCGATCGTTAATGAGATCTACGTTCACGGAGGAATGGTTCCTCAATACTTTTACTAGAGCTTTTCGTACAGAGAGTATTGGTTACAAGCCTTTGTATTCAGTAAATTGCTAACCCTTCTAACATCAGTTTTCCTTCTATTTATACAGCTGACAGCTTCGACTTTGCCCCTGAAGGCGCGCCCGACCTCTCCATTGGTCGTGGTGTGACTCTTCCTCTGGCGTGCTCTCCATTGGCGGAGCCGGGACCGTTAAGTCTACGTGGCGCCACGTGGAGGTGGCGCCGACCTTGGTTCAGGCGTCCTCTCCATTGGCGAAGGCGCGGTTCTGGAGGCTGGGGGCGAGGCAATGATTAAGCTCGACTTGGGCTCGACCGCGTGGGCTGCTATCAATGTTAGCCCAGCTCGCTTGGGCTCATTAGTGGGCCCATTCGGTTGGGCTATATCCCATCATAGCCTCCGAATAGCCGAGGGACAATGAGGCCGAGGTGGAGTGAGTGAAGCGCCGCCGAGGTGAGGTGTGGCAGCTGAAGTTGTTTCTTGGATGTGAGGGTCTTGGTGCCGATCCGAGTTGGGTTGTTTATTGTCCGCCGCTCGGAGGAAGATGTGGCACCGATGGAAGTCAAGTCCGACACGGATAGCGCGCTCTGCGTTGGTTATGCCGAGTGCGATGCTGTAGTGGTATTACTCTGTGGTGGCTCGGTGTTCGACACGAGCGACCGCCTTTTCGGGGATGCCGTGGTGTGTCTCGGGCCGCGCAGACTCTGCGGCCTGGTTGGCCGAGGTCCGATCTGTTTGGCCGAGGTCCGATCTGGTTGACCGAGGTCCGATCTGGATTTCTTGACATTTGTGGGGACGGGTGCGACACGAGGCGCCGCCATCTAGAGGACGCCGGGGTCCGTATGATGATTGCTAGGTCAGATTGGCGGCCCGTCCTATCCTGGCGTACGTCAGACGCGCCAGGCGGTAGTTGGGCGCTCGAACAGCGTGCGCGCGTGTAACGCACATCCAATCACGTGTAGCACGTGTTGAATTTAAACGGCATTGCGGGCGCCTAGTCTTATAAATAGCGCAAAAGAGCAATCGCTCACTTTCTTCTTCTTGACGCTTAACAATTACGAGAGAATTTGTGATAGATTTTCGAGCCGATTTTATTTGAAGTAGCCGTTTACTCGCCTAAAAAGTAAGTATGTTTTCTTCATCTTCTTCTCGCTCTGAAAGTTCTCTTTCCGCGTCGGGTTCTGGGCGTGAGTTGCCCGGTGTAAGGGACTATATGTGCTACAACGGGTTGGGTAGGTCTCAGAGGTGCGAGTCCTAGTATTCCGCCGGTATCCTCTGTATGGGATGGCACGAAGGTGGGGGCGCGAGGTCGGATTTGTCGTTGGAGGAACTCTTTGAGGTTGTGAGGGAGTGCCAGATTCCGGGGGAGGCGTGGTGGTGTCTGCCGCATCCGGACGATAGGGCGATGGCCCCTCCGGAGGGGTTTGTTACTGTCTATGTAGACAGTTTGAGGGCAGGTCTTAGGTACCCTCTGTCCCCCATTTACCTTAGCCTTCAAGAGTATTTCCAGATCCCCATCTGTCAATTGACTCCGAACTCTATTAGGTCGTTGGTGGGGCTGGGGCTCTCTTGTTATGGCGTGTCGGCGAGTTGACCTTCGAGGTATTGATGCGCTTTTAGCGTGAAGACCATAGGAGGGTGTACTATCCGTCACCCCGGCTGAAATTAAGGTAGCCGTCCCTCCAAGGTGTCCCGTTGGCGAATAGGTATTTCTTTTCTGGCGGTGGGCGCACCGAGGTATGAGTGGGGTATCGACACTGTTGGTGGACCCGAAAATCAAGCCCTTGGGCCGTATGGAGGAATCGTTGAGCAACGTTGGTGAGGTCTTATCCATAAGTTACACCGAGGACGATCTGAAGGCCGGCCGGTGAGTGTTTTGCCCGGAGCGTCGGGACCGGTCCAGACGGGGTGAGGGCATCCCTTTTCTTAGTCCTTATTTGTCTTATTTTCTTGTGCTAATGTATTCTTTCCTTTCGACGCGATGAGGTTGAGGATGAGGTGGGTTCACCATCGCCGGGCGAGGGGCAAGCAAAAGAAAAAGCGGTGGCTTGGACCTAGTAGGGGCAGAAGAAGGTGGACGACATGGGCCGGTGATGAGTGGGCTGAGCCGGGTCGGCCCGGCCGAGTCATGACCTCGGGGCTGAGCACCTGGTACCGCCCTAAGCTTGGTCGCATCCTCCCCGAGGTACGTAGCTTTTTTTTTTTAGATTTGTTTGCTTGCAATCGGTGGTGACTTGTGCATCTCCTTTTCGGGGTGGGAGCTCTATGATGGGGGCCTGCAGCCTTCTTTGGGGGCTGCAGTCGCCGCCGGGCTTGCGTGCCGAGAGCTCACCGCAAGAGGCGCTGAACAGGATCTGCCGCCCTTGAGGCGGATGCCGAGACGTGAGTGGGCCGCTGTGGACGGAAGCCGAGGCCGCCTGAGGCCGCCGAGGCCGGGAGGTGGGCTGCCGCTGAAGAAGAGCCTTTGGCCTGAGGCCGCCGGGAGGTCGAGGAGCTGAAGGAGGAGCTGGCGGGCGAAGAAGGAACTCGCCGACGAGGAGGTGCTGGTGGCCGACCAGGGACCGTTGTTGAGGGCCCTCGCCGGTGGCTCATCGAGTCGGAGAGCTTCTCGTGTTTTATTGCCGATCTCGCCGCCGTCTTTGAAGCGAAGGTGGTGTCGGATCACTGGGAAGGCTGGCGGCCGCCATGCCCGATTTTGACAAGGTCAAGCATGGGTGGACCGAGGTCGACCCAGAGAGATGGACAAAGCTTACGCCCGGGTGATCTCTGGTGACTCTTTCGATCTTTGGAGGCTCGCATCCACCCCTACCCCTCGACTTGAGGTCGTCGCCCGGTGTAGGGTGGACGAGGATCATGAGCAGGAGCTCCTTGCCGAGGTCCCGGCTGAGCCGAGGAGGAGGAGGAGGAGCCAAGCTCGTCGGCTCGGTCGACCCCATGAGGCGAAGAGGCGAGAGGCGGGAGGAACGGCAGGAGGAGGGGGCGGCGAGTCCGGAGAGGCCGAGGTTAGTGGGCCGATTGTAATAGGTTGAATCGCCGGGTCGATGGGACCACGAGCCCTGTAATAAATTCTTTCGTATGCAATAAAAGAATGTTTATCACTTTACGAGACTTGTGTTGTCTTTTTATTTATAGATTCTCGCATCTCAATACTTGGGACTCGACCATGAATTGTTAGCCAGTGAAAGGGTCCGAGGTGCCCGGCCGAGAAGGACGAGGAGGTAATTTTGGAGGAGTCGGTCCGAGGTGACCCAGTTTTGGCCGCCATGGATCTGAGCTCGGTGTCTTCTTCCGGCCCGAAGAAGAAGTTGACCGAGGCTGATCGGAGGTGGCCCGCCCGGCCGAGAACAGGCGCTGAAGTTGAAGGTCGCGCAGGCGAGTCCGGGGTGGACATATCTGCCGACGCTATCCACGGACGTTTGATGCGGGCGAGCAACAGCTTGAATTATTTGGAGGCTCGCTTGGTTGTCGGAGGAGCTGAGTCGAGAGGCAGTCCGCCGAGTGGTGGGACTACCATATCCGAAGCCGACGACCGAGTCGAGCTTCTTGGCGGAGGGCATGGTGCCGAGGGATGAGGAGGCCCAACAAAGAAGAAGTTCAAAGCTGCGTCAACTCCGTGGTGAAGTTTATGGAGATGTACGACATCGTCCGAAAGCGTCGCATGCCCGGCGAGGTGGCGAGGCAACATGGCGGGCTCGACCCGATCATAGAAGAACCGGCGGAGGCGGCTACTCCGATCATGCCGTAGTCTTTGAGGTTGATGGGTCGGCAGGGGCGGATTATCGTGGGATCCTCGGGAGGCGGGCGGCGACCGAGGACCTCGGTCGGCGGGGAGAGCCGGGGGCGGTCGCGCACAGCCCGGTGTCGGTCGGGGGTCGGGGTGTGACCTCGGGTGCGCCCCCGCCCGGATGCCCGTGACTGCGCCGCCACCGGAGTGTCCACGAGGCGGGTGAAGGTGACCACAGGTCGATGCTTCCGTCCGGGCTGCCTCCGAGCCCGCCGAGCGCCGGGAGCAGCCGTGGTGATTCCGGCCTCATCGGTCGGGTCGAAGGCACCGAGTTCGTTCGGGCATACATCGTCGGCTGGGATTTTGTGGAGGTGGTGCAGCTCGGCCGGTCTGGCGGCGAGCCGGAAGCCCGAATGAGGCTATGTATAGTATAGGACCTTGTATGTAGATATAAATGTATTTAGACTCGTTTCGAAGTGTATATTTTCCCCCTTGAGAGGTACAAACATAGCTTAGGACTTCGTTTTGGTCGTAAATGTATTTATATTGTGTACACAAGTGCGTATTTTCCCAAATAAAAGGGTATAAACGAGCTCTGAAGCCCGGTTGTCTTGTATATGGCTTGGTACTTTGTTTGTAGTCGTTAATGCATTTAGACTTCGTACCGGAGTGCATATCTTCCCAAATAAAGGGGTATGAGTTGGCGAGATCGGTCTGGATGTCGCGTGCATGTAGACGTCCAACTTAATGGGTAATCTGTATGCTTTGCATGTAGACGTCCAACTTAATGGGTAATCTGTATGCTTTGCGTGTAGACGTCCAACTTAATGGGTAATCTGTACGCTTACCCTACTTGGTGGGATTTTCATCTTCGTAAGGGCGTCCCCTTGTGAAGGTTTAGATGTGGTATATCCGAATGGATGTTCACATAGATGTAAGACGTAACGAAGTGAAATACTCATTAGAAAACAAGCGTTTTATTAAACAAGTAAACAAAGATCGCATATCGGTCCAAAACAATAGGAAGGCTAACATGTCGCGATCTAAAATCAAAGCTATGTAAAATACCTCCTTAGATGAGTTATGTGCGTGGTTGGGAATAAGTGCCCGGACAGTGGGCGACTTGTAGCCCCTTTGCCGAGGTCCTCGTGAGCGGTGGGGTCCTTCCCATGTCGGATCAAGCTTGTTAAGGCGCTCGGCTCGGCTTGCTTCATTATTAGTAGGACGAGGTCGCCACTTGGAGTCGCGGAGGCCTTTACTCTTTTGTTGTAGTAGCGTCGAACCGGCTCTCAGACTTGGCCCGTTTATGAAGCGAGCTCTCGCTTCTCCTCGAGGGCGTCAAGGTTGGCCGGTCTTCCTCGCCCGGCCTGGTCGAAGTGGAAGTGCGAGGGCTTGGCGCCGATCTCGGCCGGTATGGCGGCCTCGGCACCGTGAACCCGGTGAAAGGGGTTTCCGTGCGACGTCCGTGGTGTGGTCTGTGGGACCGGAGGACTTGAGGAGATTTTCAGCCCGATCGCCTTTAGCTCGGTCCGGCCTTTCTTCAATCCTTGCACGATCGTGCGGTTCGTCACCGGTCGACCATTCGCTTGCGGGTGTGCGGCCGAGGTGAAGCGTTGATCGATCTGAAGCTCTTCGCACCATTCCTTGAAGTTTTTGTCGACGAGGCGGGTGCCATTGTCGAGACCGGGATGTGCGGGATGCGAAGCGGCGGACTATATATTTTCCACACAAAGGCTTGAATCATACGCTCGTGAGGCTCGAAAGTGGCTCGGCCTCGACCCGTTTGTGAAGTAGTCTATGGCTACGACTAAATATCGAAGCGACACGGTGCTCGGTCGAATGGGCCAGCGATGTCGATCCCCACTTGCATGAAAGGCCACGGACTCTGCAGTCGCTCAAGTCGATGCGAGGCGCTTTTGACCGTGGAGTGGATCGGCATTTGGGCACTTCTTGACGAGCTCGGCCGAATCTTGCGGTGGGCGGTGAGTATCCCGACCTCGCGTCTTCTTGAAAGTGCTCGCGACCCGATGTGGCTTCAAGACCCTCGGTGAATTTCGTTGAGCACATAGTCGGCTTCTTACGCCCGGGCATCTCGGGAGGGTTGAAGGTAAGACTTCCGGTGAGGCGCCTCGTGCATGAGATATACGGGATTTTGCCATCATCTTTTTGGCTTCGAGCCGATCGAAGGTAGTTGTAGGAAAACATGTGTTAACCCTCGCCCGAGGATCCATCTTGGGTGTTTAATTCACCATACATTGATTATAATCTAGCATGCGTCTATATAATTAAAAGCAACACGTTGGGGTTTTCTCGTGTTTACCTTTGGATCTGTCGAGGTGGATCGAGCGGGATGAGCAGTTGAGCGGTCGAGACTCGTGCTTTGACCTTACGGACTGTATCCGGATACCCAAACTCCAACGTCGAGTGAGGACGAGCTATGGAGAATACACGAGAAAATCACCCAAGCTCTCACAAAACTCACGAAAATATTTCTCTCACACTTATGAGATGGCGAAAATTAGGTTGCAATCGTGAGTATTCACCTAGACTTTATCTCATACCTTATATTTATAATGCACTACCTTAATCCTATATGGAATGTTACCATAATCTATATGGAATAATACCATAATCTATATGGAATATTACCATAATCTTAGGATTATTTCCATACTCTTGGATTATTTCCATACTCTCGAGATTATTTCCATAATCTTATATGGAAAGGATCTATGCATATACCATAAATATAATAATATCCTTGTGGGATAAAGAGGATAAAATCTTGCCTTTGAGAGCTATAGGGCGCCGATTTCCCACGGTGCTACGGAACTGGATGGGCGGCCAGGATCAAATGCAAGGAATAAAGATGGGCCTCAAATAAATTAATTATCTTATGTTCACCCGAACATAAATTAATTTATAAACATTCGATCATGCCACTAGAGAAAGAATGTTGACTTACCCCTTTATTACCTAGAAGTTGAGTCGGGCTTGCACTTAGACATTACGAATCCCGTATTTAAGATATCGAACGTCCATTAATCATTTCTAGCAATCATTGCTAAGCGATTAATATCCTTATTTCCTTAAGTAGTACCACTCAACCTTATTATTGTACTTGAGCTAACTCGACTGCGGGGTTTAGTACAATAAACCTTTGAGCTCCTTAAGGGGCGTCATCATCCTTAACGGATACGGTGACTCGTCTGAGATAACTAGCGTGACATACAAGATCGCCACCACCCAAGATCGGAGAATCTTGGGTTAGAACATATAACCTCACCCATAACAAGTCAAAGTGATGGTCAAGAACTCATACTCACCTAATACCTTATCGAGGTTTAGATCATCGTAAGTCACCGAGATCTTGGTTCTTCACGACGGTCGGAAAGAAGAACACATCTCACTGTGATCCTTGATACGTCGAGGCGTACCGGCATAGACAAGCAACTAAGTCAAGTCACTTCTTATCTATCTGCAGCCTAAACCGACAACTCGTCCTTAAGTCGTCTCGGTTGTGAAACTTTTTATATCTCATTAAAACGACCAATCATACGGACTTACGTGATCTTTACACAATCGTATGATCTAACTTATATATGAGATAAGGGGACACGGATATATGCAATCAAGTATTCAAAGCAGATAGGAGATTGTAATAGTGGTAACAGAAACATTGTATACAAGCTCAACCAAAGCGCTTTCGAGATACAAATCAACAATCTCCCAACATACTAAAGCAAACTTTTAGTATACATTGTGTCTTTCTACTAGCTATTACAAACAACCATCACTTTGCTTCTCCCACTTATACAAAAGTTTCCTTTCTAAGTGGGTGCCATCAAGCATAATCAAGTCCTCTAACGTGTCCATCGTAGACTTTTTGCGGCGAGCTCTTCGTGAATGGATCGCTAGATTTTCCGTCGTATCAATCTTTTCAATCAGCACGTCACCTCGTCTAACGATTTCTCGTATGACATGGTACTTTCTCTCTATGTGTTTAGTCGCCTTGTGGGTCCGTGGTTCCTTCGAGTTTGCCATCGCACGAGTTATCACGATGAAACTATGATACTCTTGGGCAAACCGGTACCACATCTAGATCCATGAGGTAGTTCTTGAACCATCTGACCTCTTAGAAGCCTCAAGGCGGCTACATATTCGGCTTCCATGGTAGAGTCCGCAATGCATCATTGCTTTGCACTCCTTGAGATCTGCTCCACCTCCCAAGGTAAACACATGGCAGGGTTGACTTTTCTCATCACGGTCGACTTGGAAATCGAGTGTCAGTATAACCCAAAGGCATTAGACTATCGCATGGTAAACTAGCTTATAATCTCGAGTCCTTTTCGGTGCTTGAGTATATGCTTCTTGCGATTCAATGAGCTTGTCGAGGTTAGGCGATATCTAGCTACTATGCTACCGCATGGCGGATATCGGGCCTCGTGCATAGCATTGCGTACATGAGACTTCCTACGGCGAGCGTAAGGAACTTGTCTCATTTCCTCTATCTCCTGCGGTCATGGGTGATTGCGTTTTGAATAAAGGCGCCATGTATGCGAAGGTAGCAATCCTTTCTTGGCGGTGCATACTAAAGCAGTAATCACGATATCGATGTAAGGCGCTGAGATAAGCTCAACATTTTCTTCTTGCGATCTCGGTAAACCTTGATCCCAAGAATGTGCTGCATCTCCTAAGTCTTTCATTTGAAAGCGATCGGATAGCCAACTCTTTACGTCGATAATGACTTCACGTTGTTGCCGACTAGAAGGATGTCATCTACATAAAGTGCGAAATACCACATCACCGTTGACATCTAGCGATACACACAACTCTCGCTAGCAACTGGGTAAATCCATAGGATTTTACCACCTCGTCAGCGTAAGTTCCATGATCGGGAGGCTGCTTAAGTCCATAAATGGACTTTAAGCTTCCATACTAGATGCTCTTCACCCTTTACCACATAACCTTGAGTTCTTTGCATATAGATGTCTCTACCTTCGCCAAGGTAACCGTTTAGAAAAGCGGTTTTAACATCCATTGCCAAACCTCTGGGTTGAGTGGGGTGCTATGGCTAGAAGAATTACGATGGACTTGAGCATTGCTACGGTGAAAAGGTCTCGTCGAAATCGATGCCCTCAATCTGAGTGTACCCTTTCGCCACAAGCACGGCTTTAAAAGCGAAACCTCTCCATCGGAATCTCTTCCTTTTGTATATCCACTTACTACCTATGGCTTCCTTGCCATCGGTAGAGTGTCTTTCATATACATCCATAGCCGTTATGGACTCCATTTCTAAGTCCATAGCGGTGTGCCATCGATCTTGCATCAATATCTTGTATCGCCTCCTTGTATGTCCATGGGTCGATTATTGCATGTTAAATCTGTTTGGGACTAAATCAGAAGATTCACCCACGAACATAAATCGCTCGGGTTGACGAACAACCTCCCACCTGACGAGGTTCTCACGAGCACAATAGCAGCGGTGGGTGCGGATACTTGTGGTTCTCTAACTTGCACAACTTGCGTGTAGGTACCAACATGCGGTCGGTATCTCGGTGGAACTCGACCCACTTCAATTTCTTGAAGTATCGGTGTCGATCCTCCCACTAGACTCGACATCTCGTCCTTTGGCTGTCGGTGGTGGAATACGATTATCTTCTAATTCTTGAAGAATGATTTCAACTTTGGACTTATGATTTTCATGTAGTCCTCTTCTAAAATCGAGCATTAGTGCTAATAATGACCCCGATCCTTGGGACTATAGAATAAACCACCTTCGTTCCTCAGGATAGCGATAAACGACCTTGCGTCGGATCTAGCCTCAACTTGTCGGCCTTCTTGTTCAAAGACATGTCTTTGGGCGCCCATATCCTTATGTGGCTTAAGCGGGCTTCGCCCAAACCACAACTCGAAAGGGTCTTTTCGGTGACTTGGACGGTACTAGATTTAGCAAGTATGCGCCGTCTCTAAGGCATACCCCGAGCGAAATAGGCAATGTAGCATAACTCATCATAGATCTAACCATTTCCAAAAGAGTCCTGTTCTTCGCTCGACACACCATTTTTTGTGGTGTGCCCGGTGAAATCTTGTTGGGATGTAATCCCACACTTCACTAGATAGTCCATAAACTCGTTCTTGAGGTATTCGCCACCGCGATCGAGCAGATGACTTGATACTTTACCTAACCGTCTCCACTTCCGCCTTAAACTCTTTGAATTTCTCAAAGCATTGGACTTGCGGTGAAGCGGTATCGTATCCGTACCTTGAGTGTCGTCGATGAAAGTGACAAAATACCGTACCTCCACGAGCTTGTGTGGACATCGGTCCCACGGTCGAAATGGACTAACTCCAACATTTACGTGGCTCTATAACCCTTCGCCTTGAAGGTGCGGTCGACATCTTACCTTCTATACGAGATTCGCAGGGTGGGAGCGAATGTAGTGAGATCACCCAACGCTCCATTCTTAGCGGTCTTTGGATCCTATTTAGATTGATGTGACCTAATCTAAGATGCCGAGAGAAAAGTAGAGTCATCTTCGAAGAAAACTTTCTCTTTTAGGGTTTGATGAAGACGCAACATAGTTATAGGTATTATGTTTTGCGAGAAATAGTATAAAGCGAATTATATAAAGTGCCAACACGGATAACCGTCATTTCTTATGATAGAAACACCACTATCAAAAATAACGAATATCCATGAGTAAATAATTTGAAAGCGAAACAAGGTTCATGAAAATCCGGCACATATAAAACGTCTTTCAAAACTAAAGCTGTTGTCCCAAAACATAAAGAAACATCTCCAACGACAACGCCGACTTTCGCGCATTGCCCATGGAGATCGTTATCTCGCCATCAAACACTCCCTTGTCCGGGAACCCACGCAGGTGTAACAAACATGATCGATTCGCAGTATCTACTACCCGAGAATGGGTAGAACAAGTCGCTAAACATGTTTAGTTACTAAAGCAAATGGCGTACCTTGAGCCTTGAGCATAGGGCACTTGGCCTTCCAATGCCCGTCTTGCCTTGAAGCACTTGCCTTCTCCTTCGCTTCTTCAAGCCTCCGGTGGCAACCATGTTTTGTTCCCATTACTCCCACTAATTCCCTTGCCTCTACCACCTTTGGCACCCCTTTTCTATTTCCATTTTGCGATGAAAATTTTGGGCCCTTAGATGTGCTAGCAAGAGCATGTGCTCCTTTTCCCATAACTCCTTCCATGAACGAGATCATTAAACAGCGACTAAGTGTAAACTCGGTCTTGCTCATGATCGCATTCTGTAGTTCTCAAAAGACTTAGGCGGTGTATTGAGGATGATATCGACCTTGGCCGCCGTCAATACCTCCTCCCAACCGATCAAGACTATCCATGAGATGAGTCATGTGGGAGACATGTTCATGGACCGAACTTCCTTCTTCCATCTTACACGCCAAGATTTCTCTCATTGTGTGGAAGCGATTGTCCGATCCATTGCCCAAACTTACTCTCGAGACTTGACCAAATATCGATCGCGTCTACCATCGATCGATCTTTGCTGTTGCAAGCCTTTGGACATCGTAGTCATCATATAGCATTTAGCCATATTGTTTGACTTATTCAAAGTGCTTGACTCTCATTGCTCATTAGTCGATCGTCGATAAGGGCATCGGGTTTAGGAGTAGTGAGAACAAACATGTGTTCTTCAATGATAAGAACATATTCCATGTTTCGTTCCACTCGATAAAATTTGGACGGATAGCGGTTTTGTGCGAGCATATTGATAATCGGCGTAAGAGACATATACGAAGCGATAATGTAAACACATAAGCATACGATCGCATATAATTCGTAACAATAATATTGTAACCTTTTGATAAAACAATATTAATTGAAACCTCCAATCGCCCGAGGAATCCCACATGCAAGCCCGCGTGTGGGCGTTTACATGAACCCCCGACCGGACTAAAATATACCTTTTAGTCGTTTAATTTCAATCCATGTCAACTTATCCTTATGACAAATGAAATTAATGATTGGACCTTACTGAACCACATCACTATCGCAAGAAGAAGGACTTCGCGGGAAGTTGTACTTGAGGTGATGTCTAAGCAATGACCACAATTTTAACAGCAGAAGATGAATTCTTAGAATTGGTATACTCACTCGGACCATACCGCTTCCAATTCAAATTCTTTTGTTATCTCATTTTATATCTATCTCTAGAGAACTTATGAAAATCGCACATGCAAGCCACGCGTGTGGGCGTTTACATGAAACTCCCACTTCTCAATAGATTTAAAATGTTTTATTTAGAAATCTCATCTAACAAACTTATGATAAGCAGTGCAAGCAAGCCAGCGTGTGGGCGTTTACTCACGGTCGTCTCGCTTTGTTTAGAGATCAAAAGTGGAGGTCTTGACATTTTAATTTGAAAAATTAATTTGTCGGGTTGCTTGCTTAGTCTTTTTATTCAAAAGGTTTGTCCATGCGGATCACGTAATCCTAGCATGCTTTTCTATAGAACTCAACATGTAAAACATGCTCATGAAATTCTAAAATATGCTTGATAAGCGCGATAAACCTAGCATGCTTACTATGCGCATCAATTCGTAAAACACTTAAAGGTTTGTCGGCGTAATATAAACATACATAACATACTCTTGCATAATTTAAACATCCACGACATTCATATGAGCGATAAAAATAAAATAAAAGCGTTCATCGCGCCCAATCGTGAAACACGTACAATTAAATCTAATCTATTACATAGATTTACAAAATACGATAATTAAACTTCAGCAGACCTCGCGTGCGAACGCGGACGGATTCAACAATTGGGCCTCGCGTGCAGGCGCGGGCGGAAAATACGGAAAAGCGGTGCAGGCGGTGGTCGCCCAAAAGTCTTGGGGCAGCAGGCAAAGCCGATCGCGCGCCGGCCCAGCCCGCCGCGCCCGCGCTCGCCCATGGCGCCTCGCGGTCGCTAAAGCGACCGCGACCCATCGGCTGCACGCGTCGCGGCCACGCCCAGCGCCGAGCGTCTGCGAGAGACATCGTCGCCCGGCCATACCTCGCGACCAGCGAGGCGCTCATGGCGCGGGTTTCTCGCGCGAGCGCGCCCGTCGCCCGCTAGCTCGCCGACGCGCAGCTTCGCGGGTAATCCTCGCGACCGCGAGTTCGCTCGCTAAGCGCCGAGGATCCCAGCGAGCAGCGCGCCCGTCGCCGCAGCCCTCGCGATCGCCCTAGCGACCGCGAGACTCGCTTCATGAAACCACCAGTCTGCGAGAACCTGTTTTTCCGTCGTTTCGTTCTTCGTTCGTTCGTCTTCGTTCTTCTTTACGGACAAGATTTACATAATAAAATCTAATCTAACCACGGATTTTCTCGTGGTGTAAAACAAAACCAACAAAACAAGCGAGCCGCGATGAGCGACAAATCCACAATTATAAAAGCGCGCGTAATAATCAAGCGTGAATTAATCCAGCGAGCGAGATTACGAACCTCGCTCGATACCAATTGTAGGAAAACATGTGTTAACCCTCGCCCGAGGATCCATCTTGGGTGTTTAATTCACCATACATTGATTATAATCCTAGCATGCGTCTATATAATTAAAAGCAACACGTTGGGGTTTCTCGTGTTTACCTTTGGATGCATCGGGGTGGATCGAGCGGGATGAGCGGTTGAGCGGTCGAGACTCGTGCTTTGACCTTACGGGTGTATCCGGATACCCAAACTCAGCGTCGGTGAGGACGAGCTATGGAGAATACGGAAAATCACCCAAGCTCTCACAAAACTCACGAAAATATTTCTCTCACACTTATGAGATGGCGAAAATTAGGTTGCAATCATGAGTATTCACCTGACTTTATCTCATACCTTATATTTATAATGCACTACCTTAATCCTATATGGAATGTTACCATAATCCTATATGGAATATTACCATAATCTAGGATTATTTCCATACTCTTGGATTATTTCCATACTCGGGATTATTTCCATAATCTTATATGGAAAGGATCTATGCATATACCATAAATATAATAATATCCTTGTGGGATAAAGAGGATAAAATCTTGCCTTTGAGAGCTATAGGGCGCCGATTTCCACGAGTGCTACGGGAACTGGATGGGCGGCCGAGGATCAAATGAGGAATAAAGATGGGCCTCAAATAAATTAATTATCTTATGTTGACCGAACATAAATTAATTTATAAACATTCGATCATGCCACTAGAGAAAGAATGTTGACTTACCCTTTATTACCAAGTTGAGTCGGGCTTGCACTTGAACATTACGAATCCCGTATTTAAGATATCGAGCGTCCATTAATCATTTCTAGCAATCATTGCTTAAGCGATTAATATCCTTATTTCCTTAAGTAGTACCACTCAACCTTATTATTGTACTTGAGCTAACTCGACTGCGGGGTTTAGTACAATAAACCTTTGAGCTCCTTAAGGGGCGTCATCATCTTAACGGATACGGTGACTCGTCTGAGATAACTAGCGTGACATCTGAAACACGCCACCACCCAAGATGCGGAGAATCTTGGGTTAGAACATATAACCCTCACCCATAACAAGTCAAAGTGATGGTCGACAACTCATACTCACCTAATACCTTATCGAGGTTTAGATCATCGTAAGTCACGAGATCTTGGTTCTTCACGACGGTCGGAAAGAAGAACACATCTCGCTGTGATCCTTGATACGTCGAGGCGTACCGGCATAGACAAGCAACTAAGTCAAGTCACTTCTTATCTATCTGCGGCTAAGCGACAACTCGTCCTTAAGTCGTCTCGGTTTGTGAAACTTTTATATCTCATTAAAGCTTGACCAATCATACGGACTTACGTGATCTTCTACACCTTTGTATGATCTAACATATATGAGATAAGGGGACACGGATATATGCAATCAAGTATTCAAAGCAGATAGGAGATTGTAATAGTGGTAACGAGGAAACATTGTATACAAGCTCAACCAAAGCGCTTTCGGTATACAAATCCAACAATCTCAAACTTATACTAAAGCAAACTTTTAGTATACATTGTGTCTTTCTACTAGCTATTACAAACAACCATCACTTTGCTTCTCCCACTTATACAAAGTTTCCTTTCTAAGTGGGTGCCATCAAGCATAATCGAGTCCTCTAACGTGTCCATCGTAGACTTTTGCGGCGAGCTCTTCGTGAATGGATCGCTAGATTTTCCGTCGTATCAATCTTTTCAATCGACACGTCACCTCGTCTAACGATTTCTCGTATGACATGGTACTTTCTCTCTATGTGTTTAGTCGCCTTGTGGGTCCGTGGTTCGCCGAGTTTGCCCTGCACGAGTTATCACGATGAAACTATGATACTCTTGGGCAAACCGGTACCACGTCTAGATCCATGAGGTAGTTCTTGAACCATCTGACCTCTTAGAAGCCTCGAGGCGGCTACATATTCGGCTTCCATGGTAGAGTCCGCAATGCATCATTTGCTTTGCACTCCATGAGGATCTGACTCCACTCCCAAGGTAAACACATGGCAGGGTTGACTTTTCTCATCACGGTCGACTTGGAAATCCAGTGCAGTATAACCCAAGGCATTAGACTATCTGCATGGTAAACTAGCTTATAATCTCGAGTCCTTTTCGGTGCTTGGTATATGCTTCTTGCGATCGATGAGCTTGTCGAGGTTAGGCGATATCTAGCTACTATGCTACCGCATGCGAGATATCGGGCCTCGTGCATAGCATTGCGTACATGAGACTTCCTACGGCGAGCGTAAGGAACTTGTCTCATTCCTCTATCTCGCTGCGGTCATAGGTGATTGCGTTTTGAATAAAGGGCGCCATATGCGAAGGTAGCAATCCTTTCTTGGCGGTGCGCATACTAAAGCAGTAATCACGATATCGATGTAAGGCGCACGAGATAAGCTCAACATTTTCTTCTTGCGATCTCGGTAAACCTTGATCCCAGAATGTCTGTTGCATCTCCTAAGTCTTTCATTTGAAGCGATCGGATAACCAACTCTTTCGTCGATATGACTTCTGCGTTGTTGCCCGACTAGAAGGATGTCATCTACATAAAGTGCGAAATACCACATCACCGTTGACATCTAACCGATACACAACTCTCGCTGGCAGTGGGTAAATCCATGGATTTTACCACCTCGTCAAGCGTAAGTTCCATGATCGGGAGGCTGCTTAAGTCCGTAAATGGACTTCTTAAGCTTCCATACTAGATGCTCTTCACCCTTTACCACATAACCTTGAGGTTCTTTGCATATAGATGTCTCTACCTTCCTCAAGGTAACCGTTTAAGCGGTTTAACGTCCATTGCCAAACCTCTGGGTTGAGTGGGCTGCTATGGCTAGAAGAATTACGATGGACTTGAGCATTGCTACGGTGAAAGGTCTCGTGAAATCGATGCCCTCAATCTGAGTGTACCCTTTCGCCCAAGCACGGCTTTAAAAGCGAAACCTCTCCATCGGAATCTCTCTTCCTTTTGTATATCCACTTACTACCTATGGCTTCCTTGCCATCGGTAGAGGTGTCTTTCATATACATCCATAGCCGTTATGGACTCGTTTCTAAGTCCATAGCGGTGTGCCATGATCTTGCATCAATATCTTGTATCGCCTCCTTGTATGTCCATGGGTCGATTATTGCATGTTCGTCTGCTTTGGGACTAAATCCGAAGATTCACCCACGAACATAAATCGCTCGGGTTGACGAACAACCCTCCCCTCTGACGAGGTTCTCTGAGCCTGATAGCGGCGGTGGGTGCGAGATACTTGTGGTTCTCTAACTTGCACAACTTCTGTGTGTAGGTACCACTTATGCGGTCGGTATCTCGGTGGAACTCGACCCACTTCAATTTCTTGAAGTATCGGTGTCGATCCCCCACTAGACTCGACATCTCGTACCTTTGGCTGTCGGTGGTGGAATACGATTATCTTCTAATTCTTGAAGAATGATTTCAACTTTGGACTTATGATTTTTCATGTAGTCCTCTTCTAAAATCGAGCATTAGTCTAATAATGACCTTCGATCCTTGGGACTATAGAATAAACCACCTTTCGTTCCTCTAGGATAGCGATAAAGCGACCTTGCGTCGGATCTAGCCTCCAACTTGTCGGCCTTCTTGTTCGGCACATGTCTTTGGTGCCCATATCTTATGTGGCTTAAAGCGGGCTTCGCCCAAACCACAACTCGAAGGGTCTTTTCGGTGACTTGGGCGGTACTAGATTTAGCAAGTATGCCGCCGTCTCTAAGGCATACCCCGAGCGAAATAAGCGATGTAGCATAACTCATCATAGATCTAACCATTTCAAAAGAGTCTATTTCTTCGCTCGACACACCATTTCTTTGTGGTGTGCCCGGTGAAATCTTGTTGGGATGTAATCCACACTTCACTAGATAGTCCATAAACTCGTTCTTGAGGTATTCGCCACCGCGATCGAGCGATGACTTGATACTTTACCTAGCCGTCTCCACTTCCGCCTTAAACTCTTTGAATTTCTCAAAGCATTCGGACTTGCGGTGAAGCGGTATCGTATCCGTACCTTAGTGTCGTCGATGAAAGTGACAAAATACTCGTACCCTCCACGAGCTTGTGTGGACATCGGTCCCCACGGTCGAAATGGACTAACTCCAACATTTACGTGGCTCTATAACCCCGCCTTGAAGGGTGCAGTCGACATCTTACCTTCATCGAGATTCGCGATGGGGGGCGGAATGTAACCGTGAGATCACCCAACGCTCCATTCTTAGCGGTCTTTGGATCCTATTTAGATTGATGTGACCTAATCTAAGATGCCGAGAGAAAAGTAGAGTCATCTTCTTGAAGAAAACTTTCTCTTTTAGGGTTTGATGAAGATCTGACATAGTTATAGGTATTATGTTTTGCGAAATAGTATAAAGCGAATTATATAAAGTGCCAACACGAGATAACCGTCATTTCTTATGATAGAAACACCACTATCAAAAATAACGAGAATATCCATGAGTAAATAATTTGAAAGCAGAAACAAGGTTCCATGAAAATCCGGCACATATAAAGCGTCTTTCAAAACTAAAGCTGTTGTCCCAAAACATAAAGAAACATCTCCAGCGGCAACAGACTTCGACTTTCGCCGCATTGCCCATGGAGATCGTTATCTCGCCATCAAGCGACTCCCTTGTCGCGGGAACCCCCGCAGGTGTAACAAACATGATCGATTGCGCCCGTATCTACTACCCAAGAATGGGTAGAACAAGTCGCTAAACATGTTTCCGTTACTAAAGCAAATGGCGTACCTTGAGCTTGAGCATAGGGCACTTGGCCTTCAATGCCCGTCTTGCCGCGCTTGAAGCACTTGCCGCTTCTCTTTGGCTTCTTCAAGCCTCGGTGGCAACCATGTTTTGTTCCCATTACTCCCACTAATTCCTTGCCTCTACCACCTTTGGCACCCTTTTCTATTTCCATTTGCGATGAAAATTTTGGGCCCTTAGATGTGCTAGCAGAGCATGTGCTCCTTTTCCCATAACTCCTTCATGACAACGAGATCATTAAGCAGCCCGACTAAGTGTAAACTCGGTCTTGCTCATGATCGCATTCTGTAGTTCTCAAAAGACTTGGGCGGTGTATTGAGGATGATATCGACCTTGGCCGCCGTCAATACCTCCTCCCAAGTGATCAAGACTATCCATGAGATGAGTCGTGTGGGAGACATGTTCATGGACGAACTTCCTTCTTCCATCTTACGCAAGATTTCTCTCATTGTGTGGGCGGATTGTCGATCCATTGCCCAAACTTACTCTCGAGACTTGACCAAATATCGATCGCGTCTACCATCGGTGATCTTTGCGGCTGCAAGCCTTTGGACATCGTAGTCATCATATAGCATTTAGCCGTATTGTTTGACTTATTCAAAGTCGCTTGACTCTCATTGCTCATTAGTCGATCGTCGATAAGGCATCGGGTTTAGGAGTAGTGAGAACAAACATGTGTTCTTGACGATAAGAACATATTCCATGTTTCGTTTCCACTCGATAAAATTTGGACGGATAACGGTTTTGTGCGAGCATATTGATAATCGGCGTAAGAGACATATACGAAGCGATAATGTAAACACATAAGCATACGATCGCATATAATTCGTAACAATAATATTGTAACCTTTTGATAAAACAATATTAATTGAAACCTCCAATCGCCGAAGAATCCCACATACAAGCCCGCGCGTGTGGGCGTTTACATGAACCCTCGACCGGACTAAAATATACCTTTTAGTCGTTTAATTTCAATCCATGTCGACTTATCCTTATGACAAATGAAATTAATGATTGGACCTTACTGAACCACATCACTATCGCGAAGAAGGACTTGGCGGGAAGTTGTACTTGAGGTGATGTCTAGCAATGACCACAATTTTAACGGCGAAGATGAATTCTTAGAATTGGTATACTCGCTCGGACCATACCGCTTCCAATTCAAATTCTTTTGTTATCTCATTTATATCTATCTCTAGAGAACTTATGAAAATCGCACATGCAAGCCAGCGTGTGGGCGTTTACATGAAACTCCCAACACTCAATAGATTTAAAATGTTTTATTTAGAAATCTCATCTAACAAACTTATGATAAGCAGTGCAAGCAAGCCGCGCGTGTGGGCGTTTACTCACGATCGTCTCGCTTTGTTTAGAGATCAAAAGTGGAGGTCTTGACATTTTAATTTGAAAAATTAATTTGTCGGGTTGCTTGCTTAGTCTTTTTATTCAAAGGTTTGTCCATGCGAGATCACGTAATCTAGCATGCTTTTCTATAGAACTCGACATGTAAAACATGCTCATGAAATTCTAAAATATGCTTGATAAGCGCGATAAACCTAGCATGCTTACTATGCGCGTCAATTCGTAAAACACTTAAGGTTTGTCGGCGTAATATAAACATACATAACGTACTCTTGCATAATTTAAACATCACGACATTCATATGAGCGATAAAAATAAAATAAAAGCGTTCATCGCGGCCCGATCGTGAAACACAGTACAATTAAATCTAATCTATTACATAGATTTACAAAATCGATAATTAAACTTCAGCAGACCTCGCGTGCAGGCGCGGACGGATTCAACAATTGGGCCTCGCGTGCGCGCGCGGGCGGAAAATCTGGAAGCAGGTGCGGGCGGTCGGCCCAAAAGTCTTGGGCGCGCTGAGGCAAAGCCGATCGCGCCCGACCAGCCGCCGCCCAGGCGCTCGCCTCGGCTGCCTCGCGGTCGCTAAAGCGACCGCGACCCATCGGCTGCGCGTCGCAGCCACGCCAGCGCGAGCGTCTGCCGAGAGACATCGTCGCCCGGCCATACCTCGCGACCGCGAGGCGCTCGCATGCGCCGGGTTTCAGCGTGACGCGCGCCCGTCGCCCGCTTTCGCCGCGGCCGCGCGACTTCGCGGGTAATCCTCGCGACCGCGAGTTCGCTCGCTAAGCGCCGAGGATCCCAGCGAGCAGCGCCCGTCGCCCGCAGCCCTCGCGATCGCCCTAGCGACCGCGAGACTCGCTTCATGAAACCACCAGTCCGCCGAGAACCTGTTTTTCCGTCGTTTCGTTCTTCGTTCGTTCGTCTTCGTTCTTCTTTTACGAGACAAGATTTACATAATAAAATCTAATCTAACCACGGATTTTCTCGTGGTGTAAAACAAAACCAACAAAACAAAGCGAGCCACGATGAGCGACAAATCCACAATTATAAAAGCGCGCGTAATAATCAAGCGTGAATTAATCCAGCGAGCGAGATTACGAACCTCGCTCGATACCAATTGTAGGAAAACATGTGTTAACCCTCGCCCGAGGATCCGTCTTGGGTGTTTAATTCACCATACATTGATTATAATCCTAGCATGCGTCTATATAATTAAAAGCAACACGTTGGGGTTTTCGTGTTTACCTTTGGATGCATCGAGGTGGATCGAGCGGGATGAGCGGATTGAGCGGTCGAGACTCGTGCTTTGACCTTACGGGTGTATCCGGATACCCAAACTCAGCGTCGGTGAGGGCGAGCTATGGAGAATACACGGAAAATCACCCAAGCTCTCACAAAACTCACGAAAATATTTCTCTCTCACACTTATGAGATGGCGAAAATTAGGTTGCAATCAGTGAGTATTCACCTAGACTTTATCTCATACCTTATATTTATAATGCCTACCTTAATCCTATATGGAATGTTACCATAATCCTATATGGAATAATACCATAATCTATATGGAATATTACCATAATCTTAGGATTATTTCCATACTCTTGGATTATTTCCATACTCTCGGGATTATTTCCATAATCTTATATGGAAAGGATCTATGCATATACCATAAATATAATAATATCCTTGTGGGATAAAGAGGATAAAATCTTGCCTTTGAGAGCTATAGGGCGCCGATTTCCACGATTCTCACGGGAACTGGATGGGCCGGCCGAGGATCAAATGCAAGGAATAAAGATGGGCCTCAAATAAATTAATTATCTTATGTTGACCCGAACATAAATTAATTTATAAACATTCGATCATGCCACTAGAGAAAGAATGTTGACTTACCCTTTATTACAGAAGTTGAGTCGGGCTTGCACTTAGACATTCTGAATCCCGTATTTAAGATATCGAGCGTCCATTAATCATTTCTAGCAATCATTGCTTAAGCGATTAATATCCTTATTTCTTAAGTAGTACCACTCGACCTTATTATTGTACTTGAGCTAACTCGACTGCGGGGTTTAGTACAATAAACCTTTGAGCTCCTTAAGGGGCGTCATCATCCTTAGCGGATACGGTGACTCGTCTGAGATAACTAGCGTGACATCTGAAACGCCACCACCCAAGATGCGGAGAATCTTGGGTTAGAACATATAACCTACCCATAACAAGTCAAAGTGATGGTCGACAACTCATACTCACCTAATACCTTATCGAGGTTTAGATCATCGTAAGTCACCGAGATCTTGGTTCTTCACGGCGGTCGAGAAGAAGAACACATCTCGCTGTGATCCTTGATACGTCGAGGCGTACCGGCATAGACAAGCAACTAAGTCAGTCAGTCACTTATCTATCTGCGGCCTAAACCGACAACTCGTCCTTAAGTCGTCTCGGTGTGAAACTTTTTATATCTCATTAAGCGACCAATCATACGGACACGTGATCTTCTACACCTGTATGATCTAACTTATATATGAGATAAGGGGACACGGATATATGCAATCAAGTATTCAAAGCAGATAGGAGATTGTAATAGTGGTAGCGAAACATTGTATACAAGCTCAACCAAGCGCTTTCGATATACAAATCCAACGATGGTGCGCCGTGTTCGGTAGGCCTTGGGAGACATCGATTCGGCTCTATCTCGGTGATGATGCGGCGTGGGACTCCGCTATGCTTACGGAGCGGACCTCTTCCATTTGGTGGACTTGTTGGCAACGCCGCTAGCTTCTTTGAGGGCGTCGGCCGGTATTTTCCTCGGGATTCGGTGGATCTTGAAGTACTGAGCGAGTCAACATCTCCTTTGTCTTCTCGAGATATTGTTTCATTCGGTCCTCCTTGGCCTCGTGTTGCCTAACACACGGTTCGCGACGACACAGGAATCGCCGAAGATTTGGATCTCGTCCACCCTTAGCTCCTTAGCGATGCGAGTCAGGAGATTAGGGCCTCATACTCCACCTCGTTGTTGGTGGTCGGGAAGGTAAACCGGGTGCGTGGGTGACTTCACCTTATCTGGGCCGAGGAGAAGAATGCCGCTCATTGCCGTTTTGCACGAGGCTCAGTCCACGTCATCTGCCGGCAACCATCGGTGGGTGAGGTCGGTTTCTCCGTGCGGGCGGGGGTGACGAGTGGGCGTTGGAGGAGCTAATCTTAGCGGTCGGACCGGGCTCGATAAACAGCTTCTACCGAAATCGGCGAGCTTGCCGCTTTATGGCGGTGCGGGGAGTCGAGATATCGTGCTCGCCAAGCTCGAGGCCCGCAGCTATTCGTCCGGATGACTCGGTTTTGACAAGACTTGCCTCGGGGTAGGTCGGTCGATGCACGGATGGAGTGAGCTGAAAGTAGGGTCGGGCCGCCGCTTAGCATTCACGATGCAATCTACCTTTTCGAGGCGGCGTACCTTGTCTCCGGTCCTTTGAGTGCTCGGTGATGAAGTAGATAGAGGCGCGTCCAGGCCTCGTCCGCACCGATGCCTTGATTGCCTCATCAGAGGCTGCCAAGTACAAGGAGAGGTTCGCCTCTTTTTGGGGGCGGTCGAGGTGGGCGGTCGGTGAGTCTCCTTGGTGTGTGAGGCGGTGGTGCTCTTCCCGCCATCGCAGTCGGGGCCCTCCTCAAGATTTTAAAGAAGGGGCTGCTCTCGGCGGCAGGGAGGAACTTTCTTGAGGCGGGCGGCACCCGTAAGTTTGTGGATCTCGCGAATGGTTTTGGCACTTGCATGTCGAGCCGCGTCTTTACCTTGGTGGGGTTCGCCTTGAGCCTTCTTGGAAACCCAACACCCAATTTCCCGTTTTACCATGAAAGTGCATTTTGGGGTTAAGTTTGAGGTTGGCCGACACGAGGTCGGAGGATGGTCTTAGGGTCGTCGTAGCAGCTCTCCGTTTTCGACTTTGACTACTATGTCGTCGGCGTAGACCTCGACGATCTCCCAATGTGGTCTTTGAATGTTGCATCCACCATTATACGGTAAGTGGCCCGGCGTTCTTGAGGCGAAAGGCATCTTCGATCTGTGAGGCAGAAGTCGGTGATGAATGCGGTCTTTGGTGCATCCTCCAGGGCTCATCGAGGTTTGGTGGTACCCTTGTATAGATCCGAGAAGCTGAACATTTCGTGGCCCCCAAGGCCTCCACCTTCTTGTCAATATCGGGGAGGGTAGCAATCTTTAGGCGGTGCTTGTTGAGGTCGGTATAATCGGCCTTACGTCGCCGCCCTCCAGGAGCTTCGGACCACGGCCGGATTAGCCATCCGGTCGGATATTTGACCTCGAACAAGATCTTGGCCTTGAAGTTGAGTCACCTCGTCCCTAATGACTGGCTGCGCTCCCTTGCGAATATCCTTTTCTTACGGATGGCTTGGTGGCGGGTCGATGTTGAGGCGGTGAGTTATGAGCTCGGGTGACACCCGGTCATGTCGGCGGGAACCAAGCAAACACGTCCTATATTCTCTCGAAGTCGTATGGCGTGCTGCCGGATGTCCGGTGGGCCACAGGTGCCGACACGGGCGACCTCGAGGATCGTCGTCGTATAGTTGGAGGTCCTCGGTCGGTCGTCCGGGTGTCGGCCTCAGGGGCTCGGTAATTGCTATGCACAGGCGAGGCCGCATCTTGAGTTGAGAGCCGTGGGCATTCTTTTCGACCGTTTGGTCCCGGATCTTGAGCACTCCGGGGTGGGAATCTTCACGGTGGTGGTAGGCCGAGCAGGCGGCCTTGGTGGCGTCTGACCAATCTCTCAGAGGATAATGTTGTGCGGAGAGGGCCGGACTAGGAAGAACGGATGGCCACGGTGACCGACACAGGAGCCCGCCTACGGTGTGGGAAGGTAATGACCCCCGGGCTGGGCTAGCTTCTTGAGTGAAGCTCCGTGGGCGGGAGGCGCGGGAAGCACACGAATGCCTCCGACCTCAAGCTTATCGAGACGGCTCACGGAAGATGATCTTGGCGGAGGCCCCAATGTCGATATAGACCCGGTGGGCGTTTTGTTGCCCACGCGGCACTGTATGGTGATGGCGTCACAGTGCGGCATGATCTTGGGCACGGGTCTTCCTGGAAACGTTATGTTCTCACCATCCGAGTCGCTTGTTCTTGGCTCTTGAGGCCGACCTCGGGGCATCGTTCTTCGAGGGCGACCTCGTCGTCCAGAGGCGATCCGGTAACAACATAGACACTGCTCCATAGCGTTGGGACCTTCGTCCTCGTCGTCTTGGGTTGGGTCGCGGTGGGGTCGGCCCGCGATTATTCGCCTCCATTCATCCTGTGACTTCGCATTCTTGGGCGGCTCGTCAGAGTACTTTTTGAGGCCCGCTTTAACGAGCTCGTCGATCAGTGAGCCCGGTTTCTGCGGTCCTCGGTATCATGACCATACCCTTGGTGATAGTCGCAATACTCGTCGGTGGACCTCTTCTTGGATCCACTTTCATAGGGGCGGGCTTGGGAAGAGCTCGGCGTGGGCTCGAATATTTCCGCCCTTGATTTGGCGGGGAGGCTCTGCCGGCGAGGGTTGGGCGAGGTCGAGCCTGAACTCCGTGACCCTCTCTGATTCGGTCGGCGCTCCTGCGATCTGCGCCTCGACTTGATCGTCCGGCTTTTCTTTCGGACTTACGCTCGTCCCAGTTTCCGGCTTCTTCCGATCCGACTCGTCTCCCTTGACAAAGTTGTCCACGGGTTCCAAAGCTTACTCGCCGTCTTTGGTTTCTCCTGGTGATTTCTTTGTTATTAGCGCGGGTCGGATCCGGTCCTGAACAGCGTTGATGATGTAGAGATCGTTCTTTGTCGTCGATTTTGGCGACTCTTTGATGAACCTCGAGGCAGTTTGACATCGTCTCGTCCCCTGGCGGATTGTGAATAGGTCGGAGGAAGGGCTGCGGGCGGCATCTTCGATAGAATCGCCACTTGGCGATCCGTGAGGTCACGGAAGCGATGTATCTTTGTTACGGCGGGCGAGGTGAACCAACGCCGTGCGTTGGAGATCGACACCTCGGGAAGATTTTACATGTGAAAATCTTCCATTCCTTGATCGCCATGTTGGTGGTGTGGCGAAAAGGAAGTCGGAGGGTCTCAGAGGCCATCGTGAGCCGCTATATTAGGTGCCCGTACGGCGGGGCGGGGGCGTGTCTAGGATCTCCACGGAGAAGGGAGATGATTCTCCGTGCCGGTCGAACCCGGGAGATCGTTGCCGTCCACTACGGAGGGTGGGGGATCGATAGCGGCGCTATCGTCCCTCAGGGAGTTCGACTCGCCTTTCTTCCCTCTGTTTCGCTCGACTCTGGTCGGCATGGCGAGGTGGAGGCGGCGCGCGAATGGCGAATGGCGGTTGGTGGCGGCTCGCCCCGAGGCGGCTGCTTGCGAATGAGGTCGGCGGCTCGGCCGCGGTGGCGGCTTCCGCGTCGGGCGCGATCGCGTTCTCGGCTATCACGCCGGTGGCGTTGTTGTTTAGGGGCGGGGGCGGCCTCGGGAGGCCGTGGTGTTGATCAAGGGGCCTAGAGGACCCGCCTTTGGTCGTCTGGTTGAGGAAGCTTTGGAATTGGCGAGATTGGCGTGGAGGAACTCGCTCACGGCTCGGCCGAGGACCTCGTGGGACGAATGAGTTGTTTGCTCGTCCTCGTTGAGTCGACATCTTACTACGTTGGGGCGCGGTCTGAGGTGTATGGAAGAGTTTACCATGTTGCCACCGAGGTGTGTGGCGCTCGTGGCGTCGCGATCTCCTTTCGCGACGGTGACCACACTGGTTGTCCTCGGCCGGTTGTTGCCGCGTGGGCGGCGGTTGTGCGTGTTCTTGCCATTTAGTTGTAGAGGAAGCGAAGCTTTCTTGTTCGGGTTTCCCCAGACGGCGCCAATGATGAGTCTAGCTATGTGAATGTGCGAGATTTATAGAAAGCAATAAAGAACACCCGGGCTTTTACGTGGTTCGATCGTTAATGAGATCTCGTCCACGGAGAATGGTTCCTCAATACTTTTACTAGAGCTTTTAAATGCAGAGAGTATTGGTTCTGGCCTTTGTATTGATGAAATTGCTAACCCTTCTAACATCAGTTTTCCTTCTATTTATCTGACTTGACTTTGCCCCGGTAGCGCGCCCGACCTCTCCATTGGTGGTGGTGTGACTCTTCCTCTGGCGTGCTCTCCATTGGCGGGCGGGACCGTTAGTCTTCGTGCGCCACGTGGAGGTGGCGCGACCTTGGTTACAGGCGTCCTCTCCATTGGCGGCGGCGGTTCTGGAGGCTGGGGCTTGAGGCGATGATTAAGGCTTGACTTGGGCTCGACGCGTGGGCCTGCTATCAATGTTAGGCCCAGCTCGCTTGGGCCTGTTAGTGGGCCCATTCGGTTGGGCTATATCCCATCAGTAAACATTCCTAAGAGTTTTTGTGTTAACTTATTAACTAATGTATACATATATAGAGAGAGTTGCACCAATTGATATTAACATATATGTCATCACCGATTACACATGCACGAGCGCATCTCTTCCACCATAAATTATACAACACAACTATTATTCATTTTAATTATCTACAAATATATAAATTATGGTCAAAGTCTTTTTTAATTAAATAAAAAAATAAACAAAAATATACAAACTTTATAAGTTTTTAGAATTTAATTCGAATCCAACATCCAGACAAATTAAGACCCATATGAGGATTTCAAATCAAATGCCACAAGTCTTCCACACACCAACTTTCCCTCAATTACTTTGTTGTCGGACATTCGACGATGAAATTGAAAATATGGTCGCACAACCCACAACATGAGCTTGAAAAACCCTCAAACTGCTGCAACATTAATAAAATTAACAGCACATGCAAACATTATTCTGTAATGAAAAATCAATCTAAATTAGATCTATTGAGATTGTCTAATTCTATTCCATTTTTTCACAATCTTCACTCTCTCGCTCTCCAACTCCACCTTCTTCTTCATCAAAACCTCAATCAGCTCAAGCAATGCAGGCACCACATCACGATCCACATATTCTGGAACCTTCCAGCCCACCTTCCTGATGCAGACCAGATCCAGCGGCGTGAAATGCTCGTCGAGGCGGACGCCGGCCGGAGACAGACGGCCGTCAGAGATGCTGCGGCAGAGGTAATCGGCGCTTCTTGTAGCCGATCCCAATCTCCCAATCATCACATCAATCTCACACAGTGCATCCTCCATATCATTATCTCTCGCCGCGGCTCTCCTCGCCGCCTTCAATTCATCGTCCCTTGACTTCTCCGCGTCGGCCGCAGCGGCGCTTTGTCACCGCGGCCGCCGGAACTCGAATCCCTCCTCCTTTTCGTCCCCCACTGTGCCGTCTGATCAATCTTCCTCTTCCCCAATCCCTTCCAGGCGCTGGATTCGGGCAAGAAACGCGCGAATTCGCGAATGAGATCGTCGTTCTCCCCGAGTAATTCGGCGACCTTCTCGCAAACGCCTTTGGCGGTGATTTCTCCACGTGAGTGCGCATGCATGCACTCCAAGAACTCGCAGTAGGCCCCGCTGCCATCGAACCGTGTCCCGACCCGGTTCAGGAAGTCGGCGCAGGACCTCAGGCGGGCCCGGTTCAGGAACTCGGCGCATGAGTTCTCCGCCGACGCGGAGGCGGCGGATTGGTGTCTCGGCACGAAATGGTTGAAACCATGGAGTAGGTTGGGGTGGTTGCAGAAGATTTTTTTGACGGTGGCAATAACGATGGAAGAATCTATGTTTCTTTTGCGATATTGTGTTAGGACTTGGCGAAATTGGTGGTACATTTTTTGGCCATCGGCGGCGACGGCGATGTCGGAGTTAACTTCACGTGTATATTGCAGGGCTGCGGCAAAGAGAGGATGATCCATGGTTAGCTTATAACTTCACGTGTAGATTCCATTTTCTTCTATACAGTACTACATTTATATCTGTGAGTTGAGTTCGACTACGATTGAATTGAGTTTGACTCTACTACAAAGTCTTCTACCATGGGATTAACTTTAGATATGGCGAATCTTCTGCGTTCCCACTGGTTTAGGAGCCTTCTTGGGCGAACTTATGCGGACCGAAACTTTATGTCGAAACTACTTGTATTGGAGACTTCGTCTTGGGCGCAGCGGTTGGTACGTATCCTATCAGAAGCATTCCTTGATAAAGAGGTTTCCATTCCTATATCCATACATATAACGGTTACCAAAAAAATTAAAATAAAATAAATTAAATTAAATTAGATTTGGTCAAATTGACGGATTATGCTGTTGAGGCCTTTGTTTTAATAGATTGGTACTTGTTTTAGAGGATATAATGGCACACCCAGCTGCTATTTATCTGCAATTGCGTCATTAATTATTACCGTTATATATATGATATGATAATGGTGCTTCTGTTGATATGTAATTATTTAGTTGGAATATCAACTCAATGACAGTAAATTCTCTATACTGTAATAATTTTTAAATTATTCAAATATAAGAATTATCATTAAATAATGTCTAAAAATATTTATTTATTCGATTTTATAAAAGAGCCTTAATATAACAAGTATAAATTTAGCCTTTTAATACTGAATTGGATCATGAAATATATGGACAAGAACATTTTGCAGTGGCTTTCTTTGGACTATCAAATTTTTTATTTTTACAATTTGCAACTTTTTTTTGGCTTTAAATATGGGTACAACATGGATAATTAACAATATTTTTGAAGGTAAGTAAAAAAAAACAATATTCTTGTAGGAAGCAAAGATTATGTCCTCTGCATACATATAACTTTAGAATTTGTTATTTGACACAAATTTTATCTATAAACAAAATGGCTAAGTCAACGAAATTAACAAAAGATTTCAGATGACAGTCTAGAAACAATAATAAATGGAGGGGGAAATACCATTTCATATTCCAGTGTTTGAAACTTTTTTTATAATTGTATTTGAAGTATGCAAAACTACAAATTAATATCTACTATCATTATTTTAAAGGTTATTATTTACTTATAGTCAATTCTTTGTCAGTATAGTTACTTTATGGTCTCATTTTTTTAAAATTACAAAATTGGCACCACATATGTTATGTTAATACATTATGGCCCGTAAATTTCATGTCGTTAATAGAAGTGTGACTAGGACTAACGGATCTTACGTGTATGGTTAATTTTGCCACATAACACCAACTGAGCAAAAAATGATGCCATTTTGGGATCATTTTCTTTATGTATATATATATTGTAACTTAATTGACAACGAACCCTAGGTTCAAAGAACATCTTAATCGACCACCAATTTATTGATAAAACTTGAAATAAAAAAATGTTCAAACTTCACCTCGACCTGTCTATTTGAGTGTCTTGGCCATCGAACCGCCGTTGGAGCAACAACTTTGTAATATGATCAGATATGTGTATTTGTGTGCTTAATATAGAAAATGAGTAGGTTAGGGTACCAATCCACTAGTATTGTAATGCTATTAGAATTCGATGTACGGAAGGGTTTATTAATTTTATATGTCATATTCCCGTGAAAAAAGAAAAAAGAAAAAAGAGAAAGAAAAATTAATATATATATTCTCTAATAATTAGGAAAATATATGATCAAATCCCATAAAAATAGTTTAGATAAAAAGTTACCATAAAAATAGTTTACATAAAAAGTTACCATAAAATAGGAGTTCGAAGTGAAAATAAGTAGAAACATTCGTTGATAAAGATGTTTCCATTCCTATATCTATACATCTAACGGTTAACAAAAAATATTAAAATAAATTAAATTAAGTTAAATTAAATTAAATTAGATTTGGTCAAATTAAATTAAATTAGATTTAGTTGGAATATCAACTCAATGACAGTATATTCTCTATATTGTAATAATTTATAAATAATTCAAATATAAGAATTATCATTAAATAATATCTAAAAAATATTTATTTATTCGATTTTATAAAAGAGCCTTAATATAACAAGTATAAATTTAGCCTTTTAATACTGAATTGGATCATGAAATATATGGACAAGAACATTTTGCAGCTCAAATTATGGCTTTCTTTGGAGTTTGGACTGTATCAATTTTTTTATTTTTACAATTTGCAACTTTTTTTTGGCTTTAAATATGGGTACAACATGGATAATTAACAATATTTTTGAAGGTAATTAAAAACAATATTCTTGTAAGAAGCAAAGATTATGTCCTTTCCCCCGGGACAAATAAAATATGGGTTCTCGTGAGCGAGAGGTCACGGTTTCAACCCCACCAAACGCCTCTATGGGTTTGAGCTTGTCACACTTGGATAATTAACAATATCGTGGGGTTTATCCAGGAATGATATAAAAAAAAGATTATGTCCTCTGCATAATATAACTTCAGAATTTGTTATTTGATACAAATTTTATCTATAAACAAAGCTCTAAGTCAACGAAATTAACAAAAGATTTCAGTTGACAGTCTAGAAACAATAATAAATGGAGGGGGAAATACAATTTCATATTCTAGTGTTTGAAATTTTTTTATAATTGTATTTGAAGGATGCAAAACTACAAATTAATATCTACTACCATTATTTTAAAGGTTATTATTTACTTATAGTCAAATCTTTGCCAGTATAGTTACTTTATGGTCTCATTTTTTTAAATTACAAAATTGGCACCACATTTGTTATGTTAATACATTATGGTCCGTAAATTTAATGTATATTAGTATGACTAGGACTAATAGATCTTACGTGTACGGTTAATTTTGCCACATAACACCAACTGAGTAAAAAATGATGCCATTTTATGATTATTTTCTTTAAAAAAAATAAATTGTAACTTAATTGACAACAAACCCTATGTTCAAAGAACATCTTAATTGACTACCAATTTATTGATAAAACTTAAAGTAAAAAATGTTCAAACTTCACATCGAGCCTATTGATTTGTGTGTCTTGGCCATCGAACCGATGCCAGATTCTGTAGGAATTCACCTTGAAAGTTTACTGTGCAGTATGTGAAAATGTCTATTCATCGCTAAAACTACACCGTAATAGGTTATCAAACGTCACAAAAATAAAAGTCTAGTATATGTATTCTACACTCAAAAGTTGAGAGGGAATAACTCATATTTTAATAATTACACTCTACCATTAAGAAAAAGCCGCCCATAATCATCCCTCGATTATCCCAAGGGCAAGAAATGCACGAACTCGCGAACAAGATCGTCGTTCTTCCCGAAAAATCCGGCGTAGCGCGGCGGCATATTCGTATATTCATATCATGTTTGTATTTATATATTTAATATCATATTCGAAATGTTTCGGTAGGGTTTCAACCATTTCGTGTTATCGTTGTTCGTGTGGGACAAATAACCCCATTATCGGATTGTTGTGTATATTTATATTTTCGTTAATTTATTTTCTAGTTTTGATTTGAATTTATGATCTTATCATCGTGTTCGTTATTATGTCAATACGATAAATTCTTATCGGATTGTGTTCGTCTTGATCTTATCATGTCGTTATTACACGATAATTGTCAACCCTAAAATTATGTACGGAAGGACTTATTGTATTTATATATGGAAGAAATCGTTGTAATTTAATCATATTCCTATGATAATATTTTAAAAAATCTTTAGTTAATACACCTATAATTAATAGACATTTTTAGTATTTTCTTCGTTGCTACCCTTTTTCTTTTGTAAGGACAGTCCCTGATCAAATCCCATGAAAGTAGTTTAGTTAAACATATAAGATCCCGTAAAAATAGGAGTTTAAACTGAATAGAAGTAGTGGCATTGCTTTATTTAAAAAGTGGAAAGATAACTGAAATTTGAAACAGAGCATTCACAAATTTACTTACAGAAAAAGCTTTTTCTAAGATAAACAGCAGCCAAACAAAAACAATCAACATCAGAGGCACACATTCTTGCTCCTCATCAAATTTTAATGTCTTTAATGGACACTACTACAACATTAAAATTATCAATATGTCTAATTATCTATGTGATTGCACCAATATCCTACGACGAGAACTCTACATAATACTCACATTGCAACAGCATCAACTAGGTGGAGCTTCGAGGTTACCTCAAACCATGTCAGTTTTGAGGTTTGAGGCGTATGGTGAGGTCGTCCAACGTGGGGCAGCCTAGGATCTGTATCTCGTGCTCGTTTGCTAGGTGCAATTGGCATATGAAGCACAAGTGTGTCGAGATATCACTGAGACATGCTGCTGCTCTGCAGTCATCTGGGAAATTAGACAAGACTTGCTTGAAGGAGATAGACTCTTCAAGTGCCTCTTCCTGAAAAGATACGTTTGTTATAGAAGTTAGTGCGCTGCAACTGTGGTGGAATAACAGTCATTAAACTAGTTTACCTCAACCGGGCTTTCATTCAGTTGCTGTATATGTCGCCATAGTGTTTCCTTTAGTGCATGAACATCAACTTGTTTCGATGTCTTATCATACTGGACCTCAATCTTGCTCACCTGTGTTCATAATCAAGTAAATGAGAGAGAGAGACAGAGAGAAAAGAGATGCATTTTTACCGACAGAGAGAAAAGAGATGCATCAGTTAGGTAGGAGATTGAAGTAATGAAATATCTACAAATAAGGATCTTCATGCTGGCTTGGGAACATTGTATCCTGATTATGAGTAGCCTCATCTATCACACTTGGTCATCATGATCATCGTCCCAAGCTCCATAGTCCCCAAATGTGTCAACAGATACATCATTAACTTGCCCAGAAGAAAATGACTCAGATTTTCTTTGGTCATCTGTGTCCAATTGATTTACTATTGCACTAAGGCTGGGAGATATTTCAGACAGCAGAATTACTTACCACTAGCAAAAGACAGATCAATTATCTCAACACCCTCATCTTGAGCCACCGGCGATGAACACTTTCCAGGTAATTCCAAGGAATCAAAAAGGACCTGGCAGTTACCATAAACCCAAGATTTTCAACAACAGACCTTTGGCTCCACCTTCATCAAACTGTGCTGATGTCTGATGGTACAGAGAATCTACCACAAATGCAACTAAAACAAGAAAAGGAAAGTCAAGAGTATAGGTAGACTAACACACAACAAATTCAATTCAGACAGAATGCTAATATGTGTGTGTGTTGGGGGATGACTCCAGTGTCGACAAAGGCTGGGAGATATTTCAGAACTGTTAAGCATATCCGACACCATCCGCTCAATGCAGTCTGAACAAAATTAAAATAACATAATTAACAAGCATCAAGTCCAAACCAACCATTTTTATTCAAAGAAAAAAAAGGTAGGCCTTGCAGGAAAATCCAGACAGCAGCATTACCTACCACTAGCAAAAGACAGATCAATAAATAGTACCTGAAATCTAAATGATGTCTGTTTCGTTCTTTGAATACACGATATATTGCATTTATATATTGCTCACTCTCACTCCTTTGATGTTTAGAAGAAAAGTACAAGCAGGGTAGAATTCTGGGAATATACACATACAGGTTTCTAGTAAGGCAAATGGACTTGTTATCTCTGGCACTACTATAAACATAAGCTGGAAGTTTTTATCATACACACAATTGTTAATTATTTTTAGAACTCCTTTTGTTAGAAGCAAATGCAAGATCAGAGTAAGGTTAGTCTGAGAACTAATAATAAGTTGTATTCTTGAATTAACGGTTTAGACTTTGTAAAGATTTGCTTTTAATGAATTTGATTATTAGAGCAGCATGCAAATTCTTATGAGTGGAGAGAATTGGATTAAACTTGCTCATGCTTTTCCATGGCAATCTTCTGATGTAGAAAGGGAAATGCCATCATGGGCTTATCTAAAATCCTGCACAGTCCATTTTCCTTTCTCACCTTCAAACTCTCCGAAAATCGAATTAAATTTTGTTGTCGTTCACTTGCATGCATGCTGCTGAGGGTAGGCATTTTATTGTCTCGTCTTGCATATTAATAAATATGTCATCAACCATTACACAATACGAGTACATCTCTTCCACCAAAAATTATACAGTTCATTTTAATTATCAGCAAATATATAAATTATGGTCAAAGTCTTTTTTTAATTAAATAATAAAAAAAAACAAAAATACACGAACTTTATAAGTTATTAGAATTTAATTCGAATCCAACATTCAACAAATTAAGACCCATATGAGGATTTCAAATCAAATGCCACAAATCTTCCACCAACCAACTTTCCCTCAATTACTTTGTTGTCGGACATTCGACAACGAAATTGAAAATATGGTCGCACAACCTACAACATGAGCTTGAAAAACCCTCAAACACAATTTTAGGTTTGAAGTTCTTAGGGCGTCAAAATTTACTTACAGAAACAACGACTAGTTCTAAGATGAACACAAACAATAGGAGCCAAATTAACAAAAGCAATCCATTAACATCAGAGGCAAAAACTAACATGCAACATTAATAAAATTAACAGCACATGCAAACATTATTCTGCAATGAAAAATCAATCTAAATTAGATCTATTGAGATTGTCTAATTCTGATCCATTTTTTCACAATCTTCACTCTCCCACTCTCCAACTCCACCTTCTTCTTCGTCAAAACCTCAATCAGCTCAAGCAATGCAGGCACCACATCACGATCCACAGATTCTGGAACCTTCCAGCCCACCTTCCTGATGCAGACCAGATCCAGCGGCGTGAAATGCTCGTCGAGGCGGACGCCGGACGGAGACAGACGGCCGTCAGAGATGCTGCGGCAGAGGTAATCGGCGCTTCTTGTAGCCGATCCCAATCTCCCAATCTTCACATCAATCAAACACAGTGCATCCTCCATATCATTATCTCTCTCCATGGCTCTCCTCGCCGCCTTCAATTCATCGTCCCTTGACTTCTCCAGCGTCGGCCGCAGCGGCGCTTTGTCACCGCGGCCTCCGGAACTCGAATCCCTTCTCCTTTTCGTCCCCCACTGTGCCGTCTGATCGACCTTCCTCTTCCCCAATCCCTTCCAGGCGCTGGATTCGGGCAAGAAACTCGCGAATTCGCGAATGAGATCGTCGTTCTCCCCGAATAATTCGGCGACCTTCTCGCAAACGCCTTTGGCGGTGAGTTCTCCATGTGAGTACGCATGCATGCACTCCAAGAACTCGCAGTAGGCCCCGCGGCCGTCGAACCTGGTCCCGACCCGGTTCAGGAAGTCGACGCAGGACCTCAGGCGGGCCCGGTTCAGGAACTCGGCGCATGTGTTCTCCGCCGACGCGGAGGCGGCGGATTGGTGTCTCGGCACGAAATAGTTGAAACCATGGAGTAGGTTGGGGTGGTTGCAGAAGAGTTTTTTGACGGTGGCAATAACGATAGAAGAATCTATGTTTCCTTTGCGATACTGTGTTAGGGCTTGACAAAAGTGGTGGTAGATTTCTTGGCCATCGGCGGCGACGGCGATGTCGGAGTTAACTTCACGTACATATTGCAGGGCTTCGGCAAAGAGAGGATAATCCATGGCAACTACTTTTTAGTTGTAATTTGATCAGATATCTATATCTATATCTATATCTATATCTATATCTAAGGGTTAACAAAAAAATTAAAATAAATTAAATTAAGTTAAATTAGATTTGGTCAAATTGACGGAGGATGCTGTTGAGGCCTTTGTTGTAATAGATTAATTGGTACTTGTTTTAGAGGATATAATGGCACACCAGCTGCTATTTTATCTGCAATTGTGTCATTAATTATTACCGTTATATATATGATACGGGTGCTTCTGTTAATATATACTCTGTCCCATTTAAAATATTTCATATTTTTTTTGTGGGTTGTCCCATTCCATTTTAAAAATAATTATCCCTTCAAAAAGTATAGGCCCTACCCACTTTTTAACACTTTAACTACTTTATACCCTTCTCTTAAATACTCGTGCCCAAAAAAATGGGATACTTTAGGCGGGACGGAGGGAGTATTTGTTTAGTTGGAATATCAACTCAATGACAGTAAATTCTCTATACTGTAATAATTTATAAATAATTCAAATATAAGAATTATCATTAAATAATGTCTAAAAAATATTTATTTATTCAATTTTATAAAAGAGCCTTAATATAACAAGTATAAATTTAGCCTTTTAATACTGAATTGGATCTTCATATATATGGACAAGAATATTTTGCAGCTCAAATTATGGCTTTTTTTTGGACTGTATCAAATTTTTTATTTTTACAATTTGCAACTTTTTTTTGGCTTTAAATAGGGTACAACATGGATAATTAACAATATTTTTGAAGGTAAGTAAAAAAATAATATTATTGTAAGAAGCAAAGATTATGTCCTCTGTCGCCTGGGGACAGTCCAATGGTTAAGGTGTTCCTGTGGCCGAGAGATCACAGGTTCGAACGGTACCCCACCAAACGCCTCTATGGGTTTGAGTCATCACACCGATTTTTCAAGTGTGGCCATCTGTCTGTGTGGTTTGCGTGCTATTGCATGCAGAACGTGGGGTTTACCCGGTCTTGCGCATCTAAGGTAGAAGCTGCGGGTTCCCCATGATAAAAAAAAAAAGATTATGTCCTCTTCATACATATAACTTCAGAATTTGTTATTTGATACAAATTTTATCTATAAACAAAAGCTCTAAGTCAACGAAATTAACAAAAGATTTCAGATGACAGTCTAGAAACAATAATAAATGGAAGGGAAATACCATTTCATATTCTAGTGTTTGAAACTTTTTTTTTATAACTAAATTTGAAGGATGCAAAACTAGGCGTGAAATATCGGATTTCGGGTCGAATTTTTGTCTAATCCGAACCGATCCGTTAATTCGAATTTTGAGAGAGAGAAAATCCGATCCGAACAGAATATCCGAAAATCCGACTTTTTTATTAAAAAATTCGAACCGAACCGAAAAATTCGAAATCATGAAAAATCGAAAATCCGAAAGAGAAATTTTGTTAATTCTTATATATATTTATATTAAATTTAAAAATACTTAAAGAAATTATTACTTTTATATATAAATTGTATATAATTTTGATTTTCATATTTAAAAAATCCAATCCGATCCGATTCAAAAATTCAAAAAATCGAACCGAATTTTAAATTTCGGTTTGGTTCAGATAGAATATTCGATTTTTGGATTTTTTGCCTACCCCTATGCAAAACTACAATTAATATCTAGTATCATTATTGTCAAATCTTTGTCAGTATAGTTACTTTTTGGTCTCATTTTTTAAAATTACAAAATTGCCACCACATTTGTTATGTTAATATATTATGGCCCGTAAATTTCATGTCGTTAATAGAAGTGTGACTATGACTAACATATCTTACGTGTATGGTTAATTTTGCCACATAACACCAACTGAGTAAAAAATGATGCCATTTTATGATTATTTTCTTTAAAAAAAATATATATATTGTAACTTGATTGACAATGAACCCTAGATTCAAAGAACATCTTAATCGACCACCAATTTATCGATAAAACTTGAAATAAAAAATGTTCAAACTTCACCTCGACCTGTCTATTTGAGTGTCTTGGCCATCGAACCGCAACTGGATTCGGTCGAAATTCACATTGAAAGTTTACTGCATATTTTGTGAAAATGTCTATTCATCGCTAAAACTACACCTCAATAGGTTATCAAACTTCACGAAATCAAAGCCTAGTATATATATTATGCACTCAGAGGGCTTTCCACTAGTACACGGTCCATAAACATCTGATTACTGATGTGGCCGAAATAGTACCTGAAATCTAAAAAAATTTGTGGGCTATAAATGTATTATAGGAGCAAAGGTATGCCCTTTTTGTAAATATAAAGAGGTCGAGCAGTAAAGTAACTATGCTGGCAAAAGTTGAGCAATAAGGGAAGAATAACTCATATTTTAGTAATACTACTCTACCATTAAGTAAAAGCCGGTTTCCTTTTTTTTGCACCATCAATTCCGACTTGGAGGGTGTTTGGCTGAGCTTATAAAACTAAAACAACTTATGTTTATTTTTAAGCTTTAAAACTTATAACTGCTTTGGGAGCTCATGTTTCAGCCAAACACCCTCTTGATCCGGTTGTACGTCACAATCCCTTGTACCTGAGCTAAAGAACAGCCAAATCAAATTCCAAATTTGCCATTTATTTGATGTTAGAAGTCCACTTCGAATTGTTATGAAATTCTAACTTCATTGCATCAATTTCCAAACTCAATTGCTTCGTCCGTAGACATCCGACAACAAAATTGAAAACTTCAACGAAGAACCAAACCATGGACTTCAAATTCCCTCAATAAAATTTTAATTTTAAAGCTGAAATCTGAATTTCAAACTCACGCTAAATTAGGAGCCCTTTACACATAGCCCTGCATCACATAATCTGCATCGACCAATTACCAACATCCGATGTTGATTGACAAATCGAAATACCGTTGAATGCTCTTGACGATAACTTTGATTTGGTTATCAAAGACAACAAAAAAATGTAAGTGGTAGAGTAAAATTATTAAAATAATTATATATATATATATATATATATATATTAAAAAATAATAATAACTTTGCTTTTGTTTATGTATAATCGTGAAAAAGGTCAAATGTCGACTATAAAATGGTATTTTGTATAAATCGAGTTGCCAAGCTTTTCTCATCACTAAAAAAATACTAAATTATTAATTTACAGACTTATTAATTCATTTAAGTTCTATTTCCCAGTTTTCTAGAGAGTTGGACTCCTTTCGTTTCCTTTTAAATGATGTCTGTTTCGTCCTTGGAATACACGATAAATTGCATATATATATTGCTCACTCTCCTCCTTTGATGTTTAGAAGAAAAGTACAAGCAGGGTAGAATTCTGGGAATATACACATACGTACAGGTTTCTAGTAAGGCAATGGACTTCTTATCTCTGGCACCACTATAAACATAAGCTGGAAGTTTTTATCATTCACACAATTGTTATTTTTTTTGGGTCAATTTATGCAGAAATTTTAGGGTAAATAGTGTTTTATGTCCCATCGTTTTAGCGTTTTTTTCAGAAATGTCCCACCGTAAAGGTATTTACAAAACAATACCCATCGTATTCGAAAAATAACACTATATGACCCCGAAAAATTATCCGGTGCCTGAAAATTGACGTGTACTACCGGAGCTCGACGTGCCATATCCACGTGGAAACATAAAGTGAAGTGGCAAGGGTAAATAGTGTTTTATGTCCCATCGTTTTAGCGTTTTTTCATAAATGTCCCACCGTAAAGGTATTTACAAAACAATACCCATCGTATTTGAAAAATAACACTATATGACCCCGAAAAATTATCCGGTGCCTGAAAATTGACTTGTACTACCGGAGCTCGACGTGCCATATCCACGTGGAAACATAAAGTGAAGTGGCAACCAAATTAAAAAAAATTATTTTTTTATCACATTCACACTCCACCTCGCGTCGCTCTCTCAACTTCACCTAGAATTCTAGTTCCTCATTCTCAACATATTTCTCATCTCCGACCAGTGTTGTTCATGTCCGCCAACCACCAAAATAAGAAGTTACAACGAAAATATACCAGTCTTGAGCTCTGTTGCTTCTTTGTGCGACCCTACGTTTCTCATATCATCGTCTCTAAGATTCATTACCAACTCATTCTTCTTTTTCTCCGACATCGGCAAGGAGAACGACCAGTAATTAATGCAATTTTTGCCACTACTCCTGCTTTTCTCGATCAAAATAGTATTGTCATTCACCTTCTATGTAATTCGCAACAACAACAACCATTGCCCCCAAATGCCACCACCGAAACCAAACAGCAAATAAAAACTCTTCACCCCACATCAATAAAAACACCAAATAAAATAATCAAATAATCCATATATCAATAGTCATTGCTAGCGGCTATTAAAGTTATCTTCACCAGAAACCATTTGCTTGACTCAACGACCACGGCAGAGAAAGAGTCACCGTCATTGTTGTGTTGTACAGAAAGGAGATTGCTAGGAAGCAAGCGTGGCACCAACGATTGATGTTGTACGGTCGAGAGAGAAAAAAACATCCAACGTTAGTTGAAGTCGAACGACGACGGCGGTGGCTTCGCTGCTATTGTTCGTCCAAATTAGAGATGGAGTAAGATTTAAGATGGAGGCCTCCGATCTGGGTATGAGAGAGGATCTAGATGAGGGTTTTAGATCTTGGTAAGAGAGAGAGAGAGAGAGAGAGAGAGAGAGAGAGAGAGAGAGAGAGAGAGAGAGAGAGAGAAGGAATGCAACAATGGCAGGGTAGCATTTGTATATGTTAAGAAACGACGTCGTCGAATTTGTTCTCGGTTATTTTTGTTTTTTTTTTAATTATGGCATTCAAGTCAGTATGCCACGTCGCAGCTCCGGCGATACAAGTCAATCTCCAGGCATCGGGGATTTTTTTTGGGTCACATAGTGATAGTTTTCGAATACGATGGATACTGTTTTATAAATATCTTTACGGTGGGACATTTCTAAAAAACGCTAAAACGATGGGACATAAAACACTATTTACCCTTGCCACTTCACTTTATGTTTCCACGTGGATATGGCACGTCGAGCTCCGGTAGTACACGTCAATTTTCAGGTATCGGATAATTTTTCGGGGTCATATAGTGTTATTTTTCAAATACGATGGGTACTGTTTTGTAAATACCTTTACGGTGGGACATTTATGAAAAAACGCTAAAACGATGGGACATAAAACACTATTTATCCGAAATTTTAAAGACTGCGTCACGGTGGACTCGAACTCGAGACCTTTGGCCTCGAGCATTAACCACTCTATCATTAGGCCAACACACACAATTGTTAATTATTTTTAAAACTCCTTTTGTTAGAAGGAAATGCAAGATCAGAGTAAGGGTAGTCTGAGAACTAATAATAAGTTGTATTCTTGAATTAACGGTTTAGACTTTGTAAAGATTTGCTTTTAATGAATTTGATTATAAGAGCAGCATGCAAATTCTTATGAGTGGGGAGAATTAGATTTAACTTGCTCATGCTTTTCCATGGCAATCTTCTTATGTAGAAAGGGAAATGCCATCATGGGCTTATCTAAAATCCTGCACAGTCCATGCAGGCTATTACAAATCCTGATTTCTCACCTTCAAACTGATACCAAAATAAATAAATAAATTCCTGTACAGTCCATTTTCCTTTCTCACCTTCGAACTCTCCGAAAATCGAATTAAATTTTGTTGTCTTTCACTTGCATGCTGCTGAGGGTACGTAGGCATTTTATTGTCTCGTCTTGCATATTAATAAATATGTCATCAACCATTACACAATACGAGCACATCTCTTCCACCAAATATTATACAGCACAACTATTATTCATTTTAATTATCTGCAAATATATAAATTATGGTCAAAGTCTTTTTTTAATTAAATAAACAAAAAATATACGAACATTATAAGTTATTAGAATTTAATTCGAATCCAACATCCAACAAATTAAGACCCATATGAGGATTTCAAATCAAATGCCACAAGTCTTCCACCCACCAACTTTCCCTCAATTACTTTGTTGTCGGACATTCGACGATGAAATTGAAAATATGGTCGCACAACCCACAACATGAGCTTGAAAAACCCTCTAACACAATTTTAGGTTTGAAGTTCTTAGGGCGTCAAAATTTACTTACAGAAACAACGACTAGTTCTAAGATAATTAAACACAACAAAAGCAATCAACATCAGAGGCAAAAACTCTTGCTCAAACTGCTGCAACATTAATAAAATTAACAGCACATGCAAACATTATTCTGCAATGAAAAATCAATCTAAATTAGATCTATTGAGATTGTCTAATTCTATTCCACTTTTTCACAATCTTCACTCTCTCTCTCCAACTCCACCTTCTTCTTCATCAAAACCTCGATCAGCTCAAGCATTAATGCAGGCACCACATCACGATCCACAGATTCTGGAACCTTCCAGCCCACCTTCCTGATGCAGACCAGATCCAGCGGCGTGAAATGCTCGTCGAGGTGGATGCCGGCCGGAGACAGACGGCCGTCAGAGATGCTGCGGCATAGGTAATCGGCGCTTCTTGTAGCCGATCCCAATCTCCCAATCATCACATCAATCTCATACAGTGCATCCTCCATATCATTATCTCTCGCCGCGGCTCTCCTCGCCGCCTTCAATTCATCGTCCCTTGACTTCTCCCGCGTCGGCCGCAGCGGCGCTTTGTCACCGCGGCCGCCGGAACTCGAATCCCTCCTCCTTTTCGTCCCCCACTGTGCCGTCTGATCGACCTTCCTCTTCCCCAATCCCTTCCAGGCGCTGGATTCGGGCAAGAAACTCGCGAATTCGCGAATGAGATCGTCGTTCTCCCCGAATAATTCGGTGACCTTCTCGCAAACGCCTTTGGCGGTGAGTTCTCCACGTGAGTACGCATGCATGCACTCCAAGAACTCGCAGTAGGCCCCGCGGCCGTCGAACCTTGTCCCGACCCGGTTCAGGAAGTCGACGCAGGACCTCAGGCGGGCCCGGTTCAGGAACTCGGCGCATGAGTTCTCCGCCGACGCGGAGGCGGCGGATTGGTGTCTCGGCACGAAATAGTTGAAACCATGGAGTAGGTTGGGGTGGTTGCAGAAGAGTTTTTTGACGGTGGCAATAACGATAGAAGAATCTATGTTTCCTTTGCGATACTGTGTTAGGGCTTGACAAAAGTGGTGGTAGATTTCTTGGCCATCAACTTAGTAAAAGTTGATCATTGCGCATCCAAGTTTCATATGCCGGAGACGCTGTAGTTTCTTCAGTTGAAGATGAAGATGGATTGAAGACAGATGGTACAACCGCCGTTTGAGAAATAAACTCACTGTAACCATGTGCGCGTATGGCTGTGATTGCTTGCGCTCTCCAAAAGGAGTAATTTGACCGATCGAGTTTGATGATAGCTGGAAAGTGTGGATGATGTGATGTTGTATTGCGAGATTCCATGGAAGGAGAAGAAGAGAAGAAACAGGAGAAGAGAAGGGGAATTTAGAACTGAGTGAATTTGTGGAAGATCTTTTGCTCTGATACCATATTAAACGTAATAAGAAGGAGGTAGGTAGAGATAGAGATATTTGAGAATTTGATGTGATTTCATTATAATGTGCATGCAGACTTACAGAAGGTATATATAGAAAGAGAAAGCAGTTACCAAACACGTCAGCTAACTGCTTTGAGCTAACACACTAACTGCAACGTAACAGAACCTTAACAAACTTACAACAGAACTATAACAGCTGTTACAAACGCTTAAATATACTTCAATAGGCGGCGACGGCGATGTCGGAGTTTACTTCACGTACATATTGCAGGGCTTCGGCAAAGAGAGGATAATCCATGGCAACAACTTTTTAGTTGTAATTTGATCAGATATCTATATATATATCTATATCTATATCTATATCTATATCTATATCTATATCTATATCTATATCTAAGGGTTAAAAAAAATTAAAATAAATTAAATTAGATTTGGTCAGATTGACGGTAATAGATTAATTGGTACTTGTTTTAGAGGATATAATGGCACACCAGCTGTTATTTTATCTGCAATTGTTTCATTAATTATTACCGTTATATATATATATGATAAGGGTGCTTCTGTTAATATATTACTCTCTCTGTCCCATTTAAAATGTTTCATTTTTTTTTGTGGATTGTCCCATTATAAATGTCTCATTCCATTTTAAGAAATAATTATCCCTTTAAAAAGTGTAGGCCCTACCCACTTTTTAACACTTTAACTACTTTATACATTTCTCTTAAATGCTTGTGCCAAAAAAAAATGGAACACTTTAGGCGGGATGGAGCGAGTATTTGTTTAGTTGGAATATCAACTCAATGACAGTAAATTCTCTATACTGTAATAATTTATAAATAATTCAAATATAAGAATTATCATTAAATAATGTCTAAAAAATATTTATTTATTCGATTTTATAAAAGAGCCTTAATATAACAAGTATAAATTTAGCCTTTTAATACTGAATTGGATCTTCATATATATGGACAAGAACATTTTGCAGCTCAAATTATGGCTTTTTTTTTGGACTGTATCAAATTTTTTATTTTTACTATTTGCAACTTTTTTTTGGCTTTAAATATGGGTACAACATGGATAATTAACAATATTTTTGAAGGTAAGTAAAAAAAAACAATATTCTTGTAAGAAGCAAAGATTATGTAGGATAGCCTAATGGTTAAGGTGGGTTCATGTGGCCGAGAGGTCACAGGTTCGAACTCCACCAAACGCCTCTATAGGTTTGAACCTGTCACACCTGGTTTTCCAAGTGTGGTTTACATGTCCTGTATGGTTTGCAGGCTATTGCACAGGAACGTGGGGTTTACCCAATACGCACCTAAGCTAGCGGCTGCGGTTCCCCATAATACCAAAAAAAAAAGATTGTCCTCTGCATACATATAACTTCAGAATTTGTTATTTGATACAAATTTTATCTATAAAGAAAATCGCTAAGTCAACGAAATTAACAAAAGATTTCAGATGATAGTCTAGAAACAATAATAAATGGAGGGGGAAATACCATTTCATATTCTAGTGTTTGAAACTTTTTTATAATTGTATTTGAAGGATGCAAAACTACAAATTAATATCTACTATCATTATTTTAAAGGTTATTATTTACTAATAGTCAAATCTTTGCCAGTATACTTACTTTATGGTCTCATTTTTCTTAAATTACAAAATTGGCACCACATTTGTTATGTTAATACATTATGGCCCGTAAATTTAATGTATATTAGTATGACTAGTAGTCTAGGACTAATAGATCTTACGTGTACGGTTAATTTTGCCGCATAACACCAACTGAGTAAAAAATGATGCCATTTTATGATTATTTTCTTTTAAAAAAATAAATTGTAACTTAATTGACAACAAACCCTATGTTCAAAGAACATCTTAACTGACTACCAATTTATTGATAAAACTTAAAGTAAAAAAATGTTCAAACTTCGCATCGAGCCTGTCGATTTGAGTGTCTTGGCCATCGAACCGCCGCCAGATTCAGTCGGAATTCACCTTGAAAGTTTACTGCACATTCTGTGAAAATGTCTATTCATCGCTAAAACTACACCTCAATAGGTTATCAAACGTCACGAAATAAAAGTCTAGTATATATATTCTACACTCAGAGAGGGCCTTCCAATAGTACACGGCCCATAAACATGTCATATTCGTATTTGTATCGGACAAAAATCTTATCGGATTGTGTTCGTGCTTGATCTTATCATGTCGTTATTATGTCAATACGATAACACTGACACGCACGAATTGTCAACCCTGAAATTATGTACGGAAGGACTTATTGTATTTATATATGGAAGAAATCGTTGTAATTTAATCATATTCCCATGACAATATTTTAAAAAATCTTTAGTCAATACACCTGTAATTAATAGACATTTTTAGTATTTTCTTCGTTGCTACACTTTTTTCTTTTGTAAGGACAGTCCCTGATCAAATCCCATGAAAATAGTTTAGTTAAACATATAAGATCCCATAAAAATAGGAGTTTAAACTGAATAGAAGTAGTGGCATTGCGTTATTTAAAAAGTGGAAAGATAACTGAAATTTGAAACAGAGCATTCACAAATTTGCTTACAGAAAAAGCTTTTTCTAAGATAAACAGCAGCCAAACAAAAACAATCATCAGAGGCACACATTCTTGCTCCTCATCAAATTTTAATGTCTTTTAATGACACTACTACAACATTAAAACTATCAATACGTCGTGTGCGTGTGTTGGCCTAATGGTAGAGTGGTTAATGCCCGAGGTCAAAGGTCTCGGGTTCGATTCCACCATGACGCGGTATTTAAATTTTTGTATTAAATTGACAAAAAAAACAAAAACAAAAGTAGGCCTTGCAGGAAAATCCAGACAGCAGCATTACCTACCACTAGCAAAAGACAGATCAATTATCTCAACACCCTCATCTTGAGCCACCGGAGATGAACACTTTCCAGGTACTTCCAAGGAATCAAAAAGGACCTGGCAGTTACCATAAAAACTCCAAGATTGTTCAACAACAGACCTTTGGCTCCACCTTCATCAAACTGTGCTGATGTCTGATGGTACAGAGAATCTACCACAAATGCAACTAAAACAAGAAAAGGAAAGTCAATTCAGACAGAATGCTAATGTGTGTGTGTGTTGGGGGATATTACGACCAGTATTTGATAATTTGTTAGAAAACCCATAGATACACCTTACCATCAAACTTTTTTACATTTATGGCGGCCAAAGATGACTCCAGTGTCGACAAAGGTGACAACTGCTAAATACTTCAGATTCCTTTTTTGTCTATCCCCAAAATTGTAGTCCATCTCTTGCCTATATTTTAGTAAGATTGAAGTTTGAGACTCTCAGAGAAATAGCTTTCCTTTTTGGAATAAAGTAAGGACAATTTTTAAATAAACTTTTTTTAAAACCCAAGAAAAGAAGGGCTGCAAGTGACATACTTTTTGTTTTACCTCTATAATAAGCATACTTTTTATTTTAATTCATCATTTCCACACATTACTTAAAAAATGTTACAATTATAATATCATAATTTATTATTTTTATGAAATTATGATGTTCTTAATTTTTCAACAATAAAAGTACGTCATTTTAGTGGTACACACTGGACGAATTTCATCAAGAAAATGTGAATTTTATCATTGCAAAAACTCAAGAAACTATTTATAACTACAATTTTTTATAAAATTGTGTAAATTTTTTGTTATTTACAACTTTGGACCGTTAATGAAAATAAAAGCAGTCCAATTACTATAATTTAGAATTAGAACTCCCTAATATTAAAAAAAAAAAAAAATTAGAGGTACAATATTTTAAAATTTTCATAACCTGTAACCCTTTAAAATTCTGAAGCCACAGCTTATATATTAGAATGAAAAAAAACGATACTTAAATAAACAGTTAGATTACACAAACCAAATGCTATATCTTCCATTACAAGTCACAGATTCATAACAAAACCAAAAGTGTATACGTAAAAAGACAATGTTTTTTTTACATGGTGTGTATATCTTTACCAACTTAAGCTTAAAACACACACACACACACACAGAGGAAAGGGGGGGGGGAAGATGTAACAAAACAATAAAACAAATACAGTATATAAAGTTCAAACTCCTCCAGTTCAAGGCTCTTCTGTTGCAATCTCAGCTGCAATCTTGCCTGCATTATTGCTTTCCTGACTCTGTTGCTTGAGCTCTCCCTCCCCATCAAGCTGAGGTATAACATAGTTCTGCACCTTGTACCTATGCCTCATTGCAAACACAAGAAACACCAAAAAATTCAAGACCCCCAATACTGCAAGCATCCAATAGAAGTTATCCAGCTTCCCTCTATTGAGGTCGCTCATCAGCCACCTCTTGTTCGACACGCTGTCGACCAACGTGACGAGCAGGCTACTAACAAAGTAGCCCATGGACAGGGTGCTGAGGAACAGACCCGTGCTCATGGACTTCATTCTCTCTGGGGCCTCTCGAATAAAGAATTCGAGCTGGCCCACATAGGCGAAGGCCTCCCCGGCCCCTACTAGGAAGAATTGGGGGACGAGCCAGAAGGCGCTGATTTTGAGGCCGTTGTCTTTGACGAAGGCGTCCCTCCTCATTTTCTCCACGAGGGCCGCGGCCCCCATCCCGAATATGGAGAAAATGAGGCCTATCCCAACCCGTTGGAGGGAGGACATGCCTTGTTTCGTGTGGGTGACGTTGCGGGCCAGGGGGACGAGGACCCGCTCGTTGAGGGACGTGAAGAGGAGGATCGTGATGAAGAGGAAGAAGGAGAAACTGCCCGCTGGGATCTCGAAACCGCCGAGATTCCGGTTCATGAATGTGGCTTGCTCAATGGTGAATGTGTTCATTTGGGAGTAGACTGTCCAAAAAAGTATGGAGGTGGACCAAATTGGTAGAAGCATTACTACCATCTTCACTTCCTCGACTTGGGTAACGGTTGCGGGTTTCTCTGTAACGGTGCCTTTGGCCCCGTCCGCCCCTTTGTCGCCCTCGGCGACTGCGGCCTTATCCAAACACCTAGAATTGCAAGAATTTCAACTTCAGAATAAAACACACTCTCCTTAATTAGATTGAAATTCTATTTCCAGGTCTAGAGAAAGGTAGACCTGCTCTGATAACGCTGCAGTGACATCACTGAACAATTAGGCAAAAGACCTCAGTTCAGTGATGTTCATGTACAGTAAAACAGGGGGGGAATTAAACAAAACATTCAAAATTATTCACCTGAGTTTATCTGAATGAGGAACTGTGGCATTGTGGTACTCATTCAACATGTCCGGTTGAGGAGGATATGGCAGTCGTCTCCTCTTCCATGCCGAGGAGACGACGCGCCATATCACGGTCAGGGGGCTCCCCTGGGGCCGTCTGAAACGGTACAACGCCGTTCCCGCCAGCAATATCCCGAACGCGATGATCATCGTACCCGCCGAAATCCCATAGCCCCACCCCCTCCCCACATTGTCTTGAATGTAGACCAAAACTGTGACAGCAAACAGGGATCCAAGGCTAATGCAGAAGTAGAATCTGTTGAAGAAGTATATCATTGACTTCTCCTCCTTCGGATTAGACGAGTCGAACTGGTCTGATCCAAAGCCGGAGACATTAGACTTGATGCCTCCTGCCCCCAACGCGATGGTGTAGAGGGCCGTGTAGAGCAAGGCCAGCTGCCGCCCGTCAGCCTTCACGCAAGGCTGCTTTCGCGGATGAGCGCAGGGAGGAGGCCTCATGCTGGGAATGGTGGTGGCCAATGTCAACAATGTCACTCCCTAAATCACATCATTGCACAAAATAAAATATGTTACACTAATTAAATTATACAGTAGCAACAAATTAGGACAGGTAATTTAGTAGTTCTGAGGCATTTAGTTTTGTTACCAAAGCTGTGACTGATGCTGCAATAGCAACGGTCAAATAACGGCCAAGTTTTGCGTCGGCGACGAAACCGCCGAGGAGGCCTAATAGATTGAGAGTTCCCATGAAATTCGTGACGATGTTTGCCGATTTTGACGACGAAAGATGCAATTCTCCGACCAGATACGTCACTAAATTCATCGATATCCCCATCACGCAGATCCTTTCGGAGAGTTCCGTTCCTGAACTCAAATGCACAAACCGGATTAACAAAATACGAGGTATAAAGCTAACTCCACCAATTACTGTAGAATATATCTAAAATTAGACATTTAGGCGACCGCCTCACTTAGTTTAAAGGTGAATCTTGTAAGAGCTTAGCTAGATTTAATAGGGGCTGGCCTATAATCTCAACTCGAAGAAGGCGCGGGTTACCTATTCGTACTTTTGACTCCAGCAGTGGTAATAACAGCGTCTCAAACAAAGGCATTCGATACATTAGTTACCTTTCACATACTAGCGGAATAAACGCTTCGATGAATAGTTGCAGTGGGACTTCTTAGGTATTATTGGCGGAGAAGAAGCACTAAATTGGGGTTTATCGGGGCCAATGCTACGAGCTTCTAAATACCCAACAGTTGTCAATACCAGGCTAAGACGATAGATAAAATGGTCCTTTTTAAGCAGCAGCTTTCCAAGCCATAGTTATTCATCTCATTGTAATTTTTAAATAAGAGTTGTATCGAAAAGTTCTGGCTCCGTCACTGCACGCGTGAAAATTCTAGTGTAGCTGCATGGTATATATATGGATTACCTAAGATGAGCCCCGCCGCCAACCAACCGCCGGTTTTTGATTTGTCGACCGGTTTTCCGCGAAAATCCACCATAACTCCGTCATCTTTGCCGCCATGGTTATCAACCAAAACCTGCGTAGTTTCAAACAATTTATACATCAGTTCCTCCATTTTAACACACAAAATATATTCTTTCATGTACAGTATACTTACCATTGCAGAGAGGGAGAGAGAGAAGAGAAAGTTGGTATTAGAGCAGAAAGAATACGTATACTAGTTCAAAGTTGGATTGGAATTGAATGATTGATAAAACTAAGTATCAAAATGAGAAATGCTCAAGACTATGACTCCCCTCCACAAGTTTTTAGGCAGCAAGGAAACTGTTTTATTTGGGTACATTTGGATTTTTGGAGGTATTCTTTTGTGGTTGAAATCTTGCACAACTAATCAATAATTGAAATTTCATAGATACTACTTTTCTATAAATTCACCTTTGTTTCTTTATTTATTTTATTTGGTTGCCAAGAAATATCTCTACCAAATGGGTTACTATTTCATAGTGGTTTGCTTCACTAATTTAAAAAATGTAGGGTGAAATTTAAATTCGTGATTTTATCGGTTACAACTCACCCACCCCACCATGGGTTTAATGGGATAGGAACATTAATCTTTTTGAGGGAACAATTCTTGGTCATTGTCACATTTTTCTCATTTAATTTCTTCAATACGTTTCTTGGTCTTTTTGAAAGAGGATAATGACAGCTGCAGGTTCTCTATTTAGATTACCCACATCAGTGACATTCTCTTGACTCAACCCTCAATTAAAATATTTATTTCTCTCTCTTCCACATATACAACCCAACCTTCATCTTATTTTTACTCCCATCAGTGACACTCACATGACCTACAATTTCTTATTAATTATTAAATTTTAACAATATAAATTAAATAAATATTTAAATGGCACCCAATAAAAGGGTGCCACATAAGCCATGACATTCAATTGCCATTGGGTTGGCAGACTCCCCCTCAAATTAAAAAGTCGTGATTTTTTATTTTTTTTAATAAATATTGTTTGTTTTATATGATGACATTGGTGACAAAGTCACCAATGTGGGTAGTCTTACATGTTAAGACATCAATACCTATTAATGCACGCCACAATATATATGTAATAATATTGGGGCGAGATATTATTTTTGCACAAAAGGGATTTAATTCGACTACTTAGATGATTATATGGTGTTAGAAAAGACAACAACTTGTGTGTGTGTGTTGGCCTAGTGGTAGAGTGGTTAATGCCCGAGGCCAAAGGTCTCGGTTTCGAATCCACCGTGACGCAACCTTTAAAATTTATGTATTAATTGACAAAAAAAAAAAAAGACAACAACTTTATCTCGTTCTTTGAAATTAAAATTAATTGTATTCCACTCTTCAACCACTAATTGTTACCATAGTAATTAGTACTATCTACTCAAGGGACAAAAAAAGGAAGAAGTTAGGAGCTAGAACATATGTATAGGAAACATTTTTTATAGGATACAAATATGGAAGTTTGATATTGACATTGTACCACTATTTTCTTACCAAAATACTATGTATTAAGTAGTATAAGAGTCGTTCTTGTGATATGCGATTGATACTTAACCTTAACTCGTAACATGTGCATGTTTTTCGGTCGAGGCGACAATGTGCGTGCACTCTTTAGCTGTTGGGGTCATCGTTTTTAATTATTTAAGAAAGTAATTACGACGTTATTTTGCTTCATAATATCTTGTTTAGTTTTATTTTAGCCGATTTTGATTTTTTCACCGGATAAGAAAAATTATGGGTGACTATTCGGTACGGGTCAGGTACCCTACCCGAATAAATCAGATTACCGAGTCAGGTATTCGGATACCCTAATTATCCATTATTTATAAAATTAACTTTTCAATATTCAAAATGGTAGCTTGGCCTACTGGTTTCAGGGCTTGACTCGCCCTTTAAATTGTTGGCAGGTCCATGGTTTGAAACTCCATGACTATTGATTACAAACTTTTTTTTCTTTGAGGTCCTATTTGATAAATATTATTATATTTATATATATATAAATATGAAAAATGAATTTATATTAAATAATTCGGATATACGGGTATACCCGATACCTGATAATATAATTACACAATACCCGACCCTAACCCGTATATCCGATTTTCGGGAAATCGGGTATCCAATACCCGATAAATTTCAGGTTGGGTATCGGGTACTCGATTACCCGACACCCTAATAGTCATCGGGTAATCGGGTATCCAATACCCGATAAATTTTAGGTTGGGTATCGGGTACCCGTTTACCGACACCCTAATAGTCACAGCTAAGAAAAATATTGCAGGATTCAACTTTTGAATTGTGGCGGTCACCTAGTTTCTTTTTTGGTAGTGCAACTTTTTGCCATTATTTATTTATTTATTTATTTCATAAAAGATGATTGTACGGCTGGCTTCCATGTTAACCTGGCATATTTTTCTCCACTTGAATATATCCAACCCGTCCTTTAAAAATAAATAAATATAAAATGTGTTATATTGTAATGTTTTACGTTTTCATCTGAATTATCTATTAGTATAAATTCAATATTTTATCGCTGGAACTTCATTTTGGGCCTAGGCAACAAAAATATGGGTTTAAAGTTTTGAGAATTAAGCTGGCCCATTTCGCCCATCACTATTTAAACGATTCTATAATAAATGACGCCTTAATGGATTTCAAACCCGAACCCTCTTTTATAAATAGGGAATATTCCATTTTAAACCCCAATATTCGAAATTTTCAATAATTATTTCCGAACGTATATGACATTATAAATTAATATTACTATCACGTCACAAAAAAGGAAAAAAAAATGTGGCTGAAAAGTCATCATTTTGGGAGTGCTTATCAGAAACCTTAGAAACTGAATATTGAATGACGAATTAGAATGTTAATATTATAGATATTATTTGTTTTGTATTTTGTATACGTTGAGATACAATTATAAAAAAATTATGAATTTTTACATAAAAGGTAGTTTTCCGTTATAAATATTCTTCTTGGGCTGTAATTTTCATTATTCATGAATTTATTATTGCTTAGCTTTGAGGTTAGTGATTAATTGTTAATTTCTTGGAGGGATATGATACGATCATCCATCATATGTATTTAGTAATTTTGTAATAAAAAAAAGTTTCTACTTTAACTCCTTTCAAGTTATATTCTCGTTCTTTTTTTTTTCAATTTAATACATAAATTTTAAAGGCTGCATCATGGTGGACTCGAACCCGAGACCTTTGGCCTCGAGCATTAACCACTCTACCACTAGGCCAACACACGCACACGTTATATTCTCGTTCTGCCACTTATTGAGGTGAATGACATTTTTTTTATGATTCAGGTATTTGAATGCATAGATTTGTATTGAAATTTAAAATATTTGGTCAGAGACGTAACTTGAGACTGCATTCTTTCCAATAATAGCTCCAGTAGTTCAATGAATTTATCCATTATATTTCGTATTTTGGCAATCGTAAGTAATTCAAATCATCACTTTATTTGCACGCCTTATATTATTTTCATCATAGAAATTGAGATTTTGTACACGTCTGTTGTCTCTATCACATCCCTTGAAAGTTGTATTTTGACTTTGAAAAACTTGATAATCCTCCTGCAGGTTTTTCAAGTGAAAAACTTGTAGGAGGATTATTTTGATTTAGATCTGTCACAAAATTACAACATTTTCCTATTTATTTTTTTCATTTCGTCCCATCACAAATTCACAATCAAAGAAACTCAGATCTTAAAACCATATTACACTTAAAATGAACTATATTGGAATAACGACTGATCGATTTATTGAGAAATTAATACCCTAAAATATATTTAAGATAGAAGTTGAGTGAAATTTACAGTCATTTAATGGGACTTGAAAGTGAGACTTTAAGGTCTAAATACTACTTTAGTTTTCTAAACAATGATGTATAATTTTGCAACCATTTTTTTTTTACTAAAGATTAATAAAACACCCATATTTTTTCCACGCGGGACCATTTATTATTTTATATTGTGTTTTTGATCTCATGTTCCAACAATACTACTACTTGCATGTTGTATATAATTGTCACATATAATAAGATATATGTAAAAGTATAATTCATGTAAAAGTATAATTCGATAACATATATCATAGATGAACATATATATCAAAGCTCTCATAATGCGTTAAATTAAAGCATATAAAGACCAAAATGGTCTTAACTTAATGTCACTCATCGTGAGATCCAAAAAGAGGCATCAAAGTCAACAAACACAAACAGACATAAAACACAACTTTTTCATTGAAAACACTAACTTTTCACACACACAAACACACTTGTATATATATGTATGTATATTATTCTCTAATATAGTATTTCCTCTATGGTCCGTCCCATCGAACTTGACCCGTATTTCTTATCTAGTTGTCCCACCTAACTTGACTCATATCATTTTAAGAAAATAATTATCTCTTTAGAATGTTTGAATCATACCTACTTTTTATCTTTTTAACCACTTTATACTATTCTCTTAAATAATGAGTGAGGGAAATGAGTCCGGGAGTATTAAACTAGTTCTTGTGTGACCACATTTTACTACTACATTCCATGATCATTTCAATTCTTTTTCACCTTGTCTTGATCCTCTCCACCACCACCCTACTCCTATCCACCGCCACGGTGGGCTTCTCCGGCCGCCTATTCCACAACCCCCCTTCACCAAATACCACAGTTATGAGTTCGAATTTCATCCCAAAAACCACAGAAACCATGCTCCGATAGCCAAAGAATTCGAGTCAGAAGCGGCGAGTTCCCACATGATCTAACCTTCTCATAACAGACGATAGAGCTCCAATATCTACAGGAACGGTGAACAGATCGCGAACATGTCTATGTATGTCTATCTTTTCCAAATATAGCTCGTGGCTATTAACTTCTTTTTTCCAACAAAATCTGTCGCGATTCGTGAACAACTATATATGTCTAACAAATTAAACAGTTCAATAAACTGGAAATAATTTGTTGATGAGAGATCCTTAATTCGATCTTCACAAATATTTTTTAAATCGAAATACTATGTATCAATGGAATAGGGGATGCGGGTGAATTTAGGAAAGTTAATCATAGTAGGATGTTTATGAAGTGATTAGTGATGCAAATGCATGCGCAAAGAATTACTCTAGTCTATAGAGAAGCCATCAAGCTAGTGGGCTTAAAAGATAATTTAACTGACAATTTATGAACACTGCTGGCTATTAATCCAAATCAGTATTTTTTTATTTTTTTTCGTTTTCCCTTTAATTTCAAAGAGGGGTATAAGTTATATGAAAAAATCTCATGAAATCAAGAAAAAGCATGACAAAATACAGAATTCCGACCAAAAGAAAAATCTGAATTATATGAAAAAATCTCATGAAATCAAGAAGACAACCGAGGCACAAGAAGCCCAAGGCTTACAAGCCACAAAATTGATAAAGCTGCACATCTTAGCTGCTCTAACCTTCACACAATCCAAAACTGCAACTTTCAAACAAATGCACTGAGCTAACAAATACAACAATCCTATGAAATCTGTTATCTACATACCTTCAACACTCGTGTAGAAGGTGATCCTTTGTTGAATGGAAGAAACAATCTATCGACAATGCAATCCTATAAGCACCCTGATGAGAAGAAATCCGCACTCCCAATTGTCCAAGTTCTGATGGACGGCACGTCTACATCTGTTCTATTCTCCACGTCTATTCAAGAACAATATACTACACATGAACTCATGCCCAAAACTTCGTCTGAGATAGAAACGCCCATCTCAGAGTTTCTCGTGGATTTTTGCCTAAGCGTGCTGTACTGTAAACAAAAAGGTACAAGCATCCAGAACTAGGTGTGGAAAAGGAAACGAGAGGCGAGATGGAAAATCCCGGTACATCAACCCCATAAACTAGCAAACTCCATAGCCAATTCATCACATAATGAGGCCTCTAGTTCTCTACAGACAATATCAATACCTTCCTCCAAATCCAACCATTTGTCCAAAGCATTTTTTGACAACTCTTTGCTCACCTCTTTTTCCTGGCTAACGAGCTTCGTCCATAACTCATCAACAACCTCATCAAGTCTGAACGAGGCACAGAATCTTCTCTGCATAGATGTTGTATAAGCATGAAAGTTTATTATGGGATTAAAGATTTCTAGAAGCCCTGAATTTATACGGTCAAACAGAAGCTTCCTTTCAGACTTTTGCCAAGATATCTGTTTGCCATATTTTTTCTCTAATGTCTCAAATACCAAGGCGCTTATTGGGCATTCAAGGGAATGCCACATCTCGAAATCCATATAAGAGTTCATACCACAGAACCCAGCTTCATCTAAAACGTCGACCATGTAAGAGAAGTTCCTGCTCTCGCCATCTCCAAGCCACCTCTTAACCTTTCTGCTATCATGACAGAGAATACCATACTCTTCCTCGACATCCTCGTCACCCGAGACAACCATGACAGATCCTTCAGAGTAAGTATCTCCAGAATCAAAGTTTAGAGATTCAAGTTGCAACCGCAGTCCTGGAAGTACCAATTGCACAAAAAAATAAAAAATATTAATACAAAATTCGCATATCTCTGGGAGATGTATAAGTTCAGTTACATCAGAAATCAGTACCGGTGCTGTCAAGCCACTCGAAAGAGGAACTTTTTATATCAAATGATTCCAAAACTGAAGCAGGACTGTGCTGATTGGTTATCTTCAAGTTCTCCAGTGACTCTGGAGGAACGATTGCAGAGAATTTTGGATATGCTGAGTCTTCCTCAAAATATTCATTTAATGATGCCTGCATTGCATATGCCATTGTAAAATGAGGAAAGGGAAAGAATGTATTAGTGCTGGAGTGCACTGTCACATAGAAAAAGATTAACTTGTTGAAGCCAAGGCAGCCCGCATCAGAGACTAATTGGAGTGGTGATGGAACAAATTTTTCATTACTACTGATTTATCTGAAGAAGTTTAGCTAAATTATGCATTAAAGTAGAGTTAAGATAACATATCAAACTAACTTATGCTTTAATTAGAGATTCTAGGCATATATACTACTCTTTCAAGTAATGGTAAGTAAAGTTACAGATTGAACTACAGTCATCCAATTGTGATGTATCAGCAAGAAACAATTTCAGTCAAGAAACCACTGTTTCAAGTAGATCATGTCTATCACATTTAACACAATTTCTTCCTGAAATCTCACACCAGCTTTTGCAACTGAAATTACAAAGATAGTTGTGACTAAATAAGTTTTAGCTAAATCTATGAAGAATGTACAACAGGTGGCAAGCTAACAGAATTTGACAACAAATATGCTAACTTAAGGATTGTGGCAGATCTGTTCTGAAGCACAGTTATGGAAGTACTTAAAAGCAAAGCATATATAACAAAATAATCAATAGAAGTGTACATTTTGCTGAATTTGCAATTGATTTTTTTTTAGAAAGTTGGTTTTCCATCAGTGAGGTATTTGTAACTGATATAGCATGATTTCATAAACCTCAGTTGCCAAAAAATCTATTGTTTTTCGACTATAGCATTAATTCTTAAATTTGATGCCTTTTAGAGTTTCAGTGCCATCCAGTTACTTATATCAGTCTACTTCAGATGCATAACATTTCATGAAAACAAAATTGTATAATTAGAAATGTTTCGTGTAAGTAAGCAGTGCGGGGGGAGAGAGAGAGAGCAAACCTCTCTGCTGAAAACTTCCTGAACAGCAGAAGATTGCCCAACTTCCTCCAATTTGGTACACAGGTTTGATTCTGACTCAGGGTCACCACTGGTTCTAGAAGAAACCCCTACAGTTGCAGTAAGTTCATCATCTTTACCAAAGTCGTTATCAAAATTATTATCCATTTCATCACGAAGGCCTAGGATGTATGCTTCAGGGTTGTTGAATGCTGAATCAAAGCAAGAAAGGGAACAGCTAGATAACTCTGAGACTTTAGAACCAGGTGACATGGAATCATCCACACCAAGAGAAATCTGAAACTGCTCACTGCCCCTCCCACTTTTAGATTCTATATTGTCATTCTCGGAAGCTGTTTGCTCCTTGGACGTGTTCTCTGTTGCAATAAGTTCATATTGTGTCAAGTCCCATCCAGTCGAAAGGATATCTTTCACTTCTTCAAATTCAGAAACTGGTAGGGTTTTAAGACTCTCATCATCCCCAACATCTATGCTGCTAGGAGGTGACAAACTGCTATTGGTTGGATTGCAGAAACCAGTTTTATTAGGTTTCACATCCAAATTTCTTGGCTTTGATATCCAGTCAGCCGAAGTTAGTATTCGATTGTGAGTATGATTCCTTTGAGAATCTCCAAATTCTTGAACTTTCTTTGCCATCTTCCTCCTTCGATTTTTTTGCTTCTTGGATTCATTGGCCAAAGATGACCGATGAAGTAAACTATGTGGACGATAGCTGTGACTTCCAAATCTCAGTACCGCTTCAAATTTGCTTCTGCACCTTTCTTGTTGAGAGATTCTGTTCATAGCTCGGGAGCAAGTATTGCAACTATGCCGTGGTGACACATTACTCGTGACAGGTAGCTCTTCATGTATCAACTCATGTTGAAGATTTCCAATTTCAGGCTTTAAAGACTTCCACTGTTCTCTATAACTTGGACTGGAATGTTTATCTAACTCTTCATCTTTGAGATCATATGCTACCTTCTTGGAACTTGGTTTAAAATACCTAATGCTAGCTGAGAAACGACGAGAGTTATCCATCATCTCCAACTGAGAGTCTAATGAGTTCTTCATGGAATCAATACCAAGCTCACCAAGATGAAGTAAGTCATGCTCAAGTTTCTGCTGACGTCTCAGGACATGTTTAGCACAATGCTCGTCATTTTGGCCAATAGCTTTCCTGCTTTCATAACCGGCTCTAAATAATGAACTTGAGACTGGAGCACGAGCAGTTTTTGAAAATTTTATACCCTTCCGTACGCTGCTATCTCTCGAGTTCACAAATTTATCGGAAGCATTATCATTTTCACTCATGGAGGTCTGCACTCCCTCAATATCTGCGCTACAGGAATGGTGAGCAGAAACTACACTACCTGGTCGCAGGCCTATGGAGGCAGAGTTTCGGATATAGCTATCAGATAAACCTCTACGTTTTTTATAGAAGGGTGGCTTATTGTGAAGCTCATCAAGACCCATTAAGGAGGCAATCACACTATTTCTGCGGTCTGGTTTCCATCTCTCTTGATAATCCTTCATCTAGATCCCTAAAATTTGCTAGAGTCAATTAGCCTACAATCAGAACACTACCGAAAAAGAATACACTGACACAGTGATAACATAATCTCAATAGAGATGATCAAATCTAAGCATGGAATCAACTTAAAAGAAAGAACGTAAGTAAGGAAATCCAAATGAAATAACAATATTCATTTCGCATCATATTACTTCAATCAAACAATCGCCAATCAAACAAGCTGAATTTCAGAATTTAACAGTACCTGTAATCCTAAAGACGATGAAGAAAACCCCGCCAAACAGGAAACCAGCAACCGCCGCCTTCCCGCCAAAATCCGAGCAATTCTTATCTGCAATCGATAAAATAAACACAGCTTTTCCTCAATTTTGGACGCGAACTGAAGAAATTCCGACGGCAAAAAAGTCGGTCAACAGAACACCGCCGCCACGCTGCGGCGAATCCTCCACACGTTCGACTTGATCTTGAGCTTCTTTAATTCCGTTCACAGCCGGCTTCTGTACGATCATAATCCAATCAAAGTGTCGATCGCCGTCAAATTGATATCAAAGTGTCGATCGCCGTCAAATTGATTTGCATGTAGCGCCGACATTAGTGCGGTCAACGCCCTGTTTCGGCAAGCAATTTGAAGACTAACTAATACATTTTATACGCGCTCATACGGTTACCAGCCTCTCTCGCCTCTCTCTCTCTCACACACATAATGTATATATTTATTTGTAAGCATATTCTTTAAGAAAGTTTTTAGGATTTCTTTTTAGATAATTTCTGATAAGGTGGATAATGTTAGATTATTTTGATCTAATTCCACTACGTGTAAAACTTGATTGTTTAAGTACATTTGTGTATGTATTACTGTATATGCAAATGATGAAAATATTACTGTGTATGAAAATGAAAATGTCATAATCATAATAATTATCGAATACTTGTATTTAAGGTAGCATATAATCCCAGATCATAATTTTGAAGTTCAACCATGTTGATATGCCTTAAAATTATCTCCTGCTTCGAATAGTCAGACGGTATGCAATATTGGGCAGTGGTTCTCGTATTGTGCCTTAATACTCGTATTGGGCTGAACCCAACTGATTTATTCTCTTAGTACTATATATATGGTTTTTGAGAGCTGTAATTGTATTCTGAAAACCCTAGCTGCCTAATAAAATCCGTTCTCTTTTTCTGTCCGTGGACGTAATCAACTCATTGTTGATGAACCACGTAAATCTATGCTTGCTTTATGTTTTCTGCTTATTAATTGCTCAATAAATCTGTTACAACAAACCAACTATTTGAATAATTTTGAATACTCTTGTTCTTCCGCCACGTGTCTAGGTTGTTACTTTAAGCAATGCGGGAGACAGGAAAAATGAACGTGTGGAGCCCAAAAACCACGCTTAATGATTTCCTAACTACTAAATATTCCAAAACGAATTTTATTTGATACTCATTTTGTTGGAAAATCTAATTTATTTTATAATTCTCATTTTTTGAGGTGAAAATACTCAAGCAAATGGACGAAGAGTTCTATTTTACCATTTGAAGCTTCAGCTCAATGCACATTCAACACTGAGTTGCTGTCGATATAGATGCAAGTTCTTCGCGACGGTATGCAGAAGGCTGCAGGCTGCATTCTTGCAACTTCCTCGTGGGAGAGAGAAGGCAGGGCCCCGGCTGGCTGCGTTCTTACAGCTCGTCTCTGGAAGCTTCATATTTCGTAGGTTCAACATAAGATGCATATGCTTTGATAATCGATTCATAAATGGAGATTCCTTGCAGATATTCATCCTTGTTCAAGAACTGCCCAACAAATGCGGTGCATGAGTTTACATGTCTTCTTTTTGTTGAGCAGTCAAAGACCAAATTTTGGACAGACAAAACTCGAAGAAACAGAGTCCAGGAGAAGGAAAAGATTCACCTCATTGTGGTCGTGAAGGCGAATGGGGGTGTTTGCCATAGGAGAAAAGCCAATCGCGGGCAAGCCGAGTTCCCTGAAATATTCAGAATCAGTTGCAGCGGGAAAGATCTTCGGCTTTGCAAGTTTCCCGTTGGCATCTTTTACTGCCTTTTCTAAGAGTCGCCACCATGGATTTGAACATCTACAGAATACGTTAGAACAAAGGCTAATCATCCAAAACTCAACAAAAGTTTATATTATGTGCGATAAACAACAAAAAAGCCAAATCAGGTTTGAGTTCTGTAGTAGAACTTTATTTAAACGAGTGAACTCTCTTCTCCTGACATTAATAATGTCCCGGTGTTCGACTAGTTGGTTGAGTCAAGAATGATCAATACATAAGGCAGAGTCTGAATAAATGGGGATTAGCTAATTGTCATATGGGACATCTATGTCTCAATGTTCTTCTAATTTTAATTTCATCTTGAAACATGTCCAGATGAAATTGATCACCGGAGAGGCTTTATTTATTTATCTATTTATTTGTGATTAGCCCTTAATATAAAGTAAGACAGATATAGCAAAAGTTACCATCACTTTCTACAGGTACAGGTTATAAACTGGGTGTGAATTCACAAAAGTTAATTGGCTATGAACTGAAAGTTAAAATTTCAGGATCCTGGTAGAGAAAGAGTTGATGCCATCGTATTTATAGAACTGGTATAGAATATATGGAAGACTTGAATGCTTTTTATCTTTTCGTTTCTTTCTTTTGTACATTCAAATCATAAAAGTATCCTTCTTGTCAAATTCGGAAGTAAGGCTACATATCTTATTACCAGCTACTGTATGCTGCTTCATCAGGAAGTAGAAAGAAATACAGATGTTAAGGTTGGATAAATGCCATCACCAATAACTGAAGTAGATTTGGCTACAAAATAGATACAGTAGGAGATGGGGTTCTGGTTTTCAAGAAAACCATATTAACAGAAGTGACCTCTTCAGCCGAATGTCCAGACTCGATCAAATCAAACTGAGAGGCCCTGAATCTCCTGATGCTCTCTATGCTCTTGAGTAAATTCTCCATAGCAGTATTATCATAGAGCTTAGCACCAGCCACCAGGTGGACCTCTCCCCACAGAAAACCCGGTAATTCTCAGTAGGAGAAGCCAATCCCTCATCCAGCACAATCCCTACATTCATATTCTTGAAAAGTGTCAGAATCTGCAAGCTTCTCGACACCATCATGCCCACCAATTTCTTCATCGGGCACGAAGGTGAGGTACACAGTGCGCGCTGGATGGAAGCCGGAAGCCTGAAGCCTGGAGCATGCGGATGGCCTCCAAATACTGGAGGGCCACGCACTTCATATCTTGGGAGCCACGGGCATAGATATGGCTAGAGGAGGGTTCAAGGTGTGCTTCGAAGGGAGGATGATTCCACTTGTGGTGCTCTGAAGGTACCACATCCGTGTGGGAATTGAGTATGATGGACGGGAGTGCGGGGTTCTTACCAGCCTACTTGTGGAGCAACAGTGGCTTGCCCTTTACAAACTTCAAGATTTGGAGATCCAAGGAGAGAGACTTGGCTTGCGAGCTGAGGAAATCAGTGGCTTCATAGTAGCTCGGATTGGGTTGGGCAGTGTTAATTCTGAGGTAATCCTGAAATCTAGATATGATTGATGAAGAATCTTCAGCTTTCACAGTAATCGTCACAGCTTCAACTTATAATCTGTTTAGGAGCTTATAAGCTCATCCAAATTGTTTGATAAAATAAATTCATAAACAGTTTATAAACCGTAAAAATAAGCTACAACAGCTTATAAGCTCCCCTAAATATAAGTAGCTCAATCCCAACATATTTTTTCCTAAGCTTATGAATAACAGTGAATTTACCAAAATAACCATACTATGTGGTTCGTTATTTTATACATATACACTATCGACTTCACCTCTCGTCAATTTTTTCTATCTAACTATGATTTTTTTCTCTAACTTATGATTTTTTCTCTAGCTTATAAGCCTAATTATCCAAATACTTTGACAACTTATAAACTCTTCAAACATTATGTCTTATAAGCTCTTGAAAATAAGGTTAGTCAAATACCCTCTTAGCCAAATCGTGAGATTTTGGCAATAAACTGATTTGTCCATGAAGGGACTGCTGAACTATATGTGCTTGCAAAATGTTTATATACTTAGGCGTGTTTATGCATGTTTTATGTTTTTAGTACTAGTCTTAGATAATTTTATATATTATGCCCAAGCAATCAACTAGACTAATATATATTATTTCCATTTTCTTCAATACTCGATGGATATATGCATATTATTATTCAAAACTTAAACTATATATTTAAATAAATAGAAACTCCAAGCTAATTTTACTGTACATACATGTTCGAACAAATTGTATTTAATTTTCTATTAACAAGTGATTACGAGTTCTTACTGAGTTGTCGTACAGAAATTAACTAATTACTACTACCGATGTCCACTAAAAAATTATATTTAATTTCTTTTTGGGACGTCATCCAAAAGCTTATATTTTCCATTTTTGGAAATATCAAGTACGCTCAATCTACCACTAATTTACCAAGAAAATCACACATGACCGTATTTTTACTCCCACTACTTATTAATATATTCACTCACTTTACACTATTACGATTTATTAAAATTTGTGCCACCAAAAGCCATATAAACTTTTGGTGAACGGAAGGATAACTTCTAATTTTGGCTTAAAACGGAAATAATTATTTATTATTGATATTGACCGACGAGCGTAAACTAATTTACCTATTTCATCATAAATCCAGTGAATATATAGTTCAATCAATTGATTGAATGTGAACAATTTGTATTTTCTCTTGTATTAAAAGAATCTTCCTTCCCCTTCTAAATGGTCCATGGTCCATGGTACTTGAGAGTGAACCACATTATGGTCCATGGTCCATGGTACTTGAGAGTGAACCACATTGAAGGTCAGTACAAAAACTTTTTCTTTCTAAAAAAAAAAGTTGCATTTTTGTTTTTGGTAAGAAAAAAACAAACTTTATCACTTGTTAGTTGTAATAAATAAAAGGATTAATTGTAATATAGAGAAAGAAGGGGGGTGAGGATTATATGATACTCAAACCTTGGATTATATAGAGTATTTAATTCGTTCATTCATCTCATTGATAATATGGTGGATGCTTTTTCATATTTTTACAATCTAGGGTACTGATTTAACTATAGTAACGGTATAATCGTAATTTAATTTATCACGTGATATAAAAAAAAATGCATATTGTTAAACAGAAATATGTGTATGATTGAAACAAACATGCATAATGTTAAACACAAATTAATATGCATATGAGATTAATTTATCCAATCTTCCTTCTCTCATTTAAATCACTTCATTCTAATTTATAATTCGAAAGAAAATAAAGGATCAACAAGAAAGAAAGCAAAGAATCAACAAGAAAAATATTTGTGTAGATTGGAGAAGAGAGAAAGAGAGACATACGAGAACGAGAGACATGTATACGTTGAAAGTGCATTACTTAAGTGTTTATGTACATATTTATCTCTATTAATATGCATATTTATTCGAGAATGATATATTTGCCTTTGAAATATTACGTAGGTTTCTGTTTTGTAGTATGCATCAATTATATTTGTACATAAATTGACTCGTTTGTCTTTCCAGCTATGTATTGTGTGGCTCCCGTGAAGTTAATAGGGCCACGAACAACTTTAAGGTACTCTTCCATGTCCCAGAGTGTTCGAATATTGATTGATCTTAGATGCCACATAAACAATAGGCAGGCGATGGATATGTTATCTGTTTATAAATATGCAGGTTTCTCTTGATACATATATATGTTTCTATATATTTATATATTAGTATATATGCATATTCTTTGCAGAGGATTTCATTCTGGACAGAAAACACTTCCCTATCATGCTCCGCCAATTTCGTCGCCTTCTTCTTTAATTTTTGGCAAATTCCACTGTAAACCAGCGCTGTAGACACATAGTCTCTCGATCCCTTAAATTTATCTCAAAATACCTTTTCTCATTTTTCCTCAAATCTTCGGGCGAAAACTCACCATCATCAACCACCATAGACTGTCACCACCGTTGCGCATCAACAGGTCGACGCAAACTTGCCTCCACCGTGCCAATACTACAGCTTACTTACATTTCTTCTCCACCAAACAGAAGCAGTCAAAATTGATCTCGTTGGAGAGGTCATTTGCAGAGAGGTAGATGAGATGAAGAATGAATGAGATAGATAAAAATGCAAAAAAAAAATTAGAGGTGGGAGTGAATATAACGATTTTGTCCCTCAACAAACATAAAATAATAATAATAATAAAAAAAAAAAAGGTCTGCCCTATGTAGTTTATCTAGTATGTTTACATGAACACAATATGTTATTCTAATTTGATACTGCATACTATTTGATGATAAAGTACTACGACTATACATATATATATGTATGTGTGTGTATATATGTATAATCTACTAGAAACCAACTATAAACTAGTAACTAGAAATCAATCTGGTTCGTACATCTTGATTGATGAATGATCCAGATTGATCTTTTAAAAATGATGTGATTTTTTAAACATAAGATGATGTTTTTTTCGTATTATATTTTTCACATATAAAACAATGATTTCTCTATTTCTTATGTTTTTTTGTGCATAACACAATGTTTTTTCATTCTTACAAGTATGTTGGTTTCTAGTTACTAGAATAAGGTTGGTTTCTATTTGATCATCTTCCTATATATATAAAGGGTAGTTCTGGTGAGAATGTCTATAAATGTAAGAAATAAGAATATATCACATTCGCACATCTAGTCCATATCAATGGTCCAGATTGAAGAAGATTTAGTTAATAGTTTCATATTTTATTCTATTATAAAATTCAAATAAGGGTAAATTTGGTATAAAAAATTATAAGAAGTTACAATATTGATTACAACAAATACCTAAAATTAAGGAAATAATCGTTTTTAACATAAAACATAATTACTAATAAAATATTTAAATAAATCCTATGAAATTAAAGCATATCATATATAGTAGTGTACTGTAGTATAATGTAAATTAATATTGTCAATTAATTTATTAAAATCAATGGCTTAGATTTATTCTTTTTTCTTACAAATAATTTTATTCGTACATGATCTATATATATGTGTGTGTGTGGAAGCTTCAAACAAAATTATAAAATTGTGTTATATAATTATGATATTATCCGCAACAACCATTAAAAAAATATAATTGTGATGAATTTTTTTGAAAATAAAATTAAAATTTTTGGTGAACGCACCAAAAAATTTAAATATTGAAAGGAAATAAAATAGTTCAAAAAAGCAATTTTCTTATAAAAATACAAGTTCATATAAATTTGTTCGACTTGCGAATGCTTCAGTTAACTCTACATATAAATTTGACAATATAGGAATTGAAATCTAAGATTCCCAAAATATTTCCAGCTTGCACTTTTATCCCAGTACATATTTTACTTTTCAAAACAATTTTCTCTACCATACATTCGTCTTCAGTACAACAGAAAAGATATTTCACGTGAATCAATGTACAGAGGCGGGATGTGTCAGCGTGAATTTACTTTGTTAAATTTCACTCACTTTATAATTTTAACATGTAACATTTTTTAAACGTTGCAAATTTGCAATACATGGGATAACTTTTCAATTTACTACTCCCTCCATTTAAACTGTCCCATTTTTTGAATAAAGATATTTAAGAGATAGATATAAAGTAATTAAAGTATTAAAAAGTTGGTAGGATCCACACTTTTTGAAGGGATAATTACTTCCTAAAATGAAATGAGACATTTATAATGGGACAACCCAAAAATAAAAATGAGATATTTTAAATGAGACAGAGAGAGTATAAATTAATACATCTAAATTTTTTTGTCACCAAAGTTCTAAAAATTGACGTGACATACCTCATCAGAGTCGGTGTCGCTAGAGTGTAGCTACAAATTTTAGTATTTTCAATTCAACTAGTATTATGCTCGATATTATTCTAACATTTAAATAAGATGATATTAAAATAGCAAAAAGGAAAGTTTGTAATAATTAATTCATTTTTCATCACATTAAAAATCATATACTTTAAAATTGAAATACATAAACTTATGGATAAGATACACCTAGATAGAGATCGATGACTGAATTTTAAAACGTTAATTTTAGCATTAATATATACATTTGTGTATATAATTAATTAATTATTATATATATATATATATATATATATATATATATATATATATATATATATATATATATATAATACCTTAGAAGAATAAGGCGTTGCAGCTAGAGACAAAACACGAGTACAACGTGGTCAATAATTTGGATCAAACTTAACTTATTTATCATAAGCGTTTTTTACACACACACACACGAAATCTCTTCACGGATCCAAATATAAATATAAATATAAATATAAATTACTTCCACATTAATCTTCAACAGAGCTTAAAAAAGGAAGTCCCCTCAAATTAATTAGAGATCGCTCTTGCATAAATGATGAGTGCATCACTCTCGGCGGCGCCGCTAACGCCGCCGACGCCGCAGTCCACATCAGCGCCCCCTCAGCGGGCGGTGATCCCGGGAAGCTATGGATGGCCGGTGATTGGGCCGCTCTGGGACCGGCTGCAGTATTTCTGGCTGCAGGGGCCGAATAATTTCTTCGCGACGAGAAAGGAGAAGTACAACAGCACGGTGTTCCGCACGAACGTGCCGCCGGCGTTCCCGTTCTTCGCCGGCGTGAACCCGAACGTGGTGGCAGTGCTCGATGTGGAGTCATTTCGCCACCTCTTCGACATGGAGCTCGTCGAGAAGGCGAACGTTCTCGTCGGAGACTTCATGCCCAGCGTCAACTTCACCGGCGGTTTTAGGGTTTGTGCTTATCTTGATACCGCAGAAACCAAGCATGGCCAAGTACGTACATCTCTCTCACTCTCTCACACACACACACACCGGCGGATTTATCGGCTGCCGAAATTAATTTTATAATTAGGTTTTTTATTGAAAATTTTGGACTTTACCACAACTTGAAACTAAAAATTTACAATTTTAATGCTCGAACTAATATTTGAACATATTGGATATACTATAATGATAATGGAGTAATCGACATATCCATATACATATAGACAAAGATAAACTATACACAAATCATAGTCAGATTTTCAATTTCGGAATTTTTTATACGAATTATATTTAAATAATTTTAAACTTAAAAATATTAAAATTGGGATTAGAAATGAAACATTGTCTAAGTCTTAATATAAAAGATAAATTAAGAATATAGATAATTACTGGGAGATAAGCTTTTACTGAATATTAGAGAAGAATATAAACATAAATATTATTCTGCCTCCTCAAATATTATCAATACCCGATAGAGTACATATATGATTTAAGAAAATAGCAATAGAAATGTTAAAACTAAAGGACATATATAACAAATAAGAAAAACTTATATTTATGGACACGAAAATCTTAAATTAACTAGTAATCTATTTTGCAATTTTGATCTTATTTTTCAAACCATTGCAAATAAATACCAAAACCTTTTACTTTTTGTGAATGGAGCTTCTCCAATTTTTTCAGCAGCCGAAATGATGATCGTCGACCAAATTGACGAGAAAGAGTTTATAAGTTGCTTTTTAATAGTTGATATTTATTTTTCAGTCAAACACCCTCTAAATTTCGATGAGAATGAGTAAAGACGTTAGTGTGCAATTGAGCTCAAAACTGAAATTTACAACATTCAAATTATATCAATTTTGTGCTTAATTGCACATTGACTACATCATTTAGTCCTTCCCTACCAGATTTTAGTCTACCCTAACATCCACATCATTTTTTTGGTCGCCGATAAAAATAGAGAAGTCCAACAGCAAAAATTATAAAAATTTTGTATTTATTTGCAAAGATTTGAAAGTAAGATTGAAGTTACAAAATGGGTATAAACTCGTGATTTATTTGAAATTAACCCTAATTAATATAGTTGTGAGTCACTATTATTTTTAGTCTTGGTACATATAGTTGTGACTCTTTTAATTGTGTGATTAATTCATGTGAAACAGTGAAGTTAAACAAAATAAACTCTCATGCATATTGCTCGAATAGTTATAATTGACTTCCCACAATAAAAAAATTATAATCGACTATCAAATTAATTAAAATACGATACCACGGAATATCGAAGATAAGATTCCAACCATGAAGCAAGTTTGACTTGTTGAACCAGAATGGGTAAGGGTGGTCTGAAATATGTGGACTCAAATCCTAGCCAGCGTTGCATGCGGTCTTTTCATTGAAAAAGACAAGCAACATTAAGTGTTTGCATGTTCATATATATGATTAATGAAAGGACGACATTTCATGTTTGTATCTTCGATAAATAATCGACAATATATTTTATTTTGTCTCAACCCATACTTGAATAATTCAATATTGTATAGAATTTATATATTTCTTCCACAAAATTGCGTCCTTTCATATATATTCAACTACAATATTTAATAAACTTTATCAACCCATACTTGAACAATTCGATGAACAACATTTATACATTTCTTTCACAAAGTTGCATCCTTATATATATATATATATATATATATATGGGATAAGTGTAGGAAATATAAATAATATATGAAATAAAAATATATATGTAAGTGTAACATATCAATCATATTTATGTAGACTTGTTAGTTTAACACATATTTCATCTCTTCAGTAGACACATACTAAATATATTAGTTTACACATCTTTCATTCAACGTAGAAGACAAAGGGTTTAGTCTTTGACAAGATGTCGCGTAACACACAAAAAACAAAACTATAAAGACAATCGAAATTAAATCTCAATCATTGATCCAATGAATCAAATGTTCATATTCATTCATATTTTCTACCAAATTATCCTTTCTCTCGATCCATCTTTTTTATATATATATATATATATATATATATATATATATATATATATATATATATATAACTGCAACATTTGATAATTAATATAGACTTTATTAACCCATACTTGAATAATTTCATTGTCTTGAATTTATATATTTCTCACAAGGTGGCGTCCTTTAATATATATATATATATATATACAACATTTGATAATGTAAACTTTATCAACCCATACTTGAATAATTCATCGTTTAGAATTTATATATTTCTTCCACAAAGTTGCTTCCTGTCATATATATACAAAACTACAACATTTAATAATAAACTTATAGTTTCTTTCTTTTTTAAGATCCTAATTATAATTTAGATAAATGTAAAAACTTTTGTGGGGTTTTTTTATTTTACAATATTTATTATATCCAAATTAAAATTCATATTGAATCACTTATACTATAGCTTTGTTCGTATGTAGATCCATTTGAGTATAGATTTTATTCGTGAAATGATCTTACACGAGACTATATATATATATTGCTCCCAATTAAAATTTTGCGATTCCGTCATTTTTTTCGAAAAGAAAATTATTATTAGGTGTCGCTAATCACATTCCTTAGTAAATTGGATCGTCCATTTATTATTGAATAAGAACGATATAACAATGAAAGAACCTTTAGCCTTCAGGTAATGTTATGAGGCATAATTTTATATAATTTTAATTTTGATAATCATTTTAACGTAATTGGATGCAAATAATTATCTAGACTCATTTGTGCGTGTGAACATGCATGTGACTACACGCCAATAAATGTACCATAGAGTGATCGTGATCTATCCACAATGTGGTCCTTGCTAACAAATAAATTATAAATTAGTATTTTTATTTGAAATTATCTTATCTTGTACTTATTTTACTCATGCTTTTGTAACCACACTATTTCTTTCAGGTACGATGATTTATTTTGACAAGAGACTATCCCTCCATTTATTAGCTTGTAATGTGAACCTACGGTGGTCCAATTTTGATTTCGTCGACAGCAATGTCTCGTTTATCTTTTCTTTTTCTTGTCCAGTGTTTTCTTTTTTTAGAAGCATGATATTAGTAATTTCTTTTGTTTCTCAATTAATAGATCTTTACTAATCAATACTTAATCATTGTTTGTGGACTAAGGAAGATGAAATCGATACGTAGTTCAAGTGTAACAACAATCAACATATCAAATAATTTAGAATTGTGAATTGATATTATCATTATTTACTTCATTGACTTTTATGAACTTTTAATTATCAATCGATAATCAATTAATTGCAGATCAAAGACTTCGCCATCGACATCTTAAGACGAAGCTCGAGGACTTGGGTTTCATCCATGGCAACCACCCTCGACGCGATGTGGGATTCCCTCGAGTCCCAGCTTGCCGCCGCCGGCGATGGCGGCTCCGCCAGCTACATCCTCCCTCTCCAAGAATTCCTTTTGCCTTCCTCAGCCTCGCCCTCCTTGGCGCCGATGCCTCAGCCTTCCCGGAGATCAAGAAATCCGGCCACATAATGCTCGACAAATGGCTCGCCGTGCAGCTCCTCCCCACGATAAGCATCAACAGAGTCCAACCTCTCGAGGAGATCTTCGTCCACTCCTTCTCCTACCCCTTCTGGCTAGTCAAATCTGACTACGAAAAGCTCACAAATTTCGTCGAGATAGGAGCACAAGAGACGGTAGTGCGAGCGCAAACCGAGTTCAAGCTCACCAAGGAGGAAGCCATCCACAACCTCATCTTCATCCTTGGGTTCAACGCATTTGGCGGGTTCTTCCTCTTCTTCCGCTCCCTCCTCAGCAGCCTTGGCGAGCAGGAGCCCAGCGTGCACGAGGCACTACGGGGGGAGGTGCGGGAGAAGCTCTCGGGCAACGTTCTCAGCTTCGAGACAGTGAAGGAGATGGACCTAGTTAATTCGTTCGTGTACGAGACACTGCGTTTGAACCCACCGGTCCCGCAGCAGTTCGCCCGAGCCCGAAAGGACTTCGACCTCGGCTCACACGATGCCGTGTTCGAGATCAAGAAAGGCGAGCTGCTGTGTGGCTTCCAGCCACTAGTGATGAGGGATCCCGAAATATTTGAGAATCCAGAGGACTTCATCTACAACAGATTCTCAAAGGAAAAAGGTGGTGATGAGTTGCTGAAAAACCTTTTCTGGTCGAATGGGCCGCAGACGGGGACTCCCGGGCCGTCGGCCTCCAACAAGCAGTGTGCGGCCCGGGATGCTGTGCCTCAAACTGCTGCCGTGTTTCTGGCTTACCTGCTTCAGAGATATGATGAGATCTCCATTTCTTCCGGCTCCATCACCGCTCTCACAAAGGCAAAGTGATGGCGCCTACGCCGTATATGATGCTGTATCATCATAATATACGACATCCGTATATGTCGACTTCTGTTAATGTATGACAAGAACATGGCAAAATAATATGTTCACCTGTTCAAGTCATAAAATAAAATAAAAATTGAACAAATAAAGCCTAAAATAGGCCACAATGCAAATTTCTTCGATTTCTCTAAAATGATCGATAAACATTATAAGCACTATATCTGCTTCAATCTAAAGCAAATTGTTCACAGTGACACAATTCTGTAGGTCAAACTCTTCATACGAAGTTCTCACCTTTTCTTACAAAAAAAAGGAATTCTGATAAATAATATAACAATAATAGGGACAATGTTACCTCTACACGGAGATCCGATAATATTTTTCAGACTTGAACGATACTCGTAAAGCAGATGCTCGCTTTCAGCAACACGTATTCAACATGCCCGTTTAACTGATTGAAAGAACTATATATGACATTTTTTTGGTATTTCTGATAGACTGCGTGTAATGATTCAGCTAGGATTGAGCCCTGCCATTTCCTTCCTTCCAACCTCTTTGGCGTGCCCTTTGCTCCCACATTGCCGTCACCTGCTTCTGTGCTAATAAAGCTGCTTCGGACTTTTCCCTTGCCTCTTCGCACGTCTCCATTCCTGAATTGCACTTGTCGGCCTCTTTCTGGTACTGGGACGTCATCTTCTTCGCTTCGAGCAGTGCCATGTCAGCACGCTGCTGATTCTCCAAAGCTTCAGCTTCTCGCAGCTTTAACTCCTCGGATAGTAGCTCTGCGAAATTCTTCTGTGTGTCCTCACTCACATCTGGATCATGCTTTGCACAATCTGTGAGAGAAAGTGAATAGTTTGAGAATTCAATTGAGTGCTCGAGAACTAATTAAACTTTAATGAGGGAGATGAATGTTGCAGACTTGAGATAGCAGCAGTTTCAAATCTAAATTAAGTCTCTATCAGTTTTCCATTAATAATGTGATGTGAATAAATGCAAAGACCTTCTTCCAGGTACAAAAGAGATGTTAATGCAAATCAAAAAATAATGATCTCGAAAAATAAATCATTAATAGGCCAAAATAATATTTAATCCGACCAATGTCACCAATCAACTAAAACTGACATTTATGCTTCAAAATCTCCTCTTCTAGGGAAGAGACGGATCTGAGAATAAAAGGTTGAAGAAACTAGAGAAGCATTCGAGCAGAGGCATGTAGGGATGGATGGAGAAAAATGTGCCACATTCATAGCTCGAGTGTTTACTAATAATGCTCGTTGATGCAAACAACCAATGAGAAAATCAAGACACCCAAAACCAAGGAACAGTAATAAGTGTTATCGTAAAGCAATTAAAACAAAGAATACAGTGCTTACCTGCGAAGGAAGCATTATGAAGTCCTGCAAAAATAAAAAAGTAATCAGTAAATGTTATCTTCGAGCAAAAGAACACATGAAATCCAAACACGCATCTTACAACATGATGATTCGAGTTGACATAAAAAGAAGTGAAACCTGGAAAATAACTCTAATTTGGCCATAAAGCATACATATATATGAGCCTCGCAATATATATATATATATATATATATAGGGGTTGGATCCAGTGAGAACTTATCTTTTTTGAGAACTTGAGAACCATGCATAAGACGTTGAAGATGATGCACAGAACAGTATAAAGTTGTGCATAACGAAAACTTTCTAAAATTGTTGAACAACAAAATAATTTTAGAAAGTTTTCGTTATGCACAACTTTATACCGTTTTGTGCATCATCTTCAACGTCTTATGCATGGTTCGCAGAGTTCGCAAAAAAGATGTGGTTCTCATTTGATCCACTCCCTATATATATATATATAGAGAGAGTGAGGTTCAAATAAGAACCAATTTTAACGTGAGAACTAAGAACCATGCATAAGATGTTGAAGATGATGCACAAGATGGTATAAAGTTGTGCATAACGAAAACTTTCTAAAATTATTTTGTTGGACAACAATTTTAGAATGTTTTCGTTATGCATAACTTTATATGTTTTATTCATCAATTTTATACGTTTGTGCATAGTTCTCATGTTCTCACAATAAAAATGGTTCTCACGTTAACCCTTCCCTATATATATATATATATATATAGGGGTTAGATCCAATGAGAACTTATCTTTTTTGAGAACTTGAGAACCATGCATAAGACGTTGAAGATGATGCACAAAACAGTATAAAGTTGTGCATAACAAAAACTTTCTAAAATTGTCGCACAACAAAATAATTTTAGAAAGTTTTCGTTATGCACAACTTTATACCGTTTTGTGCATCACCTTCAACGTCTTATGCATGGTTCGCAGAGTTCGCAAAAAAGATATGGTTCTCATTTGATCCACTCCCTATATATATAGAGAGAGAGAGAGAACCACCTTTTAGATAAGAACTAAGAACCAATAATCACCGAGATCGAACGACTCATAATTATTTAATGATCAAAATAGTCAAATCTTTAAATTTTCGCCATTTGGATATTTCACATTCTATTCTTCGTTGTTCATATAATTCATGTTGTTATTCATGTAATCGTAGTTCTTGTGCATGCTATACATTCCAATTCATTGTTATGTTCATATAATTCATGGTGTTGTGCATGTAATCATAGTAATTATGCATATGAGAATAATTACGAAAATCAATATTCAAAATCCCTTGATTTTAGAGCTAAACGGTTATCATTAAAATATGAGTATAATAAACTATTTATAATTAATATTGACCGTTAGATTATAAAAATGAATGGACCAAATTAATTCTTAGTTTTCAAAAAAATTGGAGTTCTCATTTGATTCACTCCTTATATATATATATATATTGAGAGGGTTAATGTGAGAATTATTTTTATCGCGAGAATGTGAGAATAAAAAATGATAAATTCCTTATGAAAGTTGATAAATTCGTTGGGAAAGTTACTGAATCAAAAAATATCCGAAAAATGGAATTTTCGTCTCCCATGGGATTCGAACCCAGGTAAAAAATATCAAATTTTTGGATTCAATAACTTTCTTTACAGATGCATCAACTTTCATACCGAATTCATTTTGTTCATAACGAAATTTTGTGGTTCTTAGTTCTCACTTTAAAAATAGTTCTTATTTTGAATCTAACTCTCTCTCTCTCTCTCTCTATATATATATATATATAGGGGAGGGTTAACATGAGAATCATTTTTATTGTGAGAATATGAGAATCAAAAAATGATGAATTCGGTGTAAAAGTTGATGAATCAACTGAAAAAGTTACTGAATTCAAAAAAATGAAATTTTCGTCCCTCTTGAACCCTGGGTGAAATTCCGAATTTTTAGATTCAGTAATTTTCCAAACGGATGCATTAACTATCATAGCGAATTCATTTTGTTTGCAACGATTTTTTGTGGTTCTTATTTCTTACGTTAAAAATGGTTCTTATTTGAACCTCACACTCTCGCTTTCTATATATATACACATGTATAATACTATAACAAATGCAACCGGAAATATAAAGAAAAAACTGATAGTATGAATATCTTTGACTATCATCTTCCTGAGAGCGACATTGCTCTATTATCACTACTTCTGACACCCATCATATATTTCAGTCTATTGGTGTGTCGACCAACTGCACACAACAAGTAACTGGTATTTAGTTACGATTCTGAGAGTTGTCTCCTACAGGTAGGGTACAAGAGTACACTACCTCGTGATTGCATCTACATGATTAAACCACTAAGTCATAGTCTCTCAGCATGACAATAGCCCTAACTATTTCTATATCTTATTCAATTACATAATCTTTCAAGGATTCAATCATCCAACAGAAACATCCAGCTGGTATTGTAGCAAACAGAAGCCGACTCCACACCTTTACAAAGTCACATGACAATCAAGTTATCAAATCACACGATGATTCTAATCACAATTCCCACAAAATGGCTCATTCCCAGAGCACTCTATAGTCAAAGGCACGAAAAACATGCCTCATCGAGATTCAAGCCACAGAAAGGGAAAAGGCAACACTCCATTACTGAAACAAGCAATCTAACAGAGCCAAGTCCGCATCTTTATCAAGTCACACTAACATACAATCATCTAAACCCTACACATCCCATCAATTTCAGGAAACCAAGAAAAATACTTAATGCAGCAAAACAATCACACATAAATGCATCCAAAATCGAGCGTTTTAAAGCTGAGAAACCAAATCCCAGATTATTTAATTCACAACTCAACACTTCAAACAGAAAGATCGGGTAGATCTAGCATACACATTAACCAAATATACATACCTTGAGGAATTGAGAGTAGGGGCAGAGCATCACACTCGCAGTTACAAGCAGGGCAAGTAGCAGAAGCAGAGGCCAATCCCTCCATCAAGTGCCAATACAGAGGCGGGCCCACTATATATGCTGCCAGGCAAATCGCCATTAAACCAAGAATTGCCTTCAAAACCCCAGTTCTCACTGCCATTTTTCCCCTTTACTTTCTCTCTCCTCCTACTCTCTCTCTCTCTCTCTGTCTCTCTCTCTCTCTCTAGATGTGAATCGGTAGAATTACATCCGCGTCGAAATCAGTCTACTCCGGTGATGAGATCCCAATAAAAAACAGAGAGCGTGTGTGAACTGTGAATTAGTGTTCATCATAAAACGAATCCAAACAAGGTGGAGACTGTAAATAACAACTCACTCCCTATAATTCCTTCATTTTATGATTTCACCCATCAAGTTAGTAGAATTTTTATTTGGCCCCTAATGTTTCTTTATTTCGAACATTTTGGACCCTAATCAATTGCTTGCCACTTGGCTTAATAAAACCTACTTCGAGACAATAGACATCAGATTCTTCTGCTGATCAATACAAGTAAACGAGTTTTTGGTATAACATAATTGCTCTAGTAAAAAAAAATTTGTACTAAGACAATAAAAAGAATTATATAAAGTGCAAATTTAAATTAACAATATATTAGTTTTTTATTATTTTTTTCCTCTTGCCAAAATGTCACAATTTCAAACTCCACTAACGTCTCTATGAGTATGAGTCTGTCACATCTGGTTTTTCAAATATGGTTTACACGTCATATATGGTTTGCAGGCTATTACCTAAAAATTTGGGAAGCGCACCAAATATGGTATGCTGCGGTTCCGTGATATCAAAAAATAAAATTTGAATAGCAATAGATTAGTTGCGCCATATTAATATATCATACAACAAAACGGCTCGACTCACTAATGTAGACTATAGAAAATCCATCATTCATTAAGGGATGTAGGATCAAGGGATGTACACATTTTACTTTAAGATATAAATGTAATGATTATATTGTCTAATTGTTTGACATACAACATTAAATAAACTGCATGAGATAAATAGATTAATGTTTTAGCTAGGTTTGATAGATCTCATTTGATAGATCTCATTCGAGGCCTAAACTTTAGCCTAATTGTGTGGAATTTTAATGGATTGGACCATTTAGGAAAAAGCCCGCCAAATAAAATTGGACTGGCCCTAAATCCTATAGGCCTCACTAAGATCTAATCAGATCCACATGATTGGACCCTAGCTTGTTTCAAATGATAGTTGGAATTACTAAACTACTCCTTCCCGTTCTATCTAAGATGGTTTGTTTGTTTTTTTGGACTTTCTCATCCAAAATGATATATTTTATTTTTAAAAAATAATTATCTCTTCAAAAATTATGAGATATATATACTTTTAATCACTTTATATACTTCTCCTAATAATCGTGCTGAAAAGGGACGAAGAGAGTATTACTTTTAATACGTTTTCCAAAATAAAACTATTACATTTTTTAACATAAAATATTAGAGCTAAGAGATTGTTGTAACTTGTAAGAGTCCTCAATATTCAATAATTTATAAAACAAATATTCAAAAATATAATGCAAAGAATTTTAAATCTCAGTTACATGAAAATTTTAATTGTAATATATATCATCCGTACTATATGCTATACTTTCTCTTTATTTATTTTTATTTTTATTTTATATGCGCTAAACCATACAGTGACACACTTCTATTTTTCACTCTCCTGGAAAAGCCTCTGCTAAATTCTCTCTCACGCTCTCTGCGTATCGACCAAGCTATTCATCAATGGCGGAACCCAAAACCAAATACGATCGTCAGCTCAGGTACCATATTCCTCTTTTCCTCTCCTTAATTCGCATTATTTTCCCGCTGCTCCCTGCACAATATCGGCAAATTTTCGTTATGTGTGACTCGATTTTACTCTTTTCTTGTTTAAAGAATCTGGGGTGAGCAAGGGCAAGAAGCCCTCGAGAAATCAAGCATATGTTTGTTGAACTGTGGGCCCACCGGCTCAGAGACCTTGAAAAATCTAGTTCTTGGTGGAGTTGGAAGCATCACCGTTGTTGATGGCTCGAAAGTTGAGCTCGGGGACCTCGGAAATAATTTTATGGGTACGAAATTTCATCTTTTCCTTTTTGGCCCTAACTGTATTGGTTTAGTGACTTCTGTTTTGTTTTTGTTTTCCCCTGCAAATTGTGGTTGTTTTATTCTGTTGTTTTGGTTGATGGCTATCTAGTGGACGAGTCAAGTGTCGGGCAATCAAAGGCGAAAACAGTTTGCGCCTTTCTGCAGGAGTTGAATGATGCAGTGAAGGCAAAATTTATTGAAGAGTATCCCGAGAAGTTGATTGAATCCAATCCATCGTTCTTTTCACAATTTACATTGGTTGTTGCCACACAGGTCTGGAGATGTGCACTTCTCATGTCTCACTGAGCTATACATTGTTCTTTCTTTGCAATTATTGGTTAGAAATTTGGTTATGGTGGTTTTAGAATTGTAAAAGCTGTTAAGAGGTGTATAGATGTTTGATTGATGTTTTCAGTAGCGAACATCCAATGCTCTTTGTGGTTGTGCAGATTGATGTCGGAAACATACTAAGAAAAGTTAGCATGGGGTTAAAATTATTTCTTATTTATTATCCCCATGCAAGCCAAGCGTACTTGAGTAAGATGTATAGATGATATTCACAGTTCATATTAAGGAGTTTACTCGTGTCAGCTAAACTTTTCATTTGTAGTCAAGTTGCTGTGGTCTTTAATATGCTGGCTTTTAGAGTTTAATCATTTGATATTTTTGGCTTAAATTATATTGTTGTTGCGATTCCTTTCTCAGGATTAGAAGTTCTACAGTTTATGATTGGATGGACGAAGCTGCAAGTTGTTTAGTTACAATTGCTCTTAGATTAGTGTGATAAATTCTCTTTAAGATTTAAACTGGTGGAGGTCGTACTTTTAAAGACCGCTGAGTGTTTCTATTTGGTGGTAAACTGTTCTAGATTTCATGCTGGCTGAAAACAGTTTATTCATAGAAAAGAAGGGGTGGGAAACAATTTACCTAGATCAGCTTAAAAGTGAATTTGGGCAACTTCACATCTACCTTGTCAGAAGCTAAAATCAACTTTGAATTTATTATGTAACTGTCATATCATCTGGTGTAGAACGCACAAGATTACTTCCATTTGAAATTTGTCTTATTTTGTTTCTTTCTGTATAGTGTCTCCTTTTAGGTTTGTCCCATTCATCAATGTTCTAGCACTATAGATACTTCATTTAATGTTTGAAGAAAGAAAATTTGTATCTCCAATTCTAGTGGAATATTTGTCTATTTTGAGAAATTCTCATACTCACACATAAATATGTATTACTCACTTTTAGGCACCTAGATGCTTCTGGTATGTTGCCAAGTGGTAACTAGAATTCCGTAATACATATATGTTCACCGTTTTGCAGCTTGTTGAGTCTTCAATGGTGAAATTGGATAGAATATGCCGTGAAGCTAATGTCATATTGATATTTGCACGCTCTTATGGCCTTACTGGTTTTGTTCGAATCAGTGTGAAGGTACTCTTGGTGCATCTTAGACTTAGCGTATAATTTATTTAGCTTCCCTGGTGAACATTACCTTTTCTTAAAGAGGGAAGTGTTTTGAGGTTCCCTCTTTTGAAAAAATGGCTAGTAAGTCTCACTTCTTTTCAGGAACATGCGGTGATTGAATCAAAGCCCGATCATTTTCTAGATGATCTTAGGATAAATAATCCATGGCCAGAGCTCAGGAGGTTTCATCTTCTCCATATTATCTATTTACGTTCATGCTCCTCATATGACTATTACTCACATTCTATTTACTTTTGAAAAAATCATAGATACGCAGAATCAATTGATTTGGATACAGCCGATCCTGTTGCTCATAAGCACATTCCATATGTTATTATTCTCATTAAGATGGCAGAGGAGTGGAAGAAAACTCACAATGGAAAACTTCCATCAACGAGGGAAGAGAAAAAAGTATTTAAGGTGCATTACAAGTTTTTTCACCTTGGTAATTCATTCATGGTCCTTGTTCTTCTTGTCTGTCTTTTGAGGTGTGAGGTGTTCTTGTTGGTCTCTGGATGGATACTATAGGATTTAATCAAGGCGAAGAAAATGGCATCAGATGAGGACAATTACAAAGAAGCTATGGAAGCTTCGTTCAAAGTCTTCACTCCTCAAGGAATTAGTAAGTTGATTTTTACTAAAGTACTCGTAGAAAAACATTTTAAGATGTTCGTTCATCCGGACTTCAAATTATGAGATAGACTTGTGGTGAGCGACTTCTTCTCTAATAGCAACTTCGAGCTTAACAGTTTTAAAGTTAGTAGTTAAAACAAATATTTCTACTAGCTTATTATTTATTGTTAGACAACATTTAAGTTCCATCTTGAAGGACCATACTGTATCAGTTTCTTATCACGAACTGATAGTTATTGGATATTATTTAACTAAATGTAGCCACTATTTTATAACTAAAGCAAGAATGATTGCAATAAGGGTATGATAAAGTGATAACTTCCTGTTCTATTTGGTTGTGTATATCCTTCAGATTCATATTTGACGAACATTTCGTATCATAGAAGATCATAATCCAAAAATTGAGACCTTTTTTGCCGATGGTGGTACTTAGTCACAAGAATTTGTTGCTGATTAATGCATAAGATGCTCTTTAATTGCTGGCGTGACACCTCTTGGTTGGCATCACAGGTTCAAGCCTACAACAAATAATTAATGATAGCTATGCAGAAGTTAATTCCAATTCTTCCGATTTTTGGGTGATGGTGGCGGCTCTAAAGGTATAAGATTTACTTGAAGTATACCAATTGAAGTTGCTAAATTTTATGGCATGATACAACTTATTAGTACATACTATATTATATTTTATTTTATTAGTTTGTCCTATTTTTGACAGAGATGTAGGTTATTAGTTGACAGTCGCAACAAATATAATCTTAAAATGCATTCTGTACTACTAAAATTGATGAATCTGAAAAAATCATCATGATATTCAACTATTTTTTATTCAGAGTTGTAAGCTTTTGCTAGATAGTAGTTCATTTTTGTATTATTTGAACTTTTTGCTTCCCAATTCAGGAATTCATAGCTAATGAAGGAGGCGGAGAGGCACCTCTTGAGGGAGCTATCCCAGATATGACATCTTCGACTGAGTTAGTGACTACTGCTTTGTCGAGCCAAATAGTACACCATACAGACGACCCGACTAAGTCTTTATGCTGACATCTGCATCTGGTGTAGGTTATACGTCTGCCTACAGAAGATCTATCAGGCTAAGGCCGAGGCTGATTTCCTTGTCATGGAGAAGCTCATCAAGAAAATATTGAAAAAGCTAGGTAGAGATCCGGAGAGCATCTCGAAAGCAACCATAAAAAGTTTCTGCAAAAATGCTAGGAAACTTAAGGTTTTTGCTTGAAACTCTAGTCCCTTTTTCCTTAGTTCTTAATTCTTATATATTTTATGAGTTAACCTCACTAACACTGTTTTTCCCAATTACTGAATTTCCTTTTGTTTATTTGTATAAATTTAGGTATGCAGATATCGCAAGATTGAGGAGGAGTTCAATTCGCCAGTTCAGTTGGAGCTACAGAAGTATCTAACAGATGAAGACTACTGGTACTTTTCTCCTTAGGCAGTGCATCCGGATGTACAAAGCATCCACCACAATTAGGGTCCACTAATCCCCAATTAGTGTTTATTAATCCCTAGTTAAGGGTTTTGTTCCCTTTAATATCCTATCTTTCTATAATTTGTGGATTTGTTTTGTAAAACCTGTTAACTCTTGCCAGTACTTCAAATTCACGGTGCAGTATTGCTGTTGGATTCTATATTCTTCTACGAGCTGTAGATCGTTTCGCTGCAAACTACAATAGTTTCCCGGGGGAGTTTGATGGGTAAACTCTAACCCTAAACCCAAAATCATTACCTCGTGGCAGCCTGAATCTGATTGGTATTCTGCAGTGAGATGGACGAAGAGATTTCAAGATTAAAAACAACAGCCGTTTCCCTACTCAATGACGTGGGCTGCAATGGATCAACCTTGACCGAAGACCTCATCAATGAAATGTGCCGTTATGGTGCTGCAGAGCTTCATGCTGTGGCCGCCTTCATTGGAGGAATCGCCTCACAAGAGGTGATCAAGGTCGGTTTTTTCTATATCAGTATAGTTTTACGAAGGTTTTAACCATAATCATCGAGTATTTGTTTGAAATTGCAACTGAAGCACGAACTCTCATCTTCAGCTCATCACTAGACAATTCGTTCCAATGAGTGGGACTTTCATCTTCAACGGCGTGGATCACAAATCACAGCTGCTGTTACTTTGAGCTCGAACGAGCAAGAGGTATGTATGTGCTTTCTCTAATCTGAGGGATTCGTTCCAGCTATGATGCCTTTCGACTTGCAGGTCAATTGAGAACTCACTCTGGTGCAGCTGAAAACAGGTTCTTGGTGAAAATATCTTACATCTTACCAGCAAGAACACTCCAACATTATCAACCTGGACAACACAGTTTTTCAACGATGCAACTGACCTTTTCTGAGGAGCAACTTTTACATGGATGGCTGGGCGCATGTGTCCCCCGAGCTAAGCCAAACTTCATGCCCTTCCTGTCTTCCTCGTATCACGAGTTCTTGAATGGATAGAGCTTTGTCACCATTGTTCTCTATTATATTCTCGTCGTTGTTGTGCTGTTTATACAGGTCTTTCTATACTTGATGGATAAATTGATCTATATTCATGATGATAGAGTATAAATAGTTTATGAGAGAGAACGGCTGCGGGAATGGAAAATTGGCTGAACGATTTATAAGGTTTAACCGCTGCAAATCACAAATCTAGATATTTAATCACAAAATGATGAAATATCATTTTTTTTCTCCCATATTACTTTGCATGATTTTGGAGCTTGAATTTTGCTGTAATTTAAATGAGTCCTGAACTATAATCTTAACTTAATTTAATATCTGTTTTCGTTTCATAGAACAAATATAATTATTTTGTTGTTTACTTGACATCATAATTTCTTCAAATCTATCTTATAGATTTATTAGTCATTTTAAAGAGGAAAAACATCGAGGAGCATATCCCCAATATAACAGCAAAAAACTCAAAATTTAAGTTAAATTAACTTTGGAGTTCTTGAAAGTTACAATTGGAGGAAGTATTCCGCTTACAACAATATAATTGGAAAAAGAAAAACGAAATAAACCCAACATCAGCAAAATTCCAGCATGAGAGAGAGAGAGAGAGATTTATCCAGCAAAAGCAGCAGAAGCATCTGTGGTGGGCTTGTAGACACTGAACTCACCGAAATCTCTTTACCACTGGCAAAAAAGTGTCCAACATCAAATCCTTTGGACATACCAAAAAATATATCAGGTTTTTTCACAATCAATCAGAGATCCAGTTTTAAGATTTCAATTTTTTATGCATGCCCATCTTCTTCATGAATCAACTAGAAAAAATTGTTCAAGATTTCCAACATTTTACTAAATGAAACAGAGCAAATTAATGGGCATCAACTACTTCAATCTAGAGAGCATACCTGTGCTTAACATCCCAGCCACCAGGCAAGAAACGTGGATGAAGAGCTTCAACGAAAACATGTCTCCATCTCTGACAAAACTCACGAACCCCATCTTCACCATGCTCCTTAAGCAGATGCTCGACTACTTGCTTTCCATGAGGTCCGTGACCTAATAACGACATTTTCGAATCATGCTTTACCGAAATGTCCTTACCCCCCAATAGATTAGTCATCCCATTCGATAAATTTCCAGTTCCAGAAGTTTCATCATTGTCGGAGATAGAAATGCCTCCGATTCCTGAAACCATCTTCATATCTGATGCAGCATCATCCGTGTTATTCTCTCTGATATTCGGAGACGAATGTTGAGTGCTTATTTCTGCATCCTCTAAAATGTGAACATAATCTTCCTGACAAGCATCTGTCATGTGCAACGAACCCTCCTCGTCTTCAGCATTTGATGCATTCTGGACGGTGACAGGTGGGTCGTCACCAATATTATCATCTTCAGCATCAATTGGATTGTTACTTTTTCTCAGATGTTTGAACACATAACCTCTCTTTTTCTCGAATCTTCTTCTCTCATGAGGACTCATCCCGACTAACAATGCTTTTTCAAGATCTTCATCTGTTATTTCTCTCCCTCCATAGTAAGTCATGACAGTCTGCTCAATTAAGGACTGGTAAGCATATGATGGAAAAAGGGCTCGGGCAGAGTTAAAATACAATATGATATTCAGTGCCAAAATCCCGTATAATTTGGAGTCGAGAAACAGGTCTCATCCACATCACTTTATCGAATTAAATAGAGAGGCACACTCCGGTGCATCCGCCCTAATTAAATCCTAATTGTGATTAATAAACCCTAACCAGAAATTAATGAATCCTAATTGGGGATTAATATATCCTAATTGGGGATTGGTGAACCCTAATTGGGGTGGATGCACTGTGCATCTGGACGTTTTTGACCTTACATAAAATGCAAGGATTCAGCAAAGCTGGATTATATAACTATTCAACTATTGATTATAGAAGAAATGTTGAAACTATGGCAGAAGTATTATTAGCTTCTTACCTGCATTAATTCTTCACGGCGCTGAGACGGCATTCGTGGTCCATGGCGCAGCAAAGCCATAGCAGCAATACGCAACTGTAAAGGAGACACACCAATTTCCTCACACGACTGAAGAGAAGAAGATGTAGGCGCATTTTGTGTCTTATCTAAGTCAGCGACTCTACGAATAAACAACGGTATTCCAAATTCAGTAGCTACTTGCTTTTTGTACTTCTCAGCAGCAGTATGAGCAATTTCATGACAATCCACACAAAGGAGGACGATATCGTGTGAGCGATGACTTTTCAAATGCTCGGGAAAATGTATTCTGTAGCATGAAGGTATGATTCTGTACCGTAGGTAGTGGTTTCCTTCACCGCAGCCAACACATATGTTTTTCTTACTCTGAATATAAAAGTCGTTGTCCTCGTCTTCTGGTCGCCCTTTGGGCTCAAAGAGAAGCATGATGGAAGGGGATCTTCTTCCACAAGTTTTGCCAGGTCCCGATTGAGATACCTGAACAAAATGTCAACATTTAAGTTGCTAAAAATCGAGAAGTAAATAGTTGACAATACAGCACACAATCATCTAACCATTGAAGCTTTCTCTGATCACAGTAACATAATAATCTCCCATCATTTGCATAGATCTTGCAGTTGTGATAAACGGGGGACTTGCATGAAAATTTTTGAACAAAGAGCTGTCGAGAAGCCATCTTTGCAACCTGTTTGAAACTCTAAACCCGTTATGATTAGGGGTGATTCTGTTACTTTTTCCCAGGGTAGATTTGGACAAAAGGGCATAGTTATATGCAGAAAGAGGGCAGCTACCACCTGGACCAAGGTGTCCTTGGATGCACATTTGAAGTATATCATCGAGATTGGTTATCTTTTTCCGAAGCAAGCGTAGCAGGTCGTCTAAATGAGAACAAACTACAGGAGACGGAGTTTGGAGAGGCACCATTGTTGTCACAGATTCAACATCTGAGTCAGCTTTGAGCATACAGCTGTAAATATCAGTTTCGGTTGTCGGGGTTTTAGCTGCTAGTGTAATGATCGCGTTGTCTGACAAAACAAATCTCAGGCTCTCGTCATGGAGGCGAGCCTGAAAGAATTTGACATCTATTTAAGTTAGCTGTTACATTATTCAGGACTGAAAAAAAATACAGCAATTGATTGCACTAACCATTAAGTCCCTCCATACACACAGCCGTCTCACAAGTTCCTGAAACTGAAAGGAATATTCTTCATCAGTATTATCACCCCAGCTCTACCAGTAACAAATTAAAAATACTCACAGCAACAAAATACCTTCTCATCACCAAGACTGGGAGAAATATTTCCTGGATCATTTAAGCAACGAGAAACTATAGATGATGCAGCCAATTCTCCAGTACAAGATTCGATATCTTTTGTAAAAGCTGCAAACATGTTGCGTTTGACCGTCGACTAGCCTCGAGAAGAAAATGGAACTTGTCACCAGGAGATGAATTTTCTGAAGCACTTATGTTCTTTAGAATGTGACAGTGTGGGAAAGTGATAAAAATTGAAAATGAGAGTTTGACCCTTTTGTGCTTCTGGTGAAACCAATATACTTTCAGTCCCTTTCACATATATACCAATCTAAAATTCTTCTAGTTTTATTTTTTATGCACAGTTTGCTATGATATAAGAATAATCTCATATTAGAAGCAGAAAAACAAGTTGCAAAATAAATTAAGGATAATCAGTCAATATCTACCACCAAATCCAGTGGCTTAATTATAGATATACTTCCTTCATTTTTAAGTTAATTCTTACAAGGGAAAATTACATTAATTTCCAATTTGGGTCAACATAAATAAAAGCATAATTTACAGCAACTTCTACTAATTGGAAAATTGGGGATAAAGCTGCATATCTTCAAAAACTCTCATATCATTATGGCTTAACATGAATTCTCATTTCTAAGTTTCCCAACATCAGCTACCTCATCAATGTTATAAATCTTGAAGAGTTTATTTGCATTTATGTTTCTTTGTTTATATCTCTACTTATTTAGATAGACTTTGAATGGTAGGTAGATCCTTTTATTTTAGGTTTAGATTGAAATCTAGTCTCTACTCCCTCTACATATACGGGAGTCTTTGTACTTGTACAAACACAGGACATCTTTTCTCCAATATGTCTTTTTTAGGTACTCTTTTACTAATGGAATGCACAAATTTAAACAATTACAAAACATACCATTTTTCGGTTGTTTAAGCTCCAGACACAGACAATATGCAATATACAATAGATAGTGTGCATCCACTCGAGCATATTGGATCATTTCTTCTGACAAAGGACGTTGTCTCCAGTCCTCCCTCTACAATTCAGATGGTTACAGAGTCAGTGCATGACCATCAAAACAACTTACATGATGTTTCCAGCTAACAAAGATGGTGGTACATATGAACACCCCCTGCCTAAACACACAAACTCCGAGTTTGAACAAAAGAGAGTAAATATCTCTGGACTTCTATAAAAACATTTCATGCACAAGGCTGCAAGACGTCACGACGAATCATATTCCCTCATTGAACCATAAATTTCACAAACGCGGACTGAAACAGAAATTAAATAGCTACAGACCAAGGCTGCAAGACGTCACGACGAATCATATTCCCTTATTGAACCATAAAGTCCTTCTGATGACTGAACTATGACCAACAAAAATCTTTGTGTTGTCTGTTTTAAACAGAGCTCGTGCCAATTTAGGACATGAATATAGGCAAGAATCAAGATTATAGTTACTAGTGGAAACCTGCAACAATTTGTTTGTGGCAACACCGCAATATGTTTCAAGCAAATACGCCAACGATTTCTGTGGTTTTGATAAAATATCACACGCCTGCAATACATAAGAAAAACAGCAATCATTGATTCGATAAGATGCTGCTCTACAAAGAGCATACAATCTGGAAGACAAGTATCTAATAAGGATAGTCTTTCAGATTCTCTAACTTCTCGATGGTTTAGAAATCATCAATAAATAACCTCCTCAATGACTCAAATACCAGTTGAAACTAAAAACAGATTAAGTCCGGAAATTAACCTTGGCCGTGTCAAATAAATTGACAACATAGATGTGGAAATCTCTTTGAAGCCAGAGTATATCATTATGGGCACCATGAAACACCTGTGGCATATAAAGAACTTATTTTACGAAAGACAAAACAAATAAATTATAAGAAAACACTAAAGCACGAACAGTAGTAATATCACCTTGCATATCCCAGGATTAGCAAATACAGGCCTAAGAAGTCCCATCACATCATGCAGGATAATTGTGTCTATCAAATAATCCTTGCTCATAGTGGATATCTGCATTAGTGCTTATCCATGTAAGATTCTGTTACATACGCACAGTGATGTGAATCGATCATTTTAGATTCTCTTTCTTTCTTTCTTTGGGAACAAAGTTGGAAAAACATGCTCTTTGAAGTACCAATAAATTAGAAACAATGCATGTCATTAAGAAATGAAAACAGAACACAATGAATTGGAAAAATACAAAGCAGTACCATGAAGGCTTCATAGCATCAATAATCCTAAAGTTTGGCGCTTAACTAAATTGATGTAATGAACACACAGAGTCAATAACCTTCAATTTCTCCATATAGAAACAAATACATTTCTCAATAACCAATGCATCAACAACCTCAAGTATATTAACATCAGTTATCCCAATCACAAGCACCATAAAGCATAGCATTTGCCATGCGAACGCACAATTACAAGTGGCATGTCAAAAATGGAAACACTATATGCGCATTGCAAGCTACAGGTCTTTGCATAACCAATCCCCCGGCACACATACAACCGAGCAAAGCTCTGAATGATAAGCACAAAGAGAAGGAAACTTTGATTCTAGAAATGCAAACATGAACCTGAATTAGAGCTGTGAAACCCAAGAATGATCTCAAACCGTGCTGCTCGGTGTCTACCGCAAACACCTTCTCATTACTCAGCTCCTCCACGAGCTCTCTCAACTGCGACTCTGCCTCAACCCACACATACTCACCTCCCATCTCCAAACTCCACTTCTCACACCCGTCAAATAGCTCTAAAATTCCCACATTTGCATTTTTCATTAGCCTCGAAATCTCTCTTTGTATGGATGCAAATCCGAATACTCCTCTATTAACAACAGTAAAGAAATAACTCAACATAAGTAACCAATAAGAGAGAGAGAGAGAGAGAGAGTGTAGAGAGAGTATACCTTCGGTGACAGAATCGTCTGCGTGGAGCTTAAAATGTTTGAATTGCGAGTACGAATTATCGGCCAATACGCGCTTGAATTTGTATTGGGGTTTCGATTCTGTAGTCAAATAACAAGATTTTCTGCGTTTTGTGTTCGCAAAGAAATGCTTTATGAAATGAACAGAGATTGCAAGCGCGACGAAACAGGTGGTGGCGATAACGAGGGGTGCTGCTCTGAGCTTATCTTTGTCCATCGCCATTGCCTCAGCTCCAAATGTTAAACCCATATCAGTAATCGAACGGTACGCTAATGCACTTCTTTTCTGACACTAAGTATCAGTAATTTTATCGAATTAGCCTAAGAATTGGTGCATCAAACGTAAAGATTTTGCTGCTAAAGCAACTCTGGGGGAATGGAAGTAGTGTATCCCCGTTGAAGACAGCGAGACCGCCATTGCTGAAGCGGAAAATTTCTTTTTTATTTCTGGGCTGAAGAATTGCCGAGTCAAACTGGGCTAGCCCAGTTTTTATGGATCAAAGATGCTGAAGACAGCCCATTTCTGCAGTATACATTTGAACTATCTACTTTCATCATCAATTACTTGCCTTTAATTTATTTTAGAAAATTAATGCACTTTTCTTTGTGTCATTAGTGTGCAATGTCCACAGATCACGAAAAAGAGGTAAAACAAACTATTTTTTATCGACTTAGAATGGAGTGTCTGAATATATAATTTGTTTGTAAACTTTCATCTTGTATTTTATATTTATATTATATGTAGTGATAATATAAATAATAATATAGTTTGCACATTAATAATAAATCCAAGCTCAATATAGTACGTATAAACAACATTAATAATTAATCCAAGCTCAATATAGTACGTAACTTGTGTTTATATTATTATTTATATTATCACTACATATAATATAAATATAAAATACAATTCAGCATATCGAATCTAATCATATCAATAAACATGTTTGCTTTGTATTTTTTTTAGTATTTGAATTCGGCCGCAGGAACCAAAACCTAACGTTTTTTATTTTTAGGGGTAAACCTACCGTATTTATTCTCGAAGTTTCTTTAAAATACTCCTATTTTAATTAGGAAATTATTAGTTGGATTTGGATTAGGCCGTGAGCCCAATCCCAAACTAAAAATCCATAACCGCAATCAGTTGAGAAAATTTCCATCAATTTTCATGGCGCTTATCTCTGAATTTGAACTCCACATCCATAGAAGCAACAACAAAAGTTCGCAGAAAACATCAAGAAAAATGACTTCAACCGACGCAAAACTAAAGCGAACCACACCGTTTCGAACACAGTGCAGGAGATAGCAGAACCAGACCTTGCTGGTCTGTCCGAGAAAACCTTATCTGAATCCGACTCCCAAACGGAAGCAGCGGTTGAAGCTGGACAGCCGAAAGCAAATCGCAACGTTTTATTGCAGCAACTAGTTTCTGCGAAGAGGGTTTTCAGCGATCGGTTGCTCAAGTCCTTTCATGGCTATCGAAGTGACGATCGGGCGACAAGATTGTACCATGTGTGGCCCGGAAACAATGTATAACTCAACCATGCACACACTAGTTTAAAAAATGGATCATACTAATATTTTCTCAAAAATGAAGGATTTTGTTCGACTCCATGCTAAAAAATGCAGGTGTTTTTCTTCGGCGGCCGCCTCGTCTGCGGCCCGGATCCGAGAGGAATGGTGCTGACAACAATGGCGATCGCTATGTCGAGTTGGAGTTTTGCTGCTTACGTTGCGAACGACGACGTGTCTTACGGCTCTGGTCCTAAGATAATATGTTGTGTGATCTTGACCTTTATTGTGAGTTCAATCATTTTTTCCTTTCTTTTTTTCTGCGTTTGGACAGAGATTAATCCGATGGTGGGAGCAGAAGATGAAACACTATTTTCGAGGATGGAATTAATGTTTTTATGAATTTGTTTGGGTAGGTTCTTGTCAACCTGGGAATGGTTAGTATAAGCGATCCAGGAATCATTCCCCGAAGCAATGAGTCGTCGGTGGATAGCATGATCGAAAGAGTAGAAGTAGAAGGAATTGAAGTGAGGCTTAAGTATTGCAGGATTTGCAACATATATCGACCGCCGCGAAGTCGGCATTGTGCTGTGTGTGACAATTGTGTGGAGAAATTTGATCATCATTGCCCCTGGATAGGTCAATGTATTGGTCTGGTACGTTGTTGTGTCCTCTATATATCGTGAATAAACTTTATATTTTGAGCATTGGAGACATATTTATATAATAAAGAGAGTTATATCAGAACTACTATAAATTTGATTGTCGCATGTAGGGATGTCAATGGACTGAGTTTTATCCGGATCAGAACCAATAAATAAGTATCGATTCTGGTTCTGGTTCTGATACCGACCCCTTAGATACTGGATTCGGACCGGATCCGGACCATTAACTATGGGTCTGAAACGGTTCGAATCTGAGCAGGTCTGGAACCAGAACCGAAACTGAAACCAAAACCATTGCTTTAAAATTTAATGGGCTATGAGTGATTCCGGATCGTTATGGTAAAACCGACTCATTGACAAGTCCACTTAAGCTTAGGTTGTCAATAGACGAGTTTTAATCAAACCAAAACAATAAATAAGTATCGGTTCTGGTTCTGGAACCAGAATCAGATTCGGATTGGACCGGACCATCAAACTATGGGTCTAAAGCGGGTCTGGAACAGGAACCAGAATCGAAACCGTTGCTTTAAAATTTAATGGGTTATAAACGGTTTCGAATCGATCGGGATAAAACCCATCCATTGACATCCCTAATCGTAGTTTGAATTTCATCGAGATTTTTGATAAGCAAAAATGACTGATTGATTACTTCATTAATTTTGCAGAGGAATTACAGAATCTACACAATCTTTCTCTTCATGGCTTTAGTTTTCTTTGCATACATATGTGCATTCTCCTTCCAAAAGATTCGACACACCATGGCTCAAAACGATATCGATTTGATTGGATTGTTGCGTAATTGTCCGGAGACTTTAGCACTGGCATCATTTACCTTCGCCGCTGCTTTCTCACTTGTTGTTCTTACATGCTACAATTTCTACCTAATTGCTCTAAATCAGGTACGCTACTTATATGTTAAAATCGAGTATTTCGTTATTAATCTTCCAAAATTCGTGATTTTTCTGATACTTTTTTTTGAAATATTATTTTGTTCAGACAGCGTATGAGAATTTTCATCAGTCTTATGCGTCGTCACGAAATCCCTATGATCGAGGATTTTTAGTAATTTTATGGACGTTTTGTGTTGGTCAACGCCACCTCCTAAGGTTGACTTTCGAGCAGAGGTAATTTATGATCAAGTGTGATCGTGGAAAACTAGATGTTTATTTTTTTACAATAAACATGAAAATTTGTTTACTATATATATATATATATTTAGTTTCAGTGAGTACTTTTGAATTCGTTAACTTTGATTCTATATTTCTATTCATTTTAGCTAACTCTTTGGTCGTTCTAATCTAGGCCCCATAGCATTTAATTTTATGGGAAAACAAAATGAAAAGATACTTTTGAGATTTGCCATATTTATGAAATTTTATTCATTTCATAGCATCGAAATTGATTTTTATTGGTCCCCAAATATAATTCCCATGCTTCCGTATAGGCCTCTGCATCGGTCCGACCGACTGACCAGAAAATTATAAACCGAAAACCGACCACCCACTTCATATCTTCAACCGAACCGATTGAAAATTTTAATCAAACCGATGACCGAACCAATTTTCAATATCGGTTTTCAGGTGGTCGACCGATCCGACCGAAAATATATATAAATATATATTATATACATGCATAATTTATAATTAGGGTTTTCCAAATAATATTAGGGTTTTTCCAAATAATGTTAAAATATTAATTAATTAATTAATTTAAATAATATAAGCTCGGTCGGTCGGTTATCGACCGAAGTATAACTTATAAAACCGAATCGACCGATAAATCGAATTTTTTTACAAAAATTAAACCGAACTGACCACAATGATGTATAATAACCGACCGAAAACCGACCGTCTAAATCAGTTTCGGTCGATTTTATCGGTCCGGGTGCACAGGCCTACTTTTATAATCGCCGTAAAAGTTCCCACCATACATTATTTATTAATTAGTTATTCATTTCAATAAATCAGAATTTTTATGTTATCTTTCATTGGGGACGTAACCAAATAAGTTACATTTATGTTTTATCCGAAGTGGAGAATTCTCTTGATACTCTGAATGAAAATAACAAAAAAAATGGAAGAAAGAAAACCAAGTTTTAGTAAAAGAGCTGACTTTTAGAATAGTTTTGATTTCTCCACTAGCAATATTTTTCTTAGAATAGTTACATGATTGGCTAAATAAAAATTTATACACAAAAAAATAAAATAACTCACAATTGGTGTTTTTTTTATCAATTTTGTTTGCTTCTGTGTCACCATCTTTGTTGCTACATCACATGATTCTTAGGTCAATGGTCCACAAATATTGGTGATCTCAAACACCACACTTTAATCACATGATTCTTGATAATTTGATCCATAGATTTTTGGTAATACCGACATGAATTAATGGTATAGATCTAAGTTTTTGTGATCCGTTATATTAGTAGTAGAGGACCCCATATGCCCAATTCTTGTGGGACTCAATATCATCTTGATTTGTACATATATTCCTTCGTTCTATTTTAAATATTTCATTAGTATTTTTTTCTTATTTTTTAATAAATATTTTAGTTCGTAATTTGATAATAAAATTATGATATATTTTCTATATATCCTTATTTAATACAATTGGAATTTGATAATTAGTTCTATGAACGTATTTATCATGGTAATTAATAAGGTTACAAATGTAAATTTGCTTATTTCATTGGGTTGTATAATTTGACGATAGAGGGCACTTAAAAAAGAACAAAGGAAATAACTATTTGTATCGAATTTGTTAGTCCACTGTAAAAGATATATATGCATATGTACTTTACATATAATATATGGTAGATAAACACTACATCAAGACTTACTTTGAGAAAGATTACTTTTTTGCTATTGACAAAAAGATAGGATTGAATAAAATGAAAATGCTCGATTTGACGTAAAATTACACGGTACGAATAAAACTAAATAATCTACAAAGAATCGGCTATTGTTTTAAGTATAACTAACTTCTTAAAAGCCTAACTCAATTGGAAAAACGGTCTCTTCCAATAAATAGGTCGGTATGGGGGTTTGAGTTCTAGCATACGTGAGTACGTGTTTGTACGTGACTATAAAAGAAAATAGAAAACTATTAATAGGGGGATATAAAACGAGTATAAATTTCAAAATATCAACTTTTTGATCTCATATCTTAAATAGATAAGAAAAATAAATTAAAAGAGCGATGGCTTGCTTTCAAAAAAAGGTTGATGTCTTAGCAAAACCAAACATTTCTCAATAATAACTAGGGGTGGTCTCTTGTGCACGCCACGCATATAGTGAGACCCCCTAATTAATTGTTAATTAATTCTAATTAAAATTAATTAATTTAATAAACTTTAATTTTAAATTAATAAATTATAATTATGAATTGATAAATAATAATTTTGAATTGATAAATCTTAATTTTGAATTAATAAACCCTAATTGGAATTAATAATCCCTAATTATGAATTAATAAACCTTAATCATGAATTAATAAACCCTAATTATAAATTAATAAACCCTGATTTGAATAATAAACCCTATTTTGAATTAATGAACCTTAATTATGAATTAATAAAACCTAATTTTGAATAATAAACCCTAATTTTGAATAATAAATCCAATTTGTGAATTAATAAATCTTAATTGTGAATTAATAAACCTTAATAATGAATTAATAAATCATAATTATGAATTAATAAAACATAATTATGAATTAATAAATTCTAATTTTGAATTAATAAAATCTAATTATCCTTACTCACTATAATTAATATATAATTATTTTAACAAAAAACAATAATGAAATTTCATTTGTGATTTGAGCTCACCCAAATTTTTATCTAATAACTAATGGTTGGTTGACCAATCAAGTTATCTAAATAAATAACGTACTTACCTAAGCTCTATAAATTTTTCATAGTAAAACATCAATCAATATTATTTATTGAATCTTCGCCTATAATTTGCATGCTATTATACACGACAACCATTTATTCTAGCAACAGCTGTGGATTTTCTCAAGATAAAAAGGGCTTTAGTAAATTTAGCTATACGAGGAACAAAGTGATCTTAAAACTGAACCACCAAAAATAGAAAGATTCTTTTATCTATCATTACATTTTTAAGCAAACACTGAAATTGAAGGTCGGTAAAAGGAAGAAAGAATCATGTGAAATTCTGGCTCACTAAAGTGTGAGCACTTGTTCAATTCCCCTTTTCCTTTTCAACTTTTTATCAACTACCAATTTGAAAAATAACATAAAATAAAATAAAATAATGCCCTGAGTGTTGCGTAAGCTATCGTTTCCATTGTGAATAAAGGAACCATAGCTTTTCTAAATGATTACCATATTCTGGATGGAAAATGTGAATACTAATTCATGTAACGAAACTTTATATTGTGACGCGACTTACTAATAGTGGTATACAATTGTGACTATATACTTTAATTCCATCATAACTATATTTTCAGCTCGACTCGATTGATAACGTATATAATAGTGATTTCGACCCTCCTATTTTTATTATAGTCTGATTTGATTTAGTCATTGGAAAGTTTTGCCGAAAGCATCCAAATGAATTTAAGGATAAATATCACTCTAAATCTAAATTATTTTGGCACTATTAATTATATATTAGACTATCGAAAATATTTTTTGAAATTTTGAACTATTGATTTTGTATCAGTACTTATGCCTCCTATCCATTCCGACTTTGGAAAGTTGACGTGACTTATCGGATTGTCATGGTGTATTTAACAATCTGATGACATTGTTTGTGTCATGTAAGTTTTAAAAAGAAATTGTTTAATACACACTTTGGTATAGTAACTAAATCACGTCAACTTTCTGGAGCCGAAAAATGGATGAAGACACAATTGGTAAATTGATAGTTCGAGATTTAAAAAACCGTTTTCAATTGTTCACGATACAATTGATTATAATGCCAAGATAGATTATGATTAAAGTAACATTTTATCCTAAATTCAGATTTATATTGGTAAACACTACGTGGGATCGATCAAACTCTATTTTTCACCCCCACAAGAATATAAAAAACATATCATTATATTATATATAACATATAATATATCATGTCATTTTTATTACTTCATATTTCTATAATATTATAAATATTAACGTAGAACAAGTATGACCTCATATATACCTAAAATTAGAATATAAGAAAAAGAAAATAAAACACAAAATAGAACTACAATATATTTTTAAATATTATAAATATTAGTAACTAATATTTTTCATCTAAATGATTAAATTATATATCTAAAAGATTAAAAGCAATTGAAACGAATATTCGATTCAATTGGAAAATATTTGCCTAATGCGAATCGAAAAAAATATTCAAAAAAAATCGAACACTGATTAGATTGTGCATCTACTTTTTAAAATTCGATTCGTTTATAATGATACCCAGTTCCCTCGATTAGTCACATTCCTAAATGCTACTCTGGCTACTGATCGAGCTAAAAACACACTCAAATTACTCGCAATCGTACGAGGTAATCGTAGCGTGATAAGTTAACACGAGTCGTCTCTCAAGGAAAACTTAACAGGGCCATTGTTTGTGTTGTGCACAGAAAGCGATTAAATCCTAAACATTCTAATACCAGCGAGGGTTGAACATGCAAGAATTGAAATACGAGAAAATAAACGGCGAACCTAAGCTAGGAGTTGTCAATCCCGAGCTAAACTAATAAAGCAATAAATCTAAACTAGGGGTTGTCAATCCCTAGTTGAACTATGAAAACGATAAATCAAAGCGGTAAATAAAAGCATATGCAATCATATTATTCATAGAGTTTGTCAATCCCTAATCTAAATCTAATTGCAAATAAAAACATAATCATCAATCCATCTCCAAGAGCAGAATTAAACGAAGCGAAATCATTACGTAAAGTAAATCAACGAAAATGAAAGTCCAATCCATCGTCACTATGAATTGAATCCAACAAAACCATCAAACGATAAAACTATAAAATTAATCCGAAAGAATGTAAATCCCAAAACATAAATTGGTTAACTAAATCGTTCGATGAAAATAAGAAAGTGAATTAAATCTAAAGATTAACCGCTTGTGTCGATCTGTTGAAGAACTCTGGAAGAATCAGTGAAGAGCGGCGCGTGGTCGCCTGAAAGAACCAAAAACTCAAGAATCATTGATTGCGGATGCGTTTTGACCTAAGCGCATATATATATTAAATGAAGTTGAACCGGCGTTTAAGGCGAGCGCAGGCTGAGAATACATTCTGACTTGAATATGAACGCTGGTTCAAAGTGAACTCCGGCTGAGGAAATATTCTGTCTCACAAATGAGCGCTCGCTCATTATGAGCGCGCGAAGGAATTGGGAACGCTGGCCGGAGACGAGCGCCATTGACGAGCGCGATGCATGGGCAGCGGTGAATGGGCGCTGAGGCACAGCGCTGGGTGAGGTGGCGAGCTGGAGTGGTCGCTGTGCCCATGCGAGCGCTGGAACGCGCGAGGATGCGGGGAGCGCGCGGGCGCTGGGAGGCGGCAGCGGCGGCGCGCAGAGAGGTGGGCGAACTCCGCGTGAGTGGAGGCGAGGTAAAATGAGATGAACGCGCGTTCGAACTCAGCGCTGGCTGGGAAAGGCTGAGCTGGGCGCTGGAACAGGGAGGGCGCTCAAGATGAGGTGAACCGGCGCTCAGGATGAACCGGCGTTCGCTGGGCGTGCATTTGCGCGAGCGCGCGCGCGACAATGCTTTGCGCAGTGTTTTTGTTTTGGCCCGTTCTCCTTCGTTTGAACTTCGATTTGCACACGGTTTTCGCCTACGGACTCCTATCACAACGTACTTTACTTCTTATGAAGGATAAAATCCTTGATTCCTTCTCCAAAATTCATGAGAATCATTGAAAGTGTTCAGCGCCGGCGCGCGACTTGGGCGAGCGGAGTGCACGCGCGACTTTGAAGATTTGGCCCGCTCTCCTCGTCTCGAACTCCGATTGCGATCCGCTTTCGCTTATGAACTCCTGTCGAGATGCTCTTCAATTATATTTGATCCTTGACAGATCCAATTCATCCTATTTTCTGCCGTTTTCCTACAAAACATCGAGACGAACGAAGTAAGTCCGAATCGATAAATAATAATCGAACCAACGGCATAAATAGGATAAACTAATGAAAATGACAAATATAACATTACCAAAAATCATCACAAAATCATACCAAACAGCTACCTTTATTAGTATTAATATATATTAAACTACACATGTAATCAGTATATTACGTGTAAAATTGCCATATATCTCGAAAAGCATTTACAAGAAAATTACGTTTATATATCTTACATTCCAAATATTGGTGCTGCCGATCAATCAATTTAATTGAAATTTATAGATTTACGCTGAATGATGAAACTGGTGGTGTTTCTTTTTCAACAACTTGAACTATAATTAATATCTAGTCCTTCGAAATACAATTCAAAGAACGTAACTTTACTTTTATCATGGCCCTATGATAAAATAAAATAAAAATAATATATATATATTTTAATATATATTAATAAGAAATACTGAGTACTGAAGATTTAAATTGAATATGTATTTGTAATTGCCTACAGAAATATATTACACTGGCTATTTCTCTCCACGCTATAAGATGATGGATTAATAACTAAAAGATCCAGTTAATCTATTTCATTAAAAATATTTGCTATCGACTAATATTTCTCTTGGAAAAGTAAATGCTTTTAGTAATCACATGGGATTCTTTATTCTACACTATATATGTACGTGTATATACAAACATATATTTCACTGATATATTTATATTTTTAATATTTAAATTATATATATATATATATATATTAATAAATATAAGTTAATTAGAATTCAAATTTTGACTCATCCCAATAATAAATCAGTTTCATACATAATCCCCATATGTATCTCCACATTTTGGAGGGTTCAGTAAACCTACCCCACCCCACCCCACCCCACCCTAACTATTTGTGAACTATTGACTTTGATGGAGGCTCGATAAAAGTTCTATTAATCGAGTTGGTATGAAGAAATATTATAATTTTAAAAAAACCAATTTTAAAAATAGGGCAAAATAAATTTTATTTTGTTTCTTCAACCCATTTTAAAATATAGTTAATGCGATTAATTGTGAAAAGAATAAAATTATTAACTAGAAATATAATTAGAGAATTAGGAAGTTAGTAATTATTGTGTTAAATCTATAACTATTTTTATTTGTTCTAAGAAATCAATAAATATATTGTTTTATTGTTAGTAAAACAATTTATTTTAAAATAAATAATCAATATTCGGCGAAATATATCTAAATTTAGATGAATTGTTTGATTCGATTACTTCATCGAGAAGGAAATTTTCGATAATGGATAATGAGTTGATATTACATTAAACAAATGTGTAATCGTAGGAAATTCTTCACAAAATATTTTATGATATTACTACCCTAATATATATATCATTTTAAAATTTTGCCACTATGTTTGGAGAGTTCAGTAACACCCACGGACCCCCACCCCAACCGCAGCAAAGGTCGCCAATACCGATGGTATTTGATAATAAAACATAAGTATATGTTAATTTCGTTTTACGACGAATTAAATCATGCATTGTCTTACAATTTGTCGAACTATAATGTAATGCCAGCGAAATCGATCACATACATGTGCAAAGTCTTTTTCTAGGTTATCTAAATCCAGGTACAATTATTGTCTTATTATCACGTACATTCAAAATATTAGAGATGTACAAGTACGTACACAAATTATAATATTACATATTTCTAATTAACTGAAGAAAGAAAATAGAGTATATTTCGAAAGTAGAGAGAATCCAACGGCTACTGTTAGTACAACAGAGTTTAATCTGAAATATTCTGACACAATCCAAACCGACCAATTCAGCCAGAGATCAATGAAGCTGCAAATCCTATGTAATTTCAAAATTGTAGATAAACATGTTTAGTTAATTATAAGGATTTAATCAGCGATGACTAGCTGTTAAATTTGTGCATGTTTGTCGTTTAGTGAGTCACAACCTGGAAAAAAATTAGTAAAAAAACTGATATAAACAGTGCTGTAGCAATTAATTAGTACTCTAAGCAGTTTATAAGTTTGTGAAAAAAGTTCATCAACGCTAAGCTCTAAAAATAAGTTGGTCAATCCTAACTTATTTTTCATAAACTTATAAAGCAAATGAATTTACCAAAATAATCTTATTATAGTTCGTTATTTCCTAGATAATAAACGAATATATTAATTGGATCTCTAAGTATTTTTCTCTCTTAATGAAGATTCTTTTCTAAATAAGATGGATAAAAACACTTTAACAACTTATAAGCTCTTGAGACATTTCTTATAAGTGAAACATCTTATAAGCTTTTAAAATAAGCTTAGCCAAACACCCTAAGTCACAACCTGAAAAAAAATTAGTAAAAACTGATATAAACAGTGCTGTAGCAATTAATTAGTATTTTGTATAAATAAATTTACTCTGCAAAAAATACTTATTATTAGTAATGGATGAGGAATGGCTCGAAGATGTCGATCACAAATTTTTTAAGAAAAATAGATGATCATAGTATGTGAATCAAAGTATGAATTTATAAAATTAAATATAAATTAAAAACTCAATACTTAGTGCAATTAATATCGTTTATTCTTGGACTTTATCAAATTTTCCAATCAACTTCCAAAACTGTATATTCAAAATCGAAACTAGTGGAAACGAGTCACACTTGTAAACTAAAGATTACCTAAAACTTAACGGTTGCGAGACTTTGAGCGTACAAACAAAGGAAATAAATAATTTATTTTAATGTGCAAATATTATAACCCATTATCCATATATAACACTCAATTATCCTCAATTTCCTTCTTAATTTCCTTTTTGGAACATCCTTCAATTTCATTCCTATCTATTTATGATAACTATCTTTCCAACTTTATCCTCACTAATATTCTTTTTTACACTTTTAACATGGTTCATCACTATTTTTTTTTTTTGCCCTCAACAACCTATTTATGTAACCTTTTATCATCTATAGTTCATCACTAATTAATTTAATATTATATTATTATGAGAATCTTATTTTACTCATAATACATTCAATAACTTTTATTAATTAAAATATATGCCGAAGATTCTTATGATTATATTTTCTGGACGGATGTAGTATATATTTCTATGAATAATTTCTGTCATATTTCAAGTAGTCTTTGTTATTCCGTAGATATGCGGATGCATAGATTACAATTGTACGTCGTCGACATGGATGAAATGGACGTTCGTGATGTATAGTTAAAGTTCACCATCACTCGAGATATTAGTAGTTAGTAATATAGCTATTTTGATTTGATTTTATTCTTGAATTTTGCTTGATAAACTATTCTTGAATTTCTTATATTACATGAAGCTCATCATTATTTAGATCAGTATATATGCTAAATAAATCTTGATTATTACAAACTTCACTGTTTGGAAGTATTGCTTTATAAGTCTTACAATTTTAACAGTAAAACCATAATTACTATAAGATTTGAAATTTCATAAATCTGTTTTATCTCAATTTAATTTTCTAGGTAAAAATAGAAAACTCTGTCGGCTATGCACAAAAATAGTGGGGAGAGAAATGGGTCATGTTTGAAACAGTTTATCCACTAGGGCTGATAATTATGATTTTTAGTTTGTGGTAAGATTGTAGATAAGTCACCTGTCTTTGTCCCATTAAAACAAATATTAATGTAGTGATGTTTGCTAATTAACTTACCAGAAAAGGTAGAAAAATCTTCATAACTATAATTTTAGCATTAGCCTTGTGGTCCATGCACAGCTAGTGTCCAAATAAAGATAAAAAAATAACGAAATTCGTACTTTAGGAGTTAGTTAAAATCATCATCTTGATTAGGTCCCCAAATTCAATGATTTGGTGAGAACTAAACCACCACATTATTATTTTAATTAAAATCATAAACGTGAGTAGTTAGAGTGAAATTTCAAATAAATTACAATTATGTTCATTTATTGGCTGTATGTAAATATTGATAGGATCGTGCTACACTTGATGTAACCGCCTTTAGAGGGTGTTCGAATGCTTATATGTTCTTTAAAACATTTACAAATTATTTAAGAAATTAGTTGTTGAAAATGTTTTAAGAAAATAAACTCCTAAATAACTTATAAACGATGAAAATAAGTTCCAACAAATTATAAGTTTCCCTAAAATAAGTTCTTCAAACCCAACTTATTTTTCATGTTTTATAAACAACCATGAATTTACCAAAATAACCTTATTATAGTTCGTTATTTCTACATATACACTATCAACTTTATTTCGTCAATTTTATCTCTTTAACTTACGATTCTTTCTCTAGCTTATAATATCAATTATCCAAATACTTTAACAACTTATAAGCTTTGACTTCATACAATTTTAAGCTTATAAGAAATTATATAGACAAAATTATTGGATTTTAAAAGTCTAAACCCTTTGAAAATAACAAATTATCGCAAGATTTTTATTGTGATTGTACTTTGACGCCCAAACATATACAGTTTCCAATACTGCATATCTGATCATAGAATAGTTACTTAGGAATTACCTTCAAAGCTTAAACATTAATCAACATAACAAACTTATTATAAATCCAAATATCTCAATAAGATTGATTTTATACATATATAAACTTAAGGAAAAGGTTATTATATTTGACAAATTTGTTGTTTTCAATAAATAAATAAATTATTAAAGATAATTTGAGTCCATAGTAAATAATTCTAACTGAGCTAAATAGTAAAAAGTTTGAGAGATGGATTCATGTGCTGATAGATGTTCTATGCAGACGGAATTGATTCGATTTGAACCTAATACGATATGATTGATAGTTTAAAAAATGTCACTTTTCTTCAAGTTGGTATTTTACAATTAGAGGGTAAAAGAATAATGAGATAAATACAATTTATGTCCATAATTTTATAATATTTTGAATTTTCCTCAATTTATATATTTAGATGTCTCTAACTTTGACAAGATTTTAAAAATGTCCCAATATGGAGATTCGACGATGTTATATGAAGTCACCACGCCGGATTCTCTTATGGATTATAACTTAAATGAGGTGAAATTTTTTTAACATCACCACCCAAAAGCGACGTTGTTTTACATGACTAGATTTAAAAATTATAAACAACGTCGTTTTTCATATTTAGCATGTGAAATGATATCGCTTTTAGTGGTTATAGGTGGAAAAACACCCACCTTATTAGTTGGTAATCTATGTGAGGATCCGGCAAGATGAGTCAGCATTTGTTGTCAGGATCTATATCTAAACATTTTCAAAATTTTGTCACATTTAGAGACATTTAAATATATAAATTTAAGTAGACTTTTAAATATATCAAATTATAAGGCAAAATATTGTAAAATTGAGGAACATTAAATATATTAACTACAACTTAATAGATTTTTTAAAATATTGTAAAAATTGAGAAGACAAAATGCACCTGTCCAAATAATTGTCAATGTCAGTACACCAATCCGCACATGATTTTTTACGAAAGTTCGAACTCAACTCATTTGATATGTATTTTCTTTTGGTAACCAATTTAAAATATCCAAAGTCACACTCATTGTTATTATTATTTTATTAACAATTATTTTCCACAACTGATTAAACAAGTCATCTTACTTTACAGAGACTACATGCATATGACGTGAATGCTTAGATAGAATGTTAAATGACGAAAATGACCATGGGAAGAATAATGGCACGTGTCAGGAGACCGGTGTGAGATGTGGACCTATGTGCAGACAATTGCAGTTTCCCACGTGCCGGTGAATGGAACCTGTTTATTGATCATTAAACATGGTAATATCCTCTAGAAAACTAAAACAAAAATACAAAGAAATAAAATATTGCTCCTAAAAAATAACCCAGCCATTTCGCAATTAGATTCTATCACGTGCCATCACCCAACTCGGGCCCATATTGGTGGGGCAGTCACGTGCCCTTATCAGAACGCTCGATCCCATTTTGCCGTCTACACGAATATAAAATTTCTTTTAAGTCTCGAGGATTATTCACAATTTGTCTAACATTTCATAGTGTCATTTCATTAATGTTGAATTTTTTAGAAATTTTAAATCCACATCACTACCGTGCCACAGACTTGATATACCCCACGTTTGAAAAGCCAAAACCACCTAAGACGGATAAATCACACTGAAAAATCGGTAACCACGCTCAACTCATGTAGACGTTTGGTGGGGAACACGCGACGTCTAATCCATTTAATATCGGGTGTCATTGGGACATCATGTTGAATTTAATTAAATTATATTTGAGTTGGGAAAATTATATTTTCGAAATAATTTGTTTTATTATATACAATATGGTGTCTAATTTGATATGAAAAGTATTTTTGGATGAGATCGTGATTTGTATTATAGTGAAATATAACTATGTCATTTGAGAGATGACAATAATGATATTTACTATTTCTGTATTTAGATCTTTTTTAGCTATTTGCATTGGTTATTCATATTTCTTAGTCATTGAGTAGCTCAATGAAAAATAAACTGAAATTCTAATTTATTATTTGGATTTGGATACATAACTTTTGCTTGTTGGTTCAATTTGTGTCTGCTTTTTGCTTAGGCTCTTCAGTTCTTTAATCTTTTGCCGAACACGTCATCAAATTTGAACTTTACGTTGTCTGCATTAATAGTTAATTTTAAGTTAAGATAAGTAAACAAACAAAAGTTTCACATCTCAATATCATATATTATGATCATTCCATAATTATACTAGTTTGTAACCCGTCGAGTTTCGACGGAAAGTCATTTTATGTATTGATTTATATCACTTTATGTTGTGTTTCTAATCATAGTAAATGAAACAATATTTGTATGAGGACGATGTGTCAGTATCTTATCATAGATCTTTAAAGTAATGAATTTACCGTATATCTCCACGATCAAATAACTGAAAATGATTCATATTTTAATGTTAAGATTGACTTATATTTGATCCAATTCCTATTATATTTCATTCATCCAATGGGACCCATTGGATGAATAATCTAGTTTGTAACTCGTCGAGTTTCGATGGGAAGTCATTTTATGTGTTGATTTATAATCACTTTATGTTGTGTTTCTAATCATAGTAAATTAAACAGTATTTGTATGAGGACGATGTGTCAGTATCTTACCATAGATCTTTAAAGTAATGAATTTACCGTATATCTCCACGATCAAATAATTAACTGAAAATGATTCATATTTTAATATTAAGATTGTCTTATATTTGATTCAATTCCTATTATATTTGCATTCATCCAATGGGACTCATCTACAATATTTATATTCATACTCGTCCCAACTCCGATTAAAAGATTGTATACTACTTGTTCTCGTCTAAAACACGTATAACAAGGTTTCGCTAATTTATAAATATAAAATGTTACAATAATTGATCATTTGTTGCAATAGCACCCCGAACATTATAAATTAATCATTAATATTAAATAGAATAAATAACAAAAGACTAAGTAATAGATATATTTTTATGTAGCTAGACATGTTCATTAATTTTCAAATCTATTTAAAATTTATATACCATACATGTCTAAAATTCGATTGAAAAATAAAATTACTACCCGTCTCCATCTTAAACCCTTATATATAGTAATACTGCCAATTAACCAAATCCATTCAAATTTATAAAATATCTAAATAATTAAATATAGTTGCCACGATATTGATTATCTGTCTCAATAAAATTTAAATATTACATAGTAAACATTAATTATAAATATCATTTTATTTAGATTTTTAATTAGTGAGGTCTCACAAAAATTGATCTTTTAGGTGATGCTCCTAATAGGTAATGCTATTATACTGATTTGTACTCATATTTTGATTGATTATATAATAATATAATTGAACTTTTAATATTCAAAACATAGTGTATACATCTTAAGTTTATATAACAATATGTGTTTCATGTGCTTAAATACATATTAACTGTATAAAAACTATAATTCTTGCAATGAACCAAGTTATAATCTTTTGTCGCTATTGGTGAATTTGATTATATTTTACTTATTCAGCCGATGAATTTTGTATATTTCTTTGTTTTTTCTATGGTTCCTTCAGTACATTTCAATAATTAAGGAAAAAAACGACTTCCCCCAACTTCAGTAAAACTTCACTATCTATTGTAATTTCACCATAGTGTATAAATAGATTTCTTCTTATTGGTGTGTGTGTGTTGGCCTAGTGGTAGAGTGGTTAATTCCCGAGGTCAAAGGTCTCGGGTTCGAGTCCACCGTGACGCAGTCTTTAAAATTTCTGTATTAATTGACCCAAAAAAAAAGATTTCTTCTTATTTCGAACAAAATACTAATACATTTTCAAATTCAATATTTCATTCTTTCAAATTTTATTATACATCTTTTATTCGGAATCAAAAATATAATTTCTTACTTTCTATATATACACACACGCATGTGCGCATATTTATAAATTTAATTCTAAGTTTGTATGTTTGTGTAAGAATATTTTATTCATTTATTTGATGATGATATGCATTTTTTAGAGATAAGCATATTTTTAAATATTTTCATTCATTTTATAAAATGGATCGATGGTTGATCAAAGCTTATATAATTTTGTACTTTCTATATTTACACACACGCATGTGCACATATTTATTAATTTAATTCTAAGTTTGTGTAATAATATTTTATTCATTTATTTGATGATGATATGCCTTTTTTGGAGATAAGCATATTTTACATATTTTCATTCATTTTATAAAACGGATCTATTGGTTGGTTGATTAAAGCTTCTAATTATATAAGGAAAATATCAATTATCATTATTTTCATATCTAACGGTTCTAAATATATGATAAATTTTGGAATTAAGAATAAAATATGAAATTTAAAAATTAAAATGTAAATTTGTGGGATTGCCACATAGGATTGTAGATTAATGAGGTGATGAGAATATGTTTTGCTCTTATATATTGATTATAATTTAAAAGACATTAAATATAGAATTTAGATACTCCATACACGATTTCTTAGAGAAATATATCGATTTAATTCTACAACACATAATTATAATTAACTGGTGTTAAGTGTATCAAGATGTCCACAAACAAATTACTTAGACTAAATTGTGTTTTTAAATATTTAAGTAAATATAATATTTTAAATATTACATGTAAAATACAAATTAATCTGATCCATCAATCATATTTTTAAATATTTTCATTCATTTTATAAAATGGATCGATGGTTGATCAAAGCTTATATAATTTTGTACTTTCTATATTTACACACACGCATGTGCACATATTTATTAATTTAATTCTAAGTTTGTGTAATAATATTTTATTCATTTATTTGATGATGATATGCCTTTTTTTGGAGATAAGCATATTTTTACATATTTTCATTCATTTTATAAAACGGATCTATTGGTTGGTTGATTAAAGCTTCTAATTATATAAGGAAAATATCAATTATCATTATTTTCATATCTAACGGTTCTAAATATATGATAAATTTTGGAATTAAGAATAAAAATATGAAATTTAAAAAATTAAGAATGTAAATTTGTGGGATTGCCACATAGGATTGTGGATTAATGAGGTGATGAGAATATGTTTTGCTATTATATATTGATTAGAATTTAAAAGACATTAAATATAGAATTTAGATACTCCATACACGATTTCTTAGAGAAATATATCGATTTAATTCTACAACACATAATTATAATTAACTGGTGTTACGTGTATCAAGATGTCCACAAACAAATTACTTAGACTAAATTGTGTTTTTAAATATTTAAGTAAATATAATATTTTAAATATTACCATGTAAAATACAAATTAATTTGATTCATCAATCATTGTGGAATACTACATTCCAAGTTTCCAACTGCCATTTTTGTCCATACATTATATACTACATCTTTTTTCCATATAAGAAATAATTTTGGTGGAATTATTTGGGGTTCACATGATTTTAAATAAAGACAAAAATATTGATTCAAATAATTAACATTTATGTAAACTACTTAAGATAAAAATGATTTATCCCAAGAAAAAATGATTTTCGTCAATTAATTTCAATTTCGAGAAAATAATTACATATTATTTCCTAACACATTCGAAATAATTTTATATCTTGATGGAACAAGTTACGAATAATTACCGTAGAAAATAAAAAAAAATATATTATAGATATTTATGTAAGGTGGCATTAAGTTTCACTAATCCTATTATATAATGATAAGGTGACATTAAATGGATAGTTTAAAATTTAAAAGATATAATTATTTATTTGACCATCTAATTAATTAATTAACCAAATTAAATTAGTTGTGTAAAATATATAACTATTTATTTGGCCATCAAACTAATTAATTAGCCAAATAAATTAGTGGTGAAAAATAATTGTAGGAAGAATAATATAGATTGATTCTAAGTATATATATAAGTTGTTCAATTGGTGGAGTATGATTACAAATCAATGTGGGACAAGATATTTTAGTATGATTAGAATTAGAATTTAAAATACATTAAATAGAGAATTTAGATAAATAAGAATGAAGGAATATAATGATGCCACATAAGATATGAAGATGATGTGGCATCAAATTTCACTAATCCTATTATATATTGATGTTATTTATACGAAAATTTAGTTTTTGACTTTGTTGTTTCTCAAGGATGATGACGATCGGTCGGTATTCTGTTTTAAGTTGTAACCAAAATAAAACGGCTTATGCATTTGGGATAAAGTCGAACTTAACTCAATCAAATAATATATTCCCTCCATCCTATCCAAAATAACCCGTTTCTTTTGAGCACGGTTATTTAAGAGAATAATATAAAGTGATAAAAAGTAGATAGGTCACACAACTTTAGAATTGATAATTATTTCATAAAAAGGAAACATGTCAACTTAGGTGGAACTGTAAAAAACAAGAATACAAACAATCTTGGATGAGACGGAGAATAGTAATTTACAGGATTTTGGGGAATGGTTATCATTTGAGTCGGCCCATATATTTAATACTTGATAACTTATGAAAGGGGAAAACTGAAAAGTATTACTTTATATGTATTGGTCATTTAATATAAATATTTTGAATTATTCAGAATTATAATAAAATATATGAATTATTTGAAAATTAACAAAAAATACATTGAACTATTGATAATTATAACAAATATATAAATTGTCTGAAAATAATAAAAATACTCTGTTATTCAAATTCCTTCAAGTTACCTAAAAGACTCGATACCTCATTTATTTTGTAATAAATATGTCATGCTATTTTTTTAAAAATGGAATTAAAATTTCATGTTGGAGGCCGCGGGCGCGACATAATTCCGTCATCGAAAATCAAACAACGTGTGTGCGTGTGTTGGCCTAGTGGTAGAGTGGTTAATGTTCGAAACCAAATATCTAGGATTCGAGTCCACTTTGTTTAAAATTTATGTATTAATTGACCAAAAAAAATGAAATAAAAAAACATGTCATTCTTGTAAGCTTTCAAATAGTTTGTGTATTTTATTATAATTATTAACCGTTTGAGATATTATTATTAGTTTTCAAATAGTTTGCATATTTTATTATAATTATAAAAAAAATCAAGATATTTTTGTTAAAATGACCAATAGTTTAAGATTTAAACTATATTTTTTCCTTATAAAAGAGGAAACTGTGAAATATCCTTTTCTTCTGAAAGGATATCGTACTTAATTTTAATGCTACTGTTGAAATATATTTATTATCATCAATTTTAAGTTATTTCATTCATATATAATCAAATTTCTCTCATGAAACTAAAAAAGAAGTTAATAGAATTGCAAGAGAGGCAAACGACTTTGACCTGCTGGGTCAAACTTGTGCGTTGGTCATAAGTTATATCTACTTGCTTAATTTTAAAAATAAAAATAAAAATAAAAAAAATACTAAACTCATATTATTAGGTATGACAAAATATTTAACGCATATTATCTAATTTATATCACACTCCAATCTCACATGGGAAAGCTCTCGTAAAGTCTACTAAATGCTCACCTAATAAATAATTTTATTAAGCCAGCTTTAATAATAGAGTAAAACCTTGAATAATAATATTCATTAAAAAAACTCAAAGTAGTATTTATTTCAAACTGTAATAAACTCCCACCGGTGGCAATGGCTTCGCAGCTGAAAAGGATAGTTTGGTAACTCTGGCATTAAAAACTGGGACAGTTAGTCAGTCTTCCCTCACTTGTATTTCAAGTCCCTTCCCTGCAAAGTGTGCTCATCTCTCAACAGCGAGAGAGAGAGAGAGAGAGAGAGAGAGAGGCAAAGAATAAAGTAAAGCGAACAAAAAACTATAGAAGAATATCGGACAATGGCACCCTTTTTTTTGTGGCTTCAGCTCCTGTTCTTTAATCTTCCTTACATTTCTTGATACAACAATCCACAAACTGGGAATTTGGGCTTAAAAAATTCCATTTTTTTATATATTGGCAATAAACAACGATGAAGATCAGAGGCGGAGAGCAGTTTTCAAGAAGTGTTATATCTCAAAAATGGGCGCTTTTCCTCTGTCTTGGTAGTTTCTGTGCAGGCCTGCTCTTCACCAACAGGTAAAATCCTTCATGCATATATTTTCTCATTGAATTTATAATTTTTTATTGTTCAGTTGATTCTGTGTGTTTGGTTTTCTTGTTTCTTATTTGTATGCGAACATGAGAAACCATTTGAAGATGTATTTCAATGTTTTGCCACCATTCCTGAGATCCCAATTTTTGCGTTTATTAAATTCATTAGGAAAACTTAAGTATCATGAAATGAATTTTGTTGCTTCAGAGCTGATTGAACTTGTGTTTTCAATTTCATGGATTTATAAATTCTTGTTCATGATTCTTCCTTTTATCTTCTTACTGCTTTTGATGCCATTTTTGGCTAATTTATGGTGAGGGGACCTCTAGATCATAATTTTTTATGACAGCTATCATAAAACTTGTAGATGTCACACTTGAAGCAAAAAAATACAGACCTAAGTTTACTTATTTGACTCTCATTAATTATACTTTAGTTTGATTTCCTAATCACTTTATGCCTCCTTTACTGCAAATTTCTGAAATCCTGATTTAGTAGATTGAATCTTTAAGGTTAGACTGGTCCCAACAATAATTGTGGAAGTTGCATTTGTGGCTTCCACAATTTCCAAAAATCAAGCTTTTTTACTCAATTTTTCTTTTATGATTATAGATGGATCCTAGCTAGTCTTATTTGTTCTATAATCCCTCTTTAGTTTTTTAAATCTGTCTAATTTCTTCTAATCTCATCTCTAACCGATGCATTGTTTGAAGGTATCTCTCTATTTTGAGATATTGAGTTAAATGACTTGTTACTAATGGATGCATTTTGAACAGAATATGGATCGTGCCAGAAGCAAAAGGCGTGACAAGAACGACAGCATTTGAAGCCGAGAGGTTGAAGCTTGTAGCAGAAGGTTGTGATCCAAAATTTGTGAGTATTTCACCATTTACCTCAACATAGTGTTTTACAATCATCACCAAATTTTCAGAGACGAATCTCACTTTTCACGCGTTCGTCCGTAAACAGAATAGTGTGAAAAGGGTGCCAAAGGAAATCTTCAAGGAAGTTTCCAACACTCAACATGCTATAAAGTGAGTTTGTCTTTCTCATGTAACATGAAAAACACACTTTAGTTAAGGCATTTCTTCTTGAGTTTTTGATGATCTTCGTCTGTGTAATAATAGGACACTTGACAAGACCATTTCCACCTTGGAGATGGAGTTAGCTGCAGCAAAAGCAGCACAGGAATCCATTCTCAGTGGCGCCCCCACGTCTGAAAATGACAAGGACTCGACTAAAAGAAGGAAATACTTCATGGTGGTTGGAGTAAATACCGCATTCAGCAGCAGGAAAAGGAGAGATTCAGTTCGCGCTACATGGATGCCACAAGGTCTGTTCTTGACTTCTTGTTCATGTCCAAATGTTTATGACATCATCTGATTACATCATCTTGCAATTGCAACAAAACAGGAGATAAACGACGAGCATTGGAATCAGAGAAAGGGTTAGTAGTCCGCTTTGTCATTGGTCACAGGTAAAATAACTCACATCTATTGAGTGACTATCTAAACTTCATTAGTTACATTGTAATAAAAAGTAAGTGTATACATTTCATTCACAGTGCTACTTTAGGAGGCATACTAGACAGAGCCGTTGAAGCTGAAGATCAGAAGCACGGGGACATCATGAGACTGGTGAGTTCGACTCATCATCTCCTTCACAGCATCCATTTTATGACTGTCTTCTACTATGTTTGATACACGGCGTTTTTGGGTGTTCTAGGACCACGTTGAAGGCTATCTCGAGCTGTCTGCCAAGACTAAGGCCTATTTTGCCACTGCTGTCTCCTTGTGGGATGCAGAGTACTACGTGAAGGTCGATGATGATGTCCATGTCAACATAGGTACAACACCATCAACTAATGAAGTTTCTGAGTGATTTTCATTAGTGATATGTTTGTAATCTTGTTACATTCTTGCAGCAACGCTCGGTGAAACACTAGCAAGGCACCGGAGAAAGCCTAGGGTTTACATCGGTTGTATGAAATCTGGCCCTGTCCTTTCTCAGAGGTATCCCAATCTTTAAAACCTTTTTTCTAGTGAGGAGATAAGTCATGCATAAGTGTTTTCGAGCTTATTTTCTGATGCTTTGGAACAGGGGAGTGAGGTACCACGAACCCGAGTTTTGGAAGTTCGGAGACCATGGGAACAAGTACTTCCGTCATGCAACTGGGCAGCTATACGCCATATCAAAAGATCTAGCCACTTACATCTCAGTAAACAAGTGAGTTTTAGCATCGATTAGTGGTGAAACACACTTTTGTTTTTACATGGACTAATGATCTTCTGTTTTTTTTTTTCTTCTTCTAGGCATGTTCTGCACAAGTTTGCAAATGAGGATGTTTCTCTCGGATCTTGGTTCATTGGGCTCGACGTGCAGCACATAGATGACCGGAGATTGTGCTGTGGGACGCCTCCTGGTGAGTCGAGAAACTGTTTGTTTGGTGTATGTGTAGGTTTTGATGTTAGTTTGCTAATACATATGGAGTGCAGACTGCGAATGGAAGGCGCAGGCCGGCAACATTTGTGTTGCTTCGTTCGATTGGAGCTGCAGTGGGATTTGCAGATCGGTTGATAGGATAAAGGAGGTTCATCGCAGATGTGGTGAAGGTGAAGATGCTGTGTGGAAGGCTAAATTCTGAGAGTTAGCATAGAGGTGCATATACAGAGAGAGAGGAGAGAGGGGCTTTGCAAGAACTTCTCCATTTTAGAAGAGAAGTGTAGCTGCAAAATGCAGCTAAAGGAAGCGAAGCAGCACTCCTGCATTGGACAGATTCTTTTTTAAGGTATAAGTTGCAGTTGAGTGATTGTGTGAAATTGAAGCTTAATTAGGAATGTGCCACAAAATGTTGAGGTCACATATTTTCTAATTAAATTCTTGTGCTTTTTTATTTTCCTTCTAGAATCTTGATACATTTTGTAAAGTAACGATTAATATTTACATGATAAAGAGAGACATGAATTAGGGTGCTACTCCTAGCTACCATCCCTTCATATGTCAAGGTTCCAAACAACAGGATTCATTCGAAATAGAGGAGTCAAAAGCATCGGGCTTGGTTTTTGGGCCGATGTATAAGTTAGATTGGGCCGGAATTTTATCGGGCTTAAATTTTTGGCCCAGCCCGAGCCTAGAGCTTGCCTAAGCTATACTTCCTCCGTCCCTAAATCTATTCCTAGAAATCTTCGACACGAGTTTTAATTAAAGTTGTTGAATTTATTATGAGTGGAATAAGGATCCCACAATAGTGCAATATTAAATTAGTTAGTGGTGGACCATATGTGGTAAAATATGTAAATAAATGAGTTGTTGAGGATAAAAAAGAGAAATAGTGATGGGCCATAGGTGATAAAATATGTAAATAAATAATATAAGGGTAAACTTGAAAATATAGTCACCATAAATGAACAGAAAAGAAATTGAAAACGTCCCAAAAAGGAAAACTAGGAAGGAAATTGGGGAACGGAGGAAATATTATTAACCATTCATGAAATTTATCACGCATCTGTATCCGTGGAGTGACATGTAAAATATATATTACATAGAAAATAATTAAATTAACACAATTTATTATGCCAAAAAATTAGCAAAAGGAAACTTTAATATGCTAATTAATTTTAAAAAAAATGCATTTTTTATTGTTGTGAATTTATATTATATTAATTTAAATAATTAGTTACATTTTATTTTTATTGATATGACGCTACATGTTCAGTTATTTAACAAAATTAACAATACAAATTATAATTATATCAAACAATGAGCCAAAAAACTTGGTCCAAAATATTGGGGGTGCAACAATTGATCGGGATAAGAAAATGTGAATTACACTGCTCATTTTTTCAAAATAATTGTACCAACTAACCAATCTATATCTCGGACATATGATAAATATTTTGTCAAAAATGGTAGTATAGGTTTAACAAGTCAACTAGGAGTCAACCAATTTCTTATTGCCATACGTAGACAAATATTAATGACAAAATAAGCCCATCGATCAATTGTCCCATAAAATGTGTCACACATAATAACAAAATCATTGACTCCAAGTCTCCTATTGTCGGCTTTACACATATTGAGAAGGCCTGCACCATTATTTAAAAGTCCTAAAGTTTGAATTAAAGCTCCGAGTTATCATCGACAGATTGCCACTTAACTTTAATTTCCGAACACTAGAAATATAATCGTGAATAATATATTCTAAGTTAATGTTATGGATGCATCTAATGTTGCGAAAAAAACACACACCACAATCATGACAGGAAATAAAGAACACAATAATTGTTTACTCAATTCGTCTTGCGACTATGTTTAAGGGCGATGTCAAGCCGAGATTTCACTATATTTTTCAGATACAAATTACAGAGAGAAACGACTATTAAATAGATAATAATCAAACTTTAATCCTAAACTCATTAGGGTTCCGCCTGGATCAAAAAACACTGGGCCCAAAAATTTGGCTCAGGGACTACCACCCCCAGACCCTGTCCAACTCTGCAGCAAGTTGGATCACTGAGATCGGGCTTAAGTGTACAGTTCACTCAGGTTCCATACTCCAACCTCTAATTGTTTTTACAAATAAAATTAATGCCCCTTGTTTATTTAAATGAATCAATACACTTGCTCAATGTTGAAATGACTTAAAATTGATATTACAATATTTGACTTTCGGTTCTTTGTGTTAGCTTAATGAAAATAGTATAGTCGAGTGTACTTTAGTAACTAATTGCTCACTTTTCTCTATCAAATACTCTCTCCGACTCATCCAAGATGACCTATATTTCTTTTTGGGTTGTCTCATCCAAGATGATATGTTTTCTTCTTAGAAAATAATTACATCTTCAAAAGTTGTGGGACCTACCTATTTTTTATCATTTTGATCACTTTATATATTTCTCCTAAATAACCGTGACGAAAATAAATGAACCGTCTTGGGTGTGACGGATGGAGTATTAAACTTTAATCTTTAGGATTTAATTAATAGTATCTTCATCGCCTAAAAAACAAAAATCTTTATCAGTATTTTTCAAGATTTCAAGTCTTCTCTCCATCGACCAACGACCTTCTTAATTCTTATATATTCGATCTTGTTGATATCATCATTAAAATATACATTGCCCTAACCCATTGTATGGGAAGCACATTGTAATAAGAAAAAATATATAAATTTTAGGCGACTAGTCCTATCTAAGAGTCTTAATATTAATATACTCACACATTTAATGTCTATGTGTCTATGTCAAAGAGAGATGGTCTTTCTATAGGCAAAATCAACTTGTCAATTATTATAAAAAGTTAAAAGAATTTCAAAGAACATTCTACACTATTATTTTGATAAAACCAAATCTTGCACCGTACCTAATAATTTTGAAATTATGTTGTCCCTCAAGTAGTAAGGAGATATATGAAGTGTAGTTGAATGTTTATTTCAAATTCTATTAACCTCTAAGACACAGCAATTGATAGAAATTTCTCATGTTAAGTTACAGAATTTAAACTAATTCAGTTCCAACTTCAGATAATATCAAACCAATAAATAAAAAACTATATATCATAGTTCTCGACTTCTTGTGAAGTGAATTTAAGAACTATTTCTGTTTTAAGTAAGCAGTGATTTAGAGGGTGTTTGACTAAACTTATAAACTCTTCAAAACAGTTTATAAGCTCATACGAAGTGTTGGGTAAAATAAGTTCTTAAATAGCTTATAAGCTGTGAAAATAAGTTCCAACAACTTATAAGCTTCCCTAAAAATAAGTAGCTTAACCTCTCGTCAATTTTCTCTCTCTAACTATGATTGTGGTTAATCCACGTGTACGGACATAAGTATCAGTTGCTTTTAGCACCAAAATCAATTCTCTGCAGTCATATGTCATATGCCGACAGTCATATGTCAGATGTCTGATGCCAACTCCTGGCTGCAGCCAACTCTGTTACCAGCAGTCAACTCTCCTTCCAGAAGTTCAGAAGCCAACTATCCTTTCAGAAACCAACTCTCATATCTGACAGCCAACTCCTATCTAGCAGCACTACTTGTAGTCACAAACACTTACAGGATAATATCGAACCAACAAATAAAAGACTATATATCATAGTTCTAGTGAAGTGAATTTAAGAACTACTTTTGTTTTAAGTAAGCAATGATTTAATAGTTTATGGAATTAAAAGATCGCCGTGCTAATCGGGGAGGCGAATTTTGGGAACGCGTCAGCGTCATTGGCTTTGACAAATTCCCATGAACGCAATTAATGTCAAATTGCAATCTGACCCCAAAACTTTAGTCGATTTTCAGCGTGGGCCTAATATTGGACCATCGCCTCTCATATATGACAATCCTACTCTTAACTCTTGACTTTTGACCATTTATTTTCCTTCTCTTTTCTTACGTTTTTTTTTTCTTTTCTACGTTTTAGTTTATCTATGAGACTTTAGCATTTATTTTGATCTAAAAAGGGTTTGTGAATTCAAAATATTTATAGTGACTTCAGAAAAATTAAATTATTCCAAAATACAAAATGAAAAGATAGATATTTAAATTACCAATGTATCAATGATTTAAGATTTGTTTCGAAGTATATACTTGTAAGACTTATTTGATATGCGTGCTATTGATTCATTAAATATGTGAAAACCCGTAAATTTAATTTCTTGAACAATTCTTTCAATCTGAAAATTCAATTACACGTGACACACTTATCCAAACATAATAATAATAATAATAATAATAATAATAATAATAATAATATTATTATTATTATTATTATTATTATTATTATTATTATTATTATTATTACTTCAAAGTCGATACTACAATAACTTCTTAAATAAATTAATTGAACTTATCCAATAAATAAATAAATGAGTTCTCTCAATTTTATTTATTCTTTTGTTAAAATAACAAGAAAAAGTTACTCAAAGAAACAAGGCTATCCTGCGGTAAATAGACAAGTGTAAATAGATTTACCACAAGTTTATTAAACGACCTTTGACCAGAGTCGCGAAGACGTAGCGAAATCTAACCTTCGACTTTAATTCACACTATATTTAGAGCAAACTATACAATAATTTAGCATTATTTTGTGGAAAGGACTTCAGAGGAAAATATAACTAAGAGGTGGTCTTCTGTGCGGACGTTCGTATGTACGAATATTGATTTTTTCTTCAATGTAAATGATATTTTCAAAACATAAAGTATAAGTGATATTTTTCTTCAATATAAATAATATTTTTGTTAAGAATAAATAATACTTTTGTCATTTCACATTGTACAAAAGTTTTTTTTGTAGAACTAATCAATCACCCTTAAGTCCCAAATATATCAAATCCCTTTACGCTCTATCCCAACAAATCTACAACCTAGTTTCCACCCACATGAGATCCTCTTCTCCAAAACAATATTTCAATCCCTGCATTTCGTTACCACTTACAACAAAATAACAGGATGGTCTCCGATGAGGACGTATTCACATGAGGACACGAAAGGAATTCACACTTAATTAGGAAATGAAACCCAATTTAATTAGAAAGTATAGAGACCACATCCAATTAATTTTTTTAATTAATTAAGTATGGCCCCACGCGTCCTCACAAACCAAAATATCAACTACAGATCATGTGTGGACACATGTTAGTTTTTTTTTAAAAAAAATGTATATTTGTAAAGTTATACGCAATATCATGTGTGGACATATGTTAGTTTTTTTTTAAAAAAAAATGTATATTTGTAAAGTTATACGCAATATCTTACTTTTAATGATAAAGGGCCTCTTTTCTCAAAAAAAAATAAAATGATAAAGGGCCTCTGGTAGACTTCTTTTGTATGCTTAATCGCTTATCAAGAGATTTTGGGAAAGCATAAATTTAATCAAAATTAATTTTATTTTAAAATCGAAAAAAATTAGGTGCCAAAATGATTTGCCGTTTGAATTTTATTATCAATATTTTTCGAAGTAAAGTCATGGAAGACAATCAATCATTATATAAAATGAGACAATTACTCGAGTTTAGTAGTATTGTTTTATATGAGTGTTTTAGATGTTATTAAATTAAAAGCTACAATATTTGTTCACTTAGTTAGGATGAATATGAACATGAATTACTATATTTATGACGAATATAATAAATTATATTACACTAAAGCCCTTAAATTAGATAATATAATATAGATATAGTAGGCCAACTACTAATGATGAATATAACGTAATTGTTAATGATATATTATATTTATCATAAATAAAATATATAATATTAAATTATTTCCCTTCAAAGTAAATATAAAATAGAAATACAATAGGTAAACTAATTTTGGTAAAATACGAATATTTTGTACTGATAGTAAGAATTACCTTTATCATGGAGAAATTTCAAAAAAAAAAAACTAGCTACCTAATATATATGTAATGGATAGATACATTAAAAATGTGAAGACATCATATAATTTAATTTCTTGAACAATTCTTTCCATCAGAAAATCCACGTACACATGATACACTTATTCAAACATAACAAATAATATTATTATATCGGTTAATTAAAAGTCAACACTAAAAATTCTTCTTAAATAAATTAAATAAATGGTTTCTTTCATTTTATTTTTTTTTTTGGGGTTTAGAAATAAGAAGAAAAAGAAACTAAAACAAGACTCGTGCAGTAAATAAACAAGTGTAAGTAGATTTACCACAAGTTTGTTAAACCTTTGACCAGAGTCGCGAAGACCAAGCGAGATCTAACACTTCGACTTTAATTTAACATTCTAGTTAGAGCAAACTAGACACAATTTAGCATTGTATTGTGTTTTTGTGGATAGAAAGGACTTGACACGAAAATAGACCTAATCCCCCTAAGTCCCCAATATCTCAAATCCAATCTCTACAACCCTAATTCGACCCGTACGAGATCTTCTATTTCAAAACAAATCTTTTTACCTCTCTCCTTCAGAAAATCAACACAAGCCCACGTGTTGCTACCTGGGCTGCTGCTGATGTTGGAATAGAAAAAGAAACATCTACGAATGTACCCCCCCCCCACCTACCCAACCTTATATTTGGTCTTCGTTCTCTAGTCTCAACCTTCCCAATTTATAGCCGAGTCGTTTGCTCTCTCGAAAGACTTTGCCCATATGTATTTTCTGTATCTGTTTCCATCAAGAATATATGGCCACACGAGGTGGACTCTCCTTTGATCCAGATCACAGTATCATCAGACTGTTTCATCACGGAAAACCCCACTTCCACACCCAGCTGAAACTCCAGCAGATACCTAGGTTTCCGCCGCCGTCGCCTCCCATGGACGCACCCGTCAAGTCGCCCCCAACCACTACCATCCAGTTCCCGGTGAGCCACGGCTGCGCCTCCGACGACCACGGGAAGAGGAAGGTTCTCGACGAGATGGATTTCTTCGCCGACAAGAAAGAGGGCTCCGGCGGCGGCGGCGGCGGCGTCCGCGATGAGGAGGAGGAGGAGAACGGGATTGACCACCTCAGAGGAGGGCGTGATCGTTTGGATTTCAAAGTTAATGTATGTTTCTATCTTTTTTTTTCTTGATTTAAAGTAGGTTTTTGTGGTTCTGAATATATTTTTCGGCAGACCGGTTTGCACCTTCTTACGACGGCGAACACCGGCAGCGATGAGTCCGGAGTTGACGACGGGATGTCTTCGATTCCGGAGAATAAAAGATCGAAAATCGAGGTCAGATACACTCGTTGACACTTACCTATGTGTTATACTATTTTCCAAGTAAAGAACGAAAGTTCTAATTTTAGATGATAAAATCTTGAATTTTATGTATATATATAATTAAATAGATGATGAATTTTGTTGTGGCAGATGGCATTTCTGCAAGCTGAAATGGAGAGGATGAATTCAGAGAATGTTCGACTGAAGGAGATGTTGAATCAAATGACTAACAACTACAACGGTCTGCAGATGCATGTGCTGACAATGATGCAGCAACACAATGACAATCAAACTGGAGGGGGTAGTGCTGCAGAGGAACACAAGAATGGCCATGGCAATGGCCTATTGGTGCCTAGGCAGTTCATGGATCTCGGCTGGGGGCAACGAGGAGGGCTCGTGTCCCCGCCTGAAGGGCGAAATGGCCGGGACGCCCACGACAAAGATGTTGTGGGCGGAGACGAACAGTGCTCGGAGAGCAAGGTTCAGAAGCTCGCACACTCTCCGAAAAGTGTCGATCAGGCCACCGAGGCTACTATGAGGAAGGCTCGGGTCTCAGTCCGTGCTAGGTCCGAGGCAGCCATGGTATGTACATTTATGAAATCACTCTATATTAATCGAGATGAAATCCTCTACTCCATAACGAAAATTTCCTATTAGTCCTTATATTTTGTATCAATCCTTTTGGATTTATCACATAGTTAGGGTTAGATGCCCCCAATTAATGATTTTGGGGTTTGTTAATGGTGTTATAGATCTCGGATGGCTGCCAATGGCGTAAGTACGGGCAAAAGTTGGCTAAGGGCAACCCCTGCCCTCGTGCATACTACCGTTGCACGATGGCCGCGGGTTGCCCCGTCCGGAAACAGGTATGCCCAACAATTATATCAACAGTAGCATCGAGATTATTTAATTGTAGCCCTAGTTTTATCCCATATATCTCTGATCGTAGGTCCAACGATGTGCGGACGACACGAGCATCCTAATAACGACCTACGAGGGCAACCACAACCACCCGTTGCCGCCGGCCGCCATGGCCATGGCGTCGACAACCTCCTCCGCCGCGAGAATGCTCCTCTCCGGCTCGATGCCGAGCGCTGACGGAATAACGAATTCGAATTTTCTAGCCAGAACGCTCCTCCCATGCTCCTCAACCATGGCCACCATCTCCGCCTCGGCTCCATTTCCCACCATCACATTAGACCTAACACAATCGCCTAACCCTCTTCAATTCCCCAAACCCTCAAACCAATTCCCCCTCTCCTTCCTCAATCCGTCTCAAAACATGGCGGCCGCCGGCAGCTCCGCCGCAGCGGCCCTTCTGCCGCAGATTTTCGGCCAGGCGTTGTACAACCAGTCCAAATTCTCAGGCCTACAAATGTCGCAGGAGCTCGATCAAGGGGCACACGAGCATCTATCGCCGCCACTGCCGGCGTTGCATCAAGCTTGCCAACAGAATCAACTGAGTGAAACCGTGAATGCCCTAGCAACAGATCCGAATTTCACGGCGGCTCTAGCGGCGGCGATCTCCTCACTCATAGGTGGCGGTAATAACAACAACAATGGAGGCAACAACAACAATAACAACAACAGCAACGGCAATGTCACGAGCAGTAATAATAGTGGCAACGGCAACAATAAACTCAACAGCTCCGGGTTTACAGTCAACTAATGATCATCGCCAAATTAAAGTAAACCCTTGAAATTAATTATTTCCATCTTGATTAATTTCTATTACTTTTTTCTGCCTCCATGGAAAAAGTTCAGAGTTTGAAACACTAGATACTTGTGTTCTTAATTTGTCTTTGTCTTCGTTGTTAACACATTTTAAGAATAACCTCAACTTCTGAATTTGGTTCTACGCTTTGAAGATGATTCATGCTTGTTAGCCTCAGCTCGATGATGTCGATCTGCTTTGAAGATGGTTCCACCTTGTCGAGTCCAATTCCACATCACCAGTTTTACTTTGAAGATTATCCCAGCTTGACGGTTTCAACACCATATCTCCAAATTCGATTCAATGATGGCTTCATCTTGATGAATTCTGTCTTCTTCTTTTTTAACACTTGAATAATGTATAACTTTCATGTAAAATAATAAAAAAGAATATACAGAAAAATATACACGAAAGACGTGATCATTTTTGTACGGATTGAGAAATTTGAGGATGGCGTGTGTAAGTCTTTTCAGTTCTTGCAGATTTTTGTCAATGCTATTTGTATTATTCTCGTGTGGAGCCAAATGAGTTTGAAAGAATACAGGCTGAAATGAAATCAATCAAATATTCATACATATTCTCTCTATTTGGCATGTTTCGTGTAGTTGGTAATATTTTGTTTTTTTGTTTTTGTTTTTTTTACTTTTTATGTTTTCTTGGTGTCGTGTTCATAAATTGCAGTCAAGTATGGAGTCAATAAAAACGTCTCCTAGTTATCTAGAAATTTTGGTGAAAGCATTCACGCGGTAATAATTACGTACAATTTGATATATCATTGTCCAACTCAATTATTTAATTTCATATATTACTTGTAATATTGTCGGCTTACTTATCATGTATATCAATTAATGAAATATCCACAATTTTGTGTTCATATATGCAGATGGGCTTGCTGCATTTTTTATTTAAGAGAAACGGCGTGAATGGATTTTGTAGTTAAATATTACTAAGTTTAAATTCCATCAATCTAATAACGAATTTGTTGCACATAGTTTATCTAGTATAATTAATCTCTCACATAAAGTAGAATAAGTTAATTTCTGTGATTGAAATATGCACATAATTTATAAGATATGATTCACCTCTCCGGTATGAGATACGACTATGAGGGCGTTTGGCTGAGCTTATTTTAAAGAGTTTATAAGCTCTAAGAGCTTATAAAATGTTTCAAGAGTTTATAAGACATAATGTTTCAAGAGCTTATAAGTTGTCAAAGTGTTTGGATAATTTAGCTTATAAGCTAGAGAAAGAATCGTGAGTTAAAGAGAAAAACATAGTTAGAGCGATAAAATTGACGAGAGGTGAAGTCGATAGTATATATGTAGATTATAATGAATCATAGTAAGGTTATTTTGGTAAATTCATTGTTACTTGTAAGCTTATGAAAAATAAGTTGGGGTTGAGCTACTTATTTTAAGGAGCTTAAAGCGTTGAACTTATTTTAATTTTAAGTTGTTTGAACTTATTTTGCCAAACACATGAATTTATAAGATATGATTCATAATTCGTTATGAGAACTTATGCTTAGCCAAACACCTCTATAGCAGGAAAAAGGAGTTCGAAGCTTATATATATGTATGTATATTCTAATTATTTAGAGAAATAGATCTTTTGGTTAATTTAGATAAACATCGAGTGAAATTCCTCCAAAAAAAAGTGGAATGAGCGAATTTCGTGCTTATATCATTACGAGGTTAAATTTCATCGATTTTTAAAATGAATTTGTTACAAAATTTGTGTAGCTAGTATGGATTATCTCTCTTGTATAAGTTATGTCTACATTTATAACTAACAACATATTTAATTAATTCGTCCAATCAAAATCTATTAGAAATTGTCAAAGCTTCTCTTTTTCCAATTAATGGTGATAGATATTGCAATGAAATTGTGACCCATTGTTTCAAATTGTGACAAACGGTACCACGATTAGTAAACTATTTACTGGATAAGTCCGAAAAATACTACTCCTTTTCAATTGACTTTTGGAATTGGAAATTCTTTGTCATCGACATACTTTTCAATTATTTTGAGAAATTATTGGAGTTTATGTTTCAATAAAAGGATATATATGTTTGAAATTTTGGGAGATTGTATATAGTCATGGGTGTACCATAACTTTCTAATTTGAGGGGATAAGGATGTGGATGTGGATGGGGATGTGAATGATCAAAGTCGAGAAAATTAAGGAAAATCGAAAATAGTATTAAAGTCCAGAGAGTTGCAATAATAGTTAAAGCAAGCACACGTTAGTGGGTTGTCGTTCCTACAAGGTAGGGATGTCAATGAGTGTGTTTTATCCGGACCAAAACCAGTAAATAAGTAATGATTCTGGTTTTGGATCCGACCCATTAGATAATGGATCCGGACCGGACCAGGACCATCAACTATGAGTCTTAAGCGATTCGGATCTCAACGGTGCGGAACCGAACCGGACTGAAACCGCAGAACCAGAACTAGAACCGAAATCGTTATTTGATAATTTAATGTGTTATGAGTGATTTTGAATCGATATGAATAAAACTAGCTCATTGACAAGTCTATTTAAACTTATATTCGTCAATTGACGGGTTTTACTCGGATCAGAACCAATAAATAAGTATTGGTTCTGGTTCTGGAACCAGAACTAGATCCGGATCGGACCATCAAACTATGGATCTAGACGGTCCGGGTTTAAAGCGGTCTGGGCAGGAACCGAACGAACCCGCTATAAAATTTAATGAGTTTTGAACGATTCTGGATCGGTCCGGGTAAAACCCTCCCATTGACATCCCTACTACAAGGTATGAAGCCTTTTTTAAAAAGAAAGAAAATAAAAAACAGATGCGAAGCTATTGGGTTTCGAAATTATTTGACTCTAATTTTATATGAACAATTGAGTGAAAAGAATAAATTAAAGAGAGAGAGAAAAAAAGAAGAGACTAATTAAAGCAATTTTAACAAGAAGATGTCAAAGAATTAAAAGCCTAAGATTTTGATTTCACCATCACTAATCACTGCCATACAATTAGCACTTAGTAGTATGGTCTATCTCACATGTATTCTATGTATTTAATAATGAACTAGACACTTAATTTACCTCTTAGATCTCTACGATTAAAAATCAATTAATAGGTGATCAAACAAATACAAATATTGAGAACGATGTTGGATACTCAATTAGAGAAATAAACATTTATTAAGCCCATATTAAATATTCAAATCATCACGAGAAACATATTAAACGCCTTCTTCAAACTTTCTTCACTCTTAACTGATTTTCCTTCCTAATTTCAAGTCGATACTTCTTATTATGCATGATTCAAAATACAATATAAAAGCGAAATTAAATTAAATTGAATAACAACAGAATCAAGCTAAAAAGTTTCTAATATAGATGTAATGCCCAAAGTAAGATATTACCGTTATTAATATGGGTGAGCAAATTAAACTAACAGTAATTGAATAACCGAATCGAATCATCCATTTTGTGGCCTCGGTTCGGTTTTAGACCTATTCGATTTTGATTCGATTATAATTTTGGACAGAACTTTGTTCGATCAATTTGATTTTATGAAAAAAACTTTCATTAAAACCGAACCCATCAAATTTTATAAAATATTATTTTTATTGTGTAAATATACAAACTAAAAATCCTAGACCTAAGTGATGTCACCAACTATGAATGAACTCTCTCTCCCCCATTTTCAACTCAGCACCGCACCGCAACCCTGATTCATTCCCCCAATTCTTTTTGGAGTTTGGACTATTCTCGTTCGCCGTTCTCTATCAAATTTCTAGCTCTCTCGTCGGAATTCTTTGATCGTTGTTGTCTTGCTAGAGTTCGAATATCGAATTCTTTGATCGTTATTTCGAATATACAAACCCTTATTTATTCGTATATGGTTGAATAAAACCATATATCAATGGTTTGAATTAGGGACGTAAATGGGTGAGTTTTAAGAACCGATATGCTCATGACAATGAGCCGATTTTATCCGCTTTAGATCCGTAACTAATCATGGCCCGATTAAATTCTAAAATAATGGTTTAAGTTTTGAAGCCTAAGTTTAAGTATATTTGTTAATGTTTACCCCCGATCCACTCACATGTAACGGTTTCATTCTAGTTTCTGTTTGAGATCCATAGTTGATGATCCGGATCCGATCTTAATCCGATATCTAATGGATCAGTTACAGAACTATAATCGATACTTATTTATTGATTATGGTCCAGATAAAATCAGTCCATGGAAATCCCTAGTTTGAATATAATTTTTTTCCATAAGCTACGAAAAATGTTAGTGAATTCCTTAGTAGAACTTGCATACTTGCCTCAGAATATCTATTATGTCTTCTTTATGTTTTGTCCCCTAATTAATAATCATCGTAGAGATTTTTGGTCTCTCTTTTTCTTTGCATTCCTATATTTCAGGCTTCGTTGGTTAATTTTGTAATTTCTTATAATTTTATCTATTCGCATGTTTCATCGAGATCCTCAAACTTTGGCTTTCATTTTCCTTCTCTCGTGTCACATTTACTAATAATGTTTTATTTATTTTCATAGAATCTTCCTTTAGCACTGAAGTTAGAGTTTTCGATCGTTTTAAGAGTTATCTTATTTTTAGAATTGTGGAAAGTCTTCTATGCTTTCAAGATTGGACAAGAAATTCAAAGCAACCCATATCAATTGAAGAAGACTTGGAAAATGTTGCAAAACATGAAGAAAGTTTGCATTTTCAATAAATATTTTATTGTATTGTTCAATAGTTGATTTACTACCATTTGTAATTATGAGAAATATTGGCACAAATAGATTCATGGATGTTGGTGATGCGTCGAGGACTCAAGACTAAGAAGAGTAGGGGATTAAGAAGAAGGTGGATTCGTTTTTGTCTATTTGATTTCTATTATTTTGATGATGACTATTATTATTATTATTAATTTCTTATTTGGATGATTGCATCTTGGACTTATGGTTTAATTATTGTTGGGTTTATGATTATTGGATAGGCTGGTTTTTAATTGAATTATTTTAGTATGATGGTGATGCTTTATTTTTTTGATTTATTATAAATTTTTAGTTAACTTTATAAAAATGAAATATTCTGCAAAATTTTGATTAAATCAAAATTGAAGTTTAAATTCGAGTTAATTCGGTTAAGTTGGAATGAAAAACTTGGTCGGTTCAATTTGAAAAATAAATTTTTTGAATAATTCGATCTTTGGTTTCAAATATAGTTTCCAACTGAATCAATCGAATGCTCATCCCTAATGCCGATAGATACATAATTGAGAGTATTTGAAATGAAATTTGGAACATATTTGTTTGGGAATAATTTGAAAAAGAAAATTGAAGAGTTTTAAGTTGGAGTTATGTATTTAATTATAATAAAAAATATATATATATATATATATATATATATATATATATATATATATATATAAAAACTAAATGGATTTTGGAATGGGAAATTGAGAATGACGGTGAGCATTTACGAATAGAAATTATTTAGTTTAACTAATTTAATTATAATAAAATAATATATATATATATATATATATATATATATATATATAATTAACGGATCCATTGGTCGGATCCTGACCGGATCCAGGTCTTAAAACCTAAACTTCGGATCCGGATCCAAAATATTGATATATGTTAGGATCCGGTCCAGGATCCGTCGGTCCAGATTTTGAGGATCGGATCCTTAAAATAGATCGGATCCACGGATCTGACCGGGTCCCTGGATCCGTTGCCATCCCTACTCATCCCTGATTATTAATTGAGAAATGTTAAAATATATGAAGATCGATAAACATATAAAATATACACCATTGATACAACTATATCCATTATTTAAATATTTCAAAACAAGTATAATAAAGCTCGTGGCATACTGCTTTATTATTATTATTATTATTATTATTATTATTATTATTATTATTATTATTATTATTATTATCTGGTCCTCTAATGATTTAGTTCAGGAATATTTTAGGAATAAAAAAAGATTCCCGTGTAAATATAAGAAATTTGAGTTCATGTTTTATCACATTTTGAGATTTTGGTGTCAGTTACAGTTTCTCTGTGAAGAATAATGCATAATGAATATCTAATTCCAAATATTTTTTCGAAAAGAAATATATTTTAATACTGTCTTAAAACCCCCTGCTGTTGACTTTCTTCTGGCACATCTTTCTCGGTTTGATAATTTCTCCGTCGTCTTCTCCAGGTAATTCTCGCAATTCAAATCTTCATACAAGAATAATTTTTTTTGGATAATCGTGTTTATATATTGGATTTTGAAGTTGGATTTATGTTGTCGGGCGACAATTTGGACCATTAAAACTGTATGCGGGTTCGGTGATTCCCAGAATTCGAATTTCACTATCAGAAAACCTAATCGAAGAGGAATCCTTTTAAATTTTAGCTGTAAAGATTCAATCTTTATAAAAGAACCCTCAATTTATATGCTTGATCACTGAGGTTTTTGCTGTTTCTGTAGTCAACTCATTGGAGTTGAAGCTAATTATATATGTACTCTCTCCCTCAATTTTAATTGATCTTGTTGCAGTTTGTGGGATGGGTAAAAGATACAGCTTTGCCACAGTTTTTCTCTTATTTGTGCTGTTTACTTCCGTCTTTGCTGCTCGTGATGATGGGCTGCTGAGAATTGGGTTAAAGAAGAGGAAATTGAATCAGATTAATCGGGTTTCGGATGGCCTTGAGTCGAAGCAGGGGGGCTCAGTGAAGGATTATGGCAAAATTCGTGGCGTTAATGGAGATTCGGGTGCCGATATCATTGCTTTGAAGAACTATTTGGATGCTCAGTATTTTGGTGAGATTGGCATTGGTACGCCTTCACAAAAATTCACTCTGATTTTTGACACTGGGAGTTCTAATCTTTGGGTGCCATCATCAAAGTGCTACTTTTCTGTGAGTTCTTTTGGTTCAATTTAGTTCTAGTGAAAAATCCGTCGCCTTGTTTGTGTTGTTTAAGTATTTTCTGCTTATAATTGATCCAGGTAGCTTGCCTTTTCCATTCAAAATACAAGTCGAGCCATTCAAGCACCTACAAGAAGAATGGTATGCATTCTGTAATGATTTTTCCAATGCCGTCCAATGCTGATTCATGTTTAACGCTATATGCAGTATATGAACTGTAGTTAATGCATCTATGGTGATTGTGTTAGATATTAAGATGGTGAATTTTGAGAATGAAAATTTATGTTAACTCTAGTTCATACTAGTGTGTGTTGGCCTAGTGGTAGAGTGGTTAATGCCCGAGGCCAAAGGTCTGGGTTCGAGTCCACCTTGACACACCTTTAAATTTTTGCAGTAAATGGACCAAAAAGAATAAGACAAGATCTTCTCATTGACTACTGAAGTTGCAAATTCATAAGCTTATTCCAAGTATTGATGGCTCTTTCTTTAACCACGGCTAGGTAGTTTAATTGGCATCTCTTTTTATGGACCTCTGAAGTGATTTTACTGGGAATTTGATAGGGTTGTGCCAATAAAAAAAACTAATCCACAAAGAGTGAGAAAAACTTTGCTATACCACTTGACTAACAAGTCACATAGTGATCAGCCGATCAATATAAGAACTGCAGTGTGTATATAGTTTGAGATTTCATATAAGGTCATTCTTTGATGAAGGTAAATCTGCTGCAATTCAATATGGAACTGGATCTATCTCTGGGTTTTTCAGCCAAGATCATGTTCAGATTGGTGACCTAATTGTAAAGGATCAGGTATATCTTGGAAACAGATAAAAAGTTGGAATTGTTTGTTGAGTTTTCCCTTGTATAACTTATAAAAGTTTGTTTCTTTAGGATTTTATTGAAGCTACCAAAGAACCAGGCATCACATTTGTAGCAGCTAAGTTTGATGGCATTCTCGGACTTGGATTCCAGGAAATTTCCGTCGGCAATGCTGTTCCTGTCTGGTATGCTTTAAAGACGATAGCACAAACACAAGCATGGCATATCTGTTCCAAGATCTAAAGCCATTTACCAACCATTTTAAGTTTCTTTGTTAGTATGATTCTTTTCCTCATCGAATATCAGGTACAACATGGTAAATCAAGGTCTCGTGAAGGACCCGGTTTTCTCGTTTTGGTTCAGTCATGGTGGTAACACAGAAGATGGTGGTGAGCTCGTTTTTGGTGGCGTTGATCCTAACCATTTCAAGGGTGAGCACACCTATGTTCCCGTCTCTCAGAAGGGTTATTGGCAGGTCTCCCTCTATACCTCTCACTCCTAAACATTGTTGTATGCATGCAATCATTTCCTTACTTTGAGTTATTTTCTCTCTGTTTACAGTTTGACATGGGCGATGTTCTCATTGGCGGTGAAACAACAGGTGGCTTATGAAATTAGTATATAATTTTCCAATTGTGCATCATCTTTTTCGAAGTTCTAGGAGCTAATCTTTAAATTCCTTCAGGATTTTGCTCTGGTGGTTGCTCAGCCATCGCGGACTCTGGAACTTCCTTGCTGACTGGACCAACCGTACGTACTCCTAGTGACTTAGTAGACCTAAGATATGTATTTTATTTTCCAAATCCGTCGGTGCTATTTTTCCAAATCCTTTGAAGTTTCTGACATTGTTCTCCAAGAAACGCCCTAACCTATCATCGAGTCTGCTTTTAGTTTTTAGTCAATTGAATTTTGTTCCGATAATCTGAGAGCCAGAATTAGTGTTGTTGCACTTAATTTTTGTTGCATACCTTTTATCTTCTGAATCGGCTAACTTGCTGAATATTATACTTTCAGACTGTGATCACTCTCATTAATCATGAAATTGGCGCTTCTGGGGTTGTAAGCCAGGAATGCAAGTCCGTCGTTTCTATTTATGGGAAAACCATATTGGAAATGTTGTTGTCTGAGGTGAGTGAGGCTTTATTTCCCTGCCCACCCTCCACCATTTTTTCAAATAGATACTAACTCACTGCTCGATCTTCAATAATCCAGTTGATAAATTTGCAGATTATCGTATTTGTATAACTATAGCTAACGAGATCTGTTTCTCATGTTGCTATTTACAGGATGAACCTCAGAAGATCTGCTCCAGGGTTGGTTTGTGCTCGTCTGATGGCACTCGAGATGTTAGGTCAGGTTCCTGCTCTTTCCTTTTTTACTTTCGAGTGATAAAATATATCAAAAAGATCAAATAATACTCATGCCATATGTTCGTTTTTGTTACTCTATAACTTGAACTTTAGCACTTGTCAATTTATGTTTTAAACCTTATCTTTGCAAAATTTTATAATGAATCTATGATCCACGTAAAAAAAATGCCAGCGTTGGAAATCTGACTAGGATCGGTCACCCATAAAATGAGATGGAATTTTTTTTTCCACCTCACGCAGAACGACGAGGTTTTATTACTCCTCTCTCTCTCTTTTTCTGACTCCACACACTCACCGCTCCGCCGGCGCCCATGCCATCGCCGGTGAGAATGAATGACCGCCACCACCACCTCTTTGTCGTCGTCCACTGAGTCGTAATTAAACAATTTTGCAAAGTTAAGGTCACTTAAAAATTGAAATTGCAAGCATACAAGTCATAATCATAAACTATAATTAAATTAAATTGATGTTGAAGTCATAAATATTGCCTTCGACTTTGATGCTTTAGTATAAGTGATTTTGCACGTGAGATACTACTAATTTTGTTTGAAGATTTCAGTGTATTTTTGTTGTTTGACATGTGTTATTTGCGAAACTATGGGCAGTATGATTATCGAGAGTGTGGTGGACAAGGAAAGCGATAGTCATGGCCTCCATGATGAAATGTGCACGGTTTGCGAAATGGCAGTCGTATGGATGCAAAACCAACTCAGACGGAACCAAACACAAGAAATGATTCTGGACTATATTAATCAGGTAAAATTTATTCAATCATTTTGAAAAAGTTTTTCTCCTCATTTTCTCCTTTTGTGTTCTGAATCTTTGCTTTAAACTTCAGCTCTGTGATCGGCTTCCCAGTCCGATGGGCGAATCATCTGTCGACTGCAATGCCCTTTCTTCGATGCCCAATGTTTCCTTTACCATTGGTGGTAAATCATTCGCTCTCACCCCGAGCAGGTTCGATACATTCAGTTCTTCTTCAATTTAAGTAATCTGCTATTTTCCCCTTGTTTCTATACCTTCATAATTGTCATGGTCCTTTTTCCTGTATCGTATCGATCTGAGTTCGCCTTTATCTACGAGTTTCGCTGCATGACCATCCGTGGTGTATCATATGCTAGTTAATGTTTAGGCTAAATACTCAAAGAGGTCGACTCTAGCATATGATGTTTAGGCTAAATACTCAAAGAGGTGGACTCTTGTAAGGACGGACATATATGAGATTGACACTTTTTAGGATAATTGACACTTTGTAGTTAGAGGGTAAAAGAATAAATGCCACTTTTCTTCATGATAATGTCTTAATGATGATTGACACTTTTAGGACGTCTGCAAATAATAGACACTTTTAGGACTTCAGCAGATAATTGACATTTTCTAGTTAGAGGGTAAAGAATAATGTCACTTTTCTTCATGATATTTGCCACTTTTCTTAATGATAATTGACATTTCTTGGATGTCCCCACAGTGAGGCGTCCTCCTAGGATTCTTTGCGATACTCAAATATATTCTAAATTATCATCTTTGTTTTTCTCTTCCCCAATTATATTTTGTACTATCGATTTTGACCAATTAATACTCAAACTAGAAGAAACTATGCAAATCTATCATCGGACAAACTTTCGGCACTTGAAAGTTGAGTCGGATCGTTTTGAATTTGACGTCGCATCTGGCATTACATTTCATTTGCTCCTTCCCATAAGTTGATTTTTTCTTGATAAAACTACCCTAACTCATCATCATACTCGTATTCTTGCTGGTCAGTACATCCTGAAAGTCGGTGAGGGCGATGTAGCTCAGTGCATCAGCGGATTCACAGCCTTAGACGTGGCCCCACCCCGCGGCCCTCTATGGTAAATCTTCCCTCCTTACACAAACATAGTCAAACAAAACACTCACTTGTGATGCAATCTGCAATTTCACGGTCACGCTCGTTCCTCAACTTATATATCTGCTGTGGTTGTTTGCATGATGCAGGATTCTGGGGGATGTTTTCATGGCGCAGTATCACACCGTCTTCGACTACGGGAATATGAAGGTTGGGTTTGCTGAAGCAGCTTAAAATGCATTCCTGTTTCTAATTCTGACCTTATTATTACCAGCATTCTTGAATATTTGAAGCTGTTGTATGACATATATATATACTTGCATGAGTTTATTCAACTCATGTAATTCTGTAAATCGAATAATTTAAACTTTGTATCAGGATATACATAATATGTGTAGTTCATGTCAAGAATATTTCCTTTCTTCCCTAAATTATATAAGGCAGTGAACTGGAACACTACCATCCCTATTTTCATTCTTTTTCTTGGGTTAACTGCTGAAACAACACAGCGTTTGTCCGAATTTGCAATTAATGATATTTAAAACATTGCAATTATAATATCTTGTTTCAAAAGGGGAACTCTCCCCGGAGCAATTATAATATCTCTTTTGAGTTAATTATATTGCTGATTACTAAAGTATCCCATTATGGCTAGTCATAATGTGGTATAGTTTTAATCGTTTGGTGATCGTATAAATTTGATTGGTTTGTACGACCTCGGTTGACCGATTTTAACAATCCAAATCTTATCGATCGCTAGCGACCAAACGAGGCCTTATTGTTTCACGACCTCTACACTCTTAACCGCGAAATCTTTCGACCGCTGCTTTTCTAACTCTCTTCAAACACTATGAAAAAAACCAAAATTCCTCAATTCTAAAGCATTTATCAATCTTTTTTTTGTCTATATATATTCATTATTTATCAGTTTTTATTTAGTTAATGAAATAACTATGAAATTGATCGGCGCATGTAGGGTAGTATAAATGGAGCTGTACGACTAAAACTAGAGTTTCTTAAAACGCCATAATTAAGAAGGTCAAAACATCAGTTTTATGTACTTGTGGAAAATAAAAAAATCCATTTCAAATTAGTTGCCATCTAGTCAACATTCCGGTGCCGGAAAATATTTTCGGCCATAAGTTTGAGCACGTTGTACAAAGGCGCTGTGAATCTTGACATCGTCCATTTCCAGACAGAGGCTGCCAAGCAGAAGCTGTTCGCTCCCACAAGTTGTTATGAGGCTGAATTGCGTAAACTGAGACTCAACTTCAACTTTGCTCTGCCCACGAGTCCCAATTCTGTTAAAAGATATCACGGGGTCTTCACTGAAACTGCGGCTTCTTTCATAATCGGTGATAATCTGAAGGTGATGCCTAATGTGATGGGATCCTTCATGGAAACTCGTAGGAGTCTCGACATTGATGGGACTGATATGGATGGTGCTGAGACGAGGAATGTGGCTTTTGGATTGACAGAGGTGATAACTCATTTTGTTTAATGTTTATAACATTTGATCTTTCTTGCAACTAATTTTAAAAAATCTTTTCCGGGTTTGATCAGATTCTGGCTTTACTGAGGGAATCATTGGTTTCGCGGAATCCATTCTCAAAATTAAATATAAACCAACAAAACTTCCATTCATGATTCATATATACATATAAATTTGTGTTAATGGGTAATTCCCTATTTATTTCACTTCTTATTTATCAAGATCTATCTGCAGATTACATAAAGAAATCTCTTATATATAAAATTTAACTAAATAGGACAAGTCGTAAATTAAAAGACTAGACTAAGACATCCATAAATAAATAAAATCTAATGATTAAAGTAACAAATAATTAAAATAAACATATAAATAACATAAGCCTATATTGTCCTCCATCACAAAGGATTGTAATTCAATTCTGTGTTGGATCAAACAAAATTTACTAACTAATATTGTCTTAAATTCGATAATTCACATACTATTATCACTATTTCTAAATATTGAAACTTAAAAATAAAATAACAAACAAACTAGCCGTTATAAACATGAATCCAAACAGCAAATATAAAGCTCCGGAAATATTAATAGGCTCCAGCCAAAAAAAATAAATTGAAAGCTAATTCAACCATTCTCGAATTACATCTCATATTTTATTATTATCAACACACATAACGCAAGATGGAAAAATAGAAATATATAAAACATGAAACTGTAACAAAAGAACTAAACGAGAAGAACCCGAGAACCATAAGATTTTGACCATTAATTTGCAAGGTCTCAGAAAATATAGAAAATAAAAATCTGAAAGCTCAGAGAGTCAACTGCAATGAAGGATCATCCTCGTCTCGATCCCTTTGGTTGTATCTTCAACATGGGATTGATCAAGCCATCTGTGAAAGCAGAAGTTGATGCAAGAGCAGCTTTCAGTATGCTCAAACCCTGCATGAGCACACCAAACAAATGCAGTCTTCAACAAAAGAAACAAATCATTTCATACATGACATAATCAATAAACATTCCAATAATAACCATTTTACCTCTTTCAACCCAATCCGCACCTCCATTTCATCCACATCAGATAAAGGGATCTTCATCTTATGGTGGATGAAAGCAATTGAGGAAGCACATAACGGTTTGACTGTTAAATCATCATATATCACAAACGTCCCAGGTTGCTTCACATAGCATCCTTGATCACCCTTGGGGTCTTTGTAACGCATCCAAAAACCCTTTTCAACTGTCCTTTCGGAGGAATCTGTGATGCTTGCAAGGTAATATATAGGAGGAGCAATTTGTTCAGACAGAGAGAAAATCTGGCTCTTGGAAACATAGTAAGGTGGAAGCTCTGGTTCTTGCAGCCTTCTCTTTACATCTTTCGTGATCAAATGTTTTTCGTTGACAAAATTTGCAGTGCTGTTGTACAAATTATCAATGCTCTTGAAACAAGTCTTCCCCCTCAAAAGGGACTCCACTCCTCCCAATGAGAGAGTCAAAAAACTGAGAATGAAATCAACAAAATCTTCCTTTGCCTTGACAAATAAAAATTTGTTGGTAGATTTTTGTATAATGGCTCTCAAAGTCATTCTCTTGGAGTTGGTTGATTCTAGCTCTATCTTGTCTAGTAAATCCTCTAGTACATAATCCGTGTTTTTGTTGCTAACACGAAGAATGGCATCAGTTAAAGGAGTCTCGGAGAGTAAAGATCCCTTGAGCAAATCCACAATCTGATTACATACAACAGTTAAAGGTAATGCATAACTGATAATTCAATGGACTTACTAAGAAAGATAAAAAATTATTCAACTAAACTCGCCTCATTGTATCCAAGAGTCACATTCAATTGCTCCGCACCTTCTGTTACAATAATGCCAAGATTGACAAGAGTTTGAGTCACAGATCCCGGTTCATAGGGGGCCAGCTGCAGATCATCAGTTACTAAAAAATGCAGTCCTTCCACAAGAATCCCATCACCACCTTGAGATTTTGGCTCGATTTCACCCATGGCTCTGTCCAATGGCTTTCCACAACCACATCTCCCAGAATCATAGTACATGCTCACATTTGGGATATTTTTTTCATTACAATTAATGTCTCCACATCTGAAGTGCTTTACTGGTGTGTTCATGAATGAATTTCTTGGATTCAATAGCATCTTCTTACCACCATCTGTCCAGAAATGGTCACTTTCAAGATTTGTTAAGCCCATATACAGTGTGTTTAAGCTTCCAACAACGGGTGTCTCATCCTCATATTGCTGCTTCAAGATACTCACAATCTCCCCCAATGGCAATGTCAGAAAACTTAGTATACTCTCTGCAGATTTTCTGTCGCCTTCTGCAAAGAGTACCTTTGTTTTCTGTTTATTCATCATAACTTTGAGGGAGATCTTAACATCCTCAGGTAATGCAGAGCTCATGGTTGGTTCTACAAGCGGAGAATTTCAGACAGGCGATTAAGATTAACTCAAGCGGTGATCGTTGTAAAACAAAGATGTATGAGAAAAATCTACTCCAAATATGAATATTGAACTATTTCTCTTTCTTCCACATTTGCTTCCCACATAACTACAACATAAATTTATTTTCTTTTTACTCAAGAATATCAAATTCTGCAGAATGTCAAACACCGGTAAGGCTCTTCGTGTTGCATTATAAAATAACAAATTTTACTATTTCTAATACTCAATCAACAAAAAGAGTTTGCAATCCAAAAAAGAAAAAGAAGAAATTATAATAGAGTCCTTCAAAAATTAAAAGCTACCTTAAACTTTTTTGGCCAAATATACGAGTTTGTGGCGGCGGTGGACGACAATAGACGGCGGAAAGAGCTTCACAACTACTCTTCCTTGAAACCCTTTGGATTTACACTGTTTAATAACTATAAACTTTTGAAATTTTTTCTTTGGGTAGACGTCTGTCGAAGATAATCTTCAAAACACGGATTTTTCTGAGACGAGTTTTTCCGGCGGCAGCCTCTTCCCGTTTGGTAATTACCTTAATATTGCTTTAAAAAGCAAAAGAAAAAGTAAAAGAAAAATATACCTTGATACTCCCGGAGTCCCCAAATCTATTCCTAGAAATATTCGATACGAGTTTTAATAAAAGTTATTGATTATATTATAAGTGAAATACGAATCTCACAATAGTGTAATATTAAATTAGTTAATGATGGATCATATATGGTAAAAGATATAAATAAATAGATTGTTGAAGATAAAAAGAAGAAATAATATTGGTCCATGAGTGATAAAAAAAATGTAAATAAATAATAATACACTAAATTAAAGATTTAATTTATTTTAGTCAATCACTAAAAATGTTCACTTTCATTTTTTAGAAACATCAACTTTACATTTTTACCCTAAACTTATCCACTTATTTACAAAAAAAACACTCATGTTACATTCACTATCCATTAATATATTCATTTATTATCCAAATGATACACTTTTTTATACACATCTACTTTACACTCATTAAAGTTTATTAAAACTTGTGTCACCAAAATCGATGAACGATTTTGATGGACGGAGAGAGTATTATTAAAGATAAAGTTGAAAAGATAATTACCATAAATAAATAAGAAGAACGATGTACCGAAAAAGGAAATTGAGGGATGGAAGTATTTATTACCCTAGGATGCGATCAAGTCGGGTTCAGATCATCTTTTTAAGTTTGTGTGTTTTATTATTAAGTTTATTATATTTTAACAATATTTATTATAAGAAAAACATATAATGAGTTCCATTTAACATTTATTTTTCCACTCTCATCATAGAATAATTAATTATAATTCAAATTTAAAATTGAATGCCAAGAACTAAGAAGTAATTAGAAGCCCAAATTGTATATAATGAACCCAGTATGATCATAAGATTCCAATCATTACTTAAACATTGCCATCACTGATAAGCTCACTTGCCACAAATAGAAGAAGAAAAACATTATTTTGAAGCATTTATCAATCTCAGACTTCTCTCTTTGGCTGTTTCATTAATACGTGATTGAGCAGAGCATCAGTGAGAGCAGAAGTGGATGTAAGAGACGCTTCGAGTATGCTTAAACCCTGCACCAATCAACAAACTTCATCTCAACATCTATCTAAACATATATAGAAACGAAAAGGATTTCAAATAATATTACCGCTTTCAATCCTACTTGCAGCACCACTTCTTTGACATCAGACATGGGAATTTTCTGCTTTTCCAGAATAGAAATGACTGAATGTATAGAAAAAGGTGTCACAGTTAAATCATCCATTACCACAAAAGTTGTTGGTCCCTTGACATATATCCCTTACCCATTGGGAAACTTAACAGAAGAAAACAACCTGATATTTTCACGGTAGACTCTAGGCAAGGGTTCTTGAGTCAGGGGAAGAATGTGGTTGCAGGAAATACAACCATGATACAGATTAGGTATCATTAGCCTCCTTTTCGTATCTGGGCTCTTAAAATACTTGTCATCTATAACGACGGTTGTGCTCCGGTACAAGTTGTCAATAGCCTTAACACGAGTCTTTCCGGCCAAAAGGTGCTCGACTTTTCCTAGTGGAATATGGAGGAGACTAAACAGAAACTCAACAAAATCTTCCTCAGCTTGAGCATACAATAGCTTACCGCTAGATATTTGTACGGCGACTTTCAAAACCATCTTGGATCCGTGATTTTCTGGGTTTTCAGTCTGATGTAACGTCCTTGGATTGGTTTCCACTTCCACATTTACACTTGTTTCATTCAGTATGACATCTGATAATGGGGTTGGGGAAATGAAGGACGCCTTCAGCAAACTCAAAATCTAATCACAATAGATATACAATTTGTAAGCAGAAAAAATTTTTATTGGATGAAATAGTTGAAGATAGAGAATCAAGAATCACCTCATTGAAACCAATAGTCACTTTGATTTGCTCGGCCTTATCCATGTCTGTTATGCCAAGAATGGTGATGATTTGGAAGAGTCCTGTCACAGTGGAAAATATCTGCAGATCATCGGAGATTATGAAAGATGTTGTATTTATAGTGAATACTCAATCTCTAGAAGCTGCCTGAGACCCTTTTTCAGCTACTTCTTTCCTCATAGTATAACAACATTTAGCGTTGCAATCGTAGATAAAATCATAGTACATGCTTACAATACGAATTCTATTATGCAAGGACGGGCCGTTACAATGGAAAAATTCAGCAGGCTGATAATGAAATCAAGTTTTAGCCCTTCATATTCAGCTTCAAATGAGCTTGTTGGATCGAGCAGACTCTGCTTAGCACCCTCAGTCACGAAATGGGCGGTGTCAAGATTTGCTAAGCTATGGTACAAACTGCTTAAGCTTCCAATGGTGGGAGCGTCGTCTCCATACTGCTTATCGAGTACTTTGACGATTCTTCCCAACGGCAAAGTCAAGAAGCTTAACAAAATGTCTACAAAAAAGCTATCGGCTTCTGCAAAGAGTACCTCATTTTTCTCTTTATTTATCATCACTTTCAACGATAACTTGACATCCCTGTTATTAGCATCAGACATTCTGCTAGTATTAGTGGTAAAGCGATAAAAACAAAGATGAATGATGTAAAGAGTTTTCTGCACCAACTTCCATTTAAATAGGATAGTAGAAGTTAACCAAGAGCCATTAGTCCCATTAAATTCCAAGACGTTCTGAATTTTCTCCCTATTTACGAGCAAGAAATTAATGGGGGAATAGAAGTTAACCAAGAGTTAATAGCCCCACCAAATTCCAAGACCCAGAAAAGAGAGAAGGTCATTTTCTTTTCTCTTTTTTTTGGAACCATGCTATTTAACAAAACTGATCCAGCGGGCCCGGCCCGGCAATGAAAAAAAGAAAAGGATCTTGTTGTCAGACTAACCAAACACAATATGTATTCGTAAATATGACTTTTTTACATACGTATTTGTAAATGAAATTATATTTTGTATTTATGATTACTAAGGATGTCAATAGATTTCGGATTCGATTTAGATCCATGGATTCATATCCATTATCTGGATCCTTAAAAATTTAAACCTTACGGATTTGGATTGGATATGGATCATATTCTTAAATTTCGGATTTAGATATGGAGTTTATTTTTTGAAATCCAAATCCGTGGATCCGTTATATTATTTGTATTCTAGTTAAATATCTAATTCTAAATGTAATTTTTCAAAAAATTTCTTCCTCAACTTATCCCAAACATATGTTCGACTGCTCTCAGTTTTACTTCAACTTCTCCCAAACATATGGTAATTGATTTTCTTCCATTTTATGTTTATATTATTGAAATGAATATGCATTTCTTATGATATTTCTTTCTTGGCTTCTTTAGTTTGTTATAATATTGAAAGTCAGGGCTTTCTTCAGGAGCATCTTTATTACGATGATCAAACTTTCAAATGTTATGAGAGTGGACCCCTGTCCTATGGCTGACTCCTGATTGGCTATGAGGTTCTTGCCTCCCTGGGAGTGTGGGTCACTTTCTCCGAGTTCATGGGCTGCTCTCCAGCCATATTCAAGGTTCGAAACTGTTGTTCCCGTAGTACGGGTACCTGTATCGAATGTCTCGTAGTGACATGTATCTCGTCAGATATTATAATATGTATTTAAGCATGAGGATCTTTCATGCACCATATTTAAGATCGACAATCGATTATTGCAGTAGGGAGTTTTTCATATGGTCGCACACATGAATTTCTCGTATTTTTGGGAAACGTCCACGTCTTAGCTTGAGATAGTTTTCCACAAATGACGCAAGTTGATAGATTCAACTTATAAATCTAATAAATAATTATAAAATAAGCGTATCTCGTGGTAATGGTGGAGTGATGATTATGAGCATGTAATTAGAATGTCTTGTCGAATCGTTGGAAGATGTGAGAATCCGATCGATCGCAAAAGCAGGCGGAGGGAGCTTTGGGTGACATTCCGACACTCGAGTCATATATTGTGTTTAAGCTTTATCGATTGTGTACCTGACCCTTATATGATGGAGGTATTTATAGGTATAAATATGACATTGGATAAGGAGATCTGAATCCTAATAGGAATAGAATATATACAGATCCTCATAGACTTGCGTCATATTACTCGCGTTAGGTCTATCGATAAGAGCCAGTTCCTATTCAGAGGCATGAGTCTTTGTGACTGTCACTTACTAACACATAAGATGTCTTTTTATCATCTAGTACAACAATCATGTTTTGAGGATCTGAGCCTCAGGGTCTAGCTTTGTGCGCCTATAGTCTTGGGTTATCCTGCTGACTTGGAATCTTTACGTTAGATATGATATACATGATCAGTTCAAGTATATTTCTTTTGCAGAATTGACGTAAATAATATTTATGCCATATTAAAATCGGTAATTGGTCTATTTGAATTTAAAAAAATGACATGCAAAATAAAAATACATAAATATGCTAATAAATAAATCTAATTAAGTACATATATAACTAAACATGAAGAAACTAATGAATTTACAAATATACAAGTGCCCATAAATCTGGTTTGGGATATGACTACGGAAAATAATCCGTCATACTATTACTTTTTGTGAAACCAAAAACATGGAAAAGATAAAGTTGAGAAAAAGCTTAAAAAAGTAAAAAAGCAAAAGATAATCCAATGGTGGCGTTCCAGGTGCATTGTGGCAAATATTACTCTTCTTTTGTCCAAACTCAACTGTTTGCTCCATTTTACTACTCTCACACTCATCCCCCACACTCTTCCCGTTTAGCAGCTAAAAACCATCGTCTCAGCCACCCTCCCTCCGCCGCGCTCAGCCTCTCTCATCCAAACACACATTTTTTTTAAAAAAAATTTGCCACTACTCGTAAGTAGGTTCGACGTATCTGTTGTTGTGGTTCAAACCATGATTGTCTAGTATCAAAATATGTTCTCTTCTGGGTTTACTTGAGATTCGGTCTTTTTTTTCCCGAAAATCCCCGATTTTATAAATTGGAAATCAGGTAATTCTTGACTTATTCATCTCTTGTTACTGTTTTTTTCAAAAAAAAATTATTTATTACTTCGTTAACTGCTATTATGTTTGTTGGGGGAGGTTGGGGGTGACTTAGTCGAAAGGTAAAAACAAAAAAAAAAATACTCATTATTTGTGGCTCTTCAAACTGAAATTGAACGAAAGAGATATTTAACTGCACTACTTTTTTTATTTCCTTGAATAATGCACTTTCTTAGGAAACTAGATTTTTGTTTTGGAGGATGACAGAATTTGGCGAAAATCAATTATTATGTTGTTCTAAAGCAAAGGTCGTTTCACATGGATAACCAAGACACTGTCTAGTTAGTGGCGGGACGACCGCTATAGCAAATTCACAACTCATACAGGCAATGATATCTAGTTAAGTGTAACTAAATAAAACATAATCTCTCTCATTTCCAAACTTGTGGTTGATCTAGATGTCGTCAATCTGAATTTTTCTATATATGTAGGACCTCCAAAAATGTCTGATGCTAAAGAAGTAGAGTTCTCACTAAATGTGATGATCAATAAAGATAAGACAAAGGTACTCTTTGCAGAAGCTGACAACCATTTGGCAGACATTTTGTTAAGCTTCTTGACTTTTCCGTTGGGAAGAATTGTGAAAGTCCTCGAGAAGCACTATGGAGACGAGGCACCTATCATTGGTAGCTTAAACACTTTGTACCATAGCTTAGCAAATCTTGATAATTCCCATTTCTGGACGGAGGGTGCTAAGCAGAGTCTGCTCAATCCACCTACTTCATTTGAAGCTGAATATGAAAGGCTTAAACTCGACATCACTGATTCTCAGCCTGCTGAATATTTCGTTTGTCCATACAACTGTGGGCGTAGATTTCGTAGTGTAAGCATGTTCTATGATAAGGCCAATTATTGCACATCATGCCATGCTTCTTACATGAGCAGAGTAGCTGTAAAAGGGTCTGAAGCTGCTTCCAGTGGAGTCTTCACTAAACGTAAAGCATCTTTCATAATCTCTGATGATCTGCAGATACTGCCAAATGAGACAGGACTCTTAGGAATCTTCAGCATTCTTGGCATTACAGACATGGATAAGGCCGAATCCATCAAAGTGACTTTTGGGATCAGTGAGGTGATTCTTTATTCTCTACCAACAATTTCCTTCAAATTTTTTTTTCACTTATCCTACATTTGTTATTTTTAGATTATGGGTTTGTTCAAGGCATCCTTTATCTCACAAACTCCATTGTCGGACCTCATACTGAATAAAACAAGACAGACCAACTCTGTATCTGTGGAATCTGAACATGAGACTTCAGTAGATCAGATTCATAATGAACAAGATCCCAACTCGAAGAAGATGAATTTGAAAGTCATGATACAAAAATCTACCAGTAAGTTATTGTATGTTCAAGCTAAGGAAGATTTTATAGAGTTTCTATGTGGTTTCCTCTTTATTCCACTAGGAGGAGTTGAGCATCTTCTAGACGGTAAGACCTCTATCAAGGCTATAAACAACTTGTATCGGAGCACAGCTGACCTTGTAAACGACGAGTATTTCAACACCCCGGATGTGAAAAATAGGTTGATAAAACCCAAAGTGCCTCATGGTTGTATTTCCAAAAACAACATTTTTCCCCTTGCTGAAGAAAGATTGCCTGCTGATTACACTAATTATATCTCTAAGTTTTCATCTGTTAAGTTTCCCAAAGGGCAGGGGAGTTATCTTGAAGGACCGCTAACTTATCAGGTGAAGGATGATTTAACTGTGACACCATTTTGTATTGCCTCCATCGTTTCCAGTCTCAGTAAGCAGAAAATCCCAATCTCTGATGTGAAAGAAGTGGAGCTGCAAATAGGGTTGAAAGAGGTAATACAATTTTGAAATATTTGTGATTCCTTCCTTGAGTTGAGAAAGATGATGTTTTCTATATGTTTGGATGGTGAGATTCAGTTTGTTGGTGCAGGCATTGAGCATATTGAGAGCTTCTCTTACATCCACTTCAGCTCTCACTGATTCTCTGCTCAATCACATATCTATCAAACAACCAAAGCCAGAACTCTGAGTTTGATCCCAATATTTCAATCGTTTACTGCTATATAAGCAGTCTTGTTTGCTTTTATTAATACCTATGGTTTTTGAATTATTCGTTTTTTTGTATATGCAGCCGCTACTCTAGCATCTTTATGGCGGGGTGTGTTTTGTTTGTTATATTTCTATCTATGCTCTTCTTAAAATTTCCCTTTTAACTTGTGGAGAAAAGTTTTTATTTGATCTCAACTTATATATTAATCAATGCGATAATAATGGACGAGATTTGATCTCCACGTCAATATTTTTTTAGCAAACCACAATAATAATTTTGAGGTAAGTAGTTAACATAAATAGTTTTCACAGCTTGAATGATCTAGAAGGACGCCAAAGAAGTTTTAATATTTCGTCAATGAAATTGTTAAGATTAAAACTTCAAGTTATAATTGAACCCAAAAGGAAAAATCTTTGAAAATATCATAAGACGGTTTTGACACAAATACAATCAAATACTGTGTATGTATGTTGGTTTAGCGCAGTAGAATAATTAAACCTAATGCCCAAGGTCGGGTTTGAGTTTTGTATTAATTATATAAAGGGTGGTCTCATGTGCGTGTGTGATGAGACCATCTCTAATTAATTAATTAATTTTAATTAACTTTATATCCGTGAACTATGTGGATCCTATGGATCTGGGCTTGGATCTTATTTGTTTAGATCCAATTGATCTGGATCGGATCCGTACCTAAACAAAAAAATTTGAATCTAAATCTGGATCTAGTATGATCCGGTCCAGATCCGATCGACAAATGATTACTGAGATGAATTTCTTTGTGCAAGCTTAAGCATATTTATAGTGACCAAATAAACTGTAAACAATGTTTTCAAAATCGGATCGAACATCGAATGGATATTTGATTGGGTCCTTGGTTTAGAAAATACCGATAACCCGTAAGTATTTGATTTTTGATATGTACGATGTGTTTATATTACAACATATAAAATTTAGAATAAACTACTAATATGATAATTTAAGTCAAATTTTATATTTATATACATTATTTCACCAAAAGTAAATAGTATTATTCATCAATATTTGTTCATTAGTATATATTTACAAGAAAATTAAAATTATATAATAAAGAACAATTACAAAATTTTAGTTAATTAATTTCTAAAATGATATTTTTACATCATAATCACATTTATATGAATGACAGTTCTATATTAATATTATATAATGTCATATAACTAATAATATATGACTAATAATGCATCTTGGAACACATGAACATACATGTACTTCAGAAAACATCATGGAATAAAAAATATTTATCTACATAATTGACAATTTTCTACAATAGAAGAGACATGGAATGATTTATCTACTTTTATCTACATTATCTACGCCATATCCAAAGCTCTTCGCTCTATGAGATGATTCCATCTTTGATTCATGGTCCTTTTCATCTTGTTTTCTTTGGTGGCTTTCAGGGACAGACATCTCCTTTTGTTGCCTCCTTAGGCGAGCTAATTATTTCTTCATGTCCTTAATTTCTTGTTGTTGTCGATACAACAATTCTTGTTCTTGTTTCCATATCTTTGGGTGCGATGGATCGGTATACGATCCCGCTGTTCATATGGATTTATTTCAACCTCATACTCTTCGTCACAACTGTCTTCGTATTCTTACGTGAAAGACAAGCGATGGGTATTTACCACGACAACTCTACTCGGGTTATATCTACTATCGGGGTTGATAGGATTTTGGTTAGGTACCCTTTCGTTATTCAAATCTTTATGTGCATTCTTATTGGCATGATGCGAAGTTAATTTGGTTGGAGTAAATACTCTAGCGTTCAGGACTTCCTCTAGGAGCATCTTTATTGTGCCAACTAGACTGTTCAGATGTTATGGGAGTGGACCTATGTCCTATGGCTGACTCCTGATTGGCTATGAGGTTCTTGCCTCCATGGGAAGTGAGGGTCACTTTCTCTGAGTTCATGGGCTGCTCTCCATCCATATTCAAGGTTCGTAACTCTTGTTCTCGTAGTACGTGTACCTGTACCAAATGTCTCATAACGACATGTCTCTCTTCAGATCTTATAATATGTATTTAAGCATGAGGATCTTTCATGCACCATATTTAAGATCGACAATCGATTATTGCAGTAGGGTGCTTTTCATATGGTCGCACACATGAATTTCTCGTATTTTTGGAAAACGTCAACGTCTTACTTGACATAGTTTCTCACGGACGACGCCAGTTGAGTTAATAGATTCAACTTATAAATATAATAAATAATTATAAAAATAGATGTACCTCGTGTTAATGGTGGAGTGATGATTATGAGCGTGAAACTGGAATGTCTTGCGACTCGTCGGAAAATGTGAGAATCCGACTGATCTGCAAAATAGAATCGGAGGGGAGCTTTTGGGTACACACTCAGACACTCAAATCAATAATATATTGTGCTTAAGGTTTTATCGATTGCTTAACATTGTATACCTGCCCTTGCGTGATGGATGTATTTATAGGTATAAATATGGCATTGGATAAGGGGATCCGAATCTTAATAGGAATAGGATATGTACAGATCCTCAGAGACCTGCTCCATATTAATCGCTCTAGGTCTATCGATAAGAGCCAGCTCCTATCCGGAGACATGAGTCTTTATGGTTGTCACTTACTAACACAGACGATGTTGTTTTTATCATCTAGGACATCGGTCCTATTTTGAGGATCTGGGCCTCAAGGTCCAGCTTTACGCGCCCATAGTCTTGTGTTACCCTACTGATTTGGAATCTTTCGTTAGATATGATATCGTGATCAGTCCACGTAAATTACTTTTGCTGAATTGGCGTAAATAATATTTATTCCATATCAAAATCGATAATTGATCTATTTGAATTAAAAAATGACATGCAAAATAAAAATACATAAATATGCTAATAAATAATTTAATTAATTATATAACTGAACACAAAGAAACTAATGAATCTATTAATATTATATTCCTTTACGCATTCCTATCATCTTATCCATCTCCAATCTTACGTGGCATGACAAGAATTTTAGATTTCTAATTATCTAAACTCTCAAGTTTATGTCTTCCTAACTTTAGATGTTATTTCTAATGAAGAATATCTTAATTATAAAAATGAATGCATTTAATTGTAATTTGCCGTTTCTCTAGGTACTTATATGGTTACCTATTTATTCAAGTATTATCTATTATATTATACAATCATAACATATTATTAATTGCATTATATAGACATAGAATTGTAGTTGTCAAAAAGTATTAGCCACATTTTAGTTACGTACTTATACATAGATTTTACCTTAATTGTATGTATACGTGGTAGCATAAATATCTAAATTTATATTTTCTGCATTTATATATATAATTTGAGATAGAAATAATGATATAGTTGCATGTTAAAAAATTTATAAACATATAATGACTAGCGGAGTTAGAAAAATATATTAGAAGATCCAATTAATGATGTTAAAGTGCAATAAATAGAACTTCAAAACAAAGTTAGAAGTTAATATCATTTTTAGTGCAATCATAATTTTTAATTATGTTACATCAATAACAAGATCAATTGATAAAGTTGAAGTCTCCACAAAGTGAACAAACATTTTATTAAATTGTTTAATTTTCAATTGTTATCTTCTTATTACTCTTTTAACTATGCGAGATTATATGAACATTTTCTTTTCAATCTTTTAGCTACATAATCTGGATTTGGAGTTATTAATTATTGTAACAACTTATATTTATAAATTTAAATGAGTTCATGTAACGATGAATTTATTATCTTGATTTTGAGGCGAGCGGATGGTAAAATTATTTTTAGTTGAAGTTGAGATGAGTATATGTATATACATTCTAGCGCATCGAGTTAAATAAATTTTTTCATATCGAAATGATCTATTTAATTCAAGTAAGTAGCAAGTATTACAATGTGAGACTGATGAAAAAACGAGTAATGTAATTGTTATAACAACTTAGATCCATAAATTTAATTGGATTTGAGTGATTATGAGTACTACTATAGTGGTATGAGACGAGAATGTGTAGTAAAATCATTTTTAATCGAGTTTGAGATGAGTATATGTATATACATTCTAGATGAGTTCGCATAGTTGAAAATATTTTTGTATCTAAATATATTGACCTCTTTAATTTAGATAAATTAATATTGTTACTATACGATACTGGTATGGGGACGAGTAATAAAGTTACTCTTTAATCGAGTTTGGAGCATATACATATATATATAAATTAATTTCATATATTTTATCATTTTAAAATTTATACTTTAATTATTTATTTAATCTATAGTCACTTTAATAAGATCGATTACAAATATATTATAGACAATTAGTTGGTTGAAAATATTTTTATATCTAAATATATGACATCTTTAATTCGGATAATTAGCGGAAACTAATTTATGAGGCAGAATGAGAGCAGTAGTACATAATATTGTAACAACTTATATTTATAATTTTAGATGGGTTCAAGTAATTATGAGTATCACCATGTTAGTTTGAGATAAGAATTTGTAGTAAAGTCATTTTAATCGAATTTGAGATGAGTACATGTATATTCATTTTAAACGGGGCCAAGTGGATGAAAATATTGTTATATTCAAATATATAACCTTTTAATTCATGTAATTAGCATGTATTACTTTACAAGATTGATAAAGGAGCAGTAATAAAATTATTGCAATAACTTGCATTTATAAATTTAATTGAGTTTGAGTAATTATGAGTATCACTATATTGGTTTAAGATGAGAACATGTAGTGAAGTTATTTTTTTAAGCGGATTTGAAATAGGTACATGTACATCTATATACATTCTAAATGGGTTCAGATGATTGAAAATATTTTTATATCTAAATATATACCTATTTTTGATTTGGAGATTTAACGTCTTATTACTATACGAGATTAATACGAGACGGAGTAGTAAAATTAATCTTTAGTCGAGTTTTGGTCATTTACATATACATACATTCTATACGAGATTAAACGCTTCTTTTAATAAATTATCGAAATACTAACACTTATAAATTATAATGTAAATTGATTTCAATTCGAAATTCGACGGGTTATACACTAGTTTACAAATATACGAGTGCCCATAAATCTGGTTTGGGAAATGACTACGGAAAATAATCCTGTCTATTACTTTTTGTGAAACCAAAAACATAGAAAAGATAAAGTTGAAAAAAACTTAAAAAAGTAAAAAAGCAAAAGATACCAATGGTGGCGTTCCAGGTGCATCACAGACTGTAGCTCCCAGCAGAAAGGAATTCCTAAACTCAACTTCAAAGCATTGGCAATTGGCGCATAGTGGCAATTATTTTGTCCAAACTCAACTATTTGCTCCATTTTGCTACTCTCTCACTCATCCCCCCACCCTCTCTTCCCGTTTAGCACCTAAAAAAGCCATCGTCTCAGCCACCCTCCCTCCGCTGCGCTCAGCCTCTCTCATCCAAACACACATTTTTTTAATTTATTTTTTTGAATTTCTTTTTGCCACTACACGTAAGTAGGTTCGACGAATCTGTTGTTGTGGTTCAAACCATGATTGTCTAGTACCAAAATATGTTCTCTTCTGGGTTTACTTGAATTCGGTCCTTTTTCCGAAAATCCCCCATTTTATAAATTGGAAATCAGGTAATTCTTGACTTATTCATCTCTTGTTACTGTTTTTTTTTAAAAAAATTATTTATTAATTAGTTAATTGCTATTATATTTGTTGGGGGTAGGAATGACAACAAACCATATCTGGATCGTATCTATTAGGTTCGGATTTAGATCTGAAATTTTTTGCTTAGGTTCATATTCAGTTAGGATCCATTGAGTCCAAAAAAATTAGATCCAGACCCAGATTTATAAAATCCGTATAGTATGATCTAAGGTTTAAACTCGGATCCATTTATTTTCTCTTCTAAAATAAAATCTTAAATCAACTATAATTCATAATAATATCATAATAATAATAATCTGAATATATAATAACTTTATAATAATTATTTATAATTTCTACAATCAATACTATATAAGAAGATGTTAGCTACAAATTTATTTTTATTTTAAGACATCAAATAATATTACAATAGAAATAAAATTAGAACACATATCTTAATAAATAAATCACTCATATCTAATTCATATATATATATTTAAATTCAAGTTATAATTTTCTAATGTTATTGATTTACTATCCAATTCTATAACCTAGTTTATCCAATTTCGATTAAGAAGAAAATTAATATAATATATTTATAAATATAAATAAAAATAAAAATTATATATATAGGAGATGGATCAGGTAAGAATGAATAATTTAGTAGGAAATAAGAATAAATTTGGGCATTTGATTTGCTATATCAATGGTTGAGATTTAATTTTCGAGTGTGCTACAGTTTTATGTTTTGTGTGCTACACGGATTATTGTGCAACATTATAATTCTTCTTGTGCTACGCTGTAATGAAAGATGTGCTAAACTAATATATTTAGCATATGTGCTACGGATGAATGGAATATGTGCTAAACTAACATGTGCAATATAGTAATTCTGATTGTGCTACATAAATATGAAAGATGTGCTACTATTCTTATTTTCGTACATTAAGAAGCTTTCTCACCATAATCAATCCCTATATATATATATATATATATATATATATATATATGATCCATTGGCAGGATTTGGATCTCAGAAATCAAGATCCAGATCCGAATTTAAAAAAAGTGATTCAGATTTAGTTCAGATCTGTCGTATCCTATTTTTTAAAGATCTAGATTCTGAAAAATGGACCTGGATTTACGAATTTGGACCGGATCAAGGATCAACTGACATCTTTAGTTATGGGTGAATTAGTCAACAAAAAATAAAAAAAACCTACTCATTATTTGTGGCTCTTCAAACTGAAATTAAACGAAAGAGATATTTAACTGCACTACCTTTTTTTTTGTCTTGAATAATTGATTGCACTTCTTAGGAAACTAGATTTTGGTTTTGGCGGATGACAGAATTTGACGAAAAACAATTATTATGTTGTTCTAAAGCAAAGTTCGTTTCACATGGATAACCAAGACACTGTCTAGTTAGTGGCGGGACGACCGCTATAGCAAATTCACAAATCATACAGGCAATGATATCTAGTTAAGTGTAACCAAATAAAACAGAATCTCTCTCATTTCCAAACTTGTGGTTAATCTAGATGTCGTCAATCTGAATTTTTCTTCATATGTAGGACCTCCAAAAATGTCTGATGCTAAAGAAGTAGAGTTCTCACTAAATGTGATGATCAATAAAGATAAGACGAAGGTATTCTTTGCAGAAGCTGACAGCCATTTGGCAGACATTTTGTTAAGCTTCTTGACTTTTCCGTTGGGAAGAATTGTGAAAGTCCTCGAGAAGCATTATGGAGACGAGGCACCTATCATTGGTAGCTTAAACACTTTGTACCATAGCTTAGCAAATCTTGATAATTCTCATTTCTGGACGGAGGGTGCTAGGCAGAGTCTGCTCAATCCACCAACTTCATTTGAAGCTGAATATGAAAGGCTAAAACTCGACATAATTGATTCTCAGCCTGCTGAATATTTCGTTTATTCACACAACTCTGGGCATAGATTTCGTAGTGTAAGCATGTTCTATGATAAGGCCATTTCTTGCTCAAAATACGTTTCTTCGATGAACAAAGTAGCTGTAAAAGGGTCTGAAGCTGCTTCCAGTGGAGTCTTCACTATACATACAGCATCTTTCATAATCACTGATGATCTGCAGATACTGCCAAGTGAGACAGGACTCTTAGGAATCTTCAGCATTCTTGGCATTACAGACATGGATAAGGCCGAGTCCATCAAAGTGACTTTTGGAATCAGTGAGGTGATTCTTTATTCTCTACCAACAATTTCCTTCAATTTTTGTTTTCACTTATCCTACCTTTGTTATTTTTAGATTATGGGTTTGTTCAAGGCATCCTTTTTCTCACAAACTCCATTGTCGGACCTCATACTGAATAGAACAAGACAGGCCAACTCTGTATATGTGGAATCTGAACATGAGACTTCAGTGGATCAGATTCATAATGAACAAGATCCCAACTCGAAGAAGATGAATTTGAAAGTCATGATACAAAAATCTACCAGTAAGGTATTGTATGTTCAAGCTAAGGAAGATTTTATAGAGTTTCTATGTGGTTTCCTCTTTATTCCACTAGGAGGAGTTGAGCATCTTCTAGACGGTAAGACCTGTATCAAGGCTATAAACAACTTGTATCGGAGCACAGCTGACCTTGTAAACGACGAGTATTTCAAGACCCCGGATATGAAAAATAGGTTGATAAAACCCAATGTGCCTCATGGTTGTATTTCCAAAAACAACATTTTCCCCCTTGCTGAAGAAAGATTGCCTGCTGATTACACTAATTATATCTCGAACTTTTCATCTGTTAAGTTTCCCAAAGGGAAGGGGAGTTATCTTGAAGGACCGTGAACTTATCAGGTGAAGGATGATTTAACTGTGACACCATTTTGTATTGCCTCTATCGTTTCCAGTCTCAATAAGCAGAAAATCCCAATCTCTGATGTGAAAGAAGTGGAGCTGCAAATAGGGTTGAAAGAGGTAATACAATTTTGAAATATTTGTGATTCCTTCCTTGAGTTGAGTAAGATGATGTTTTCTATATGTTTGGATGGTGAGATTCAGTTTGTTGGTGCAGGCATTGAGCATATTGAGAGCTTCTCTTACATCCACTTCAGCTCTCACTGATTCTCTGCTCAATCACATTTCTATCAAACAACCAAAGCCAGAAATCTGAGTTTGATCCCAATATTTCAGTCGTTTGGTATATGCAGCCGCTACTCTAGTATAGCTATGGTGCTTGTTTTTCTAGCATTTTTATGGAGGGGAGTGTTTTGTTTGTTATATTTCTATCTATGCTCTTCTTAAAATTTATCTTTTAACATGTGGAGAAAAGTTTTTATTTGATCTCAACTTATATATTAATCTATGCGATAATAATGGACGAGATTTGATCTCCACGTCAATTTTTTTAGCAAACCACGATAATAATTTTGAGGTAAGTAGTTAACATAAATAGTTTTCACAGCTTGAATGATCTAGAAGGACGCCAAAAAAGTTAATATTTCATCAATGAAATTGTTAAGATTAAAATTTCAAGTTATAATTGAACCAAAAGGGAAAATCTTTGAAAAGATGACACAAATACAATCAAATATCGTGTGGGTGTCTTGGTTTAATGTGAGTGATTAATTAGGTTTGAGTTTTGTATTAATTATATAAAAAAATACAATCAATACCATTAAAATTATAAAGAGTGATGCTATTCGGTCATAATGTGGTCGGTCATAATCAATTTTATTAAATGACAAAATCATTTATTTAATATTTGATCTATTAAAAAATTGATTTTACATTAAAACCATCTTATGGAATTATAATTTTACACATTTCGAATGAAAAATTTAAATTTAAATTTAATAATTTAATGCTTTCCAAAAAAAGAGTGTGTGATCGATCATGATGTGATCGTGTAGCTTTATTTAATTACAAACTGAAAAATAGGAATACCATCAAATGCCGACAGAAGAAAAGAAAAGTTGAAAAACAGTAAAAGCACAACTAAAAGACGAAAGTGGATAGGCAAAAGATGCGCCATTCTGTAGCTCCTTTTCAAATAATAATATTTTACTCAAGACTTTTTTTGTACCAGACTCAACTGTTTGCTACATCTTGCTTTACCCAAGTTGTTCAACTGCTACTTACTCTCTCAGTCATCCCCATCCTCTCCTGCCGATCGGCAGCTCAACACCACCATCGCAGCCACCCTACCTCCGCCGTGCTCAGCCACCCTCATCCAGACATATTCTTTTTCTAGTACCAAACACTTCTTCTCCTTGCTCGACTTGAAATTCAGTCGTTTCCGAAATCCCCAACTTTTAAGAATTGGAAATCAGGTAATTTCTCGACTAGATATTTCATTGGACTTTCTTTGGAAACTAGATTTTGGTTTTGGAGGATGACAGAATTTGACGAAAATCGATTTTTAAAGCAGAGTGGTTTTAATCCATGTAGTATACCTAATAAAAAAGCAAAGTGTGTACTGTTTAAGATTAAATGGCGATATTCTTGTAAATAAGTAATTGTACAAATTGAATTAAAAAAGGAAGTATGATAGATAGGGGCTACAATCGTAAGGAATTATCGATTAGCTCAAGAAATTTCATGGTACTCTTCTTTTAGCAGATAGTAGATCTACATTTTCTTACATAATGATTGAAGTCATCTAATTTAGTTGATCTCAATGTGGTGAATCTGATTTTTCTTGATTGGTAGGACATCCAAAATGTCTGATGCTAAAGAAGTAGAGTTCTCATTGAAAGTGATGATCAACAAGGAGAAAAATAAGGTACTCTTTGCAGAAGCTGATAGCCATTTCGTAGACATTTTGTTGAGCTTCTTGACTCTGCCGTTGGGAAGAATTATCAAAGTCCTTGAGAAGCACTATGGAGATGAGGCCCCTGTCATTGGAAGCTTAACCACTTTATACCATAGCTTAGTAAATCTTGATAATGCGCATTTCTGGACGGAGGGTGCTAAGCTGACTCTGCTCAATCCACAAAGTTCGTTTGAAGCAGAATACAAAAGTCTAAAACTCGACATCACTGATTCTCCGCCTGCTGAGTATTTCGTTTGCGGCTACCACTCTCCATCTTGTAGAGTTCGTAGTGTAAGCATGTACTATGATCATGTAAATAGATGGAAAAACTGCTATGGAAATTTTCAGACGGAGGAGGAGGTGGTTGAAAAGGGATCTCAAGCTGCTGCTACTGATGGAGTTTTCACCATGCACAGAGCGCCTTTCATAATCTCCGATGATCTGCAGATATTCCCCAATGTGAGAGGACTCTTACAAATCATCAGCATTCTTGGCATTGCAGATTTGATGGATAAGGCTGAGCCAATCAAAGTGACATTGGGCTTCAGTGAGGTAATTGTAATGGGCCCAGTAGTAATTCAACTTTGATCTTAGTGAAAAGAATAGTTTGTAATGATAAAAGTAATTGCGATAGAAAAGAGAGAAAGGGAAGAGAGAATTTGGAGGAAGAATTTGGTAAACTTTTTCATAAAGAACTCGTCTGCCCAAAACAGGCAAATAAAGTGTGATTCTCCAGCAAACAAACTGGTCCCACACAAACAACAAACATCTAAAAGCATGAGAGAAAATACACGGAAAAAAACAAACAAAGAGAAACGTGTTTGACAGAACACGATTTCCTTACTTAATTGAATATCACAAAAATCCCCAAATTGCAGCCCTATCTCTCTCCTCAGCCATAATCAGACTCCTCTGCGTCTTTCTTCACCTTGGTGCCTCCTATACCTCTGCCTCCATAACAATACCCCCCCGACGAAGATCCTTGTCCGCAAGGGTCGAAAGATGGGAACTTCCGGCGAAGAAACTTCAGATCTTCCCAAGTCGCCTTGTCCGTACCAGAGTTGGACCATTGTACCAACATTTGTGGAACAACCTCCATGTCTCTCTGGACTGAACGAGCGCCCAAGATGGAGTGGGGCTCGACCTTGTACTGTCCCCCAGCGTCAACTTCCGGGAGTTCAGGTGAAGGTGAGATTTTTGTGCTTAGGCACTTCTTGAGTAGTGAGACGTGAAAGACAGGGTGAATCCTCGATGATTTCGGTAGATCCAGTTTATAGGCGACAAGTCCAGTTTTTTCCAGAATAGTGTAAGGACCGTAAAACTTAGATGACAATTTTAAGCTCCTCCTTAGCGAGACAGAGTTCTGCCGGAAAGGTTGGAGCTTGAGGTAGACCTGCTCCCTAACCTCAAAGTTCCAATCTTGTCTTTTTTATCAGCGAAAAACTTCATCCAACTCTGGGCTTGTAGGAGATTTTCCCGGAGTAGATGGGTCAGAGTCCTTCTCTCGCTCATGTCGTCCTTCACTTCAGGTTTAGCAGTGTCTAGGTAGGGATTTAAACCCAGATGCCGAGGGGCAAAACCATAGAGCGCCTGAAAAGGATTACACTTCAGGCTAGAATGGTAGTTGGTGTTGTACCAGTATTCGGCTAGAGGTAGCCACGTCAGCCACCGTTTGGGGTTAGAGCTGACCATACACCGTAGATAATTCTCCAAACACATATTGAGCATCTCAGTCTATCCATCCGTCTGTGGGTGGTAGGCAGAGGACATATTGAGTGAAGTCCCCATGAGTTTGAACAACTCCTTCAAGAAGATACTAGTAAAAACCTTGTCCCGATCTGAGATTATACTGACAGGGGGTCCATGTAATTTGTAGATTACATCTAGGAACAATTTAGCAACCGATTGGGCTGTGTAGGGGTGCGACAGAGCCAAGAAATGCCCATACTTGGTAAATTTGTCCACCACCACTAGTATGACGTCCTTTCCCACTGATTTTGGGAGCCCCTCTACAAAGTCCATTGAAATGTGAGAAGTTCTGTAGGGGTGTTGTTGCTTGGGCAAACTGTTGGGTTTGAGACAAATTTGATGTTCAACTCCTCTTGTAGGTGGTAAGCCCTGCGGCTGCTCAAACACATCTTTAAATTCATCTAGAAGTTGAGTAAGGCTTGGATCCTCCGAAAAAACTGGAGCAGGAAAGCTTGTTAGGTAAAACTCTTCTACTTCACTCAACTTCTTATGTATGAGGCTGTACAGATTGATTGTAGTAATCATTTGGCAATCGGTGTCACTAGTCACAGCCTGTAGTTTGACTCTCTGCCTGCCCAAGTTCACTGTAAATGTCATTCTCCTGTAGTCCAATTCAATAGGAGTACAGTGTTTTAGCCAATCTCCTCCCAAGATCAGATCATAACCCTCATTGGCCAAAACTCTAGGTGAATAAGTGAACCGATATCCCTGCACCACCCAAGTGAAATCAGTGGCCTTGTGGGTGCTAACAAGTTTCTGCCCATTTGCTACTTTTACCAAAATAGGTTTATCCAGTTCTAGCTTGCTACCCAACTTCTTAGCTGTTTTTTCTTGCAAAAAACTGAGGGTGCTGCCGGTGTCCACCAAAATTTTCAATTTGTGTTCTGCAACTTCACCCACCACCCGCATGGTGGTAAGACCCGATTCCCCCGTCAAAGCATTAATGGACATCTGGATTTCCTCCATCGGTTCAGACTCAGGCTCCTCAGTATCTGGATCTCCTTATTCCCCGATCTGCTGGATATGTATTAACTCGTGTTCCTCTGTCATTGTCATATAAAAAACCATGTGTTTGCATTTATGCCCGTAAACAAATGGCTCATCACAGTTATAACATAACCCTTTATCCCTCCTAGCTGCCATCTCAGCCTTAGTTAACAGCTTGATAGGAACTTTGGTGTTGTTTTGATTGGGGAACTTTTGTAGCACAGCCCCCTCTGGCTGCTTATAACTGGTACCCTGGCTCGGTAAGGGTCTAGATGGCACAGGTTTCACCCTTTTAGCAATGGCTTCAAGGGTAACAATCTGCCTCTGCCCAATTTCAACAGCCTCATATAGTGTCTTAGGCTTAAACAAGAGCATGAAATTCTGCATCTCCTCCGAAAGTCCACTGATAAAATTGGCTACAAAATATTCCTCAGAATATTGAATATGGCTACTGATCAGCAAACATGCTCTTAATTCCTCAAACCTATCCACATACACATCGTACGACCCGGTTTGCCTAAGATTTTTGAACTCCATAATGATTTTTCCCTCGTTTATATCTTCAAATCTAGCCGCAACTACTTGTAGAAATTGATTCCAACTAACGTCCACAATATTCTCACATCCAAAATTTTGGAACCATTGCAGTGCCTTACCCTCAAAGTTATGGATAGCCATGTGTACCTTATGTTCATCGTTGATTGCGGGTGTGAGCTTGAAATAGCTATTGCATTTGATAATCCAGGCCCTAGGATTAGATCCATTAAACCTAGGAAAATCAACCTTATGGAAAGAATTGCCCCCTCCAGAATGGGGGAACTCAATTTTGAACTTGGAGGAAGACTGTTTGTAACCTTCAGTGTTTGGAGGATCACCTAGGATTGATTCCTCATCGAAAGAAGTCCTCCTATTATTGAGATTCATCAACTGTAGCTGGATTTCAGCTAGAACATTAGATAGATGCTCACACTTTTTATCGATTCCTTGCATCTTTTGTTCCACTCTTTGATCAACTCCCATAATCTGCTCCTGCAACCTCTCTTCAGCTGCAGCTCTCTTCATGGTCTCAGTATTTAAAATTTGATCTAATTTTTTTTGTGCTTCTTGCAGATCCTTGAACCTTGTGACTTCAGCCATGCTAATCAGAAAACTTCACCAGCTACAGATGCGAGGAGGTGGTTCTGAATGCAGAAAAGACAGCTCTGATACCAATTGTAATGGGCCCAGTAGTAATTCAACTTTGATCTTAGTGAAAAGAATAGTTTGTAATGATAAAAGTAATTGCGATAGAAAAGAGAGAAAGGGAAGAGAGAATTTGGAGGAAGAATTTGGTAAACTTTTTCATAAAGAACTTGTCTGCCCAAAACAGGCAAATAAAGTGTGACTCTCCAGCAAACAAACTGGTCCCACACAAACAACAAACATCTAAAAGCATGAGAGAAAGTACATGGAAAAAAACAAACAAAGAGAAACGTGTTTAACAGAACACGATTTCCCTTACTTAATTGAATATCACAAAAATCCCCAAATTGCAGCCCTATCTCTCTCCTCAGCCATAATCAGACTCCTCTGCGTCTTTCTTCACCTTGGTGCCTCCTATACCTCTGCCTCCATAACAGTAATTCTTTATTCTCTGCCAACAATTCCATTCAAGTTTTGTTTTTTCTTATAAATCGTCTATTGTTATATTAGATTATGAGTTTGCTGAAGGCGTCCTTGATTTCCCCAACTCCACTGTCAGACCTCATACTGAATAAAACAAGAAAAAAGAACTCTGTAATTATGGAATCTGAACCAAAGACGTTACATCAGATTGAAAACCAAGAAAATCCCAACTCCAAGAAGATTGTTTTGAAAGTTATGGTACGGAATTCTAGCGGTGAGTTATTGTATGCTCAAGCTGAGGAAGATTTTGTTGAGTTTCTGTTTAGTTTCTTCAATATTCCACTTGGAGGAGTGGAGCACCTTGTGGCAGGTAAGACTTGTATTAAAGCTATTGACAACTTGTATCAGAGCACAACTGTTATAGATGACAAGCATTTCAAGACCCCAAATACAAAAATCAGGCTAATGAAACCCAATGTGGTTCATGGTTGTATTTCCGAAGACCAGATTCTTCCGCTCATCGAAGAACGCTTGCCTGCTGACTACTCTAAGATCTCGTGGTCTTCTTCTGTTAAGTTTCCCAAAGGACAGGGGAGTTATCTCAAAGGACTGGGAACTTATCAGGTAACGGATGATTTAACTGTGACACCTTTTTGTATTGTCTCCATCTGTTCAAGTCTTAGTAAGCAAAGAATCCCAATATCTGATGTCAAAGAAGTGGAGCTGCAAATCGGGTTGAAAGAGGTAATATAGTTTTAAATCTTTGTGACATCTCCCTTGAGTTGAGTTAGTCAGATGAATTTTTCTGTATATGCTTAGATGTTGAGACGAAGTTTGTTGGTGCAGGCGTGTAGCATACTGAAAGCGTCTCTTACATCTACTACTGTTCTCACTGATGCTCTGCTCAATCACATATCAATTAAACAACCAAAGCCTGAACACTGAGTTTGATCTCAAGATTTCAGTGGTTTTAGTTATCTTGTTTGCTTGTATTGATTGCTGTGGTTTTTGATTTATCCGTTTTTAGCTATTTGCAGCCTCTACTCTAATATAGCTATGGTGCTTGCTTTTCTAGGCAGTGTTATGTTTTTTTTTCTGTGTATGTTCTCTTTAACTAGCGCTGGTAAATTTTTATTTAATTTCTTCCGTCAAGATTTGATCTCCATATGATTTTTACTTTTTAACAAACTACTGTACATCAATAATTTTGAGTTAAGTAATAGTATCAATTTTGTAACGAAAATATTTGAATAGCTCATTAATGAAATTTGTTAAAATTTTAAAGTTTCAACTGAACGTGAGAGGTCTAATTTGTATATAATTATTCTTAACTAATAACTTAAAATCAAAAACAAAAATTTGGAAGTGGAAATCTTTGTCAAGATCATAAGAGGGTAATGACATAAATGCAATCAATTTTATAGATTGTTAGACACCGGTAAGGCTCTCCGTGTTGCATTATAAAATAACAAGCGTTGATATGCCTTGAAATTATTTGAAACCCTAGCGTCTAATAAAATTTGTTCTCATTTTATGTCCGTTGACGTAATCAATTCATTATTGGTGAATCATGTAAATCTGTGTTTCCTTTACGTTTTTTGTTGTAATCTATTACAGCAACAAGTTTTACTATTTCTAATACTCAATCAAAAAAAAAATTGTACAATGAAGTTCCATCATATAAGAGCTTGAAGCTTTCTTTGATCTTGATGGGCTAATGTGTTTACTAAATATATTCATATAAAACAATTGATTTTATGAAATCATTGTTGGGACATCATGTCCCCATTAATAATTAGGGAAGAAACGAGAAATTAGGAAGAAAAATGAACAACAATCACAACACAAGAATTTAACGTGGAAAACTCCAAAATCGGAGAAAAACCACGGCCCACAGAGAAAAATTCCCTATATGATAAATTTCTACAATCATACAGAACACCTCTCCCTCTCGGCCCCTAACTCCTACTCTATTACAAGCATTTGAAAACCTCTCACCCCTCTTAAAACAAAGAGCAAGGAATTTCAAACTAGAAGTAATCACATGACTAAATAGTAGTGATTGGTGCAATTGTACCAAAGTCACCAAGCCTCCTTATATAGCAATAAGGAAGGCCTCCACTTTGGTACAAAACCAATGTGGGACAAAATCCCACATCCCACTTTCATTTTTTAACAACTATTACAACAATCTCCACCTTGTTAAAAATGAAAGAAAAACTTCATTGTTTTCACCGACAATCATGATTCTTAGCCCAAAGAACTATCATCCTCAAAAGAGAATAAACCTCATTGTCTTCACCGACAATCATGATTCTTAACCCAAAGAACCATTATCCTCAAAACAGAGAATAAACCTACTCCACCATAAGAGCAGAACACTTAGAATCAACCATTCTAAGAATTTCCCTTCGGCACATGTCGAAAACCATGCTGAAAAATTATGGTGCAACTTCTAACTTTTGGCCATCATAGAAGTTCCTTCAGCCATCGACATAACTTTCACCGCACACCTTGCATCCATGCCAAACCAATGCACATGCGGTCCAACAATATCATCACATCCCCGATGACATTGTTAACATCATGGTCAGCGCCCTTTGCCGAATCCGCTCCACCTTGATCAGCTCCACCTGGACAGTGTCGCTACGTTGCCTGGTTCTTCCACACCTCCTTAAAGCCTTGTGCACACCCGATTGTATCAACACATCATTGACTTGCATTTGCCACAAGCCAAACTTGATTCTTCCATCAAATTTCTCCATGTCAACCTTCATTAAACTTGAAGTCCTTGACATAAATTTCTTCGCCTCCTATTGAATAACTGCCTCACAAGAGACACCGAGACCTAAACCTCGCTCTGATACCACTGTTGGGACATAATGTCCCCATTAATACTTAGGGAAGAAACGAGAAATTAGGAAGAAAAATGAACAACAATCACAACACAAGAATTTAACGTGGAAAACTCCAAAACCGAAGAAAAACCACGGCCCACAGAGGAAAATTCACTATATGATAAATTTCTACAATCATACAAAACACCTCTCCCTCTCGGACCCCAACTCCTACTCTATTACAAACCTTTGAAAACCTCTCGCCCCTCTTAAAACAAAGAGCAAGGAATTTCAAACTAGAAGTAATCACAAGACTAAAGAATAGTGATTGGTGCAATTGTACCAAAGCCACCAAACCTCCTTATATAGCAATAAGGAAGGCCTCCACTTTGGTACAAAACCAATGTGGGACAAAATCCCACATCCCACTTTCATTTTTTAACAACTATTACAACAATCATAACACTTCAACGATGAAGCGGTGTGTGTTTTTAATCAAATACAAAAGGTAAGCTTGCAATGAACTATATCTGTGTGTTTATGAATAAATACTACTGCAAGGTAAATGTCACAACAGGGTTTGCAATCCAAAAAAGAAAAAGAAGAAATGATATATATAGAGTCCTTAAAAAATTAAAAACTACCTTAAACTTTTTTGGCCAAATATACGAGTTGGTGGCGGCGGTGGACGACAATGGAGGACGGAAAGAACTTCACAACCACTTTTCCTTGAAACCCTTTTGGATTTTACACTGGATAATAACAATAAAATTTTGAAAATTTTTCTTCTAAAAGATGGGTAGCGTCATTGAAGATAATCTTCAAAGCACGGATTTTTCGAGACGAGTTTTTCGGTGACCTCTTCCCGCTTGGTAATTACCTTAATATTGCTTTAAAAAAGAAAAAGAAAAATATTACCCTAGGATGCGATCAAGTCGGGTTCAGAATCGACTGCTTATTAGTTCGATTTCGGTTAACTGAAAGCAAATTTAAGATTAACCGAAACCGAAATACAACAAAAATTTTAACTGAAACCGACACTGATTGGTTAATTGGTTAGTCGGTTCGGTTTACGGGTAACCGATAATAACCGAATTGCATACAAAATGGAATTAATCGGTTAGTTAAGAATGAGTAAAACTAAGCATTAGAGAGTTACCACCCTAGAATTGTGCATCCACAATTACCGTTATATGCAAGATTGCATTAGATTATAGTAAATAATTAATTAGATTGCATATCTATAGGTATAGATTAATTAATTCCCTGAGAATCCGATTTTTTATTAACTATAATTAATAATATCCATAAACATATTTTCTTAACAACACATCATTATATGTGTTGTATATATATTGTTTCGTTCATAAATCATAAGCTATCTCAGCATCACCCTACTATCCGTTGTGATGAACATGCGATTTCAACATGCGATTGAGGCTGTTGATGATGCTTATGAGCATTTTTCTTCTTTTAGATTTCTAGTTGTTCACTTGAGGGCTATAAGAACAAAATAGTATATTTATTATTACTATAATGACAGGTTATAAGTAAGTGAAATGAGGATATGTATAGAATCACATGTGTTATTCAATTAAAAAGATGTGTGTTATTGATTAGTATGGTTTTTTTTTTATTAAGTAAATAATTTTAACAAAATGTCAAATGTCAAAGCTACCACAGTCCACAGTTACCATTTGGCCTCCTATTTGGTATTGATTGATTATTGATTGATTGATAGATTGATTGATTGCCTTTTGGCTACCACCCGGTTTCTACTAAGGGTAACTCCAACGCCAACTTTTTCAATTGAAAAAGTTGGTTTTTTCAGCTTTTAAACATTGTAAAATGATGATTGTACATTCCAACTTTTCAAAATAAGAGTTGGCTTTTTGTAGGAAAAGCTTTCAAAAAAAAAATTGTGCATTTCTTTCTTTCTTCAACTTCTTCCAGATTTTAAGTGAATATGTATGTATGTATATATATATATATATATATATATATAGGTTGATTATGGTGAGAAAACTCATTAATGTACGAAAATAGGAATAGTAGCACATCTTTTATATTTGTGTAGCACAATCAGAATTACTATATTGCACATGTTAGTTTAGCACATATTTCATTACAGCGTAGCAAAAGAAGAGTTTTAGTGCTGCACAATAATCCGTGTAGCACACAAAACACAAAACTGTAGCACACCCGAAAATTAAATCTCAACCATTGATATAGCAAATCAAAAGCCCAGATTCATTCTTATTTCCTACCAAATTATCCATTCTTACCTAATCCATCTCATATATATATATATATATATATATATATATATATATATATATTATAGTGGAGTCCATATAAAAGTTGATTTTATAGGTATATGATTGGAGAAAAATATAGAAAGAAGTTGGTGAGTATTAAAAATTGATGTGACACTTATGTGGCAGTAAAGAAGTTGAATTTTAGTTATTAACATTGGAGTTATCCTGAACAGGCTAGTTATCTTAAAGGACCGCGAATTTATAAGGTGACTGATGATTTAGCTGTGACACCTTTTTGTATTTTCTCAATCCTTTCCACTCTCAGTGAGCAGAAAATTAATGAAAATCTCTATAACTGATGTAGGAGAAGTGGAGCTGCTAATCGGATTGAAAGAGGTAATACACTTTCCAATGTTTTTTTATTTAATTTTTAGTGTATATTTAGATTTTGAGACAGTTAATTGGTATAGGCTATATGCATACTCAAAGCGTCTCTTACATCCACTTGTGCCCTCTCTGACGAGGCTCAGTCAAATATTGAACAAACAACCAAAGAGAGAAGTCTGAGTATGAGTTGCAAAGATTGATCTTGGACCAATACATCTATGATTCTTGGACCTTGGAGCGAGAATGGACTCGTAATTAATCTAAATTAGATAAATCTGCTTGAAATTATTGCATTTGTAGAATAAAGAAAGATTTCTTAATGCTATATTGTGTAATCAAATTCGATTTGTATGACCCCTTCGAACTAGATTACATAAAAGGAATTGCTAAAATTTTATTTTCAATGTTACTATAGACATTTTTATACATACTCCTTTCAACCTTACACTCTGGACAATTAACCATACATTCACTCCTCTTGCCTAACCTAAAGTGGCCCCGCATACAATAATTCATCACACATTACGTTTTTTTTAAACCGACAAACTAAAAGAACTAGAAAAAGAACAAAAAAATTAAAGTACTTTACTCATATTTTACCAAACACAACTGTTTCCTCCATTTTGTTTTATTAGCCAAATAATGCAAGTGCCACTCTCTCACTCATCCCAACCCCCTCTTCATCTCTTGCCGTTTAGCAGCTCAGCACCGCCATCTCCTTCGCCCTCCTTCCGCCGCGCTCGGCCACCCTCATCCAAACGCATTTTTATCTTTTCGAAATACTTGTTGCCACTGCTTGTTAGTGGACTCGACGAATCTTAATCTAGTGGTGGGATTTGAACCATGATTGTCTAGTATCATACACTTTTTCTTCTGGGTTGAGTTGGCTATCGGTCGTTTCTGAAAATCCTCAATTTTATAAATTGGAAACCAGGTAATTCTTGTCTTGATTTATTTTTATTGTTTATCAGTTGGGCTTGTGAAGCCACTGCATCCGTTAGCACGGTATGAACTTTGATAATTTTTTTGGATATAAATGATACTTTTAAATTATAGGATAAAAATAAATGATACGATACTTTCAAATTATACAATAAAAATAAATAGTATTTTTTTTAATATAAATGATACTTTTTTTAAGAATAAATGATATGGTAAAAACAAATGATATTTTTGTCGACAGTACAGTGCAGATGGATGAATATGAATTTAATTCAAGTTTGTGGGTCAATTGAGAGAAGACTAAAAGGGAAAAGAGAAAAAGAAAGAAAAACGGACTTATTATCTGTGGCTTTTGAAACTGAATTAAATGAAAGAGATAGTTTAATTGGACTTTTCATGAAACTAGATTCTGGTTTTGGAGGTTGTTAGAATTTGACGAAAATCGATTTTATGTTGTTCGGATAGACAATTTTTCCTCCGGTGACAGTCTAATTATTTAGTTATTAGACCTGTAATTTCTATAATTTTTGAATAACTTACTTGACTCTTATCCAAATGGAAGGATGGAGAAATCCGGACAAGATAAAAATTCATCATGTATAGTGTCCATCCTAATTGCAAACGCCCCATATTGTCATTTAGTAATTTTATGGTACAATTTGTACCATAGCTTAAAATAAATAAATAAATAATCTATTAGTATTTATATATGTATGTATAAATTCAAATCTTGCTAAAAAATAATAATACTATTAAATTATATTCTGACCACTGGCAGTTTGGTTTATTTGGTATATTGTGATGCTAAATCTCGAGGTTTGCTTTACTAGTAAACGCATGGCTTTTGAAATGTTCATTTTCATAAAAATGAGGTATACCGCATGGATAAAATTGTAAATGAGTCAAGCTATTCACAAACTATGCGGAGCTCGATTTGATAAAAGTTCGTTCGAGTTTGTTTAGTGAAGCTCGTTAGCTTATAAACAAACAAGATTGAGCAGTAATATTCCGCTCGTTAGTTCGTGAACAAGTTCATTAACTGATTTAGCTTGAAAATATAAAATTATTACTTAGATACAATTATTTTCTTTGTATAATTAGTAATTACTGTGTTAAATCTCTAACTATGTTTATTTGATGTAAGAAATCAATAAATATATTATGTAATTTTGGATAAAATAATTTATTTTAAAAATAAAATAATTAATATTCTAAACATATATCTAAATCTGAAAAGTCTGTTTGGGTTCGATTAAGCTCGAATAAGTTCGAAATATTCGATAAATAAAGTTTAAGACTCGACTCGATACTAAATAAGCTAAACTTGAGTACGATGATGTTTGGCTCGATTACACCCCTCCCCATTGAGTCTAATTGAGAATTCAGTATATAAGCCAAAGATGCTGAAATGAATAATTGGAAAATGAGAAGTTACAGTGTAGGACTTCAAATACCAAAGTTGTGATTTCAATTGTTTTGTTTATGGAATAAGACTTCAAAAACTTTTTATGGAGTCACCTCGAAGACTAATTGGCCTAATAAAACGGTCTGAAATTTCCTCACTGCTACAAAAAAACAGAATGTCTGAGGCTGAGGAAGTGAAGTTACATATCAAGGTTGTGATAAATAAGGAGAAAACGAAGGTGCTATTTGCGGAAGCTGGCAGCGATTTCACAGACGTCTTGTTAAGCTTCCTACTTTTGCCATTGGGAACGATTGTGAAAGTCCTTGAGAAGCACTACGGAGACAAGGCACCTGTTATTGGAAGCTTGAACACTCTGTACAATGGTGCAGCAAATCTTGATATCATCCATTTCCAGTCAGAGGGTCTTAAGAAACACCTGCTCGTTCCACCAAGTTCGTACGAGAGTGAAACGCGTAGACTGAGACTCAACATCAACTGTACTCAGCCCACAAGTTCCAGCTCTGGGAAACCATATGACGGAGTTTTCACTCAGAGAGCTTCTTCTTTTATAATCAGCGAAAATCTCCACGTGCTTCCTAATGTGGCAGGCTCCATCATGAAAACTCTCAGCACTCTCGGCATTGCTGGGACGGATATGGATGGCGTGGAGACAAGGAATGTGACATTTGGATTGAATGAGGTGATTTCATCTTACAATTTATCTTTCTTGAAATAACCAGCTTTCAAATATTGATGATACCTTTGTGTTTTGATTAGATGATGACTTTATTGAAGGAATCGTTGATTTCCCAGAATCCACTGACTGCCCTCTTATTCCCTCAGAGTCGGATGAATTTAGCAACTGATGGGCATATTTTGTTACATCAGATTCACAATATTGTCACATCTGAGAACCCCAAGAAGATGATCTTAGAAGTCATGCTTCAAAAATCTACTAACAAGTTGCTTTTTGCTCAGGCAGATTATGATTTCATAAATTTCCTTTTCAGCATGCTCACCGTTTCTTTAGGAAAAGTTGAGTGGTTTTTGGGCAGTAACACTGGTCGCAAGAGTATGGATAATTTGTATAGGAGTACAGCTGATAACTCTAAGAAAATGCATTGGAAAAATTCAAAGATCAAAGACTTGCCAATCAAGTTCACCCCTCATAATCACGACTATTACCTTTATGCTGACGAGTTCTCTCATCTGAACTTTTCCTCGAGAGGAAATGAATGTTATGTCGAGGGAGTGAGAATGTATATGGTAAGTGATGACTTAACTGTTGCACCGTTGGGTATAACCTCCTCCCTTTCCATTCTCAACGAGTTGAAGATCTCTTGGTCTGATGTCGAAGAACTGGAGCTGCAAGTTGGGTTGGAAGAGGTAAGATTGGTCTTCGATTAGTAATATGTTACCCTTCATGTTGTAATTGACAAACACTCCCTCCATCCCCCAATAATTGTACCATTTCGAAATGAATTCTGTCTCAAAATAAGTGGAAATCCATAGTAAAATAGTGCAAAACTTCCTATTTTACTCTTATAATCATTATAAAATCCTTACCTTTTCAGTTTTCTATGCAATAATTTGGGGTAGGGTAAGGAAAATTAATCTCTACCTTGGCATGTGTATTTTGATAGTTCGGAACACTTTTAGGGACTGATGGATTTTAGGCCATATATATGGTATCCAATGCACGTGGTTGTTGGTGCAGGGTTTAAGCATAGTGAAAGCGGCTCTTACATCGACCACTGCTTTGACTGATGGCCTCATCAAACCCTTATTGAAGAAAACTACCTGTCAAGAAATAGAGCAGCAGATTGGAGTGGAAAAGGTATTTTGTGTAATCTGGTTTGATCGTTGTTAGGTGATGTTTGTTTTGTTTTATGTGTTCACTTGTTGAGAGTGTAATTGTATGTTCAAGCTAAGGAAGATTTTATAGAGTTTTTCCTCTTTATTCCACTAGGAGGAGTTGAGCATCTTCTAGACGGTAAGACCTGTATCAAGGCTATAAGCAACTTGTATCGAGCACAGCTGACCTTGTAAAGCAGCAGTATTTCAAGACCCGGATATGAAAAATAGGTTGATAAAACCCAATGTGCCTCATGGTTGTATTTCCAAAAACAACATTTTTCCCCTTGCTGAAGAAAGATTGCCTGCTGATTACACTAATTATATCTCGTGGTTTTCATCTGTTAAGTTTCCCAAAGGGCAGGGGAGTTATCTTGAAGGACCGCGAATTTATCAGGTGAAGGATGATTTAACTGTGACACCATTTTGTATTGCCTCACTCGTTTCCAGTCTCAATAAGCAGAAAATCCCAATCTCTGATGTGAAAGAAGTGGAGCTGCAAATAGGGTTGAAAGAGGTAATACAATTTTGAAATATTTGTGATTCCTTCCTTGAGTCGAGTAAGATGATATTTCTATATGTTTGGATGGTGAGATTCAGTTTGTTGGTGCAGGCATTGAGCATATTGAGAGCTTCTCTTGCATCCACTTCAGCTCTCACCGATTCTCTGCTCAATCACATATCTATCAAACAACCAAAGCCAGAACTCTGAGTTTGATCCCAATGTTTCGATCGTTTACTGCTATATAAGCAGTCTTGTTTGCTTATATTAATGCCTATGGTTCTTGAATTATTCGTTTTTTTTTTTTGTATAGCTATGGTGCTTTCTTTCTAGCATCTTTTTGGAGGGGTGTGTTTTGTTTGTTATATTTCTATGTATGCTCTTCTTAAAATTTCTCTTTTAACATGTGGAGTAAAGTTTTTATTTGATCTCAACTTATATATTAATGTATGCGATAATAATGGACGAGATTTGATCTCCACGTCAATTTTTTTTTAGCAAACCACAATAATAATTTTGAGGCAAGTAGTTAACATAAATAGTTTTCACAGCTTGAATGATCTAGAAGGACGCCAAAAAAGTTTTAATATTTCATCAATGAAATTGTTAAAATTAGAAATTCAAGTTATAATTGAACCCAAAAGGGAAAATCTTTGAAAAGATGACACAAATAAAATCAAATACCGTTGTATGTCTTGGTTTAGTGATAGAGTGATTAATCAGGTTTGAGTTATGTATTAATTATATAAAAAAATACAATCAAGTACCATTAAAATTACAAATAGTGATGTTATTCGATCATAGTGTGGTCAGTTATAATCAACTTTATTGAATGAAAAAATAATTTATTTAATATTTGATCTATTAAAAAATTAGTTTTACATTAAAACCATCTTATGAAATTATAATTTTATATCTATTGAATGAAAAATTTAAATTTAAATTTAATAATTTAATACTTTTCAGAATAAATGATGTGTAGTATAGCTTTATTGAATTACAAACTAAAAAATAGGAATACCATTAAATGCAGACAGAAGAAAAGAAAAGTTGAAAAGTAGTAAAAGCAGGTTGATTACTGGTGAGGGGTTGCAATGCACATTCCCCTCACTATTCATTGCTACAGTAATAATATTATTTTAATAAATAGTGAGGGGGTGTGCATTGCACCCCCACTCACCATCGAACCAACCGTAAAAGCACAACTAAACGACGAAAGTGGAAAGGCAAAAGATGCGCCATTCTGTAGCTCCTTTTCAAATAATAATATTTTACTCAAGACTTTCTTAGTACCAGACTCAACTGTTTGCTACATCTTGCTTTACCCAAGTTGTTGAACTGCTACTTACTCTCTCAGTCATCCCCATCCTCTCCTGCCGATCGGCAGCTCAACACCACCATCGCAGCCACCCTACCTCCGCCGTGCTCAGCCACCCTCATCCAAGCATATTCTTTTTCTAGTACCTAACACTTCTTCTCCTTGCTCGACTTGAAAATCAGTCTTTTCCGAAATCCCCAACTTTTATGAATTGGAAATCAGGTAATTTCTCGACTAGATATTTCACTGGACTTTCTTTGGAAACTAGATTTTGGTTTTGGAGGATGACAGAATTTGACGAAAATCGATTTTTAAAGCAGAGTGGTTTTAATCCATGTAGTATACCTAATAAAAAAGCAAAGTGTGTACTGTTTAAGATTAGATGGCGATACTCTTGTAAATGAGTAATTGTACAAATTGAATTAAAAAAGGAAGTATGATCGTAAGGAATTATCGATTAGCTCAAGAAATTTCATGGTACTCTTCTTTTAGCAGATAGTAAATCTACATTTTCTTACATAATGATTGAAGTCATCGAATTTAGTTGATCTAAATATGGTGAATCTGATTTTTCTTGATTGGTAGGACATCCAAAATGTCAGATGCTAAAGAAGTAGAGTTCTCATTGAAAGTGCTGATCAACAAGGAGAAAAATAAGGTACTCTTTGCAGAAGCTGATAGCCATTTCGTAGACATTTTGTTGAGCTTCTTGACTCTGCCGTTGGGAAGAATTATCAAAGTCCTTGAGAAGCACTATGGAGATGAGGCACCTGTCATTGGAAGCTTAACCACTTTGTACCATAGCTTAGTAAATCTTGATAATGCCCATTTCTGGACGGAGGGTGCTAAGCTGACTCTGCTCAATCCACAAAGTTCGTTTGAAGTAGAATACAAAAGTCTAAAACTCGACATCACTGATTCTCCGCCTGCTGAGTATTTCGTTTGCAGACACTCTCCATCTTGTAATAGAGTTCGTAGTGTAAGCATGTACTATGATCATGCAAATGGATGGAAAAACTGCAATTATAAAGTTCGGACGGCGGAGGAGGTGGTTGAAAAGGGATCTCAAGCTGCTGCTACTGATGTAGTTTTCACCTTGCACAGCGCATCTTTCATAATCTCCGATAGTCTGCAGATATTCCCCAATGTGAAAGGACTCGTACAAATCATCAGCATTCTTGGCATTACAGACATGATGGATAAAGCTGAGCCAATCAAAGTGACAATGGGCTTCAGTGAGGTGATTCTTTATTCTCTGCCTACAATTCCATTCAAGTTTTGTTTTTTCTTATAAATCGTCTATTGTTATATTAGATTATGAGTTTGCTGAAGGCGTCCTTGATTTCCCCAACTCCACTGTCAGACCTCATACTGAATAAAACAAGAAAAACGAACTCTGTAATTATGAAATCTGAACCAAAGACGTTACATCAGATTGAAAACCAAGAAAATCCCAACTCCAAGAAGATTGTTTTGAAAGTTATGGTACGGAATTCTAGCGGTGAGTTATTGTATGCTCAAGCTGAGGAAGATTTTGTTGAGTTTCTGTTTAGTTTCTTCAATATTCCACTTGGAGGAGTGGAGCACCTTGTGGCATGTAAGACTTGTATTAAAGCTATTGACAACTTGTATCAGAGCACAACTGTTATAGATGACAAGTATTTCAAGACCCCAAATACAAAAATCAGGCTAATGAAACCCAATGTGATTCATGGTTGTATTTCCGAAGACCAGATTCTTCCGCTCATCGAAGAACGCTTGCCTGCTGACTACTCTAAGATCTCGTGGTCTTCTTCTTCTGTTAAGTTTCCCAAAGGACAGGGGAGTTATCTTCAAGGACCGGGAACTTATCAGGTAACAGATGATTTAACTGTGACACCTTTATGTACAGTCTCCATCTGTTCAAGTCTTAGTAAGCAGAGAATCCCAATATCTGATGTCAAAGAAGTGGAGCTGCAAATCGGGTTGAAAGAGGTAATATAGTTTTAAATCTTTGTGACATCTCCCTTGAGTTGAGCTAGTCAGATGAATTTTTCTGTATATGCTTAGATGTTGAGACGAAGTTTGTTGGTGCAGGCGTGTAGCATACTGAAAGCGTCTCTTACATCTACTACTGTTCTCACTGATGCTCTGCTCAATCACATATCGATTAAACAACCAAAGCCTGAACACTGAGTTTGATCTCAAGATTTCAGTGGTTTTAGTAATCTTGTTTGCTTGTATTGATTGCTGTGGTTTTTGATTTATCCGTTTTTAGCTATTTGCAGCCTCTACTCTAATATAGCTATGGTGCTTGCTTTTCTAGGCAGTGTTATGTTTTTTTTTTCTGTGTATGTTCTCTTTAACTAGCGCTGGTAAATTTTTATTTAATTTCTTCCGTCAAGATTTGATCTCCATATGATTTTTACTTTTTAACAAACTACTGTACATCAATAATTTTGAGTCAAGTAATAGTATCAATTTTCTAACGAAAATATTTGCATAGCTCATTAATGAAATTTGTTAAAATTTTTAAGTTTCAACTGAACGTCAGAGGTCTAATTTGTATATAATTATTCTTAACTAATAACTTAAAATCAAAAACAAAAATTTGGAAGTGGAAATCTTTGTCAAGATCATAAGAGGGTAATGACATAAATGTAATCAATTTTATAGATTGTTAAACACCGGTAAGGCTCTTCGTGTTGCATTATAAAATAACAAGCGTTGATATGATTTGAAACTATTTGAAACCCTAGTCGTCTAATAAAATTTGTTCTCATTTTCTACCCGTTGACGTAGTCAATTCATTATTGGTGAATCACTTAAATCTGTGTTTTCTTTACGTTTTCTTTCCTTAATTACTCAATAATCATAATCTGTTACAACAACAAGTTTTACTATTTCTAATACTCAATCAAAAAAAATTGTACAATGAAGTTCCAGCATATAAGAGCTTAAAGCTTTCTTTGATCTTGATGGGCTAATGTGTTTACTAAAATATATTCATATAAAACAATTGATTTTATGAAATCATAACACTTCAACGATGAAACGGTGTGTGTTTTTAATCAAATACAAAAGGTAAGCTTGCAATGAACTATATCTGTGTGTTTATGAATAAATAATACTGCAAGGTAAATGTCACAACAGGGTTTGCAATCCAAAAAAGAAAAAGAAGAAATGATATATATAGAGTCCTTAAAAAATTAAAAACTACCTTAAAATTTTTGGCCAAATATACGAGTTGGTGGCGGCGGTGGACGACAATGGAGGGCGGAAAGAGCTTCACAACCACTTTTCCTTGAAACCCTTTTGGATTTTACACTGGATAATAACAATAAAGTTTTGAAATTTTTCCTTCTAAAAGATGGGTAGACGTCTGTTGAAGATAATCTTCAAAGCACGGATTTTTCTGAGACGAGTTTTTCGGCGGCAGCCTCTTCCCGTTTGGTAATTACCTTAATATTGCTTTAAAAAAGAAAAAGAAAAATATTACCCTAGGATGCGATCAAGGGGTGTTTGGCTAAGCTTATTTTAAAGAATTTATAAGCTCCAAGAGCTTATAAGATGTTTCAAGAGCTTATAAAAGGTAATGTCTTAAGAACTTATAAGTTGTTAAAGCTTATAAGCTAGAGAAAGAATGGTGAGTTGGAGAAATAAAATTGACGATAAATGAGAAGTTGGTAGTGTATAACGAACTATAATAAGATTATTTTGGTAAATTCATGGTTGATTATAAGCTTATGAAAAAATAAGTTGAGGTTTGACAACTTATTTTTAAAGGAGCTTATAAGTTGTTGGAGCTTATTTTCACAGCTTATAAGTTGTTTAAGAGTTTATTTTGCCAAACACTTTGCAATAGCTTATAAGCTCCTAAACAACTTATAAGCTGTTTTAAAGAGTTTATAAGCTCAGCCAAACACCCTACAAGTCGGGTTCAGAATCGGTTGCTTATTGGTTTGGTTTCGATTAATTGAAAATAAATTTTCGATTAACCGAAACACAACAAAAATATTAGTCGAAATTGACACTGATTGGTTAATTGGTTAGTCGATTCGGTTTACGGGTATCCGATAATAACCGAATTGCATACAAAATGAAATTAATCGGTTAGTTAAGAATGAGTAAATCTAAGCATTAGAGAGTTACCTCCCTAGAATTGTGCACCCACAATTACCGTTATATACAAGATTGCATTAGATTATAGTAAATAATTAATTAGATTGCATATCTATAGGTATAGATTAATTAATTCCCTGAAAATCCGATTCTTTATTAACTATAATTAATAATATCCATAAACATATTTTCTTAACAATCCATCATTATATGTGTTGTGTATATATTGGTTCGTTCATAAATCATAAGCTATCTCAGCATCACCCTACTATCCGTTGTGATGAACATGGCAGACGCGTTGACTTCAACATGCGATTTTTCTTCCTTTAGATTTCTAGTTGTTCACTTGAGGGCTATAAGAACAAAATAGTATATTTATTATTACTATAATGACAGGTCATAAGTAAGTGAAATGAGGATATGTATAGAATCACATGTGTTATTCAATTTAAAAAATGTGTGTTATTGATTAGTATGGTTTTTTTTTTATTAAGTAAATAATTTTAACAAAATGTCAAATGTCAAAGCTACCATTTGGCCTCCTGTTTGGTATTGATTGATTATTGATTGCCTGCTGATTATCTTGAAGGACCACGAACTTATCATGTGAAGGATGATTTAACTGTGACACCATTTTGTATTGCCTCTATCGCTTCCAGTCTCAATAAGCAGAAAATCCCAATCTCTGATGTGAAAGAAGTGGAGCTGCAAATAGGGTTGAAAGAGGTAATACAATTTTGAAATATTTGTGATTCCTTCCTTGAGTCGAGTAAGATGATATTTCTATATGTTTGGATGGTGAGATTCAGTTTGTTGGTGCAGGCATTGAGCATATTGAGAGCTTCTCTTGCATCCACTTCAGCTCTCACTGATTCTCTGCTCAATCACATTTCTATCAAACAACCAAAGCCAGAACTCTGAGTTTGATCAACGGGCTGTTGCACAGTTCATTCGGGCTGTTGCACAGTTCATTCCATCCACGTTGTTGGCTTATCTTTGTCTTTGCGCAAACTGCCCTTTGTCTAAAGCCAATATTTCAGTCGTTTACTGCTATATAAGCAGTCTTGTTTGCTTATATTAATACCTATGTTTCTTGAATTATTCGTTTTTTTTTGTATATGCAGAAGCTACTCTAGTATAGCTATGGTGCTTGCTTTTCTAGCATCTTTATGGAGGGGAGTGTTTTGTTTGTTATATTTCTATCTATGCTCTTCTTAAAATTTATCTTTTAACATGTGGAGAAAAGTTTTTATTTGATCTAAACTTATATATTAATCTATGCGATAATAATGGACGAGATTTGATCTCCACGTCAATTTTTTTTGGCAAACCACAATAATAATTTTGAGGTAAGTAGTTAACACAAATAAGTTTGAGGTAAGTAGTTAACGCCAAAAAAGTTTTAATATTTCATCAATGAAATTGTTAAGATTAAAACTTTAATTGAACTTCTTGAAAAGATGACACAAATACAATCAAATACCGTTGTATGTCTTGGTTTACTGGTAGAGTGATTAATCAGGTTTGAGTTATGTATTAATTATATAAAAAAATACAATCAAGTACCATTAAAATTACAAAGAGTGATGTTATTCGGTCATAGTGTGGTCGGTTATAATCAACTTTATGGAATGAAAAAATAATTTATTTAATATTTGATCTATTAAAAAATTAGTTTTACATTAAAACCATCTTATGGAATTATAATTTTACACCTATCGAATGAAAAATTTAAATTTAATGATTTAATACTTTTCAGAATAAATAGAAAAAGAATGTGTGACCAGTCATGACGTGATCAGATAGCTTTATTGAATTACAAACTAAAAAATAGGAATACCATCAAATGCCGACAGAAGAAAAGAAAGTTGAAAAACAGTAAAAGCACAACTAAAAGACGAAAGCGGAAAGGCAAAAGATGCGCCATTCGGTAGCTCCTTGTCAAATAATAATATTTTACTCAAGACTTTCTTAGTACCAGACTCAACTGTTTGCTACATCTTGCTTTACCCAAGTTGTTCAACTGCTACTTACTCTCTCAGTCATCCCCATCCTCTCCTGCCGATCGGCAGCTCAACACCACCATCGCAGCCACCCTCCCTCCGCCGTGCTCAGCCACCCTCATCCAGACATATTCTTTTTCTAGTACCAAACACTTTTCTCCTTGCTCGACTTGAAAATCAGTCGTTTCCGAAATCCCCAACTTTTAAGAATTGGAAATCAGGTAATTTCTCGACTAGATATTTCATTGGACTTTCTTTGGAAACTAGATTTTGATTTTGAAGGATGACAGAATTTAACGAAAACCGATTTTTAAAGCGGAGTGGTTTTAATGCAAAGTGTGTACTGTTTAAGATTAAATGGCGATATTCTTGTACATGAGTAATTGTATAAATTGAATTAAAAAAGGAAGCATGATAGATAGGGGCTACAATCGTAAGGAATTATCGATTAGCTCAAGAAATTTCATGGTACTCTTCTTTTAGCAGATAGTAAATCTACATTTTCTTACATAATGATTGAAGTCATCGAATTTAGTTGATCTAAATATGGTGAATCTGATTTTTCTTGATTGGTAGGACATCCAAAATGTCTGATGCTAAAGAAGTAGAGTTCTCATTGAAAGTGATGATCAACAAGGAGAAAAATAAGGTACTCTTTGCAGAAGCTGATAGCCATTTCGTAGACATTTTGTTGAGCTTCTTGACTCTGCCGTTGGGAAGAATTATCAAAGTCCTTGAGAAGCACTATGGAGATGAGGCCCCTGTCATTGGAAGCTTAACCACTTTATACCATAGCTTAGTAAATCTTGATAATGCGCATTTCTGGACGGAGGGTGCTAAGCTGACTCTGCTCAATCCACAAAGTTCGTTCGAAGCAGAATACAAAAGGCTAAAACTCGACATCACTGATTCTCCGCCTGCTGAGTATTTCGTTTGTGACTCCCTCTGTCTATATCATAATAGAGTTCGTAATGTAAGCATGTACTATGATTATGCAAAAACATGGAGAAGATGCGGTCATAATGTTCGGACGGAGGAGGAGGTGGTTGAAAAGGGATCTCAAGCTGCTGCTACTGATGGAGTTTTCACCTTGCACAGAGCATCTTTCATAATCTCCGATAATCTGCAGATATTCCCCAATGTGAAAGGACTCGTACAAATCATCAGCATTCTTGGCATTACAGACATGATGGATAAGGCTGAGCCAATCAAAGTGACTATGGGCGTCAGTGAGGTAATTCTTTATTCTCTGCCAACAATTCCATTCAAATTTTTTTTTTTTTTCTTATAAATCGTCTATTGTTATACTCCATTAGATTATGAGTTTGCTGAAGGCGTCCTTGATTTCCCCAACTCCACTGTCAGACCTCATACTGAATAAAACAAAAAAAGCGAACACTGTTATTATGGAATCTGAACCAAAGACGTTACATCAGATTGAAAACCAAGAAAATCCCAACTCCAAGAAGATTGTTTTGAAAGTTATGGTACGGAATTCTAGCGGTGAGTTCTTGTATGCTCAAGCTGACGAAGATTTTGTTGAGTTTCTGTTTAGTTTCTTCAATATTCCACTTGGAGGAGTGGAGCACCTTGTGGGCGGTAAGACTTGTAGTAAAGCTATTGACAACTTGTATCAGAGCACAACTGTTATAGATGACAAGTATTTCAAGACCCCAAATACAAAAATCAGGCTAATGAAACCCAATGTGGTTCATGGTTGTATTTCCGAAGACCAGATTCTTCCGCTCATCGAAGAACGCTTGCCTGCTGACTACTCTCTGATCTCGGGGATTTCTTCTGTTAAGTTTCCCAAAGGACAGGGGAGATATCTTCAAGGACCGGGAACTTATCAGGTAACTGATGATTTAACTGTGACACCTTTTTGTTTTGTCTCCATCTGTTCAAGTCTTAGTAAGCAGAGAATCCCAATATCTGATGTCAAAGAAGTGGAGCTGCAAATAGGGTTGAAAGAGGTAATATAGTTTTAAAATCTTTGTGACATCTCCCTTGAGTTGAGCTAGTCAGATGAATTTTTCTGTATATGCTTAGATGTTGAGACGAAGTTTGTTGGTGCAGGCGTGTAGCATACTGAAAGCGTCTCTTACATCTACCACTGTTCTCACTGATGCTCTGCTCAATCACATATCGATAGGGATGGCAGTGAATCTCTTACCCGAGTCAGATGCGTAGATCCAGATCCATTTTTTAGGATCTGGATCTTCTATATAAGTGGTCTATTTGCTAAGATATGTGTGCTACTTCTTCTATTACTATTGCAATATTATTTGTTGTCATGAAAACAAAAGTAAATTTGTAACTAATATCTTCTTGTATAGTGATGATTGTAGAATTTCTAAATAATTATTATAGTGTTATATGTATTTAGATTATTATTATTATTATGGTGTTACTATGAAATATATTTGATTTATGATTTATTTTAGAAGAGAAAACATGTGGATCTGGGTCTAGACCTTGGACCATGTGGATCTTATGGATCTAGGTCTGGATCTAATTTTTTTGGACCCAATGAATCTGGACCGGATCCGGATCCAAGCAAAAAATTACAGATCTGGACCTAGCAAGATCCGGTCCATTGCCATCCCTACATATCGATTAAACAACCAAAGCTTGAACACTGAGTTTGATCTCAAGATTTCAGTGGTTTTAATAATCTTGTTTGCTTGTATTGATTGCTGTGGTTTTTGATTTATCCTTTTTTAGCTATTTGCAGCCTCTACTCTAATATAGCTATGGTGCTTGCTTTTCTAGGCAGTGTTATGTTTTTTTTTCTGTGTATGTTCTCTTTAACTAGCGCTGGTAAATTTTTATTTAATTTCTTCCGTCAAGATTTATGATTTTTACTTTTTGACAAACTCTGTACATCAATAATTTTGAGTTAAGTAATAGTATCAATTTTCTAACGAAAATATTTGAATAGCTCATTAATGAAATTTGTTAAAATTTTAAAGTTTCAATTGAACGTCAGAGGTCTAATTTGTATATAATTATTCTTAACTAGTAACTTAAAATCAAAAACAAAAATTTGAAAGTGGAAATCTTTGTCAAGATCATAAGAGGGTAATGACATAAATGCAATCAATTTTATAGATTGTTAAACACCGGTAAGGCTCTTCGTGTTTCATTATAAAATAACAAGTGTTGATATGCTTTGAAATTATTTGAAATTCTAGTCGTCTAATAAAATTTATTCTCATTTTTTGTCCGTTGATGTAGTCAACTCATTATTGGTAAATCACGTAAATCTGTGTTTCTTTTACGTTTTCTATTTCTTAATTACTCAATAATCATAATCCATTACAATAACAAGTTTTACTATTTCTAATACTCAATCAAAAAAAAATTGTACAATGACGCTTCATCATATAAGAGCTTAAAGCTTTCTTGATGGGCTAATGTGTTTACTAAAATATATTCATATAAAACAATTGATTTTATGAAATCATAACACTTCAACGATGAAACGGTGGGTGTTTTTTAATCAAATACAAAAGGTAAGCTTGCAATGAACTATATCTGTGTGTTTATGAATAAATAATACTGCAAGGTAAATGTCACAACAGGGTTTGCAATCCAAAAAAGAAAAAGAAGAAATGATATAGAGTCCTTAAAAAATTAAAAACTACCTTAAATTTTTTGGCCAAATATACGAGTTGGTGGCGGTGGTGGACGACAATGGAGGACGGAAAGACCTTCACAACCACTTCTCCTTGAAACCCTTTTGGATTTTACACGTAATATAGGGGAGGGTTAACGTGAGAACCATTTCTCCTTGAAACCCTTTTGAATTCTTCAGTTTTTGGTTATATAGGTGATAGGATACGGCCCAACTACCAGGCCCAAGCATCAGGCCCAATACAAGTAACCCTGACATCAAGCTCGGCCTGGACAAGTTCGGCCCATGAAGACTCCTAAAGTCAGTGGGAACGCAGAAAGCTCACCATATCTAAAGAATCCTAATTCGAAGAGGATAGGATCTCGAATCCTAGTTAGAAGACTTGGATTCGAGATCTAGGTCAATACATTGTGTATAAATAGAGGCTAGATTAGGCGACATAGATCATTCACACTCTTTGTAATCGCTTTACACTCTCAATACACATACTCTCTCTTGCCCGTGGACGTAGATCTTATTCACGATCGAACCACGTAAATCTTTGGTGTTCTTGCGCATTTATTTCCTTACAATTTAAGATCGATCATGGCGCCGTCGTGGGAACCGAAATATTGTGTTTTCGATCAACCACCGCTTTGTGGAAATAATCATGACCAGTACACCGAAGCCATGCATCCAGGACCGTCGCCGGCAACAACAACGCTGACGGCGAAAGGGAACGCCGAGCTCAGCTCGGGAATAGCCCAATCAGAGAAGAAACCCCCGAGGGGCATATCCAAAGTCTCGACGAGCACGGACACCCCGCCCTGCAGGAGGCAGGTTACCATAGCGAAGGCAATCGTAGCAATAATCCAGGGGAACATCCGGCTCCGCAAGTAAACCTTGACGACGTCGTCAAGGGATTTCTCGAGAAAAATAAGGAGAGCTTTCTCCAGTACCTCAGCGAAGCACAGGGTCGGCCACGTCCTGAAGAACGGAACACCGAAGCCTCATCTAGATACGAGGCATCACAACGAGAGGTCGGGGCCCAAACCGACCGCGCAAGGAACGAGCAACGCGGGAGAGGACGTCGTGATCGCCGCGAAGCCGGCCTCGATCGCCAGAATAAATCCATCCAGCGAACTCCGCCCCGATCTCCAGGGGACGAGCAGCGCAGGAAAAGGCATCAGGGCCGCCGCGAAGTCGGTCCGAGTCACCTAAACGAGTTCGATCGTCGAACTCCGTCCCAGTCTCCAGAGGACGGCTTCGATGGATACGGGAAGATAGTCACCCCGTTCTCAAATAGAATACTCAACACTTCTCTCCCGGATAAATACCGGGTACCAAGCATCGCCCCCTATGACGGGCTGAGGGATCCACAGAACTTCCTCTCGCAGTTCCAATACAACATGATCAACCAACGTCTCAGCTCAGTTCATATGTGTAAACTCTTCCCGGAGTTACTCGTCGACAACGCCCGCGGTGGTTCGACGATCTACCCACGGAAGCATCGGCTCTATCGCGACGATGGTCGCCTTCCACGAAGGTTCTTCCAAAAGCGGAATCAAAACGTCATCGGCACACCTCCTCACCATAAGGTAAAGCCGTAATGAGTCCATCGGCGACTTCATGACAAGGTTTAACAAGGAGTGTTTGAAGGTCGAAGGCGTGAGCGACTGTTAGTCATCTCGGCCTTCCAAAGCGGCATCTTGCGGGGCCTTATACCGAGAGATCGTCTGGCACGAACCCGTCTTGCAGTAGGCGTGGCGATAGCCAACCGGTTCGCCAAAGCGGACGGTCGACAAGAGAAAGCGCGAAGCGCGACAAGGCGGGACCCCGGAAAAGGAAGAAGAGGCGAAGGAAGGAAGATCGGAACCAAGGCGGTGAGCGCCGGACAGATTACATCGCCCGATAAAGTCGAGGCTCGGTCCGCACGACGCCTCGGGCGACCTCAATACACCCGTTGACGGCCGAGAGCGTAAATCTCGCACTCCATATGAACTGCTCGAGAAGCCTCGACCGATGGCGGGAGGAAGAGGTGCCGACCTATGGATAAATCTCGCTCATTCCATGATGATTACAGGCACGACATCGAAGAGTGCAAAGAGCTCATGGGTGAAATAGAGATGCTAGTTCGGGACGGATCCACGAAGAAATACCGAGGGCAGTCGCCAAGCCGACCAAAGTCAAAAGAAGAAAAAGCAGAGGAAGAGGGAAATTGTGCCCCTAAAAAAACAAAGCGCGCAAGACCGAGGAAGGAGATGGCGAGCCCCAATATGACGGGTGGTCTCCACTATTACGGGCTCCAGGTGGAGTCACGAAGTCCTCCCCAAGGCCGATGCCCAAGTCTAGAACCGCGAACCTACCAATAAGAGGTTCGAGAAAGGACGAGGCGATCACCTTCTCCGAGGGCGACCCGTACTGCTGACAAGATACCCACCGGGATCGTTGGTGATCCGGTAGTAGTCGCAAATAAATTGGTAAGCAGCGTTTACATTGACGGTGGCGTCGGTGAGCATCCTCTTCAAGGAATGCTTTGACAAGCTAGGAGTAGAAGAAGCAGACCTCGCCACGAGCACCGCTGCCACTCCGAAGCTTCGTCCAGGAAGAGACGCGCCCAGAAGGAATAATCGAGCTACCCGTCACGGTGGGGAAAGCACCAACGACCTCGACCAAGGTGGTGCAGTTCTTCGTAGTGAAGGCCCACTCGCCGTATAACATCATACTAGGGCGAGATTGGCTGAACGCTGTAAGGGCGGTATGCTCAACGTACCACCTGACGATAAAAATACCCACCACGAGGGGAACAGCCGTGATCCGAGGTGATCAGAAGCAGGCCAAGGAATGTATGCAGGTTGCCTTACGAGGTGCCGGGACCTCGGCCCAGCACCCACAGGCATAGCAATTAAGGAAACCCGAAGAGTTGGAGTCAGGAAGTACATCGCCACTCCCTGACAGTCAGATGGAAGAGGTCGCATTGTACAAAGATGAGCCATTGAAGGTCGTCCAGGTTGGTTTCACCACGGCACCTGAAGTGAAGGATCAGATCATCCAACTCTAAGGAATTAGGGACGTGTTTGCTTGGTCTCCCTCGACATGACCGAGTCTCGCCGAGTATCATCACTCATGGCTCAACATCGACCGAACATAAAGCCGGTTCGGCGAGCAAAGAATTTTTGCACCGAGCGGAATCAAGTCATTGATGACGAGGTGAACCGGTGTTAAAAGCACGCATCTTGTTCGAGGTCAAATATCCGACTGGATAGCCAACCCGGTGATGGTGAAGAAAGGAGGAGGGATGGCGAATGTGTATTGACTACACCGACCTCAACAAGCATTGCCCAAAGGATTGCTATCCCTTCCCAACATTGACAAGAAGGTCGACGCGTTGGTCGGGGCACGAAGTCTTGATTTCTTGGACTTATACAAAGGTATCACCAAGTCACGATGGACGACGAAGAGCGCGCCAAGACAGCCTTCATTACCGACTTGGGGCCTTTGCATATAAAAGATGCCATTCGCCTTAAAAATGCGAGGGCTACCTATCAAAGGATGGTGGACAAAATATTTCACCCTACATAGGTCGGAATGTGGAGGTATCGTGAGCGACATCGTCGTCAAAAGCAAGGAAGAAGCGCATGTGTTTCCGACCTCGGATCGTCCTCGGCCTTCTTCGAAAATCAACCTAAAACTAAATCCCGAAGTGCACGTTTGCGGTCCGGTGCGGAAAGTTCTTAGGGTGTTGGGTTTCACAAGAAGGCTAAAAGCAAACCCGTCCAAGGTCCAAACCATTTTGGAAATGAAGATGCGAAGACCATCCATGAGCGTACACTGGTGACAGGTGCATAGCCGCACTAAGCCGCTTTCTTTCAAAAGCGCGGATAGCGACTACCTTCTTCAAGATACTCAAAAGGCCCGAAATTCTCATGGGATGAGGGTGCAGTCCGCCGAAGACCTCAAGAGCTACCTCGCCAAGCTCCCACTCTATCCGTCCCGAAGAGGAGAGGTCCTTTTCTCTACCTCGCCGCCTCGGACGAATCCATAAGTGCGATCTGATGCGAGAAGAAGGACGTCGGCTCCGGTGTATTTCATCACCGAGCACTAAAGGCCGGAAGCAGGTATCGACCCTTGGAGAAGCTTGCCTTAGCATTAATAACGCGCGAGGAGACTACGTCCATACTTCCATGCACATCCCATACAAGTCCTCATCGACTACCCACTTGGCAAGTATTGATTGAGCAAGCATCGAGGAGAATCGCGAAATGGGCAATCGAGCTGGCGAGCACGATATATCCTACGCCCGCCAGCCATCAAAGGTCAAGCCTAGCGGATTTCCTTGCCGAGGCTAACTTCGTCGAAAAACCGAAGCCCACTGAGTCCGTATCAGACGATGCCGAAGCCGAACCCATGGTTGAAACACCGAGGAGTCTTGGCAACTCTCGTTGACGGGCCGGAAAAAAAGGTAGCGGAGCAGGTATCTTACTCCTAGGCCCGGACGACCAAGAGATCGCCTACTCACTTCGGTTCACATTCAAAAATACGAACAACGAAGTGGAGTATGAAGCACTGATCGCAGGACTTCGCCTCGCTCAAAGTCTCGAGATACGAGCCGTACAAGTTCACAGCGACTCTCAAGTCGTCGTTGATAAGCCTCATTTTTACATGTTTTATTGGGTTATATTTGTCCTATTTCTAAGTGATAATTGATTGGTTGAGATGCATTTATGTTATATTTCGAATGTTTTGAAAGATATGATGCCGTGTGTAGTTTGTGTTGTTTTAGTATAGGTTTTTATCTGAAATGGAAGACACACACACGCGTACAAAGGATTTGGAGTTCGCAAGGAATCCTCGCGACTGTTCTGAGCGAGAATGCGAAATCTTTCCTCGCGACACGATATCGCGAGTAATTACCGCGATGAAGACTCGCGAGGCAATGTTGAATGCGCGCAAAATGGATGACTCGCGACCCGGCATCGCTACCAACACTCGCGATGGAAGTTCGCGAGGAAGTGATTATTGTGCGCAAAAAGGGAGAGCTCGCGACACGCTATCGCGACCTGCTATCGCGATGGAAGATCGCGAAGTCTCGAAGGAAGGCACATCGCGCCTAGCTATCGCGACCAATGTTCGCGAGGAAAGAGAGGAGTGCGTCTCGCGAGGCAGACTCCTATTCCGTGTACAATTCTAATCATAATCCGAGATGGAGAAGGCTTGTGCTATGAACGAGAAAGGGAGCTCGCAATTCATTATAAAAGGGGGAGAGAGGACAGTTGTTTTCAACACCAATCCATAGCAGAACACAAAGTCTTCTTTATATTCTTTTGCAAGTTCTATTCCAGTTTTCCTAGCTTAGTTTATTTTAGAGTTCAATTTTATTTACGGATCGAAGTCGCTACAATTGTTCTTCGTGAATTCCTACGGTTTTATCTATCTAATTCAGTTTATGCTTTATTTAATTATTTATTGCTTTAGTAATTTAATTATGCGTAGCTAAATTCCGTATTGATCCTGGGGTTTGTATGTCTGACTAGATTCGTATAATTTATCATTATCTTGTTTTGCCGTCCTTCATGATTTATAAATCTTGGCTTTAATTCTCATGTGTTGGTATCGATCAATATCTATGCATGCTAGTTATGTGATTAATGTCTCGGAATTAATTGCATAATCGATATCTGAGTTTATAATACGATTTTACCTTGAGACCGACGGAGATAGGTGAGTGTAGGAGGTTATATCTTTGTGTGCTTTTGGTAATTAGCTTACTTCTCTTGAGACCGACGGAGATAGAGTTTAGGCTAACCCACTACTATAGGTTGTCCCGACGGAAACTATAGTTATAATTGTGATCCTTCATCCGAATGTGGATTAAATTGGTAAGCAGTTAATAGGTTAATTGTGTGAATCGGTGGGGTTAAGTACATCCCTAGGATCGATCTTTTATATCCGAGTTTTATTCTTATCTTTATTTGCAAGTCTAGATTTATAATCTCTCTTGATTTGTGTTGCTTGGATAATAATAAAGGTTACGTGTTAATTACTTGTCGTGTTCTCGAGTCATGATCCACGTGGATCGATATATATATACTTCTTTTTTTACTATCATTTATTTGGTAGGAATATTAGCGATCAAATTTTGGCGCGTTGTTGGGAGTTGTTTAGATTTCACGTTGATAATTTTACGGATTGTAGTTATTAATTCAGGCGTTTAAAAAAAAATAAAATAAATAAATAAATTATTTTTATTGTTTTATTTACGAGTTACTTTTAGTTACGACTTGGTTTTATATACCTGCGTTCGACTTGGTTTTATATACCGCAAGCAGATGATTACAAGATCTCAAAGGAAAGAAATTATTCCTTTAGATCTTGAGATTGAAAGATCCCATAAGAGGAGAGCCGAGAAAGAAGGCGAACAATGGCGCATGCATCGTGCCATGAACGGATAACCGAGTTAGAGAAATCTTGGCGAGAATTCGGTATGTTGGCGTTGAATAATCGAGATGGGCAGATTGGGGGCGACCACCACCCGCACCGTTGAATCACATATACAGGCCAGCGAGCGGATCTGTTCGAGGTGGAGGATGGGGGCGAATGTTAATGCGAATAATTTCGAGCTTAAGCACGCCTCATTAGTATGATCAAGCGGAGCAGTTTGGGGAGGGTTCTTGAAGACCCCAATGCACATTTAGGCGTTCCTCGATATCGTGATACAATCAGCGAGCAGTGCCGGTGATGCCATCCGAATCACGGATGTTTGTGTTTTCATTGAGAAACCAAGCTAAAGAATGGTTCGAGGATTAGGCGGATCGAGGAATTAGTACATGGGAGCGACTTTGCGAAATTTCTATCTAAATACTTTCCACTGCTAAGGCTCGAAAATCATTCTTTGAGATTTCTCATTTCTCACAATTGGGAGATGAGTCATTATTTGAAGCACAGGAAAGATTGAAGTCTCTCGCGAAAATGTCCACAACATGGCTATTCTCCCGAGCGACAAGTAACAGTTCTACGATGGTCCGATTGTCAACACCAAGTATTGTAGATGCTTGACCGGAGGATGCCTTCTCAACCGAAGTATAGATGAGCGTTGAGGATAATTGAGGAGATGGCATCTAATGACTATCGGTGGCGATGGAGCGGCGCCGGTAAGGCGAGTTGCGACTACCGAGGTGGATAGTAAATCGATGATCTCTTAGAAAAGTTCAAAGCCTTGCAGCAGAATGTGAAGAAGAAAAGAAAGCGAGATAAGCTGTTTTAATGGCACGGGATCTTGAAGAGGCTAATTTTGTGAATCGGAGGAATAATTTTCGTGAGTCGAGGCTTCCAAGGAAATCGAGGTGCAAACAGATCATCCGAGTAATAGAAATCACCCTAATTTGTCCTATGGAAATGCTCGAATGCACTGACAACCACCACCGGTTTATTTGTAAATAATGGAGTCATTGTGGAGCCAAAGAAGCTAGTGTCGAAGAGATGTTGCGGCAACTCTTAGTGAGTGTCAATGATTACGACAAATCATCAACAAGCCGTGGCCCAATGAACACTCGAATCTGCAGACGGGCATCGAATAAATGTGTTGGAAAATCTTGTCAATTCCATCAATAACACCGTCACTTGATTGGAAAACAACTCAAGATGGTGGAAAATCAAATAGGCGGATGGCGATGGGAGGCGGGGTTCACAGTGCGGTCGATTTCAATGTCTGAGCGCGAATCCGAAAAATCAGACACCTCAGAATCATGTGAATGCCATTCAGACGAGAAGTGGAAAATCTTATATAAATCATCCGGAGTATGAAAGGGAGGAAGAAGATCGAATAGGCCTTGAACCGAATTCACGCCTCGTGAGTGAGCTTCGCGAGAAAGGGGCGCGAATTCAAGGTGATCTCGCGAGGAAATCATCGCCTGAAGAGAAAGAAGACATCGCGACTCACTATCGCGAGAAAAGTTCGCGAGAGCGCATCGCGAGCCCAGAGATGGAGGACCTCGCGACTCATCATCGCGAGAAAACATCGCGACCAACAGGCGCGAAGGGTGAGGAAACGCGCATCGCGAGCCAAGAAAGAGAGAATGGCTCGCGAGAGAAGGATAGAGGCCAACAGTCGCGAATTCACGTTGAAGGCGTGAAAGACCAATCGTGCGTTATTCCAACAGCACCTTTTCCTCAGCGTTTAGGAAAGCAAAAATACGATGCCAAGCTCACCCGTTTTATGGAGATGTTTCAGAAAGTAAATATCAATATACCTCTTCTTGATGCGCTTCGAGATATGCACGGATATATTAAATTCCTCAAGGATGCGATGTAGCAAAAAAGAAGTTGGGTAAATTTGAGACAATCAATCTTTACGAAGAATGCGGTGCGATAATCGAGAGGAAGTTGCCACTCAAACAAAAGACCGTGAAGCTTTACTTTGGTGTGCGAGTTTGAGAGCATACTTTCCTAACGTTTTGTGTGATTTGGGAGCAAGCATTAACTTGATGCCACTTTCAATTTTCAACCGTTTGGAGATCGGCGAGATGAAACCGACCACAATATCCTTATTGATGGTCGCAGTGCATTTCTTACCCTAAGGGAATTGTTGAAGATGTTCTGGTAAGAATTCAAGATTTTGTCTTTCCTGCTGATTTTGTGATTTTGGATATGCCCGAAGATAACAATCGACCATTAATCTTGGGTCGACCTTTTCTAGCTCTTGGTCGAGCTTTAATTGATGTCTTGAGGATGGTGATCTAACTTTTAGGTTGAACAAGGAGGAGCTCAAAATCTCGATTTATGATGCCATCAAGAGACATGATAACTCGATTCCGAGGATTGTTGCTCGATCACCAATTTCACACCTTTTCTACCGATCAAAGGCGATAAGCTAGAAACGAGGCATAAGAAATTACATTTTCTCTTATAATGATCTAGATGAAGCTTGTGATGAAATTTTAGAATATTTATACGTGCTTGATACAACTCCGTTTCTAAGCGGTCTCGTGCTTGGATATTCATCGATCAGTGATGGGGGCATTGAGAAAAGTTCATCGACAAAGAAGAAACTAGCGTGGAAACCACGGATACACCCAAACTCGAATGAAACCCCACCGGATCATCTCGGGTATTCGTTTTGGGAGATAATGATACTTACCGGTTATTGTTTACGCTTTGCTTAATCCTACGTAATTGGAGAAACTTTTGCGAGTTTTGAAATCTGAGGAAGCTATAGGTTGGACCATTCGAGATATTAAGGAATCATCCGTCTTTATGCATGCACGAATTTTGTTGGAATCGAGAATAGACCAAGGGTGCAACCTCAGCGTAGATTAAATCCGGCTATGCAAGAAGTGGTAAGAAAAGAGGTTCTGAAACTTTTAGACGCCGGGATGATATATGCCATATCCGACAGTGAGTGGGTAAGTCCCACACAAGTTGTCTCAAAGAAAGGAGGATGGCGGTGATCAGGATGAGAATAATGAGTTGATAGCAACACGATTGGTAGCGGGTGGAGGTGTGCATCGACTACCGAGCATTAAATGCACCACACGTAAGGATCACTTCCTTTACCTTTTATTGATCAAATGTTAGATAGGTTGGCAGGTCATGAGTTCTATTGCTTCTTGGACGGTTACTCGGGATACAATCAGATCCCCATCGCTCCGGAAGATCAGCACAAGACAGCATTTACCTGCCCCTACGGTGTCTTCGCTTACAGACGGATGCCATTTGGGTTATGCAATGCACCACCACATTTCAGTGATGCATGATGGCAATTTTTCATGGTTTAATAGAAAACATCATGGAGGTATTTATGGATGATTTTTCTGTATTTGGATCCTCTTTTGATGTTTGTCTTGATAATCTTAGCCAGGTGTTGCAACGATGCGAGGATACATGCCTTGTGTTGAATTGGGAAAAATGCCATTTTATGGTAAAAGAAGGTATTGTGTTGGGACATAGAGTTTCAGCGGACGGCTTGGAGGTTGATAGAGCCAAGGTGGTAGCCATTGAAAAATTACCTCCACCAACAAATGTGAAGTCGGTCCGAAGTTTTTTGGGACATGCTGGATTCTACCGTCGCTTCATACAGAATTTTTCTAAGATCACCAAACCTTTGTGTGGACTGTTAGAAAAAGATGTTAAATTTATTTTCACCAAAGATTGTTTAGAAGCTTTTGAAATTTTGAAAACTGCTCTAACTACTACACCTGTTCTTATTTCCCAGTTAGGTGCAGATTCGAATTGATGTGTGATGCGGTGATTGGGCAATTGGAGCTGTTTTGGGTCAAAAGAGGGATAAAATTTTCAAGGTCATATACTACGCTAGCAAGACATTGGATTCTGCTCAGATGAATTATACCACAACCGAAAAAGAATTATTGGCGGTAGTATATGCTTTTGATAAATTTCGTCCATATTTAGTGGGTTCCCACACTATTGTGCACTGTGACCATGCGATATATCGTTTCTCTTCAACAAGAAGGATTGAAACCACGTCTAGTTCGTTGGATTTTATTGTTGCGAGAATTTGATATGGAAATTCGGGATCGAAAGGGTGTGAGAATGTAGTAGTGATCACCTATCTCGATTAGAGAAACCAATGGGCGATCACCCATGTGCACATCAAAGAGCATTTTCGGATGAGCGGTATTTGTAATTCTTCGATCATTCGCCATGGTATCTTGATTTTGTAAATTATTTGGTGATAAGGAAAATCCGGAAGGTCTAGAATCTTACCAAAGAAAGAAGTTTGTGCGTGATGCAAAATTTTACTATTGGGAGGATCCATACCTGTACAGACGGTGTGCTGATGGTTTCATCCGTACCTGTGTTCATCAATCCCAATGGCTTAAAATCATAGCCGAATGTCATAGCGCCCACGGAGGTCATTTTGGGCGAATAGAACGACCGTGAAGATCAATCAAAGTGGATTTTATTGGCCATCTATCTATAAAGATTGTCATGCCTTTGTCGAAGAATGTGATAGATGCAAAGGATGGGTAATATTTGAAGCAGGATGAGATGCCACAAAATATCATGGTTGAGGTTGAATTATTTGATGTATGGGGTATTGATTTTATGGGACCATTCCCAAATTCTTGTGGTTTTGCTTACATTTTGCTTGCGATGGAGTATGTCTCTAGGTGGGTAGAAGGCGTGCCTACAACCACCAACGATTCTAAAGTGGTGATTAAGTTCTTGCATAAGAATATTATGTCTCGGTATGGAACTCCGAGAGCTACGCTTTCGATGATGGGGAGCCACTTCAATAATCGGTGGTTGGCAAAGCAATGCTAGCCAAATCTGAGTCAAGCACAAGATCACGACACCATACCACCCACAAGCTAATGGTCAGCGAGTTGGCAAATCGAGAGATCAAGCAAATTCTGGAAAAGTCCATTGTCAACAAGAAGGATTGGGCAAAACATCTAGATGATGCACTATGGGCCTATAGGACGGCATACAAAACACCCATTGGTATGTCCCCGTATCAACTTGTGTTTGGAAAATCATGTCATTTACCTGTAGAGATTGAACACAAGGCCTATTGGGCAACACGGAGGATAAATCAAGATTTTTAGCATTGGACATACCAAGAAGAAGGATTACCGGAGTTAGATGAGTGGAGAGACCAAGCATTTGAGAATTCCAGAATCTACAAAGAAAGGGCCAAAGCATTTCACGATTTGAACATCAAGAAGAAAGACTTTACTCCTGGGGATGAGGTACTTGTGTACAATTCTCGTATTCGTCTATTCCCAGGCAAGCTACAGTCAAAATGGTCAGGGCCGTATACCATTGAAAAGAGCAATCATAATGGCACATTTGAACTGTTCAAGGCGGATGGTAGTACGTTTACAATCAATGGGCATCGACTGAAATTTTATTTTAGATCTCATAGGAAGGAAGTGAGTGAGTTGACGTTATTTGAGGATCCCAAGTGATTGAGGTAATAGTCTAGCTAAAGACGTTAAATTAAGCACTGATTGGGAGGTAACCCAATGTTTTTTATTTTTGTTTTGTTTCGTTTTTTTGTTCTGTTTTGATCTGTTTGTTGAGTAGCTTGAGTTTAAAGGTTAGAAATTCAGTGGTGGATTGAAGAGTTCCGAAGAAACCCAATTCACGCCTCGAGGCGCTAATTCGAGATAGTCGCAATGATAATTCGCGAAGATGAAAGCGAGCCCAATTGTCGACTTACCTCGCGAGACGCTAAAGCCCACTTGGCGAGAATATTTCATGAGCCCACCATGAACATAAAACAAATTGACTTGCGACCGATATCGCGAAAATTTTCTGCGAGCCTTTTCGCGAGCCTACACGGAATCGAGGTAAGTTTACTTGGCGACTTGTTATCGCGACCTTTTGTCGCGAGACCGTGTCATGAGCTCGTAAGGGTTTTATCCAAATTACGAGTCGCCGCCTTTTCGCGTGCAACTCTCTCCAGCTTCTCTTTCGCGAGCTTCTCTTTCAGCGGCAAAGGTAAGTAATTTTATTTTTATTTTTTTTCTTAATTCGCTGCTGCTCGCGCCGGTTAGTCGCGATCTCTGTTAGGCTTCACTCGCGAGGTTAGCTCGCGAGCCGTGTTTTTCTTGCGATTTCAGAGACGAATTAATTCCAGAATGATGCTATGCGTTTTTTTTAATGGTTCTCGTAATTGTTCATGCATTGTTTAGATTAAATTAAATACTCATATGTGTTCACATTGATGATAAAAGTATGAATTTACTTGATTTTCCCTATGAGTGTTTGTGGATTTAATTGGAGAATTATTGAAATTATATTGTTAAAGAGTTGGGTAACTTGTGAGATTAGCGTCATTGGGTGTCATTTTTAGAAATATTCATATGACATGATGCTAGATTTTGATGTTATGCGTAATGCAAGGATGAAATATTGAGCTATTGGGAAATATATAAGTTTGGGGGAATTGAGAAATTCGATGTGTATAGTTGAAATATTGTTGTTTAGGCCAAACTGATGATTTTTCCCTGTATTATTATTGCGCATTGGGTCGAGAATATTCTTGTTGGATAATATCTGATTTAATTAATTTTATTGCAGGAATCATTATGCCGTTCCGCAGAAAAGCGTCAGCCGCAGAGAAAGGTAAAATGCCATCAACATCAGCTGAGATTGAGGCTGTTCCTGAGCCTCATCATACGCTAGAGGGTATTACATTGCACACAATGAGAGGCATATGAGCGGTGGGAAAGATTATCGAATTTAGAGATGCGGTTAACAAGATTCATGCATCAAAGGATCTTGCATGATATGGGGATTTTAGATGATGTGATGATGCTCACTTGGGGAGCGGATTTCTTGGAGTATTCACGGAAGGCTGGTGCACTCATAGATCTATAACTTTGGAATTCCTATCCACATACCGACTTCACGAAGCGAGTGGATCTTTTCTTCATATGAGTTTCGGTTGGGGAATCAAGGCGTGAATTATCTTTTGAAGATTTGCGGAGATTATGCGAGGACCCCACGAGCCATGTATCCGGGAGAAAGTAGGGTGAATATCGAGCCTTACAGGCACGGTTGGCATGGATGGAAGTTGAAAAATTCAAAGCATATAGCCCACAGACATCCTCGGTGCATCAATCGAAACCCGGCAATGAGATACTTCCACGGATGATCACTTCCGGTGTCCTGGCAGGGACAATCTTGGAAAAGTTGAGTGCAGACATGCACATTTTAGCGGCGACCACGGAAGGGCGACCGATGAGTATAAGCGTATCTTACGGCGAGCATTTTGAGGCTCAAGCCCAAGTTGAGGAGCTAGCATCATTGTGGGGAATGATAACCCCAATAGCCACGTATTTCAACGTAGCCCCCATTGACGAGCCGATCACTCGAGAGATATATCTTGATCGACGAGCCCTCAATTATATGCATTTCTTCAAGCCAAGAAAGGATAGGCTGTTGTGGAAGATCACACAGATAGGCGGAAACATGGTGTTTGAGCTGCCGAACGTAGCTCTCACTCGATTGAGACTCGGAGGTGTTCAATGATACATAATATCACGATGAGGACCCCCGATCATCTAGCAGCCCTTCAGCCTGATGTGCCACGCGTACGACCTGGAGGAAGGCAGGAGCAACATAGAGCTCGAGCAGAGGAGGAAGCCGCTTACGAGCGAGGAGGAGATGAGCCTAACAAGCGGGGCGGCGGGGTCATCATCCGTTCCATATCGACACCGGACTTCGATATATATGCTATGGAGGAGCAATTTATGACCGCATCGACACGCGACATCAAGAGCTGCATGAGTACATAGATGATGGCGGACGGAGGATCACCTCTATTTTGATGATCGGTTCTTTGGAGTAAGAAGGATATGGGACAATATCGGCTGCTCAAGCACAATTCTTTGAGGAGGCGGCGTCAACAAAAGGAAAACGAGCGGCGATGGGCGAGCGGTAGCGATACAACGAGCAATATCTCAAGCTCTGCGGGACATGCATAGCTCGTGGCCATATCATCCACCACCACCTCCATGATGAGCTTTGATTTCTTTATTTTCTTGCTGCTCTTTGTTTTATCTTTTGTGTTCGTTCCTTGTTTTTGTTTGTTTTTGTTTTGTTTTGTGTTTCCTGTTTTGGTCTTGTGTCTGTTTTGGGTTGAGTTGAATGACGAGCAGCCGATGATGAGAATTGTTTTTATTAGAAAATTTGATTGCAACTGATTTTGTGAGACGAAGCATGTTATGATTATTGTGAGTATTGAGCCTTTGAGAACTTGATCACACTTTTGAAACCTGTGAGACTTGAGCTTTTGACTGTCATATCTTTTCAGTCTTGTTTCTTCTTGTGTGAATAGTTTGAAATAGCATGTGTTTCTCTAGAACTTGCTCTGGTTCTTTTTCGAGGTTGCATTGATGTGCTTAAGAATTTTGAGATGATATTAGGCATTCTTTTCTTAACCTATACACTATCCAAACACTAACCTGTTCATTTATTATCCTTTGATGAGCCCGTTTGAGCCTACCTAATTCTTTCATATAGCCGTGGGTTGGGTTATGTTGTTAGTGTGTTTTTTTGGCTACTCGAATTGAGGGTTGAGAAAAAGAAAGGAAAGAAAGAAAATAGATAATGAGAAAGTGATTATTAAAAATAGTTGCTTACCCATATAAGTTCAAAAAAAAAGAGAATAAATAAATAAATGACACAAGTGTGTGCAAAGAACATAAATGGGTAAGTAGCTAGTGCTTGAGATGAGTATATCACTTATATGAAAATTATGGAGTGCTTAAAGAAAAATGGCTTCTTTGTATAAAGAATTGAAATGAATTGTGAAAATTTGGGAATAATGTTTTGTGATACTGATGATATTTTTCATTATGGGATTATGAGTCACTTAGCCTAAATATATCCGACCCTACCAAAGAGCCTACATTATAACCTTTTATAAAGACCTTTTTGATCTTAGTTCTTGAGCACATATTTGAGTAATGGAGAATTAGGCGATTTGCAAGCTTATGGTAGATTCCATGTGTTTTAAACTTTGAGTATACACATCCTCCTTGATACGCTTGAGTGTTTGAGATTTTATATATATATATCCATGTCGTGAGGATTCAAGTTTGAGAAGGCTTGTGCTTATGATTATTATGATGTGTGGAGTTTAACGAAGATGTTGTGATTTGATTCATTTGAGTGAATCGTTTATTGCTCATTGCTCTGAGGCTTATTGCTTTTATCGTTCGACTCCTTACCTATCTCTAGTCGTCTCTCTTTTGTTCTTATTTGTTTGAGGACAAACAAAAGGGTAAGTTTGGGGGAGTTGATAAGCCTCAGTTTTACATGTTTTATTGGGTTATATTTGTCCTATTTCTAAGTGATAATTGATTGGTTGAGATGCATTTATGTTATATTTCGAATGTTTTGAAAGATATGATGCCGTGTGTAGTTTGTGTTGTTTTAGTATAGGTTTTTATCTGAAATGGAAGACACACACAGCGTCGCATAAAGGATTGGAGTTCGCAAGGAATCCTCGCGGCGTTACGGCGAGAATGCGAAATCTTTCCTCGCGACACGCTATCGCGAGTAATTACCGCGATGAAGACTCGCGAGGCAATGTTGAATGCGCGCAAAATGGATGACTCGCGTCCCGGCATCGCTACCAACACTCGCGATGGACGTTCGCGAGGAAGTGATTATTGTGCGCAAAAAGGGAGAGCTCGCGACACGCTATCGCGACCTGCTATCGCGATGGAAGATCGCGAAGTCTCGAAGGAAGGCACATCGCGCTAGCTATCGCGACCAATGTTCGCGAGGAAAGAGAGAGTGCGTCTCGAGGCGAGACTCTATTCCGTGTACAATTCTAATCATAATCCGAGATGGAGAAGGCTTGTGCTATGAGCGAGAAAGGGCTCGCAATTCATTATAAAGGAGAGAGGACGGTTGTTTTCAACACCAATCCATAGCAGAACACAAAGTCTTCTTTATATTCTTTTGCAAGTTCTATTCCAGTTTTCCTAGCTTAGTTTATTTTAGAGTTCAATTTTATTTACGGATCGAAGTCGCTACAATTGTTCTTCGTGAATTCCTACGGTTTTATCTATCTAATTCAGTTTATGCTTTATTTAATTATTTATTGCTTTAGTAATTTAATTATCGTAGCTAAATTCGTATTGATCACGGGGTTTGTATGTCGACTAGATTCGTATAATTTATCTCATTATCTTGTTTTGCCGTCCCTTCATGATTTATAAATCTTGGCTTTAATTCTCATGTGTTGGTATCGATCAATATCTATGCATGCTAGTTATGTGATTAATGTCTCATGAATTAATTGCATAATCGATATCTGGAGTTTATAATACAGTTTTTACCTTGAGACCCGACGGAGATAGGTGAGCTGTAGGAGGTTATATCTTTGTGTGCTTTTGGTAATTAGCTTACTTCTCTTGAGACCCGACGGAGATAGAGTTTAGGCTAACCCACTACTATAGGTTGTCCCGACGGAAACTATAGTTATAATTGTGATCCTTCATCTGAATGTGGATTAAATTGGTAAACAGATTAATAGGTTAATTGTGTGAATCTGGTCAGGTTAAGTACATCCCTAGGATCAGTCTTTTATATCTGAGTTTTATTCTTATCTTTATTTGCAAGTCTAGATTTATAATCTCTCTCTTGATTTGTGTTGCTTGGATAATAATAAAGGTTCTGTGTTAATTACTTGCTGTGTTCTCAGTCATGATCCCTGTGGATCGATATATATATACTACTTTGTTTTACTATCATTTATTTGGTAGGAATATTAGCGATCGATCGTAAGCAAATGTTGGGAAAATACGAGGCAAAAAGCGGCAGAATGAAGAAGTATCTTGAAAAGCAAAAAGCTTGCAACGGACTTTCTCACACTTCGGATAGTTCGCATCGAGGGAGCAAAATAGCGGTGACATCTTAAGTAAATTGGCCTCGTCATCAACGAGCCCGCCAAGAGAGGAAGTCAAAGCGGGAGCATAAGCGATGCGAAGGCGGGCCGAGGTCAACATAGTCTCGGATGAAGAACCCAATTGGATGACTCCCATTCGAGAGTACACGGAGAAGGCGAAGCGCCCACGGCAAGTTTGGAGGCTAGGAGGATCTGAACAAATCTGCGATATACAATTGAGCAGGGAGTCCTATCTGAAAGTCATATCTCCAACCTCTCTTAAGGTGCTTGGGTCGAACCGAGCTAATTACGTTCTACGAGAAATACGAAGGTTCGTGCGGAAGCCACATCGGACCCCGAGCCTTGTCAAAGAAAGTCATGCGATGGGGATACTATTGGCCAACAATGTTCCAAGACTCGATGGACCTCGTAAAAAGTGTCCAAGTGTCAAATCCATGGGAGCGTGCAAGGCTACCCTGGACCGACCTCACCTCCGCATGAGCCCTTGGCCGTTTATGCAATGGGGAATCGACATTGTGGGCCCTTTTGTAAAGCACCGGGGCGGCTCCAATTTTTAATTGTTGCGATCGACTACTTCACGAAGTGGGTGGAAGGCGAGCCCTTGGCGAAAATCACAAGCAAGAACGCCTCAACCGTATGGAAGAATATAGTGTGTCGACGGCATCCCCATATCCTCCTTTCGGATAACGGAACACAATTCACGGATAAGACATTCAAAGATTGGTGTCAAGAGCTTGGATCAACAAAGTTCACCTCGGTGGCCCATCCTCAAGCAAATGGTCGGACCGAAGTTACCAACGGGACCATCGTAAAGGGTCAAAAACTCGTCTCGACCGAGCTAAAGGCCTCTGGGTGGAAAATTTACCACAGTGTCTTATGGTCGCGTGCGAACAACACCTCGGACCTCGAGCGGAGAAACACCATACGGTTTGGTGTATGGAACCAAGCGATGATCCTGCAGAGATCGGATACCGAGTCCTCGCACCATTGACTTCTCTGCCCGAAGCAAATGGGGAAAATCTACGAGTTGATCTAGACCTACTCGAAGAAAAAGAGACCTCGCCTACATCAAGGAAGCTCGGTACAAGCAACAAGTAGCTCGGTATTACAACCGGTAGCGTTAAAACCCGACAATTCAAGTGGGCGACCTCGTACTCGAAATAATGAAGTCACAAAGCCGCGCAGCTCGGCAAGTGGAAGCCACATGGGAAGGACCTTACCGGTCGACGAAGTCCTCGGCAAGGGGCTATAAGCTCGCTCAATTGTCCGGTGAGCAATTACCCAACGCATGGCACATCATCCATCTGAAGAAATATTATGCATAAGTGTCAAGGGTCGGGTCTTGTTCGGTCATATTTTTAAAGTCCTTGTTTAGAGTCTGAGTCTTATTTGGTGGTCGCGTCATCTTTATCAATAAAATATTATTTTTTTTACGAGTTCTACTTGTCACTAATGCATAATTAATCTTCACATTATTTACCCTCTACGGAGGACAAATTCCCTCGACGGAGGTCAGATTACATTCGTTTCATACGAATGTAAATTTAAACGCACGCATGCCTACATACGAGATCAGACTACCTTCGTTTATTTGAGCGTTCTCTATGTAGATGAAGGGGACCACCCCTCCCGATGACCTCGGCAAAAACAGGAACCATTCCTACATACGAGATCAGACTACCTTCGTTTATTTCGAAGCCGTTCTCTCTATGTAGATGAAGGGGACCACCCCTCCCGACGACCTCGCAAAAGCAGAACCATTCCTACATACGAGATCAGACTACCTTCGTTTATTTCGGAGCCGTTCTCTCTATGTAGATGAAGGGGACCACCCCTCCCGACGACCTCGGCAAAAAACAGGAACCATTCCTATATACGAGATCAGACTACCTTCGTTTATTTCGAAGCCGTTCTCTCTATGTAGATGAAGGGGACCACCCCTCCCGACGACCACGGCAAAAAACAGGAACCATTCCTACATACGAGATCGGACTACCTTCGTTTATTTGAAGCCGTTTCTCTATGTAGCGAAGGGACCACCCTCCCGACGACCTCGGCAAAAATAGGAACCCTACGCCCGTGCGAGCGATTTCTTCGAGCGGAATTCTCCACGAGGACGAACTACTTTCGCATATTACTCTTGTTCAAATCGATCGACAAGAAACCATTCTTATTAAATAAAAGATATACGGGTTACATTTTACGAGGACGGGCGGATCGGGAAAAGGCGAGCCAATCCCAGAAAAATCGAATTTGACTCATCTATACTAATCCTACCTCTACCTCGTCCTCGGTCTATATTATGGGCCCGCCGGTAGCGACCTCGGTCACTTGGCGATGCAGCTCTGCGAGCTCGGCCTCGGCCACTTGATGACGCCGGTCTCGGCGCTGGAGAGTCCACGGCGTTCGAGGGCAATAGCACGCCTCTCTTGTCGCGCGCCACTCCGGATCGTCATAATTTGGTTCATTTATTCTAGGCGAGAAGCTCCGTGAGAAGAAGAGGCCTCTGCATCCCGTCAAGTATTTCGTCAAGTTGTGGTTGTCGGCGATGTGACTTTGTATATGCTCGAGCCTTTTAATTGACAGATTGCTCGTGAATTGCCGGAGGTCCGACCATATTCACGCTGTACCTCGAACAACAGGCGGCGACCTCGACAACCTCGCTTCAACTTAGGGATCGTCATCCCACCATTTCGGTGGATAACCTCCTCGTACTCGGCATGCTCTCGGCTATCACCTTGGCCTTCTCCTTGGCGACCTCGAACGCCTCCTCCAATTCAAAAGCGAGCACGAGCTCGTCACGGCTCTCTGGCGGCTCTATGTGACATCGACTCGCTGACGTGACCAAGCTGCCCCTTTATATGGAGGAGTTCGACCTCTTTCAACTCAAGAGCCCGCGATAGGTCTTCGATTCGGTTCAACCAAGGAGAAGCATCAAGCATTTCAGGAGACAACTGAATAAAAAAAAGATAAGTTTCTTAACATAAACTTGTGATTTTATTAACATGCCCTTAGGCAAAAATCAATGTACATTTACATTCAAAAAAAAAAAAAAAAGTGAAAAAGATGGGGGGATCAACTGACCCCTCCAGAAGCTTCGACCACATCCGCCGCCTCCGAAGCCTGGATAGCCTCAGCCTCTTCCGCCCTATTTTCGGCCCGTCCAGCTTCGGCCTCTTCGGGAACCACCGGAGTCTCGACGCCCTTCGAAGCATTAGCTGCCTCCCCCGACCCCTTTGCATGATCAGATAATAAAGCGGTCAGGGGATCCCGATCCACGGACGAGCACGAGCAGACTCGCGGACAAAAGAGCCGAGGAGGCGAGGTTACATGCACGCACGGAAGCTCCTTCGGGCCGCGGACGAGCACATCAAAATAGGCCCGTCTCGGGACATCATCCTCGGTCTCCTCATACCCATACTTGGCTTTGTCCAGTGCAGGTAGTCCTCGGCGACCTCTTGATGGCATCAGAGGCGGCGCGCTTATTAAGCACCTCGGTAGCGTCCGAAACCATCCGGGCTTCGCCGACATGAACGACCTCTCGCAAAGGCACGGCGTTTCTCCTGCGAGCTCGCCATGTCCGCCTCCCGACGGCGAGCTGTCCCCTCCCGCCTTCAAGGCAACCTCACCGCCGCCTCGGCCCTTGCCGCCTCCTCCGCTATAGCGCCTCCGCCGACACGGCCCTTGCCGCCGCCTCAATGGCGATCGCATCCGCCGCTTTTGTTTGACGAGGTCCGGATCTTAGCCTCGGCCTCGGATATTTCTTGAGCGAGGAGGTATTCTCGCCTCCACCTCCCGAGCATCTGGGCCACCCGTCAAGCTGCGTGTGGCGCCCTTCAAGTAATCCGATATAAGATCGGATACTTTTGACACCTCGCCACCACGTCCTCGACCCCTACACAATATATACATCGGTCGAGAAGAACACAATTTTTATACTACTACACAAAGTATAAGGACGGTACAAAACCTCGGGAAAGAGGCAGGACGACTTGGAACCGATGATCTCGACTCACCCTCGGTAGCAACCGGGACTCGGGATACATGCTTCCGCCTCTTCAAGCGCTTGAGTGGCTGCGGCGAAGGGGATCTCGAAGGCTCCGCACCCATTTCGGGCATGTCCTCGATATCCTTTAAGGTCAGGGACGGCGGCTCAACTGCAGAGATCGGCTCGGCCACAGAGATCGGCTCCTTTCTTTTCTTCTTTTTTTCCCTTAGAAGGTTCACTACCAGGAAATACATAGGTCAGCATCAACACGTATAATCATGGAATAAAAAAAAAAAAGAGAAGGAAGAAGGGGCCTCACCCTTCACCGACTCCACCCTGGAGGTAGGATCATAAGGGCTAAGCCCCATGGCGCAAGCTCGGCCTCGAGAAGACCTCGTCAACAAGGCCAATTTTGTCCAGCCTCTTCCAGTCACGAAGCCCTTGTCGACAAACACATCGGCGATCTTATCGGATCGCCATGGAAACTCCATATGTCACGAAACCGAGCGGAAGAAGAACTTCTTACGCGGTTGGAGATCTTGATTTAATCTTTGCTTTGAATTTCCTACGGGGTGATAGATAATACCACCCCGAGCCGCCTTCGATTGCAAAAGCGAAGGACAAGCCCCAAGGTCAAAGGAAAATTATGCTATAGGCATAGACACCTAGAGCGATCATATGCGGAATGAGTTCGGCGAGTTGGGCAAGAGATATGCCAAACATCTCTTGGAACTCAACATATACATAAGGATAAGGAAGGCGAAGACCAGCGCGAATTTGTCCTCATACACGACAATAAAACCATCCGGAGGGCACAAGCCCTATCCTCCGGACGGGGCAACAAACTCAATACTAGAGGAATACTATATCGAAAACAAATATCCTAATATCGAAATACCTAGGATTGAAGAAAAGAAGACACTTTGCGCAATCCCCACCGAGGGAATCGCAGACTACACTCGAGAAGAGGCATATGAATACGGGTAAAAGCAGTGAGAGACACTAATGATCGGGGCGAGAGCAGACAAGATTTGGCCTTCGAGGCGACTCGTTATAGGAAGAAGTAGCCATTACTTACTTTTGTTTATCGATGAAGAAGACAAGAAGCTTCAAGTCGTCGATGGCGCGAGAATAAAGCTGTTTCCATGAAGGCGAGAGAGTTTTTGAAAATCGAGAAATGTAGAAAGCAAAGTGATAAGAGATATTGCGTATCGAGGAAGACATTCCCTAATATGCACTTTATCGGGAATCAACGCTGCCAATTTAATGCGCATTAAATGCGTATCCGCGTCGATGCTCGACAGCGGAGAAAATCCGTCTTGACCCGACTTAACGCCTCGTCGGTGAAGCGATCGAAGACCTCGGCTCGAGCCTCGTCGGGTTAAGCAAGAAGACCTCTTAACGCGCCTCGTCGGTAAAGCGGTCGAAGACTTGGCATAACGCCCGTCGGGTGAAGCGATCGAAGACCTCGGCATAACGCCCGACGGTGAAGCCATTCACAAGACCTCGGTTTAACGCCTCGGCGGTCAAGCCGGCCCAAAGACATCGACTTAACGCCTCGACAAGTGAAATCGATCGAAGACTTGTTCGCGCCCGTCGGTGAAGCGGTCGGAGATCTCGACTTAACGCCTCGTTAGGTGAAGCCGGTCATAAGACCTCGGCATAACGCCTCGTTGCGAAGCGGGACACCTCGCCGAGATACAAACAACAAACAAGACCTCGGCGGGCGCCTCTGCGAGCACGACATCGATATCTGACGTCGAAGCATTGACACACACAAAGTCGACAATGAAAAGAATGTCAAAGATCGTCCAAACCCGCTTCGTCACAACAACCCCAATCCGGCATGACCTCGTTTCTGCGTCTTTTTGGGGGTTGTGATGAGATCTGCCCAACTACCGGGCCCAAGCATCGGGCCCAATACAAGTAACCACGACATCAAGCTCGGCTGGACAAGTTCGACCCATGAAGACTCCTAAAGTCGGTGGGAAGCAGAAAGCTCGGCCGTATCTAAAGAATCCTAATTGAAGGGATAGGATCTCGAATCCTAGTTAGAAGACTTGGATTCGAGATCTAGGTCAATACATTGTGTATAAATAGAGGCTAGATTAGGCGACATAGATCATTCACACTCTTTGTAATCGCTTTACACTCTCAATACACATACTCTCTCTCTTGCCCGTGGACGTAGATCTTATTCACGGATCGAACCACGTAAATCTTTGGTGTTCTTGCGCATTTATTTCCCTTACGAATTTAAGATCGATCAATAGGGGAGGGTTAACGTGAGAACCATTTTTATTGTGAGAACGTGAGAACCAAAAACTAATGAATTCACAGTGAAAGTTGATGAATCATTGGGAAAATGGTGAATCAAAAATAGAATTTTAGCCCCTCATGGGATTCGAACCGGGTGAATAATTCGAATTTTGAATTCATTAACTTTCTCAACGGATTCATCAACTTTCATAACGAATTCATTTGGTTCTTAGTTTTTAGGATAAGAATGGTTCTTATTTGAACCAAACTCTCTCTCTATATATATATATATATATTATAGTGGAGTCCATATAAAAGTTGATTTTCTAAGTATATGATTGGAGAAAAATATAGAAAGAAGTTGGTGAGTATTAAAAACTAATGTGACACTTATGTAGCAGTAAAGAAGTTGGATTTTAGTTTTTAACATTGGAGTTACCCTAAGTTTCCCAATGGGCAGGCTAGTTATCTTAAAGGACCGCGAATTTATAAGGTGACTGATGATTTAGTTGTGACACCTTTCTGTATTTTCTCAATCCTTTCCAGTCTTAGTGAGCAGAAAATGAAAATCTCTATAACTGATGTAGCAGAAGTGGAGCTGCAAATCGGATTGAAAGAGGTAATACACTTTGCAATGTTTTTTATATTTAATTTTCAGTGTATATTTAGATTTTGAGACAGTTAGATTTTGAGATCTTACATCCACTTGTGCTCTCTCTGACGCTCTGCTCAGTCAAATATTGAACAAAAAACCAAAGAAAGAAGTCTGAGTATGAGTTGCAAAGATTGATCTTGGACCAAATTAGATAAATCTGCTTGAAATTATTGCATTTGTAGAATAAAAAAAGATGTCTTAATGCTATATTTTGTAATCAAATTCGATTTGTATGACCCCTTCGAACTAGATTACATAAAAGGAATTGCTAAAATTTTATTTTCAATGTTACAAAAGACATTTTTATACAGACTCATTTCAACCTTAAACTCTCGACAATTAACCATACATTCACTCTTCTTGCCTAACCCAAAGTGGCCCCGCATACAATAATTCATCACACATTACACTTTTTTTAAACAGACAAACTAAAAGGAAAAATTGAGTCCACGAATTTAGCTTAATTAATTATAAATTAATATATATTTGAAATAAGAAAATTTAGAAACTAGAAAAAGAACAAAAAAAAAGTGAGAAAGCAAAAGATACTTTACTCATATTTTAACCAAAACAAAAGCAAAAGCAAAAGCAAAAACTTCTTAAAATAAACTTCAAATCATTGGGATTGGCATAGTGGGCAATACTTAACTCATATTTTAACCAAACACAACTGTTTCCTCCATTTTGCTTTGTTAGCCAAACTAGTGTTGTACCGTATGTAAAACAATTCATGTAGAAATAATCAATACACAAATATAATTAAAAAAATAATATGAGAAGAAAAATAATATAATATATAAAATAATACATTAAGAATAATTACATTAAACATTGTAAAAAACATCCTTATACACAAATTCTCATTAGAGGTACAATTTTCGTTACCGTCCCACATATTAGAATTTTCAAACCTCGACAATTAGTAACTTGATACCAAACTTGTACATATATATATATATATATATATATATATATATATATATATATAAAAGTTGCATATACATCTTAGTTAAAGAAAGAAAGTGTATTATACTCGATTAATTAATTAATTGTAATATTTTTCACATACGTCATAAAAAATACTAATGAGCTTATATCATATTTTCATTAAATAGATTATATTAATCTAAAAATTTAATACAAACTCAATCATATAGACTAATTTTACTCAAAATTTCATCATTTAAACATAACTGTCATTTTAACTATAATAACACATTATTAGAATAAAAAAAATACTAATAATAATAACACATTATTATAACTAACACAAAAATCATAGCCCAGACTTCTCAATCCAAATAGCAACAAATTATTTAAATCCAATAAAAGTCTAAAACCACTACACAACTTAAATCAATATATTCGATATATATATATATATATATATATATATATATATATATATATATAGGGGTTGGTTAATGAGAGAACCAACCCCTTAGTGAGAAATGAGAACCAATATGCACCATTGATTATACATAATCCAACCATCATCATTTAATCCACATAAAATTGCAGCCTCCCAATACAACATACACGTGCCATCATCAGAATAATTGAAGGGTAAAAACGTAAATTAAAATCAGTCCACCCCTTCGATAACCACCACTATCCTTAATTACCGCAGTAAATGCGGTATTTATGTTTATATTCTGAGCATAAATGGTACTCATTTAATCTGTATCATTTTGCGGTATTAATTTAAAATTGATTGGACGACAAAGAGTAATTCAATTGATAAGACATTTAAATTATGCACATGATTAGTTATGCACAGAATCAACGTGTTATATTTTACCAATTATGCACAGAATCAACATGTTGATATATTTTATCAAAGAGTAATTCAATTGATAAGACATTTCAATTAATAATAGTAATAAATGCAAAATCATATTATAATATGCATTCATAAAAATCATAATATTATACCAATTATGCACACAAATATCAAACCATATGCATAAGTATGTAATTAACATTTAAATGTATTTATATTAATATGATACATTTTGTTTGCATAAAAACATTAAAGTTAAGAATAAATTTTATATTTTATATTTTATAATGTACTTGTTATACATATTATAATACATTGTTATACATATTATAATACGATTTTATGCAAACTATATGCAATTATATGCATAAATAAATACATGTTCAGAATTCATAAATATATTATACATCCTATACATTATGCATAATCTAGCATATGTTATGAAATTGACATAACAACTACATGCATAATACATGATTCTGGTTATTATGTATTAAGTGTACAAAAATGCATAATATGCTTATAACATAACTAAACATTTCAATATAAAATAGTATATGGCAATTTGGGCAAACAAATATTGTATGGCATGCATTGTTTGTAGTTATCAAAAGTAAAGAATGTCAAATAAATAGATGAATTTTCATAGAGGTTATGCAAATATAATAAGTACTTATGCATGGATATACTAATATGCATAATCATTTGTATTATGAGCACAAAAGAAAAAATATTATCAAAACATATACGCACTCTTTGCAATAGTGACGTTGAACCTAAACAAAACTACTGAGTTGTCTCTTGATCGCTTTACAGTGCTTTTACGAGTTTCAAAACCACACGCAACTGCATAAGCATCATAAAAATCCTCGCCCTCTTTCAAATTTCGAAAAGCCCGACCAATTTTGGGTTTAAGTACATCGTCACAGTATGGAAAAACCCAATCATCGGATTGAATTACATCCATATCGTCTTCTAAAACTGCATGCATTCAATCATATATTAATCTGAATTATATAAATATGCATACTAATAATATTCATATGCATATTAAATATTTAATTGTGCATATCACAATTTTGTGGTCATCAAAAATTAGAATTTACGTAAATATTCTAATACACTATTATGCATATAATCAATAATAACTTGTATAACCTCTTTAAAATATTTCCCCTATTTATTCATAAAATAATGTCAAAATATGTCTGATTTATATAGTTATGCGTACTCATAAAATATATATGCATATAATAATAAAAATTGTGAATAACCAAATTTTGTTATTAACCTGAAATAATGTTAAAAATCCTTGATAAACTATCCTGCATATAATCAATAGTAACTTGCATAACATCTTTAAACTATTTTCACGAATTATTCAAAAATTAATGCCAAATTAAACATGTAATCATTTAAATATTTGTTGTTTTAAAAAAAAAACACTTCGCATATTTATAAATTATCAATTTCTAAACATGAAATAATAATATATAAATCCATCTATGATATTTGAATGAATACGTCAACAAAAAAAAAAGTTATCGTAAAAATACATGTATACTCCATTGATGGTGAAACAAGCTTTGGAAGAAAAAACCGTATTCAACAATATATTCTTTCCATTTGTTTATCGATTTGAATAAAAAACTAGCAATCAAAAATCAATCACAAAAGATATATGATTTAATTCAAAATAACTACCTAGAATAACTACACAAATCCCATATTAATAGGGATACTATAATTAACTGTTAGTTTCGAATTACATTTAAACCCTTTCGTGTATATATATTATGTATAATAACGCATAATTCAATTTAATCTATACCACACATTACATCTAGATCTATGGTTAATATTGGTTCTCATTTCTTAAAAATATATGAGTTCTCATTTGATCCAACCTCTATATATATATATATATATATATATATATATATAAATTTTCGACTATTGATACTAATCATGGAATTAATAACAACCAACCACCATAATTAACACACTTTATTAATAAAATAATACAATATAGATATATATTAATCGAGCTTATATCATGTTTTCAGTAAATTACTTTGCCCCCAAAAAAGTCACTTAGCTTGGCATGATCTCTTAGTTAACTAAGCATACAAAATATTTTTTATACAAAAGATGGAATTTGTATAATTGATTGTGTTGCAAAAACTATTATGTATTAGATTGCTTCAATAAGCTAAAGTACATGCATAGTAACAAATTTTCTTCATTTACTAAGTACATACATATGTGAATAGCTCATGTGGACTATCATCGTCAATGATTCTTATTTATGTATTTTTGAAATTTCGATTGAATAAATTGTTATCAAATTATATAGCTAATATAAATGATGTCGATTTAACGACTGAAATATAAATATAATATCAATTCGAGACATGCTATCAATTCATTACCGTGACAGTTGTAGTGCTTTCGGGCCTTCATAATATTGTAATGGTAGTAGAAAAATGTCACATAATCAGATTCAGAAAGTCTCAAATAACTGAAGAGATCTTAATCGAAAGTTGAAAAAAATTGATTACTATATGTTCACTTTATAATCTAAAATAGAGAGAAAAAGTTTACATTAACTAAAAAGAAAGTTGTGTGAAAAGTATATATTCATTTGGTACTTATAGCAACAAATACTTGGAGTCCAAGTGTTAAGCTTTAATGATTCATCTCATGTGTTTATTATGTTAATATCTAACCGTTGAATATAGATTACATAATAAATAAATATCCAACAATTTCATACATTTATAAATAAAAAAATATCTATCATTTATATAGTCATAAGACTCATTACATGATGCCTTACAATAGAAGGATCTCAATGATATTTAATAACTAGAAGAAATAGATTAAAAATATATGTTTTTGAAAAAGATTCAAGATATTTAATAATTCAAAAAGTGGATTAAGGTTACGATAAAAATAAAGAAAAAATGGTTATCTTAGTGAGGAAGCTTTGATAGTTTTGAGCGACACTATTTGGCTTATGGGTTCAGAGCTTATTTACACAGTTTTGAAAAAACGTGTGTTGTCAGTATCCATTTGTAAAAATAAGTGCTATGTATACCCATTTCATTATTTTAATATATTTTCATCAAAATATTCACTATGCTGCAGTCAAAATAATCAGACAAATCAGAGAATCTTTGCACAAAAATTTGTGCCAGTCAAAATTATTTCTTGCACGAAAATTTGTGCCATTCATCAATTATTGTCCCCCAACCAGATTACTTGAATTCAAATTTATTTATAAAACAGTCTCTCTCACTCTATCTCACTCTCTCTCTCTCTCTCTCACAACACTCTCTCTCACTCTCACTCTCTCGCCCGCCTCTCTCTCCTATCTCTCTATATCACCGCGTGCCAACCTCCGCACGGCCAACCCACCGCGACCAACCCCGACCAACCTCCATGACGGCAAACTCACCGCGGCCAACCCCGCCAACCTCCCTCCTGCTGCCAACCTCTCCCCGGCCAACCCTCCCACGGCCAACCCTCCCGTGCCAACCCCCTCCCACGGCCAACCCTCCCGCGGCCAACCTCCCACGCTGCCAACCCTCCCGTGCCAACCTCCCACGCTGCCAACCTCCTCCCCGTGCCCTCCCTCCCGCGCCAACCCTCCGACATGCCAACGCCCTCGCTGCCAACCACTCCACCGGCTATGGCTTCTTGTGTTTGTTTTTGTTTTTGTTTTTGTGTTGTATAATTATTATGATTTATATGATTCGTTTAATTATATATTGTGAATTATATTGTGAAATACATTCCTTTAATTATATGATTCGTTTAATTATACATTGTGAATTATATTGTGTATTCGTTTATATTCGTTTAACTATATTGTGAAATACATCTATATATAGGACAGAAAACACATAAAAATATTCATTAGTTAACTATCTCGTGTGATGCACATTTATAATTTTAAGATCATCAAATTTGAAATAACAATAAGTAATTCAACAAATACAAAATTTTAGTAAGTATCGACCGTGAAAAAAATCATTGACAACTAATAGATAATTATATCACCATCATTATCATAAATAAAAGATATTAAAACTTAAAACAATCACAAACATACATGGATGAATATAAACTATATATATATTGTGAATTATATATATTCGTTTAACTATATTTATATATTATTAATATTTGTTTATATTATACAAAATATATATTCATTTATATTGTGAAATATTATATATTCGTTTATATTATATTTATATTTATATATTTGTTTAACAATATGTGAATTATATTGTGAATTATATATTCGTTTAACTATATATATAGTGTGAATATATATTCGTTTAACTATATATTGTGAATTATAGTTGAATTATAATTATGAATTCGGACATGAATTATTATGCTTTGTAAATCTATGCTTTGTGAATTCGGACATTAATTGAATCTATGTTTTGTGAATTATTATGTATGGTTGTCTATCTTTGTGAATTAATATATGTGAATTATAATTAGAATATATTGTTAATTATGTATTGATGTTAATTGACAATACATAATTATATTGACAAAAATTTATGTACAATACATTTATTTAAATTTAGGATTATGAATTTTGCATGATATATTGACAAATATATTTCTTTTAGGTAGAAATTTTAGATAGTAAAATGCTAGAAAATTTTTATATATGTAGTTGAAGGACGTTAGGCGATTAAAGTATAAATGAATAAGTTTAAGCTTGTTTTAAATTACTAAATGTATATTTAAGTATATGATGATGATTTGGGGAGTTTGGGATGAATTTGGATGAGTTTTGATTGATTTGGCAAATCATATTATAAGCGTTACTCTAGAAATTTCGGTAGAATTCGTTTATTAATAAGACGCTTTGAAATTATAAGCGGTAAAGTGTTGATAAGTAGTTAATCTTATGTTACTAAATTCAACAAATATATTTCTTTTAGGTAGAAATATCCACCAAGTAATTTCTAGGTAGAAATTTCCAATCCTTACATCTATGCTAACACACAAAGGTTGTCTAATGCAGTTTACTTCCCTTGTAATTTTTGTGAACTTAGAAACAAAATATATAGTGGATAATGTGCTCCATGTGTAAAGTTCTTAAGTCCATCCACAAAAATTAGTCATAGGAACAAAATTTCCAATTCTATGTTAATCAAGACACAAAAAAGTTCACCACCAATTCTATATAATTTTGGAATTAATTTCACAATATGTGTGAACACACTAATTGACATATTTCTTAATTAAGCATAGTTTATTATTTTTTTAATAAATAGGAAATCGAGTTCTTAAGGCCCGAGACCATCAATCGTCTATCCACAATCAGCACGTACTTCAAGCCCAATTATTTAAGAAGGGTCATACAGAGATTGAGAGATATAGGTGGTGAAGACCTGGTGGATAGGTTTAGGCAAGGATGTTTCGGTCACTTTGTTGGTTGGGAACCTGGATCCAAGTCAAACATGAGTTTGCACCATATGGTATCCCGACAGATTAGGCCCCCTCCTAGTGCTGAAGATCAGGCGATATGGTTTTTTATTAATGGGAGGACAATTTGTTTTTCCTTCTCGGATTTTGCGCTCGTGACGGGTTTGAGTTTTGGGACGTCATCTTTCGATCCTACAGCCGAGTACGATCCGCAATCCGTTGAGGTTTATCGAAGGTTTGTTGGTAGCGGAAGGACTAGTATAGAGAATCTAGGTGTGAGATTCTTTGATACGGATCGTCCGATTGATGATGCTGGCGGTCATCTATATCTCCGTGTGGCCCACATCTTAGTTCTTTACGCATTCGTCTTGGGTATCGACTTGCCACGACCCGTGGATCCGTGGATTGGGTCTTAGTTGACAACTGGACGATTTGCGATTTCCATGGGCTGCATATGCGTATCAAATTCTACAACACTACATGTGGAATATGAAGACGGGGCCAAATATCACTTCTACGGACCATCATGGGCATTATATATTTGGTCACTAGAGATCATCCGGATCTTGCACGACGGTTGCAAAGTATGTCCGGAGGATGTGTATCCTAGATGCATGAGGTGGAAGTTCACGAAGATGATTGGCGTGGATACACACTGCTCGATCGTGAGGGCAACCGTTGTTGGGGTTAGTCCGGGACGACTATGAGATGAGCATGCCAGATTATCGTCATCTCTATATCCGGTGCACCGGGAGTGAACTACAGAGACCTGCTCCCGTCTGGCGCTGGGAACAACCCCGCCCGCACTAGACGGCCTCGTTCTAGAGCGGGGCCTTCACCGATGTGGGGGTTAGTAGGCGATCGACACGCAAAGACGCGAGGCACGATCGCTGTTGTTGAAGAGATTGATGAGGAGCCCGAGGAGGGCCCGAGGAGCATGAGGAGCCACGACATCGATGCTGTGGGGATAGCGCGCGTCGGACGAGGACGCCGATCGATATAGGGGACGCGATCGGGATACGGGAAGCGACGAGACAGCTACATTCCTCTTCATCTAGCGGTGAGCACCACGACGTCGAGTCGGAGGGATCGTCGTTGGATCACGATACACGATCAATGATGTGGTTAGAGAGAATATTCAAGGACTCGAGACGTGGTTTGAGTCTATGATAGAAAGGGTGTCGATGTAGATGTTCGCATAGCGAGGCATATCGCCGTCCCGTCGTGGAACTACCCATCGGCGATGCGGAGTGACGATCGAGGACCGGGCCTTCTACTGCACTCCTACATCGATGTACCCCAACAGACTCCTCTAGCAGATCCGGCGTCTCGCACACCACCCGAGTATACACCTCATCGTCGGCCTCTACAGAGTATGGATCTACCGGGTTCATTAGCCCATCACACAATGAGGATCCACTCGTCATTCCATGCCGTAGATGCCGAGACCATTGGTAAATTATCTTATTTTATATTATTGCATCATATTTGATATGTTTACTTTTCTAACTCGTTGCTTTAACAAAAATTAGCCAACTCGTAGAAGCGAGCGAGTAAGGTTCATTGCGCATGCACCGAGGTCACCGTATGTGAATAGCCCGTCCCACGTCCATTATCCGAAGATGTATTGATGAACTACCAGCGTTTCTTGATGATGAGAAATGACACAATGGTGGTTGTTGAGTCTTGACCGTCAACTCTGTGTTCGATGGTTCGTGTATCGAAACGCCGAGAGGCCTTTTGATGTTCGGGTAAATGCGTTTTATACAATATGCTTTATTTTTGAAGTACATCTACTTATATTGATATGTATCCTAAAATAATTTTGCGGATGGTCGATTTATACATGATGTATTTGAGGACGAGACTCGATACGGGATCGACTTATTAGATGGGGTGGATTCTCATAACACAATCATCCTCGATACTAATTTTTCGTAAGTATTGTGTCTTTAATACAATCAATATATGTTATATATGTGTAGTATCGAATCGATATATTTTCAATGTTGAATAGATGTTTCGCAAAATTCATGGTCCGAGGTATACGCAACGCCGTCCTACATTGAAGGCGTGCGTGAAGCACCATTGATCATTACCCCGAGAACATTGTACGTATGGCAGCCACCGGCGCATTGGATTGAGTTGTCCTCGGCTTTGCGGTCATACATCATGGTTAGATGCCACGGGTAACCTTATTTAATACAATACGTGGAAAAATTGAAATGTTGTTATGTTTATTTTCTAAATATTTATTTTATAGATCATCATCCCATGCGTCGATGACGAGCGGCGTTCGTGATATGTCGCGTGGATATGTACTCGGTCATTGCGTGCTTTATTTGACTCGCGTATTTGGCGGATGGACCGGGATCAGTGGATGCGAGGATGATGGACTTCGTGTGCCTCAATAGATTATTGCGGCAGTTCGATATTCACTAGATGGTTCGAGAATAACTCCCACCGAATACCACCATGGAACAATGAAGCGATTATTACACGAGTGATCCTTCAGAGGTATTTGACCGGAAGGCGATTTCAATGATGGGCCATTTGCATGCATGATCAGAGAACGTCTTATTTACGGTTCACCGAGTATCGAGCATATGTCCAAATGTTGCGGTTGTAGCATATAGACATCAAATAGGTGGAAATATATTTCGATTATGTGAGCCGAATCCGAGAGGAAGAGGAAGAGGAAGAGGAAGAGGAAGAGCATCTACTAGTAGACGAAGAGTATAGAGATTTTTCATCTCATGTAATATAGATTTAGATTGTGGTTCAACATGTATTTAGATTTATTAATTTCAATCTTAATTATTTAGACTCTTCAATCTTAATATATATTTCAATTCAATTTTTTATAAATTTAGATTTTTATTTTCAAATAATTTAAATTTCCTAAATTTAAAATAAATTGAATTGAATATATGATGTTAATATTGATAATATTAACATTGATAATATCCTTGTCATATTAGGTTTCTTATATGAGTATGGTTCTATCAAACTATACCGAGATTCACTTGCAATTCTTAAACCGATTGCCTTGCTACAACCGATTGAAATAGGGATATGTCTACACACACAACAGATCCTTGTCATATTTGGTTTCATATATGTGTTTTGGTTCTGTCAAACTATAGGAGATTTAAGCAATGCACAATCAAGTGAGACTCTTTCTCACTTGCAATTCTTGAATTTGCTTGCTTTTCTAAAACTTGATTGAAATAGGAACATGTCTCCTCTCAACTCACTCACTCATACACATCTATTTGGTTTCTTATGTGAGTTCTGCTTCTGTCCATTGCACTATCAAATGAGCATCTATCTCACTTGCACGATTTTGTCTTCTTTTCAACAATCGGATTGAAATAAGGAGATGACTTCTCTCTCATTCACACACGCACATCCAATTTTGGTCGTATTTGGTTTCATAAACCGAGTTCTGCTTCTGTCAAAATATAGTTAGATCCAAGCTATTGCACAATCAAATGAGCATCCAAGTCTTGAATTTGCTTGTATTTCCACAATGTATTGAAATAGGATCAGTTCATGGAGCTAGGCTTCTCGCTCAAAGCTGCGTGAATGCCCGCCACTGATTGTGCATTGCTTAAATCTCCTATAGTTTGTGTAACCAAACACATATATGAAACCAAATATGACAAGGATCTGTTTGTGTGTGTAGACATATCCCTATTTCAATCGGTTGTAGCAAGGCAATCGGTTAAGAATTGCAAGTGAATCTCAAGATAGTTTGATAGAACCATACTCATATAAGAAACCTAATATGACAAGGATATTATCAATAAATTGAATTGAATATACGATATTATCAATATTAACATCATAAATTGAATTTAATCATCAATATTAACATCATATATTAACTTTAATATATATATATATATATATATATATATAGAGAGAGAGATTAATTACACCTGAACTAAAAATTTTCAATTTCAACATATGAATTTAGAAAATTCTAGTAAATTCATAGAATGCTTAAATTATCATATTAAACTCATATATCAAGTTAAGTGAATCAATATCTCATTCAATTAATGGGATGGTAAATAAGGACATGATTGTCGCGTGTGATCTGCGGATCCACACAAACCACACCTCCTACGTGCACGACTTGTACTGCTTGACCCCATCTCTCCTCCACCAGATCTTCGATGGGGACGTTCGGTTGGATGACGATGGCGCCCAACTTTCGGACGACCCGCCTGTCGGACCACAGCAGGTGGCAATACTTCAACGGCTGCGACATCGGTAGGAAGCATCCAACTGGATTGGGGCGGAACATGATTTACTCTGTATGAGTAGGCCTGTACTAGCTTCTCGGCGTGGTAGTATTCTCCCACATAGCTGGAAATTTGGTCATCTTTATGCCTGCATAAATTAAAATTCAGTATCAAAAACAATGATAAAGTTGTTAGTTATAAATTGGAATACCGTACTAAAAAAATTATATTTAGTATGTAGCTCCATACCGTATAGTCAAGAATCGCATGAGAACACGGGATCAGATCCATGTCCCACTCCAAGCACGAGCACGATTCCGTCCCGAGATTGACATTGAAGGTTTGGTTTCTGTCCTTGACTTTGAATGTGTCGTTACTTTTGGGCACTATAGTATACCGCGTGATCTCTCCAGCCCGCCGTATCTTATGAACGACTTGGGGTTAGGTCGGAGGGTATGCTCTGTCGCTCAAGTCTTTGATCGAACCATTTTCTATGATATGACGAATCGCTTCAACCATAGAGCAAATGGGCAATCGTCTTGCCCACAACAACCGAGCATTGAAGGACTCGGCAATGTTGGAAGTCAAAAGGTATAGCGCCTGTGGCACTTTGATCTCGCCCACTTCTCAACTCCTACCCGCTAACTTGCCATATGCACCACCAAGGTGGGTCTATCTTTAGCACGAGGGACTTTAACATGTTCATTGCTTTGTCAAACTCCGCCTCCCGATATGCATAAGCCGCCCGTACAATGCCACCGACGGTTTTCCAAAAGGCGTGATTTTTTCAACAGATGGTAGTAGCATAAGCCGTGGGCGTTCTCCGGAAAGACATTTTTCACAGCATTGGATATACTGACGTGCGCATCAGACACAATCAACGTCTCGGAATTCGACTGGTAAGCAGTCTTCACGTGTTCCAGAAACCAAGTCCATGATAAATCATTCTCGATCGGACCAATTCCATAAGCCAATGGAAAAACTTGCTCGTTGTCGTCCTTCGTAACAGCAACAAACAATATACCCTTATTGCGGCCCTTCAAGTGCGTGCCATCCACAACAATAACAGGCCTCATGCACAACGTGTAACCGAGTCGGCTGGAACCGAGCGCTACAAAAAGATGGCGAAAACGACCATCTGGTCCAATATCCAAGTCAATCAACGAACCAGGATTAGTTGTCCGCAACATGTGAAGATAACCCGGTAGCATCTGATAGGATTGTTCATACCCACCATATATCATCTCGATTGCCCTATTACGAGCTCTCACCGCGACAGTATATGATGCCTGCACGCCATACTCTCGTTGTAACTCGGCCATAATCGATCTCGGCTTAATGACTTCACCGTCCTCGCGTATTTTTCGCGCTATGTATGTTGCAATCACACGGGCTTTGACCTTGCGCGTTTCGGTATTCACGAGATCATCTACACAGGTGTGTACGGCATCAAACTTGCGCACAAACCAAAAACCACCCTGTTGCGATGCGCGCAATAGAAACGGACACTGATCACGATATCTGCATTTGAACGTAATCCGGTGCGGTCCGATCGCTGAATAACAAATTTCGCTCTTTGTTCCATGTGCCACAAACCGACCGATATCTTAAGGTCCACCTTGTTGTCGAAGATGGAACCTTCGCTCATTTCATCGGGGTTGGAATAGAGTCAAGAGGACTAGCAAAAGATTGTTCAAGCCTCATGAGGAATAACAGAGCTAGCCAATTGCTCATCTCTTCCATTTGTTCTACCTCGAGTCCCCGGTTACCCTGCGTGTTGCTCGCATAATCATCCCAAGCAATTTTCTATTCCACCTCTCGACGTATCCACGCATCAAATTCTACAAACGTGCGAGATCACATTTGCAGCCGCACGCTCCTCCTCCTCCTCTTCTTCATCGACGATGTTTGTTCTTCACCGCCGACGACGATTCGCCATCATCACCGCCGTCAACGATCGCGTCGACCACGGGCACATGTTGCGGCACTTCGAGGTGTATTTTGCTCAAACCAATTATATGCTCCAAATTGTTGTGTGAATGACTCATCCGAGATGAGTATTGTGAAGCGTAGTCACACGTTGTATCACGTGGTTGCTCGAATTGTGGCATATATGCTTGTGTTCGGTTGGAGCCGACGCCTCCGTATGTCACATACACCTCGGTTGGGCATAAATCTCGCACAATCGAGCTAGGCGATCATCGGTAGTCAAAAGTGATTTGATAAGTCTACCACTTGAGATCTCGATATATAATGTATTTGGTAGTCAAAAGAATTTGATCCCAGAAGGGAATTAATGATTTCTCTTAACTCCCAAATAAGTGCATTATCAGTCCGAACAAAGGTATATGATGATGCACCGCCGCAGTAGTTCAAACAATCATCCCAACATCCTCCATATCTAATGATAATATTCTTCCACCCCGACATCTAATTAAATCATACAAATGCACAATAATTAATTAAAAATTCATTAATTATAAAACAAACATCTAAAATAAATAATACAAATTAAATATAAAAACAGTAACATTGATCACGGATGTTTAATAATAAGAACAATAAATTATAAACTAAACTAAACTAAATGAAAATTTCAAAAATGAACGTGTATAAATCGTGATTCACCTAAACTAAATCAAATAATAATTCACATAAAATAAATAAATAATACAAATCAAATAATAATTCACATAAACTAAATAAATAATACAAATGCACAATAATGGACGTGTATAAATCTCTAAACTAAATAATAATTAAATATTATAATTCATCGGGACGGACATAAACCATAATTCACCTAAACTAAATTAAATAATAATTCACCTAAATTAAACTAAATGTTATAAATTAAACTAAACTAAACTAAGAGACCAACCCTACTAAACTAAACTAAATGAAAAATTCACCCCGCGACCAACCCCTATCCCACGGCTAAATAAAAAATTCAAGTGTATTGTTGGGTATTTATAATAATTAAACTAAACTAAACTAAACTAAATTAAACGCAAAACCATAATTTAATTCAACTACAAAATAATAAAATTTAATTTATCTTCACTACTCCCCATGGCCAACCCCACCCCGCTGCCAACCCCACCCCCACAACCAACCCCACCCCAACCAACCCCACCCCACGGCCAACCCCACCCCCCCACCCCACCACCTGCCAACCCCACCCTCACCACGTGGCCAACCCCACCCCTAACCCCACCCCCGCAACCAATCCCACCCCACGGCCAACCCCACCATGGCCAACCCCACCCCAAATGCCAACCCCACACCAACGGCTAAACTAAAATTCAACTACACTAAATTAAACTAAACTAAACTAAAATTAAACTAAACTAAACTATTTAATTCATCTAAAATTTTAATTAATTATTCATACAAATGCACAATGGTTATACGATGCCCTAAATAATTATTAATTGAAATTAATTAAAATTCACCAAAATTCATCTAACAATAATTAAGGAATCATATATATAACAAATACATCAAAATGTTGAAATTACCTTTATAATCCATCGAGCGAGAGCGAGAGCGAGAAAAAAGAATTGGGAGAGCGAGAGAGAGAAAAAGAATTCGGGAGGCGAGGCGAGAAAAGAATTCAAATGAACTAAAAGAATGAGAAAAGAATGAAATATATAGGTAGAATGGTGAATTAAATTCAACGTAAATATTTGTTGGCATAGTTGTTTAGTTGTTGGGGAAGTGATGATCGAAGTAAATTCACTGATGAAAAAGTTGTTGACGGAAGTAAATTAATTTGTTGATCGAAGTAAATTCACTGAAAAAGTTGTTGATCATTTTGTTGACCATTAGTTGGTCATTTAATTTACAAAAACTGGTTGGTTTATATCGTTCTTTAATTTTCATCTCTATCATATAATTAATAATTAATAATTAATAATCAAATTCAATTTATAATTAATTAATAAATTCAGTATAATTAATAATTAATAATTAATGATATAGATTTAAATTTATAAATAATTAATAAAATTAGCGGCAAACCAAATGCCCAACCCACTCACGGGGGCCAAGGCAGGCGGCTAACCTCCTAAAAGTGGCCAACCCCCGGCCAACCCACCCATCCCGCCGGCCAACCCCTCAAATGCCAACCCTACCCCACCGGCCAACCCCACCCCACGGCCAACCCACCCCACCGGCCAACCCCATCCCCACGGCCAACCCACCCCACCACCGGCCAACCCCACCCCGCCAACCCCACCCCACCTGCCAACCCCATCCCCACGGCCAACCCACCCCACCACGGCCAATCCCACCCCACCGCCAACCCCACCCCCACCGCCAACCCACCCCACCGCCAACCCACCCACCGCCAACCCCATCCCCACGGCCAACCCACCCCACCGCCGGCCAACCCCACCCAAGGCGGCCAACCCACCCCATGCCAACCCCTAATAATACGGATCATTTAATTTAATTTAATTTAATTTGTACAATTTAATTTAATTTAATTTAATTTTTACAGAGAATTATAACTTTAGTTTAATTTAATTTGTAAATTAAATTAAATTAAATTAAATTAACGGTTTTTGATTTGATTGATATTTGAAATGATTGTCTTTTTCTGCAAGTCGTTGAAAAATATATTTAAAAAATGAAATGGGTATAGACGGCATTGTTTTTTTGAGATTGGATATATACTGATTCAAGTTTTTAAAAAAAGTGTATTTCCATATATTTCCACTTATGTAGACATAGATATGCAAGTGCCACTCTCTCACTCATCCCAACCCCCTCTTCATCTCTTGCCGTTTAGCAGCTCAGCACCGCCATCTCCGCCACCCTCCTTCCGCTGCGCTCGGCCACCCTCATCCAAACACATTTCTATATTTTCGAAATACTTGTTGCGACTGCTTTTTAGTGGACTTGACGAATCTTAATCTAGTGGTGGGATTTGAACCATGATTGTCTAGTATCAAGCACTTTCTCTTCTGGGTTGAGTTGGCTATCGGTCGTTTCTGAAAATCCTCAATTTTATAAATTGGAAACCAGGTAATTCTTGTCTTGATTTATTTTTATTGTTTATCAGCTGGGCTTCCCTCAAATTTGTGAAGCTGCCTCACGTGCACGGTGCATCCGTTAGCACCGTACGAACTTTGATAATTTTGTTAGGTACAAATGATACTTTCTAGAATAGAAACAAATGTTAGGATACTTTCAAATTATACGATAAGAACAAATGATATACTTTTTTAATATAAATGGTACTTTTGAAGAATTTTGTGCAAATTTGGGGATCAATTGAGAGAAGACTGAAAGGGAAAAGAGAAAAAGACAGAAAAACGGACTTATTATCTGTGGCTTTTGAAACTGAATTAAATGAAAGAGAGAGTTTAATTGGACTTTTCATGAAACTAGATTTTGGTTTTGGAGGTTGATAGAATTTGACGAAAATCGATTTTATGTTGTCCGGATAGACAATTTTTCCTCCGGCGACAGTCTAATTATTTAGTTATTAGAGCTGTAATTTCTATAATTTGTGAATAACTTACTTGATTCTTATCCAAATGGAAGGATGTGATTAGAGAAATCCGGTCAAGATTCATCATGTATATTTTCCATCCTAATTGTAAACGCCCCATATTGTCATTTAGTAATTTTATGGTACAATTTGTACCTTAGCTTAAAATAAATAAATAAATAATCTATTAGTATGTATATATGTATGTATAAATTCAAATCTTGCTAAAAAATAATAATACTATTAAATTATATTCTGACCACTGGCAGTTTGGTTTATTTGGTATATTGTGATGCTAAATCTCGAGGTTTGCTTTACTAGTAAACGCATGGCTTTTGAAATGTTCATTTTCATAAAAATGAGGTATACCGCATGGATAAAATTGTAAATGAGTCAAGCTATTCACAAACTATGCGGAGCTCGATTTGATAAAAGTTCGTTCGAGTTTGTTTAGTGAAGCTCGTTAGCTAAACAAACAAGATTGAGCAGTAATATTCGGCTCGTTAGTTCGTGAACAAGTTCATTAACTAATTTAGCTTGAAAATATAAAATTATTACTTATATACAATTATTTTCTTTCTATAATTAGTAATTACTGTGTTAAATCTCTAACTATGTTTATTTTATGTAAGAAATCAATAAATATATTATGTAATTATGGATAAAATAATTTATTTTAAAAATAAAATAATTAATATTCTAAACATATATCTAAATCTGAAAAGTCTGTTTGGGTTCGATTAAGCTCGAATAAGTTAGAAATATTCGATAAATAGAGTTTAAGACTCGACTCGATACTAAATAAGCCAAACTTGAGTACGATGATGTTTGGCTCGATTACACCCCTACGCATTGAGTCTAATTGAGAATTCAGTATATAAGCCAAAGATGCTGAAATGAATAATTGGAAAATGAGAAGTTACAGTGTAGGACTTCAAATACCAAAGTTGTGATTTCAATTGTTTTGTTTATGGAATAAGACTTCAAAAACTTTTTATGGAGTCACCTCGAAGACTAATTGGCCTAATAAAACGGTCTGAAATTTCCTCACTGCTACAAAAAAACAGAATGTCTGAGGCTGAGGAAGTGAAGTTACATATCAAGGTTGTGATAAATAAGGAGAAAACGAAGGTGCTATTTGCGGAAGCTGGCAGCGATTTCACAGACGTCTTGTTAAGCTTCCTACTTGTGCCATTGGGAACGATTGTGAAAGTCCTTGAGAAGCACTACGGAGACAAGGCACCTGTTATTGGAAGCTTGAACACTCTGTACAATGGTGCAGCAAATCTTGATATCATCCATTTCCAGTCAGAGGGTCTTAAGAAACACCTGCTCGTTCCACCAAATTCGTACGAGAGTGATGTTGAGAAAAACACACACTACAATCACGACAGAAAATAAAGAACACGAGAATTATTAACCCAGTTTGTCTTGCGACTACGTCTGGGGGCGATGCCAAGCCAGGGATTTCAATATAAATTTTGGGATATTAATTACAATGAGGAGCAACTATTTAAATAGAGAAATAACATCCTAAACCCATTAGGATTCTGTAATCCTAAACCTATTAGGATTCTGTAATCCTAAACCCATTAGGATTCTGTAATCCTCAACCTATTAGGATTCTGCCTGAACCCAAAAATTCAGGCTCCATACTTCAACAATCTCCCACTTGGAGACTGAATCCCCAATTAACCGTACATTCTTGCTTTCATTCCTGTATCCGCCTAGCATCGCCTGACCTCATCTTCATGGCCAATTGAAGCTATGCATAGCTTCAATTTCTCCAATCTTCGATCAATACGGCAGTCATCTCTGGTTGTTAGTTCAGCAGGTTAACTGAAGTTGAGCACAACTTCAATTTATCAATGGTCACCACCATAGTCCGCATCTACGTAACCTTGTACTTTTAGCTCTCATCTACCAAAGTACCAACATTTATCAACAGTGTCTCGTAGATACCTCAAAATCCTCTTGACAGCTTCCCAATGAGCTTTTCCTATATTTTGACATAAACCTGCTAACAACTCCCACTGCATGGCCAATATCTGGTCTCGTATAGACCATTGCGTATATCAAACTTCTTACGGCTGAAACATAAGAAATCTTGGCCATGACGCTTCTCTCTTCCTCCGTCTGAGGATACTGGTTCTTTGAAGCCAAATGTGTGCTGACTGGTTTGGCTTCACCCCATACTGAAACTCTGCAAACACGGTTGATGTACTCACTTTGAGATAATCGCAAAACTCCTTTTGCTTATCTCGTGATTTACATTCCAAGTATCTTCTTTGCGGGACCCAAGTCTTTCATGTCAAATTCTTTTGACATCCGCTTCTTCAATTTTATCTGAAGTAGCAACAGTGGTCGACATTGCACTTCTAGAAACCTTCCTTGTGCATAAAGCCGTCACACTATCCATCTTTCTTGGACGTAACCGCCCGAAGGACAACCGCTCCGCTTGGTCACCCTTGCTCGCGCATCTCTTGGCGCCCTCGTTCTCTCTAGCATGCCCGTGGGCACATCTTTCGGACACTTTGGTGTGGGGTGCTCATCGCCCGCGCACTATCGCCGCAGACGCCTCGGCAGTTGCTCACATCGATGCTCGCACGCGTCTCGGCCCATCTCTCGCTCGGCACTCGATGCGGCCCGACGTGTGGCACTTTGTGAACCGCCTTCTTTCCCATCGATAACTCAACTAGCTCTCATGTTGGATTGGAGATCAAAGACGTCATCTCGTCCACCTCTGCAAACACTGGCCCACTCTGTTCTGAGTTGTTGGCAACTGTGTCGGTTGATTCCTCCATCTGAGGACTCTCAACTATCGGATTCTCCGATCTTCTGGGATATCATCAACCTCTGCAAACACTGCCTACTCTGTTCTGAGTCGCTGGCAACTGTGTCGTGCTTCTTCTTTCATGACAAGCTCCCACTTGCTGCATAGGATCCAGCGCAGAAGGCTGTGGTGTGTCGATTGATTCCTCCATCTGAGGACTCTCAACTATCGGATTCTCCGATCTTTTTGGGACATCATCCACCTCTGCGAACACTGCCCACTCTGTTTTGAGTTGCTGACAACTGTGTCGTGCTTATCCTTATGCATCACTTTTTGGGCTCAACCTTCCCCCCAAAAAAAAACTCATACTAGTGAAGTAGAATACTAGACCATCTTAGTCTAATCTTTCGATGTGGGACTTGGGTTGAATTCCCAACAAATAACCTCCCCTCAAACCAAGGACCACACAACCCGTGTCCTTGCTGACACTCGGACCATCTTGCACCGCCGTACCAACGGAACACGCCGCCTAACATCGCTGGTTAGGAAGACTTTCGACACTAGTCCGAGTCACACTGAGGGCCTCCCTACATCGTGTCCTTTCAAACACTCGGACCATCTTGCACCGCCGCATCAACGGAACACGCCACCTAACACCCCTGGTTAGGAAGACTTTCGACACAAGTCCAGGTCACACCGAGTGTATCCCTACATCGAGCAAGTCACGTGTCCACCTCCGGGTCACGTCGAATCACCTAGGACTGAAGTGACTCGACACCCATCGTGCCAAGATATGCCGACGTCCCGGCACATCTTGGCGCCAAGTCTCAAGGAGCTAACAAACTATCCCCACCAAAGCCTGACAACGTCCTCGTCGTTGGTGAGTCGTCTCCTTTTCCCATGATCTTCAGGGGCTCGTCATCTGCAAGATTGACTTGTCCAAATTCTCCAGAGACGTAGTGCTCCATTATCTCAGCATCACTGCATGAATGGAGCGATGCTCCAGAATCCAACACCCATGATTCCAACGGACTGCTGACACTCAAGACCAACGCATCTCCAATATCATCTGTGGCTGCGTTTGCTGTCTTCTTGTCATTCTGACGCTTTTTGTACTTCTTTGGTGCTGTACACTGACTTTTGTAATGACCAAACTCATCACAATTCCAGCACTTGATCGAGTCTTTATCCTTCCCGAATTGACTCTTGTCTCTAGACTTTGATCTTCCCTGCTCGCCTTCCTTCGACCGCCTCGCTTACGTGTTCGGTCGACACGAGGTAGATCCAGATTCCTTCCTGCGAACCTCTTCGCTAATCATCAGATCTCGCACCTCGTCAAAACACAACACTGTCTTTGCCGATGACGCACTTACAGCTGTCACTGTTCCGGCCCAACTTTCTGGCAGAGAAGATAGCATAATTAGGGCACGCACCTCATCATCGAAGCTGATCTTAACCGAGCTCAACTGCGAAGTGATCATGTTGAACTCGTTTAGATGTTGCTGCACCGACGTACCCTCTGACATCTTTAGGTTGAATAACCGTCTCATCAGATGAACTTTGTTCGCAGTTGATGGCTTCTGGTACATCTGTTCCAAAATCGCCAGCATCTCCCTTGCCGACTTGGCTTCAGTCGTGTGATAGGCTACGTTCCTGGACAACGATAAACGTATCGCACTCATCGCTTTTCTGTCCAATAGCTCCCACTCATCCGGATCCATCTTTTCGGGTTTTTCCTTTAAGGGCAAATACAGATATTTACCGTAGAGGTAATCCTCGATCTGCATCTTCCAGAATCCGAAATCTGATCCATCAAACTTCTCGATTGAAATCTTCCCATCCATCGTTGTGATTGCTCCCTTCGAACCTGAAGCTCTGATACCAATTGTTGAGAAAAACACACACCACAATCACGACAGAAAATAAAGAACACGAGAATTATTAACCCAGTTCGTCTTGCGACTACGTCTGGGGGCGATGCCAAGCCAGAGATTTCAATATAAATTTTGGGATATTAATTACAATGAGGAGCAGCTATTTAAATAGAGAAATAACATCATAAATCCATTAGGATTCTGTAATCCTAAACCTATTAGGATTCTGTAATCCTAAACCTATTAGGATTCTACCTGAACCCAAAAATTCAGGCTCCATACTTCAACAAGTGAAACGCGTAGACTGAGACTCAACATCAACTGTACTCAGCCCACAAGTTCCAGCTCTGGGAAACCATATGACGGAGTTTTCACTCAGAGTGCTTCTTCTTTTATAATCAGCGAAAATCTCCACGTGCTTCCTAATGTGGCTGGCTCCATCATGAAAACTCTCAGCACTCTCGGCATTGCTGGGACGGATATGGATGGCGTGGAGACAAGGAATGTGACATTTGGATTGAATGAGGTGATTTCATCTTACAATTTATCTTTCTTGAAATAACCAGCTTTCAAATATTGATGATACCTTTGTGTTTTGATTAGATGATGACTTTATTGAAGGAATCGTTGATTTCCCAGAATCCACTGACTGCCCTCTTATTCCCTCAGAGTCGGATGAATTTAGCAACTGATGGGCATATTTTGTTACATCAGATTCACAATATTGTCACATCTAAGAACCCCAAGAACATGATCTTAGAAGTCATGCTTCAAAAATCTACTAACAACTTGCTTTTTGCTCAGGCAGATTATGATTTCATAAATTTCCTTTTCAGCATGCTCACCGTTTCTTTAGGAAAAGTTGAGTGGTTTTTGGGCAGTAACACTGGTCGCAAGAGTATGGATAATTTGTATAGGAGTACAGCTGATAACTCTAAGAAAATGCATTGGAAAAATTCAAAGATCAAAGACTTGCCAATCAAGTTCACCCCTCATAATCACGACTATTACCTTTATGCTGACGAGTTCTCTCATCTGAACTTTTCCTCGAGAGGAAATGAATGTTATGTCGAGGGAGTGAGAATGTATATGGTAAGTGATGACTTAACTGTTGCACCGTTGGGTATAACCTCCTCCCTTTCCATTCTCAACGAGTTGAAGATCTCTTGGTCTGATGTCGAAGAACTGGAGCTGCAAGTTGGGTTGGAAGAGGTAAGATTGGTCTTCGATTAGTAATATGTTACCCTTCATGTTGTAATTGACAAACACTCCCTCCATCCCCCAATAATTGTACCATTTCGAAATGAATTCTGTCTCAAAATAAGTGGAAATCCATAGTAAAATAGTGCAAAACTTCCTATTTTACTCTTATAATCATTATAAAATCCTTACCTTTTCAGTTTTCTATGCAATAATTTGGGGTAGGGTAAGGAAAATTAATCTCTACCTTGGCATGTGTATTTTGATAGTTCGGAACACTTTTTAGGGGACTGATGGATTTTAGGCCATATATATGGTATCCAATGCACGTGGTTGTTGGTGCAGGGTTTAAGCATAGTGAAAGCGGCTCTTACATCGACCACTGCTTTGACTGATGGCCTCATCAAACCCTTATTGAAGAAAACTACCTGTCAAGAAATAGAGCAGCAGATTGGAGTGGAAAAGGTATTTTGTGTAATCTGGTTTGATCGTTGTTAGGTGATGTTTGTTTTGTTTTATGTGTTCACTTGTTGAGAGTGTAATTGTATGTTCAAGCTAAGGAAGATTTTATAGAGTTTTTCCTCTTTATTCCACTAGGAGGAGTTGAGCATCTTCTAGACGGTAAGACCTGTATCAAGGCTATAAACAACTTGTATCGGAGCACAGCTGACCTTGTAAACGACGAGTATTTCAAGACCCCGGATATGAAAAATAGGTTGATAAAACCCAATGTGCCTCATGGTTGTATTTCCAAAAACAACATTTTCCCCTTGCTGAAGAAAGATTGCCTGCTGATTACACTAATTATATCTCGTGGTTTTCATCTGTTAAGTTTCCCAAAGGGCAGGGGAGTTATCTTGAAGGACCGCGAATTTATCAGGTGAAGGATGATTTAACTGTGACACCATTTTGTATTGCCTCAATCGTTTCCAGTCTCAATAAGCAGAAAATCCCAATCTCTGATGTGAAAGAAGTGGAGCTGCAAATAGGGTTGAAAGAGGGAATACAATTTTGAAATATTTGTGATTCCTTCCTTGAGTTGAGTAAGATGATGTTTTCTATATGTTTGGATGGTGAGATTCAGTTTGTTGGTGCAGGCATTGAGCATATTGAGAGCTTCTCTTGCATCCACTTCAGCTCTCACCGATTCTCTGCTCAATCACATATCTATCAAACAACCAAAGCCAGAACTCTGAGTTTGATCCCAATGTTTCGATCGTTTACTGCTATATAAGCAGTCTTGTTTGCTTATATTAATGCCTATGGTTCTTGAATTATTCGTTTTTTTTTTTGTATAGCTATGGTGCTTTCTTTCTAGCATCTTTTTGGAGGGGTGTGTTTTGTTTGTTATATTTCTATGTATGCTCTTCTTAAAATTTCTCTTTTAACATGTGGAGTAAAGTTTTTATTTGATCTCAACTTATATATTAATGTATGCGATAATAATGGACGAGATTTGATCTCCACGTCAATTTTTTTAGCAAACCACAATAATAATTTTGAGGTAAGTAGTTAACATAAATAGTTTTCACAGCTTGAATGATCTAGAAGGACGCCAAAAAAGTTTTAATATTTCATCAATGAAATTGTTAAGATTAAAATTTCAAGTTATAATTGAACCCAAATGGGAAAATCTTTGAAAAGATGACACAAATACAATCAAATATCGTGTGCGTGTTTTGGTTTAGTAATAGAGTAATTAATTAGGTTTGAGTTTTGTATTAATTATATAAAAAAATACAGTCAAATACCATTAAAATTATAAAGAATGATGTTATTCGGTCATAATATAATTAATCATAATCAACTTTATTGAATGAAAAAATCATTTATTTAATATTTGATCTATTAAAAAATTGGTTTTATATTAAAATTATTTTATGAAATTATAATTTTATACATATCGAATAAAAATTTTAAATTTAAATTTAATAATTTTCAGAATAAATGAGAAAAAAATATATGATCGACCATAATATGATGGTGTAGCTTTATTAAATTACAAACTAAAAAATAGGAATACCATCAAATGCCGACAGAAGAAAAGAAAAGTTGAAAAACAGTAAAAGCACAACTAAAAGACGAAAGTGGAAAGGCGAAAGATGCTCCTTTTCAAATAATAATATTTTACTCACTTTTTTTGTACCAGACTCAACTTTTGCTACATCTTAGCTTTACACAAGTTGTTCAACTGCTACTTACTCTCTCAGTTATCCCCTCCTCTCCTGCCGATCGGCAGCTCAACACCACCATCGCAGCCACCCTCCCTCCGCCGTGCTCAGCCACCCTCATCCAGACATATTCTTTTTCTTGTACCAAACACTTCTTCTCCTTGCTCGAGTAACTTTTATGAATTGGAAATCAGGTAATTTCTCGACTAGATATTTCATTGGACTTTCTTTGGAAACTAGATTTTGATTTTGGAGGATGACAGAATCTGACGAAAATCGATTTTTAAAGCAGAGTGGTTTTAATCCATGTAGTTAGATATGACAATGGATCCCGAATCCGATCCAGATCCATGAATCCAGATCGATTTTTTAGGATCTGGATCTTAAAAAAATTGGACTCGATGGATCTGGATCCTACTCCCATATTTCGAATTTGGATATGAGATTTAGTTTTTGAGATCCGGATTCGATCCGCAGATTCATTTAATTTATATATATATATATATTATTTTTATTATGATTAGATATCTAATCTCAACTTAAAACTCTTTAATTTTCATTTTCTAATTTTTTCAAAACAAATATACTCCAAATTTCATTTCAAATACTCTCAATTATGTATCAATCGACATTCGCGACGGATCACGTCACTTACGCTACCGACGATCGAGTTGTTTGTTGTTTCCTACTTTATAGTAAATTTATAACTAACGTCTTCCAATATATTGATAATTGTAGAAATTTTAAATAATATTATAGTATTATTGTGTATTTAGATTATTATGTTGTTACTGTGAATTATTATTGATTTAGAATTTATTTTAGAAACGAAAACATATGGATCCGGATCTAGACCCTAGACCCTGTGGATCTTATGGATCTGGATCTGAATTTAATTTTTTAACCCAATAGATTTGGAACGAATCCGGACCAAAGCAAAAAAAATCGGATCTGAATCTGGACTTAGCCAGATCCGGCTCATTGCCATCCCTACATGTAGGGATGTCAACGGACGGTCTTTATCCGGATTGATTCGGAACCGTTCAAAGCCCATTAAATTTTAAAACAACGATTCCGATTTCGGTTCTGATTCCAGAACCGCTTGGACCCGGACCGGTCAAGATCCGACCCGTTTTGTCCGGGTCCGGTCAGACCCGGTCAGTTTTTTCAAATTTTTTTTTTTTTAATTTGAGCATTAAATATTCACTTTTTTTTTAAGAGCATTTTATATTTGAGTATAATTATGAAATATTAATTAATTTACAAACACATCTTGTGACTGCATATTACATCATGAAGGCATTTAACCAAAAAATGTTTACTTACATGACAACATTATTTTTTTATTTTTTTTCAAAAAGATTACTACTACATTAATATCTCCATTGGTAGTTCTTGTTATTTAATATCGTGAGTTTAAGGGTTTGCTTCACGATTGTGAATGAGTGTGCATAATTATATGCTTAGTTTCTTTTATGTATTGGTCATTTACGTAGTTTTCTGTGCCACAGTTGGTGGATTAGCAACTGGGAACAGATTGCCCCATCTGCTGCTGTATGGACCGCCGGGAACAGGGAAGACATCTACGGTTTTGGCAATGGCTCGGAAACTTTATGGAAACAAGCTGCAAAACATGGTTCTGGAGCTGAATACTTTGAAAAGATTTTTCTTATGGGCCGACGAAATACGATACGATATAAGGACGAAAATACGTTACTTTTTCAAAAATCAAAATACGATTATGTTCAAAATACTTTTATATTTATTTATAATATATTTTATATTTTAGTTCAATAAAGATTTTTCCTTTGTTGAAATTTGAAATATGAAATTGAAAATTTTGTGGATTTGGGTGTAGCGGCCCAACGGATAACCAGTTAGCAATGGGTAATACCCGATACGAAACCATAACTTGATGATCCGGATCCGGTCCGAATCCGATATTTACTGAACCGGTTCCAGAACCAGAACCAATACTAATTTATTGATTTTGGTCCGGGTAAAGTTCACCCGTTGACATCCCTACCTACATGTAGTATACCTAATAAAAAAGCAAAGTGTGTACTGTTTAAGATTAAATGACGATATTCTTGTAAACGAGTAATTGTACAAATTGAATTTAAAAAGGAAGTATGATAGATAGGGGCTACAATCGTAAGGAATTATCGATTAGCTCAAGAAATTTCATGGTACTCTTCTTTTAGCAGATAGTAGATTTACATTTTCTTACATGATGATTGAAGTCATCGAATTTAGTTGATCTAAATATGGTGAATCTGGTTTTTCTTGATTGGTAGGACATCCAAAATGTCTGATGCTAAAGAAGTAGAGTTCTCATTGAAAGTGCTGATCAACAAGGAGAAAAATAAGGTACTCTTTGCTGAAGCAGATAGCCATTTCGTAGACATTTTGTTGAGCTTCTTGACTCTGCCGTTGGGAAGAATTATCAAAGTCCTTGAGAAGCACTATGGAGATGAGGCCCCTGTCATTGGAAGCTTAACCACTTTATACCATAGCTTAGTAAATCTTGATAATGCCGATTTCTGGACGGAGGGTGCTAAGCTGACTCTGCTCAATCCACAAAGTTCGTTTGAAGCAGAATACAAAAGTCTAAAACTCGACATCACTGATTCTCCGCCTGCTGAGTATTTCGTTTGCGCCTACCACTCTCCATCTTGTACTAGAGTTCGTAGTGTAAGCATGTACTATGATAATGCAAATGGATGGAAAAACTGCTATAAAAATGTTCGGACGGAGGAGGAGGTGGTTGAAAAGGGATCTCAAGCTGCTGCTACTGATGGAGTTTTCACCATGCACAGAGCGCCTTTCATAATCTCCGATGATCTGCAGATATTCCCCAATGTGAGAGGACTCTTACAAATCATCAGCATTCTTGGCATTGCAGATATGATGGATAAGGCTGAGTCAATCAAAGTGACTTTGGGCTTCAGTGAGGTAATTCTTTATTCTCTGCCAACAATTCCATTCAAGTTTTGTTTTTCTTATAAATCGTCTATTGTTATATTAGATTATGGATTTGCTGAAGGCGTCCTTGATTTCCCCAACTCCACTGTCAGACCTCATACTGAATAAAACAAAAAAAAGGAACTCTGTAATTATGGAATCTGAACCAAAGACGTTACATCAGATTGAAAACCAAGAAAATCCCAACTCCAAGAAGATTATTTTGAAAGTTGTGGTACGGAATTCTAGCGGTGAGTTATTGTATGCTCAAGCTAAGGAAGATTTTGTTGAGTTTCTGTTTAGTTTCTTCAATATTCCACTTGGAGGAGTGGAGCACCTTGTGGGCGGTAGGACTTGTAGTAAAGCTATTGACAACTTGTATCAGAGCACAACTGTTATAGATGACAAGTATTTCAAGACCCCAAATACAAAAATCAGGCTAATGAAACCCAATGTGGTTCATGGTTGTATTTCCGAAGACCAGATTCTTCCGCTCATCGAAGAACGCTTGCCTGCTGAATACTGTAAGATCTCGTGGTCTTCTTCTGTTAAGTTTCCCAAAGGACAGGGGAGTTATCTCCAAGGACTGGGAACTTATCAGGTAACAGATGATTTAACTGTGACACCTTTTTGTTTTGCCTCCATCTGTTCAAGTCTTAGTAAGCAGAGAATCCCAATATCTGATGTCAAAGAAGTGGAGCTGCAAATCGGATTGAAAGAGGTAATGTAGTTTTAAATCTTTGTGACATCTCCCTTGAGTTGAGCTAGTTAGATGAATTTTTCTGTATATGCTTAGATGTTGAGACGAAGTTTGTTGGTGCAGGCGTGTAGCATACTGAAAGCGTCTCTTACATCTACTACTGTTCTCACTGATGCTCTGCTCAATCACATATCAATTAAACAACCAAAGCCTGAACACTGAGTTTGATCTCAAGATTTCAGTGGTTTTAGTAATCTTGTTTGCTTGTATTGATTGCTGTGGTTTTTGATTTATCCGTTTTTTAGCTATTTGCAGCCTCTACTCTAATATAGCTATGGTGCTTGCTTTTCTAGGCTGTGTTATGTTTTTGTGTGTGTGTGTATGTTCACTTTAACTAGCGCTGGTACATTTTTATTTAATTTCTTCCGTCAAGATTTGATCTCCATATGATTTTTACTTTATGACAAACTACTGTACATCAATAATTTTGAGTTAAGTAATAGTCTCAATTTTGTAACGAAAATATTTGAATAGCTCATTAATGAAATTTGTTAAATTTTTAAAGTTTCAATTGAACGTCAGAGGTCTAATTTGTATATAGTTATTCTTAACTAATAACTTAAAATCAAAAACAAAAATTTGGAAGTGGAAATCTTTGTCAAGATCATAAGAGGGTAATGACATAAATGCATCAATTTTATAGATTGTTAAACACCGGTAAGGCTCTTCTGTTGCATTATAAAATAACAAGCGTTGATATGTCTTGAAACTATTTGAAACCCTAGTCGTCTAATAAAATTTGTTCTCCTTTTCTGCCCGTGGACGTAGTCAATTCATTGTTGGTGATCACGTAAATTTGTGTTTTCTTTACGTTTTTTGTTCTTAATTACTCAATAATCATAATCCGTTACAGTAACAAGTTTTACTATTTCTAATACTAAATAAAAAAAAAATGTACAATGAAGTTCCAGCATGTAAGAGCTTAAAGCTTTCTTTGATCTTGATGGGCTAATGTGTTTACTAAAATATATTCATATAAAACAATTGATTTTATGAAATCATAACACTTCAACGATGAAACGGTGTGTGTTTTTAATCAAATACAAAAGGTAAGCTTGCAATGAACTATATCTGTGTGTTTATGAATAAATAATACTGCAAGGTAAATGTCACAACAGGGTTTGCAATCCAAAAAAGAAAAAGAAGAAATGATATAGAGTCCTTAAAAAATTAAAAACTACCTTAAAATTTTTGGCCAAATATACGAGTTGGTGGCGGCGGTGGACGACAATGGAGGGCGGAAAGAGCTTCACAACCACTTTTCCTTGAAACCCTTTTGGATTTTACACTGGATAATAACAATAAAGTTTTGAAATTTTTCCTTCTAAAAGATGGGTAGACGTCTGTTGATGATAATCTTCAAAGCACGGATTTTTCTGAGACGAGTTTTTCGGCGGCAGCCTCTTCCTGTTTGGTAATTACCTTAATATTGCTTTAAAAAAGAAAAAGAAAAATATTACCCTAGGATGCGATCAAGGGGTGTTTGGCTAAGCTTATTTTAAAGAATTTATAAGCTCCAAGAACTTATAAGATGTTTCAAGAGCTTATAAAAGGTAATGTCTTAAGAACTTATAAGTTGTTAAAGCTTATAAGCTAGAGAAAGAATGGTGAGTTGGAGAAATAAAATTGACGATAAATGAGAAGTTGGTAGTGTATAACTAACTATAATAAGATTATTTTGTAAATTCATGGTTGATTATAAGCTTATGAAAAATAAGTTGAGGTTTGACAACTTATTTTTAAAGGAGCTTATAAGTTGTTGGAGCTTATTTTCACAACTTATAAGTTGTTTAAGAGTTTATTTTGCCAAACACTTTGCAATAGCTTATAAGCTCCTAAACAACTTATAAGTTGTTTTAAAGAGCTTATAAGCTCAATCAAACACCTTCCAAGTTGGGTTCACAATAGGCTGCTTATTGGTTTGGTTTCGGTTAGTTGAAAACAAATTTCTGATTAACCGAAACCGAAATACAACAAAAATATTAATCGAAACCGACACTGTTTCGTTAATTGGTTTGTCAGTTCGGTTTATGGGTACCCAATAATAACTGAATTGCATACAAAATGGAATTAATCGGTTAGTTGTGAATGAGTAAAACCAAGCATTAGAGAGTTACCACCCTAGAATTGTGCATCCACAATTACCGTTATATACAAGATTGCATTAGATTATAGTAAATAATTAATTAGATTGCATATCTATAGGTATATATTAATTAATTCCCCGAAAATCCAATTTTTATTAACTATAATTAATAATATCCATAAACATATTTTCTTAACAATCCATCATAAGCTATCTCAGCATCACCCTACTATCCGTTGTGATGAACATGGCAGACGCGTTGATTTCAACATGCGATTGATGCTTATGAGCATTTTTCTTCTTTTAGATTTCTAGTTGTTCACTTGAGGGCCATAAGAACAAAATAGTATATTTATTATTACTTTAACAGGTTATAAGTAAGTGAAACGAGGATATGTATAGAATCACATGTGTTATTCAATTAAAAAAATGTGTGTTATTGATTAGTATGGTTTTTTTTTTTTTTTTGATTAAGTAAATAATTTTAACAAAATGTTGTTGCGACTGCGAGCTGTTCTCAACTCCACACTAGTATGATATAGTCCGCTTTTCTAGGTGTTCTCAACTCCACACTCTAATATAGCTATGGTGCTTGCTTTTCTAGGCAGTGTTATGTTTTTTTTTTCTGTGTATGTTCTCTTTAACTAGCGCTGGTAAATTTTTGTTTAATTTCTTTCGTCAAGATTTGATCTCCATATGATTTTTACTTTTTAACAAACTACTGTACATCAATACTTTTGAGTTAAGTAATAGTATAATTTTTCTAACGAAAATATTTGAATAGCTCATTAATGAAATTTGTTAAAATTTTAAAGTTTCAATTGAACGTCAGAGGTATAATTTGTATATAATTATTCTTAACTAATAACTTAAAATCAAAAACAAAAATTTGGAAGTGGAAATCTTTGTCAAGATCATAAGAGGGTAATGGCATAAATGCAATCAATTTTATAGATTGTTAAACACCGGTAAGGCTCTTCGTGTTGCATTATAAAATAACAAGCGTTAATATGCCTTGAAACTATTTGAAACCCTAGCCGTCTAATAAAATTTATTCTCCTTTTCTGCCCGTTGACGTAGTCAACTCATTATTGATGAATCACGTAAATCTGTGTTTCCTTTACGTTTTTTGTTTCTTAATTACTGAATAATCTTAATCTGTTACAACAAGTTTTACTATTTCTAATACTCAATCAAAAAAAATTGTACAATGAACTTCCATCATATAAGAGCTTAAAGCTTTCTTTGATCTTGATGGGCTAATGTGTTTACTAAAATATATTCATATAAAACAATTGAGTTTATGAAATCGTAACACTTCAACGATGAAACGGTGTGTGTTTTTAATCAAATACAAAAGGTAAGCTTGCAATGAACTATATCTGTGTGTTTATGAATAAATAATACTGCAAGGTAAATTTCATATAACGAGTTCTATTTAACATTTATTTTTCCACTCTAATCATGGAATAATTAATTATTAATTCAAAAGTTAAAATTGAATGCCAAGAACTAAGAAGTAATTAGAAGCCCAAATTGTATATAATGAACCCAGTATGATCATAAGATTCCAATCATTGCTTAAACATTGCCATCACAGATAAGCTCACATTACCACATATAGAAGAAGAAAAACATTATTTTGAAGCATTTATCAATCTCAGACTTCTCTCTTTGGCTGTTTCATTCATACGTGATTGAGCCGAGCATCAGTGAGAGCAGAAGTGGATGTAAGAGACGCTTCGAGTATGCTTAAACCCTGCACCAATCAACAAACTTCATCTCAACATCTATCTAAACATATACAGAAACGGAAAGGATTTCAAATAATATTACCTCTTTCAATCCTACTTGAAGCACCACTTCTTTGACATCAGACATGAGAATTTTCTGCTTTTCGAGAATAGAAATGACTGCATGTATACTAAAAGGTGTCACAGTTAAATCATCCATTACCACAAAAGTTTATAGTCCCTTAATATATCTCCCATTGGGAAACTTAACAGAAGAAAACAACCTGATAGTTTGAAGATATCTAGGCAAGGGTTCTTGAGTGAGGGGAAGAATGTGGTTGCAGGAAATACAACCATGATACAGATTAGGCATAATTAGCCTCATTTTCGTAACTGGGCTCTTAAAATACTTGTCATCTATAACGACGGTTGTGCTCCGGTACAAGTTGTCAATAGCCTTAACACGAGTCTTTCCGGCCAAAAGGTGCTCTACTTTTCCTAGTGGAATATGTCGTGCCCAAGAATATTTTATGTATTTTTTGGTGGTTGAATTGTTTTGTATTGATGAGTAACCCAATGTAACAGTAGAATATCGAAAAGAGGAAGGTAGAGAGAGAGATAAGGAAGGGAGATTGATGAATATAATATTCTGTATATTTCTTAACAGCAAACCCTAGCTCTTAAATACAAGTGTGGAATCCCACTTTTGGAAATAAACAAAACTTAAATAAAATAGCTGTTGGGCTTAACAATCCCATTCCTCCATAAGCTGCTACTGGGCCGCCATTTTAGCCTCTTGGATAATCCAGCTGTCCTTTATTCCCTCCTTCAGCCCAGACCCCCTTATCACGCCGCGCGAGCTTCTCCCTTCGCCCTTCTTCCCCAGCTACAAAATTAGGGTACACAACAATACCCCCCCTGAATCAGATCCTTGTCCCCAAGGATCTAAGTGCGGAAATCTCTTCTGTATGAATTGTGAGTCTTCCCACGCAGCAAAGGTAGAGTCTTGCACGTCCCACGACACCCAATACTGTACGACCGACCCTCCAGGACGCTCCACCACTCTCTGATCCAAAATCGAAGCCGGAGTTACCACAAAGTCTCCATCTTTATCGAGAGTAGGTAGAATTGGTGTCGGATTGACCGTTGGGCTGATGACCTTCTTCAGTAGGGAGACGTGAAAGACCGGGTGTATCTTGGAATCCTCCGGAAGTTGGAGACGGTATGCTACCTGGCCAATTTTTTCAAGAATCAGAAAAGGGCCATAATATCGGGCCGCTAGTTTCATGTTGCGGCGGAGGGCGACAGAATGCTGCCGGAATGGTTGAAGCTTAAGGTATACCCACTCTCCAACCTCGAAGGTCCGCTCAACCCTGCTCCGATCTGCATAATTCTTCATCCGTACTTGTGCTGCTCTCAAGTTGTCTTTCATTTCTTGCAGGAGTTGCTGCCTTTCGTGGATGGTGTGTTTAGCTTCCTGATCTTGCACTGGGTAGTTAGCCACAGAGGGATGCGGTGGGGAATAGCCGTAGAGAGCTTGGAAAGGGGACATTTTCAAGCTCGTATGGTAGTTAGTATTATACCAATATTCAGCTAGGCTCAACCATTTAGTCCATCGCATAGGATTCTGATGCACCATACACCGTAGATAGGTTTCCAAACACTGATTAACCCTCTCCGTTTGGCCGTCTGATTGCGGGTGATAGGCTGTTGTCAGATCTAGACTGATCCCCATTCCCTTGAATAGTTCCCTCCAAAATACACTAGTGAATACCTTGTCCCTATCTGTTACTATGCTGAGGGGTAATCCGTGGAGTTTATAAACATTGTCGAGGAACACCTTGGCCACCGATTGAGCGGTAAATGGGTGGGATAGGGCAAAGAAGTGTGCATACTTGGTTAGGCGGTCGACGACCACTAGAATAACTGATCTCCCCTGAGATTTAGCCAGCCCCTCGATGAAGTCCATTGAAACATGTGTCCAGGATTGGTCCGGAATAGGGAGGGGTTGTAACAATCCTTGGTAGGAACCTGATAGGGCTTTACTCCTTCCGCATACCTCGCAACTCTTGACCCAATTTATGACATCTGTTTTAAGCTTAGGCCAATAGAATGAGCGTTTGATTCTCCTGTAGGTAGCCTGAATACCTGAATGCCCTCCCACGGCAGAATTGTGCATCTCTCGTAGTAGGTCCTCTCGTAGGGTAGTTGTTTGGCCTACGACGATCCTCCCCTTGTACCTCCATATTTCCCCATCCTGCGTCCATATAGACTGCTCATGGGGCTGGGATGACTGGGTTTCAAAAACCTGCTTCAAAAGATCATCACTCTCATAGCTGTCGATCACTTGACGGGTCCACTTCGGAATGACCGTAGTGATTGCCATGCTATGGGACTCTTCTTCGACTCTTCGAGATAAAGCATCTGCAGCTTTATTCTCAACTCCCTTGCGGTAGTGTATTTCGTAGTCGAACCCAAGGAGTTTTGAAATCCATTTCTATTGAACCGGAGATATTACCTTCGATCCGAAGGTGTTTGAGAGCTTTGTTGATCCGTCTTGATAATGAACTTGTGCCCTGGAGATAATGCTCCACTGCATCGCCAATAGTATCGCTAGGAATTCCTCTCGTAGATAGGAAGGGCTTGATGTCTCGGACGAGAGAGACTTGCTAAGATACGCAATGGGACGTCCACATTGTGCTAGAACTGCTCCTAAACCCACTCCGCTAGCATCCGTCTCCAAAATAAAGGGTATTGAAAAATCGGGTAGGCCAGACCGGTACTCACCATGGCTTTCTTAAGGACTTCAAAAGCCCCGCTCATCGTTCCAACCAAAGTTCCCTTTTCAAGAGGGGCGGTCAGAGGCTTGCTAAGGGTCCCATATCCCTTTACAAATCTGCGGTAATACCCTGTTAGGCCCAAAAATCCTCTCAATTGCTTCAACGTCTTAGGCACCGGCCACGACAACATAGCTTCTATCTTCTCCGGGTCAGTGGACACCCCCTTAGACGATATGATATGTCCCAGATAGCTGATGTGAGTTTGCCCAAAATGACACTTGCTCTTCTTAGCGTACAACTGATTTTCCTTGAGTATCTGTAACACCTTCCTCAAGTGCAATAGATGCTCCTCCCAATCTGCACTAAAGACAAGGATATCATCAAAAAAAACTAGCACTGTTCTCCTTAAGTGATCGCGAAAAAGCTGATTCATCAACGATTGGAAGGTGGCTGGTGCGTTGCACAAGCCAAACGGCATAACCAAGAACTCATAATGGCCATTGTGAGTTCGAAATGCCGTGAGGTGCCGATGCTTTGGATTAACCAAGATTTGGAAATATCCGGCCCTAAGATCGATCTTAGAGAAATATTTGCTCCCCCCCAATTCATCCAAAAGCTCCTCGATCACCGGTATGGGGTAGTTATGTTTTATAGTAAGGCTGTTGAGGTATCGATAATCCACACACATACGCCACGTCAAATCCTTCTTCTTGACTAGTATCACCGGGGATGCAAAAGGACTCTTACTGGGCTGTATCTCTCCTGTCTCCAGCAGCCCCTGGACAATCTTTTCTATTTCATTCTTTTGGTTGTGGGAAACTCTGTAGGGAGGTTGCAGCCTTGGACTACTACCTGGCTTGAGCAAAATGTGATGTTCAACTCCTCTTACAGGGGGTAATCCCCTAGGTTCTTGAAAAACTTCTTCATACTCCATCAGCAAGGAATCTAAGCGCGAGTCAACCACTCCTCCCTCGGGGCTAATCTTCACTTGATAGATCTCCTCGATGTCATCCCAAGTTCCACGGTGTAGGATTTGGAAAAGCATTGGCCCTGAAATGAGGTGACATTGTGGATTTCCCGTAATGGCCTGAATTTTAATTCTTTTTCCCTCCTGAGTTACCGCCACTGTCATATTGTCATAATCCAACTCCACCGAGTGCACGACTTGAGCCAATCACCCCCAAGTATAAGATCACACCCTTCTATTGCAAGGATTCTAGGAGAATAAGTAAATGGTTGTTGTATTTGCCACTTGAACCCCTTAATTATTTTCGAACTAACCATTTTGTGGCCATTGGCCACCTTTACTAACAATGGCCTTGCAGGAACCGCATGGCATTGTAAAGCTCTAGCAGTCGCCTCGCTAATGAAACTTAGCGTGCTGCCCGAATCAATGAGAATATTGATCCGGTGCCCCTCCACATCACCCATGACCCTCATTGTTGTCGGTCCCCTTCTCCGAAACCGCTTGAATGCCACGAAATTTCTTCTAACCTCTGTGTTTCTTCCCCTTCTTCGTCCTGCTCCTCAAGTATGGCATTCATTAGATTGTGCTCCTCCTCGTCAGTCATGATAAGGTAAGATATCCTCTGCTTGCAACGGTGGCCGGGAACATAAGTCTCATCACAATTATAGCACAACTTTTTCTCTCTTCTCGCTTCCATTTCTGCTGCAGTGAGTAACTTAAATGGTGTCTTAGTTGAGGTACCCCCTCCCCTAAGTTGTGATGAGGGGTTAAAATCAGGTCTGCGTTGCGGCTGGGTAGGGCTTCCCGACGGCTTATAGGGTGTTTTTATTCTCTTGGTGAGGGCCTCGAGAGTCATAAGCTGATTACGACCCAACTCGATGGCATGAGCAAGTGTGGTGGGATTAAACATCCGGATAAAGGCTTGTAGTTCTTCCCCCAAACCACTCACAAAGCTAGCGATGAAATACTCTTCCGTGAACTCCCCTTGTGGATAAGGAGCAGACACGCCTTTAATTCCTCAAACCGATCCACATATTCGGCATAACTCCCCATCATTTTCAGCTTGTTAAACTCCCCCACAATTTTCGCTTCCTTTAACTCCTCAAATCTTGCCGACACTAGCTCAATGAACTGATCCCAGTTTAAATCCGCATGTTTAACAGTTAGATTTTGATACCATTGTGAGGCTTTTCCCTCAAAATGCATAGCAGCCATCACTATTTTTTGTTGATCCAATATATTGGGTATGAGCTCAAAATACCCCTTACATTTCAAGATCCACGACCTAGGTTGGATCCCATCAAATTTAGGAAAATCTATTTTGGGTAGTGGCGTGAGAAAATGATTCCCCCCATTCTGCAGCCTATTCTTAGGGGTATAAGTTCTACCCATACTTCCCCCACTGTTCATGTGATCATGTTCCCCCAATATGGACTCCATATCATGTCCATAAGGTTCCCTGTTCATATTTAACAATTGCAACTGTAGCGATGCAAGAGTGGAGGTAAGATGTTCGAATTTACCGTCCATACCCGTAAGTTGTTGATGTAGCTCAGTAGTCATGCTGTCCATTCTTTCTTGCAATTTTAATTCGGCAGCCTCACGCTTGAGCGATTCTGTTTGCAAGATCTGATCCAATTTTTTTTGTGCTTCTTGTAGGTCTTTAAACCGCGTAACCTCTGCCATGATCCGGGAAAGCGGCTCTGATACCAAATGTCGTGCCCAAGAATATTTTATGTATTTTTTTGGTGGTTGAATTGTTTTGTATTGATGAGTAACCCAATGTAACAGTAGAATATCGAAAAGAGGAAGGTAGAGAGAGAGATAAGGAAGGAAGATTGATGAATATAATATTCTGTATCTTTCTTAACAGCAAACCCTAGCTCTTAAATACAAGTGTGGAATCCCACTTTTGGAAATAAACAAAACTTAAATAAAATAGCTGTTGGGCTTAACAATCCCATTCCTCCATAAGCTGCTACTGGGCCGCCATTTTAGCCTCTTGGATAATCCAGCTGTCCTTTATTCCTCCTTCAGCCCAGACCCCTTATCACGCCATGAATATGGAGGAGACTAAACAGAAACTCAACAAAATCTTCCTCAGCTTGAGCATACAATAGCTTACCGCTAGATATTTGTACGGCGACTTTCAAAACCATCTTGGATCCGTGATTTTCTGGGTTTTCAGTCTGATGCAACGTCCTTGGCTTAGGTTCCACTTCCACATTTATAATGGTTTCATTCAGTATGACATCTGACAATGGAGTTGAGGAAATGAAGGACGCCTTCAGCAAACTCAACATCTAATCACAACAGATATAAAATTTGTAAGCAGAAACAAAAATTTATTGGATGAAATAGTTGAAGATAGAGAATCAAGAATCACCTCATTGAAACCAATAGTCACTTTGATTTGCTCGGCCTTATCCATGTCTGTAATGCCAAGAATGGTGATGATTTGGAAGAGTCCTGTCACACTGGGAAATATCTGCAGATCATCGGAGATTATGAAAGATGCTGTATTTATGGTGAAAACTCCATCTCCAGAAGCTGCCTGAGACCCATTTTCAACTACTTCTTTCCTCATAGTATTATAACATTTCCTAGCCTTGCAATCGGAGATAAAATCATAGTACATGCTTACAATACGAATTCTATTATGCAAGTGGTCGTCACAAAAGAAATATTCAGCAGGCTGATAATCAATGAAATCAAGTTTTAGCCCTTCATATTCAGCTTCAAATGAGCTTGTTGGATTGAGCAGACTCTGCTTAGCACCCTCAGTCACGAAATGGGCGGTGTCAAGATTTGCTAAGCTATGGTACAAACTGCTTAAGCGTCCAATGGTGGGAGCGTCGTCTCCATACTGCTTATCGAGTACTTTGACAATTCTTCCCAACGGCAAAGTCAAGAAGCTTAACAAAATGTCAACAAAAAAGCTATCGGCTTCTGCAAAGAGTACCTTATTTTTCTCTTTATTTATCATCACTTTCAACGATAACTTGACATCCCTGTTATTAGCATCAGACATTCTGCTAGTATTAGTGGTAAAGCGATAAAAACAAAGATGAATGATGTAAAGAGTTTTCTGCACCAACTTCCATTTAAATAGGATAGTAGAAGTTAACCAAGAGCCATTAGTCCCATTAAATTCCAAGACGTTCTGAATTTTCTCCCTATTTACGAGCAAGAAATTAATGGGGGAATAGAAGTTAACCAAGAGTTAATAGCCCCACCAAATTCCAAGACCCAGAAAAGAGAGAAGGTCATTTTCTTTTCTTTTTTTTGGAACCATGCTATTTAACAAAACTGATCCAGCAGGCCCGGCCCGGCAATGAAAAAAAGAAAAGATCTTGTTGTCAGACTAACCAAACACAATATGTATTCGTAAATATGACTTTTTTACATACGTATTTGTAAATGATATTATATTTTGTATTTATGATTACTAAGATGTCAATAGATCTCGGATCCGATTTAGATCCATGGATTCATATCCATTATCTGGATCCTTAAAAATTTGAACCTTACGGATTTGGATTGGATATGGATCATGATCGATCTTATTTTCGTAAGGGAAATAAATGCACGCAAGAACACCAGGGATTTACGTGGTTCGATCTATGAATAAGATCTACGTCCACGGGGAGAGATAGTGTGTGTGTATTGAAAATATGAGGAGTGATTACAAGAAGTGTAGATCAAGTGATCGATCTGAGAGTAGATGATTGTAGATGTCCCTCTCTTCTCTAATCTAGCCTCTATTTATACATATTCATGAAGTTGAGTTCGACTCTGATTCCAAGTTGAGTTCGACTCTAATTCCAAGTTGAGTTCGACTCTGACTCTGATGCCAAGTTGAGTTCGACTCTGACTCTGATGCCAAGTTGAGTTCGACTCTGACTCTGATGCCAAGTTGAGTTCGACTCTGACTCTGATTCCAAGTTGAGTTCGACTCTCACTCTGATAGCAAGTTGAGTTCGACTCTGACTCTGATTCCAAGTTGAGTTCGACTCTGACTCTGATTCCAAGTCTTCTCTCATAAGGATTCTTTTAGATATGCATCCGAATCTTCTACGTCTCCAATTGCGATTAGAGTTGTAGTTGATCGAGGAGTCTTCTTGGGCCGAACTCACATGGGCCGAGCTTAATGTCGGGGCCCATTTATATTGGGCCTGATGCTTGGGCCTAGTAGTTGGGCCGTATCCTATCAGATCATATTCTTAAATTTCGGATTTAGATCTGGAGCTTATTTTTTGAAATCCAAATCCGTGGATCCGTTATATTATTTGTATTCTAGTTAAATATCTAACTCTAAATCTAATTTTTTTTAAATTTTCTTCCTCAACTTATCCCAAACATATGTTCGACTGCTCTCAGTTTTACTTCAACTTCTCCAAAACATATGGTAATTGATTTTCTTCCATTTTATGTTTATATTATTGAAATGAATATGCATTTCTTATGATATTTCTTTCTTTGCTTCTATAGTTTGTTATAATATTGAAAGTCAGGGCTTTCTTCAGGAGCATCTTTATTACGGTGATCAAACTTTCAAATGTTATGAGAGTGGCCCATGTCCTATGATTGAATCCTGATTGGCTATGAGGTTCTTGCCTCCCTGGGAGTGTGGGTCACTTTCTCCGAGTTCATGGGCTGCTCTCCAGCCATATTCAAGGTTCAAAACTGTTGTTCCCATAGTACGGGTACCTGTATCGAATGTCTCGTAGCGACATGTATCTCATCAGATATTATAATATGTATTTAAGCATGAGGATCTTTCATGCACCATATTTAAGATCGACAATCGATTATTACAGTAGGGAGTTTTTCATATGGTCGCACACATGAATTTCTCGTATTTTTGGGAAACGTCCACGTCTTAGCTTGCGATAGTTTCCCACAAATGACGCAAGTTGATAGATTCAACTTATAAATCTAATAAATAATTATAAAATAAGCGTATCTCGTGGTAATGGTGGAGTGATGATTATGAGCATGTAATTAGAATGTCTTGTCGAATCGTTGGAAGATGTGAGAATCCGACTGATCTGCAAAACAGAGCCGGAGGGGAGCTTTCGGGTAGACATTCCGACACTCGAGTCATATATTGTGTTTAAGCTTTATCGATTGTGTACCTGACCCTTATATGATGGAGGGATTTATAGGTATAAATATGACATTGGATAAGGGGATCTGAATCCTAATAGGAATAGAATATATACAGATCCTCATAGACTTGCGTCATATTACTCGCGTTAGGTCAATCGATAAGAGCCAATTTCTATTCAGAGACATGAGTCTTTGTTACTGTCACTTACTAACACGTACGATGTCTTTCTATCATCTAGTACAACAATCATGTTTTGAGGATCTGAGTCTCAGGGTCTAGCTTTATGCGCCTATAGTCTTGGGTTATCCTGCTGACTTGGAATATTTGCGTTAGATATGATATACATGATCAGTTCACGTATATTTCTTTTGCAGAATTGACGTAAATAATATTTATTCCATATTAAAATCGGTAATTGGTCTATTTGAATTAAAAAAAATGACATGCAAAATAAAAATACATAAATATGCTAATAAATAAATCTAATTAAGTACATATATAACTAAACATGAAGAAACTAATGAATTTACAAATATACAGGTGCCCATAAATCTGGTTTGGGATATGACTACGGAAAATAATCCGTCATACTATTAATTTTTGTGAAACCAAAACATGGAAAAGATAAAGTTGAGAAAAAGCTTAAAAAAGTAAAAAAGCAAAAGATAATCCAATGGTGGCGTTCCAGGTGCATCAAAGACTGTAGCTCGCAGCAGAAAGGAATTCCTAAACTTAACTTCGAAGCATTGGCAATTGGCGCATAGTGGCAAATATTACTCTTTTTCTTTTGTCCAAACTCAACCGTTTGCTCCATTTTACTACTCACACAGTCACACTCATCCCCCACTCTCTCTTCCCGTTTAGCACCTAAAAACCATCGTCTCAGCCACCCTCCCTCCGCCGCGCTCAGCCTCTCTCATCCAAACACACATTTTTTGATTTTTTTTTGTTTTTGCCACTACTCGTAAGTAGGTTCGACGTATCTGTTGTTGTGGTTCAAACCATGATTGTCTAGTACCAAAATATGTTCTCTTCTGGGTTTACTTGAGATTCTGTCTTTTTTCCGAAAATCCCCGATTTTATAAATTGGAAATCAGGTAATTCTTGATTTATTCATCTCTTGTTACTGTTTTTTTTTTTAAAAATATTTATTATTTATTAATTCGTTAATTGCTATTATGTTTGTTGGGGGAGGTTGGGGGTAAATTAGTCGAAAGGTAAAAAAAAAAAAAAAAAAAACGTACTCATTATTTGTGGCTCTTCAAACTGAAATTAAACGAAAGAGATATCTAACTGCACTACCTTTTTTTTTTTATTTCTTGAATAATTGATTGCACTTTCTTAGGAAACTCGATTTTGGTTTTGGAGGATGACAGAATTTGACGAAAATCAATTATTATGTTGTTATAAAGCGAAGTTCGTTTTACATGGGTAACCAAGGCACTGTCTAGTTAGTGGCGGGACGACCGCTATAGCAAATTCACAAATCATACAGGCAATGATATTTAGTTAAGTGTAACTGTTAAATTATAGATTCCATACGAAAGAGAAGAAGACACAGAAATGAAAAAGGGGAAATACACACAATGGACTACATTGTGAAGAATTTGTATATTGATTCTTATGTTATCTTCTTATCTTTACATCTCTAACTATTGTATTTATAGACTAACTACAACTAACTACAACAACCATAACAAACTAACAAAGTAGTAACAGAAATGGAACAGAAAGTAAAACGGCTTCAGCTTCTGGAAACGTCTTCACTCTTTTATTTATCTATTCATTATGCATGGCACAGCATGCATCCTCACGTCCAGAATCCACGTGCTCCTTGCTTCTAAGTGATCTTCTCCTTCACTTTCATCACCCCCCCGCAAGCTGGAGTTGGTGAATATCTACCAATCCAAGCTTGGATATGAGATATCGAAACCGAAGACGGAAATCGTAACTCACGACTCCAACGGATTCAAACAATGCCTAAGATCACCATCGATCTTCCCTAAGATCACAATCGATCCTAGTAGAGGCATAGGTAAGGAAGCCTAAGATCACCATCGATCTTCCCTAAGATCACCATCGATCCTAGTATAGGCATAGGTAAGAAAGCCTAAGATCACCATCGATCTTCCCTAAGATCACTATCGATCCTAGTAAAGGCTAAGAAAATCAACCGATACATAATCGGTAAAAATGAGTAAGACACCGTCGTCATACTCCTCGTCATTCGATCGAATCGATCTCCTCGATATCGACTCATCTTGAAGAGCTTCTCTCTTCAACCTTTTGCTTAGCAATTTCAATAAAAGCCAAAACATCATCCCACTCTCAACACCAGTAGGGCCACAGAAAAGCATTGCGGCAATTGGTCAATCTGGGATATATCTAGCTGACAAATGTACAGCAGCGTTAATAGCCTCCAATGTGTATACACCTTCCACTTTTCACGCAAACCCATCAGTATCTGAACATCATCAGCCTGACTTGGTTCATTAATCAAGACAGGTTGAAATCTTCGTGCCAATGCTTTATCCTTCTCAAAATGCAAGAGGAATTCATCCATAGTTGTGGATGCACTACACTGAAATTCACTCCTTCCAAGAGATGGTTTCAATAGATTAGCTATATCCAAACCAGAACCCTTATTTCCTCGTCCAACTGTGCCAGAACCAATAAGCGTGTGGCTCCCAGCCTGCGCCATCTGCTTTCGGATCGCGTTCCGCCGTGAGATGTAGTACACCTGGCAGCACTCCTTCTCGTACCCCGCCGACATCATCGTCAACGCAATTTCGTGCATCTTCGTCACCATCTCAGGCGAGTACGCCAGATATTCTTCGATCTGGCCGGGATCCACCAGATCGCAATAATCCTGGTGACTCCTCAAACTGCAGGACGCCAATCTCTGCACATTCTCAGCATCCGCATCGCTCCTCGAATCCTCCAGCAACACCATCGCGTGCTGCAACGCCGCGCTCGTCTGATTCATTGACGGATTGACACTCGAATCCTGCGAACGATGGCGAGGATCCGGTTCACGTGGCCTCGCCGTCGACTCACCTCGAGCCTCTCCCAATGCCGTTGTTTCACTACTCTCTCCGCAATCCGACGAATCACCATCGGACGTCGTAAGGAACTTCACAGTCGCCTCATTATCCTCCAGATCTACGAATTTCGAACTTTCCTTAGTCAGCTCACTGGATCCATTACTTGAGCAGCAAGACGCCAACGCATCATCTGCTCCGATTGTCTCGCTATATAAACCTGCTGAACTCGCCGCCGATGCTGAATTGGCCACCGTCGCGTCATCTAAACGCCGAGCTTTAAGTTGAACTGAGGATGCCGATTCTCCTGATCCAATTTTGTTGGTCTTCTCATCATTTTCGATAAAGGAACCATCCGAAGCAAACTTCAATGAATACGAATATTTGCTCGGATGCATTTTGCCGTTGAATTTCCTCTCAGCTGCCATCTTGTTACCATCTGATTTCATCTCCTGAATATCAGCCCCAATCAACGCCAGCGCCAACGAACGGCGGTTCATCGCCTCCAGATTCTTCTTCCAGATTTCCAGTTTCATCATGTGACACTCCCTCACCAATATCACCGTGTTGCAGGTCATGATCTCCATTTTCTTCATCAACTAGAACATTTCACGACACTCGCCAATTTCTCGCCATTGTAGAGATAAAAGAGAAACAGATTTAAGAAGATTGGATGAAAATTCCTGCTCTGATACCATGTTAAATTATAGATTCCATACGAAAGAGAAGAAGACACAGAAATGAAAAAGGGGAAATACACACAATGGACTACATTGTGAAGAATTTGTATATTGATTCTTATGTTATCTTCTTATCTTTACATCTCTAACTATTGTATTTATAGACTAACTACAACTAACTACAACAACCATAACAAACTAACAAAGTAGTAACAGAAATGGAACAGAAAGTAAAACGGCTTCAGCTTCTGGAAACGTCTTCACTCTTTTATTTATCTATTCATTATGCATGGCACAGCATGCATCCTCACGTCCAGAATCCACGTGCTCCTTGCTTCTAAGTGATCTTCTCCTTCACTTTCATCAGTAACTAAATAAAACAGAATCTCTCTCATTTCCAAACTTGTGGTTGGATCTAGATGTCGTCAATCTGAATTTTTCTTTATTTGTAGGACCTCCAAAAATGTCTGATGCTAAAGAAGTAGAGTTCTCACTAAATGTGATGATCAATAAAGATAAGACAAAGGTACTCTTTGCAGAAGCTGACAACCATTTGGCAGACATTTTGTTAAGCTTCTTGACTTTTCCGTTGGGAAGAATTGTGAAAGTCCTCGAGAAGCACTATGGAGACGAGGCACCTATCATTGGTAGCTTAAACACTTTGTACCATAGCTTAGCAAATCTTGATAATTCCCATTTCTGGACGGAGGGTGCTAAGCAGAGTCTGCTCAATCCACCTACTTCATTTGAAGCTGAATATGAAAGGCTTAAACTCGACATCACTGATTCTCAGCCTGCTGAATATTTCGTTTGTCCATACAACTGTGGGCGTAGATTTCGTAGTGTAAGCATGTTCTATGATAAGGCCAATTATTGCACATCATGCCATGCTTCTTACATGAGCAGAGTAGCTGTAAAGGGTCTGAAGCTGCTTCCAGTGGAGTCTTCACTAAACGTAAAGCATCTTTCATAATCTCTGATGATCTGCAGATACTGCCAAATGAGACAGGACTCTTAGGAATCTTCAGCATTCTTGGCATTACAGACATGGATAAGGCCGAATCCATCAAAGTGACTTTTGGGATCAGTGAGGTGATTCTTTATTCTCTACCAACAATTTCCTTCAAATTTTTTTTTCACTTATCCTACATTTGTTATTTTTAGATTATGGGTTTGTTCAAGGCATCCTTTATCTCACAAACTCCATTGTCGGACCTCATACTGAATAAAACAAGACAGACCAACTCTGTATCTGTGGAATCTGAACATGAGACTTCAGTAGATCAGATTCATAATGAACAAGATCCCAACTCGAAGAAGATGAATTTGAAAGTCATGATACAAAAATCTACCAGTAAGTTATTGTATGTTCAAGCTAAGGAAGATTTTATAGAGTTTCTATGTGGTTTCCTCTTTATTCCACTAGGAGGAGTTGAGCATCTTCTAGACGGTAAGACCTCTATCAAGGCTATAAACAACTTGTATCGAGCACAGCTGACCTTGTAAACGATTTAGTATTTCAACACCCGGATGTGAAAAATAGGTTGATAAAACCCAAAGTGCCTCATGGTTGTATTTCCAAAAACAACATTTTTCCCCTTGCTGAAGAAAGATTGCCTGCTGATTACACTAATTATATCTCTAAGTTTTCATCTGTTAAGTTTCCCAAAGGGCAGGGGAGTTATCTTGAAGGACCGCTAACTTATCAGGTGAAGGATGATTTAACTGTGACACCATTTTGTATTGCCTCTATCGTTTCCAGTCTCAGTAAGCAGAAAATCCCAATCTCTGATCTGAAAGAAGTGGAGCTGCAAATAGGGTTGAAAGAGGTAATACAATTTTGAAATATTTGTGATTCCTTCCTTGAGTTGAGAAAGATGATGTTTTCTATATGTTTGGATGGTGAGATTCAGTTTGTTGGTGCAGGCATTGAGCATATTGAGAGCTTCTCTTACATCCACTTCAGCTCTCACTGATTCTCTGCTCAATCACATATCTATCAAACAACCAAAGCCAGAACTCTGAGTTTGATCCCAATATTTCAATCGTTTACTGCTATATAAGCAGTCTTGTTTGCTTTTATTAATACCTATGGTTTTGAATTATTCGTTTTTTTGGTATATGCAGCCGCTACTCTAGCATCTTTATGGCGGGTGTGTTTTGTTTGTTATATTTCTATCTATGCTCTTCTTAAAATTTCTCTTTAACTTGTGGAGAAAAGTTTTATTTGATCTCAACTTATATATTAATCAATGCGATAATAATGGACTAGATTTGATCTCCACGTCAATATTTTTTTAGCAAACCACAATAATAATTTTGAGGTAAGTAGTTAACATAAATAGTTTTCACAGCTTGAATGATCTAGAAGGACGCCAAAGAAGTTTTAATATTTCGTCAATGAAATTGTTAAGATTAAAACTTCAAGTTATAATTGAACCCAAAAGGAAAAATCTTTGAAAATATCATAAGACGGTTTTGACACAAATACAATCAAATACTGTGTATGTATGTTGGTTTAGCGCAGTAGAATAATTAAACCTAATGCCCAAGGTCAGGTTTGAGTTTTGTATTAATTATATAAAGGGGTGGTCTCATGTGCGTGCGCGCAGTGAGACCATCTCTAATTAATTAATTAATTTTAATTAACTTTATATCCGTGAACTATGTGGATCCTATGGATCTGGGCTTGGATCTTATTTGTTTAGATCCAATGGATCTGGATCGGATCCGTACCTAAACAAAAAAATTTGAATCTAAATCTGGATCTAGTATGATCCGGTCCAGATCCGATCGACAAATGATTACTGAGATGAATTTCTTTGTGCAAGCTTAAGCATATTTATAGTGACCAAATAAACTGTAAACAATGTTTTCAAAATCAGATCGAACATCGAACTGGATATTTGATTGGGTCACTGGTTTAGAAAATACCGATAACCCGTAAGTATTTGATTTTTGATATGTACGATGTGTTTATATTACAACATATAAAAATTTAGAATAAACTACTAATATGATAATTTAAGTCAAATTTTATATTTATATACATTATTTCACCAAAAGTAAATAGTATTATTCATCAATATTTGTTCATTAGTATATATTTACAAGAAAATTAAAATTATATAATAAAGAACAATTACAAAATTTTGGTTAATTAATTCCTAAAATGATATTTTTTACATCATAATCACATTTATATGAATGACAGTTCTATATTAATATTATATAATGTCATATAACTAATAATATATGACTAATAATGCATCTTGGAACACATGAACATACATGTACTTCAGAAAACATCATGGAATAAAAAATATTTATCTACATAATTGACAATTTTCTACAATAGAAGAGACATGGAATGATTTATCTACTTTTATCTACATTATCTACGCCATATCCAAAGCTCTTCGCTCTATGAGATGATTCCATCTTTGATTCATGGTCCTTTTCATCTTGTTTTCTTTGGTGGCTTTCAGGGACAGACATCTCCTTTTGTTGCCTCCTTAGGCGAGCTAATTATTTCTTCATGTCCTTAATTTCTTGTTGTTGTCGATACAACAATTCTTGTTCTTGTTTCCATATGCTGGGTGCGATGGATCTGGTATACGATCCCCGCTGTTCATATGGATTTATTTCAGCCTCATACTCTTCGTCACAACTGTCTTCGTATTCTTCTGTGAAAGACAACTGATGGGTATTTACCCTGACAACTCTACTCGGGTTATATCTACTATCAGGGTTGATAGGATTTTGGTTAGGTACCCTTTCGTTATTCAAATCTTTATGTGCATTCTTATTGGCATGATGCATAGTTAATTTGGTTGGAGTAAATACTCTAGCGTTCAGGACTTCCTCTAGGAGCATCTTTATTGTGCCAACTAGACTGTTCAGATGTTATGGGAGTGGACCTATGTCCTATGGCTGACTCCTGATTGGCTATGAGGTTCTTGCCTCCATGGGAAGTGAGGGTCACTTTCTCTGAGTTCATGGGCTGCTCTCCATCCATATTCAAGGTTCGTAACTCTTGTTCTCGTAGTACGTGTACCTGTACCAAATGTCTCATAACGACATGTCTCTCTTCAGATCTTATAATATGTATTTAAGCATGAGGATCTTTCATGCACCATATTTAAGATCGACAATCGATTATTGCAGTAGGGTGCTTTTCATATGGTCGCACACATGAATTTCTCGTATTTTTGGAAAACGTCAACGTCTTACTTGACATAGTTTCTCACGGACGACGCCAGTTGATAGATTCAACTTATAAATATAATAAATAATTATAAAAATAGATGTACCTCGTGTTAATGGTGGAGTGGTGATTATGAGCGTGAAACTGGAATGTCTTGCGACTCGTCGGAAAATGTGAGAATCCGACTGATCTGCAAAATAGAATCGGAGGGGAGCTTTTGGGTACACACTCAGACACTCAAATCAATAATATATTGTGCTTAAGGTTTTATCGATTGCTTAACATTGTATACCTGCCCTTGCGTGATGGATGTATTTATAGGTATAAATATGGCATTGGATAAGGGGATCCGAATCTTAATAGGAATAGGATATGTACAGATCCTCAGAGACCTGCTCCATATTAATCGCTCTAGGTCTATCGATAAGAGCCAGCTCCTATCCGGAGACATGAGTCTTTATGGTTGTCACTTACTAACACAGACGATGTTGTTTTTATCATCTAGGACATCGGTCCTATTTTGAGGATCTGGGCCTCAAGGTCCAGCTTTACGCGCCCATAGTCTTGTGTTACCCTACTGATTTGGAATCTTTGCGTTAGATATGATATACGTGATCAGTCCACGTAAATTACTTTTGCTGAATTGGCGTAAATAATATTTATTCCATATCAAAATCGATAATTGATCTATTTGAATTAAAAAATGACATGCAAAATAAAAATACATAAATATGCTAATAAATAATTTAATTAATTATATAACTGAACACAAAGAAACTAATGAATCTATTAATAATATATTCCTTTACGCATTCCTATCATCTTATCCATCTCCAATCTTACGTGGCATGACAAGAATTTTAGATTTCTAATTATCTAAACTCTCAAGTTTATGTCTTCCTAACTTTAGATGTTATTTCTAATGAAGAATATCTTAATTATAAAAATGAATGCATTTAATTGTAATTTGCCGTTTCTCTAGGTACTTATATGGTTACCTATTTATTCAAGTATTATCTATTATATTATACAATCATAACATATTATTAATTGCATTATATAGACATAGAATTGTAGTTGTCAAAAAGTATTAGCCACATTTTAGTTACGTAATTATACATAGATTTTACCTTAATTGTATGTATACGTGGTAGCATAAATATCTAAATTTATATTTTATGCATTTATATATATAATTTGAGATAGAAATAATGATATAGTTGCATGTTAAAAAATTTATAAACATATAATGACTAGCGGAGTTAGAAAATATATTAGAAGATCCAATTAATGATGTTAAAGTGCAATAAATAGAACTTCAAAACAAAGTTAGAAGTTAATATCATTTTTAGTGCAATCATAATTTTTAATTATGTTACATCAATAACAAGATCAATTGATAAAGTTGAAGTCTCCACAAAGTGAACAAACATTTTATTAAATTGTTTAATTTTCAATTGTTATCTTCTTATTACTCTTTTAACTATGCGAGATTATATGAACATTTTCTTTTCAATCTTTTAGCTACATAATCTGGATTTGGAGTTATTAATTATTGTAACAACTTATATTTATAAATTTAAATGAGTTCATGTAACGATGAATTTATTATACTGATTTTGAGACGAGAACGGATGGTAAAATTATTTTTTAGTTGAAGTTGAGATGAGTATATGTATATACATTCTAGACGCATCGAGTTAAATAAATTTTTTTCATATCGAAATGATCTATTTAATTCAAGTAAGTAGCAAGTATTACAATGTGAGACTGATGAAAAAACGAGTAATGTAATTGTTATAACAACTTAGATCCATAAATTTAATTGGATTTGAGTGATTATGAGTACTACTATAGTGGTATGAGACGAGAATGTGTAGTAAAATCATTTTTAATCGAGTTTGAGATGAGTATATGTATATACATTCTAGATGAGTTCGCATAGTTGAAAATATTTTTGTATCTAAATATATTGACCTCTTTAATTTAGATAAATTAATATTGTTACTATACGATACTGGTATGAGGACGAGTAATAAAGTTACTCTTTAATCGAGTTTGGAGCATATACATATATATATAAATTAATTTCATATATTTTATCATTTTGAAATTTATACTTTAATTATTTATTTAATCTATAGTCACTTTAATAAGATCGATTACAAATATATTATAGACAATTAGTTGGTTGAAAATATTTTTATATCTAAATATATGACATCTTTAATTCAGATAATTAGCGGAAACTAATTTATGAGACTGTAACGAGAACGAGTAGTACATAATATTGTAACAACTTATATTTATAATTTTAGATGGGTTCAAGTAATTATGAGTATCACCATGTTAGTTTGAGATAAGAATTTGTAGTAAAGTCATTTTAATCGAATTTGAGATGAATACATGTATATTCATTTTAAACGGGGCCAAGTGGATGAAAATATTGTTATATTCAAATATATAACCTTTTTAATTCATGTAATTAGCATGTATTACTTTACAAGATTGATAAAGGAACGAGTAATAAAAATTATTGCAATAACTTGCATTTATAAATTTAATTGAGTTTGAGTAATTATGAGTATCACTATATTGGTTTAAGATGAGAACATGTAGTGAAGTTATTTTTTTAAGCGGATTTGAAATAGGTACATGTACATCTATATACATTCTAAATGGGTTCAGATGATTGAAAATATTTTTATATCTAAATATATACCTATTTTTGATTTGGAGATTTAACGTCTTATTACTATACGAGATTAATACGAGACGGAGTAGTAAAATTAATCTTTAGTCGAGTTTTGGACATATACATATACATACATTTTATACGAGATTAAACGCTTCTTTTAATAAATTATCGAAATACTAACACTTATAAATTATAATGTAAATTGATTTCACTTCGAAATTCAACGGGTTATACACTAGTTTACAAATATACGAGTGCCCATAAATCTGGTTTGGGAAATGACTACGGAAAATAATCCTGTCTATTACTTTTTGTGAAACCAAAAACATAGAAAAGATAAAGTTGAAAAAAACTTAAAAAAGTAAAAAAGCAAAAGATACCAATGGTGGCGTTCCAGGCGCATCACAGACTGTAGCTCCCAGCAGAAAGGAATTCCTAAACTCAACTTCAAAGCATTGGCAATTGGCGCATAGTGACAATTATTTTGTCCAAACTCAACTATTTGCTCCATTTTGCTACTCTCTCACTCATCCCCCCACCCTATCTTCCCGTTTAGCACCTAAAAAAGCCATCGTCTCAGCCACCCTCCCTCCGCTGCGCTCAGCCTCTCTCATCCAAACACACATTTTTTTAATTTATTTTTTTGAATTTCTTTTTGCCACTACTCGTAAGTAGGTTCGACGAATCTGTTGTTGTGGTTCAAACCATGATTGTCTAGTACCAAAATATGTTCTCTTCTGGGTTTACTTGAATTCGGTCTTTTTTCCGAAAATCCCCCATTTTATAAATTGGAAATCAGGTAATTCTCGACTTATTCATCTCTTGTTACTGTTTTATTAAAAAAAAATATTTATTAATTAGTTAATTGCTATTATATTTGTTGGGGGTAGGAATGACAACAAACCATATCTGGATCGTATCTATTAGGTTCAGATTTAGATCTGAAATTTTTTGCTTAGATTCAGATTCAGTTAGGATCCATTGAGCCCAAAAAAATTAGATCCAGACCCAGATTTATAAAATCCGTATAGTATGATCTAAGGTTTAAACTCGGATTCATTTATTTTCTCTTCTAAAATAAAATCTTAAATCAACTATAATTCATAATAACATCATAATAATAATCTGAATATATAATAACTTTATAATAATTATTTATAATTTCTACAATCAATACTATATAAGAAGATGTTAGCTACAAATTTATTTTTATTTTAAGACATCAAATAATATTGCAATAAAAATAAAATTAGAACACATATCTTAATAAATAAATCACTCATATCTAAATATATATATATATATATATATATATATATATATATATATATATATATTTAAATTCAAGTTATAATTTTCTAATGTTATTGATTTACTATCCAATTCTATAACTTAGTTTATCCAATTTCGATTAAGAAGAAAATTAATATAATATATTTATAAATATAAATAAAAATTATATATATATATATATATATATATATATATATATAGGAGATGGATCGGTAGGAATGGATAATTTAGTAGGAAATAGGAATGAATTTGGGCATTTGATTTGCTATATCAATAGTTGAGATTTAATTTTCGGGTGTGCTACAGTTTTATGTTTTGTGTGCTACACGAATTATTGTGCAACATTATAACTCTTCTTGTGCTACGCTGTAATGAAATATATGCTAAACTAATATATTTAGCATATGTGCTACGGATGAATGGAATATGTGCTAAACTAACATGTGCAATATAGTAATTCTGATTGTGCTACATAAATATGAAAGATGTGCTACTATTCTTATTTTCGTACATTAAGAAGCTTTCTCACCATAATCAACCCCTATATATATATGATCCATTGGCAGGATTTGGATCTCAGAAATCAAGATCCAGATCCGAATTTAAAAAAAATGATTCAGATTTAGTCCAGATCTGTCGTATCCTATTTTTTAAAGATCTAGATTCTGAAAAATGGACCTGGATTTACGAATTTGGACCGGATCAAGGATCCACTGACATCTTTAGTTATGGGTGAATTAGTCAACAAAAAATAAAAAAAACGTACTCATTATTTGTGGCTCTTCAAACTGAAATTAAACGAAAGAGATATTTAACTGCACTACCTTTTTTTTTGTCTCTTGAATAATTGATTGCACTTCTTAGGAAACTAGATTTTGGTTTTGGCGGATGACAGAATTTGACGAAAATCAATTATTATGTTGTTCTAAAGCAAAGTTCGTTTCACATGGATAACCAAGACACTGTCTAGTTAGTGGCGGGACGACCGCTATAGCAAATTCACAAATCATACAGGCAATGATATCTAGTTAAGTGTAACCATATAAAACAGAATCTCTCTCATTTCCAAACTTGTGGTTGATCTAGATGTCGTCAATCTGAATTTTTCTTCATATGTAGGACCTCCAAAAATGTCTGATGCTAAAGAAGTAGAGTTCTCACTAAATGTGATGATCAATAAAGATAAGACGAAGGTACTCTTTGCAGAAGCTGACAGCCATTTGGCAGACATTTTGTTAAGCTTCTTGACTTTTCCGTTGGGAAGAATTGTGAAAGTCCTCGAAAAGCACTATGGAGACGAGGCACCTATCATTGGTAGCTTAAACACATTGTACCATAGCTTAGCAAATCTTGATAATTCTCATTTCTGGACGGAGGGTGCTAGGCAGAGTCTGCTCAATCCACCAACTTCATTTGAAGCTGAATATAAAAGGCTAAAACTCGACATAATTGATTCTCAGCCTTCTGAATATTTCGTTTGTTCACACAACTCTGGGCATGGATTTCGTAGTGTAAGCATGTTCTATGATAAGGCCAGTGGTTGCCCAAAATGCGGTTATTTGGTCTGAAGCTGCTTCCAGTGGAGTCTTCACTATACATACAGCATCCTTCATAATCACTGATGATCTGCAGATACTGCCAAGTGAGACAGGACTCTTAGGAATCTTCAGCATTCTTGGCATTACAGACATGGATAAGGCCGAGTCCATCAAAGTGACTTTTGGGATCAGTGAGGTGATTCTTTATTCTCTACCAACAATTTCCTTCAATTTTTGTTTTCACTTATCCTACCTTTGTTATTTTTAGATTATGGGTTTGTTCAAGGCATCCTTTATCTCACAAACTCCATTGTCGGACCTCATACTGAATAAAACAAGACAGGCCAACTCTCTATCTGTGGAATCTGAACATGAGACTTCAGTAGATCAGATTCATAATGAACAAGATCCCAACTCGAAGAAGATGAATTTGAAAGTCATGATACAAAAATCTTCCAGTAAGGTATTGTATGTTCAAGCTAAGGAAGATTTTATAGAGTTTCTATGTGGTTTCCTCTTTATTCCACTAGGAGGAGTTGAGCATCTTCTAGACGGTAAGACCTGTATCAAGGCTATAAACAACTTGTATCGGAGCACAGCTGACCTTGTAAACGACGAGTATTTCAAGACCCCGGATATGAAAAATAGGTTGATAAAACCCAATGTGCCTCATGGTTGTATTTCCAAAAACAACATTTTCCCCCTTGCTGAAGAAAGATTGCCTGCTGATTATAATTATATCTCGAACTTTTCATCTGTTAAGTTTCCCAAAGGGCAGGGGAGTTATCTTGAAGGACCGCTAACTTATCAGGTGAAGGATGATTTAACTGTGACACCATTTTGTATTGCCTCTATCGTTTCCAGTCTCAGTAAGCAGAAAATCCCAATCTCTGATCTGAAAGAAGTGGAGCTGCAAATAGGGTTGAAAGAGGTAATACAATTTTGAAATATTTGTGATTCCTTCCTTGAGTTCAGTAAGATGATGTTTTCTATATGTTTGGATGGTGAGATTCTGTTTGTTGGTTCAGGCATTGAGCATATTGAGAGCTTCTCTTGCATCCACTTCAGCTCTCACCGATTCTCTGCTCAATCACATTTCTATCAAACAACCAAAGCCAGAACTCTGAGTTTGATCCCAATATTTCAATCGTTTACTGCTATATAAGCAGTCTTGTTTGCTTATATTAATACCTATGGTTCTTGAATTATTCGTTTTGTTTGTTGTATTTCTATGTATGCTCTTCTTAAAATTTCTGTTTTAACATGTGGAGAAAAGTTTTTATTTGATCTCAACTTATATATTAATCTATGCGATAATAATGGACGAGATTTGATCTCCACGTCAATTTTTTTTGGCAAACCACAATAATAATTTTGAGGTAAGTAGTTAACATAAATATTTTTCACAGCTTGAATGATCTAGAAGGACGCCAAAAAAGTTTTAATATTTCATCAATGAAATTTTTAAGATTAAAATTTCAAGTTATAATTGAACCCGAAAGGGAAAATCTTTGAAAAGACGACACAAATACAATCAAATGTCGTGTGTATCTTGGTCTAATAATAGAGTGATTAATTAAGTTTGAGTTTGTATTAATTATATAAAAAATACAATCAAATACCATTAAAATTATAAAGAGTGATGTTATTCGATTATAATGTGTTAGGTCATAATCAGTTTTATTGAATGAAAAAATCATTTATTTAATATTTGATTTATTAAAAAATTGGTTTTACATTAAAATCATTTTATGAAATTACAATTTTATACCTATCGAATGAAAAATTTAAATTTAATAATTTAATACTTTTCAGAATAGATGAAAAAATTATGTGTGGTCAGCCATAATGTGGTCGTATAGCTTTATTGAATTACAAACTAAAAAATAGGAATACCCCTCCAAACATCTCTATAGATTTTAGTCTGTCATATTCGATTTTTTAAGTGTGATTTACTTTTTCTGTGTGGTTTATAGGCTATTGCATAGAAAAATGGGATTTACCCAATATGCATTATTGACAGGGGCCGTCGGTTCCCATGATAAAAAAGAAAAAAAAAAGTTGAAAAACAGTAAAAGCACAACTAAAAGACAAAAGTGGAAAGGCATGCGCCATTCTGTAGCTCCTTTTCAAATAATAATATTTTACTTTTTTTGTACCAGACTCAACTGTTTGCTACATCTTGCTTTACCCAAGTTGTTCAACTGCTACTTACTCTCTCACTCATTCCCATCCTCTCCTGCCGATCGGCAGCTCTCAGCCACCCTCCCTCCGCCGTGCTCAGCCAACCTCATCCAAACATATTCTTTTTCTAGTACTGAACACTTTTTCTCCTTGCTCGACTTGAAAATCAGTCTTTTCCGAAATCCCCAACTTTTATGAATTGGAAATCAGGTAATTTCTCGACTAGATATTTCATTGGACTTTCTTTGGAAACTAGATTTTGGTTTTGGAGGATGACAGAATTTGACGAAAACCGATTTTTAAAGCAGAGTGGTTTTAATTGTACAAATTGAATTAAAAAAGGAAGTATGATAGATAGGGGCTACAATCGTAAGGAATTATCGATTAGCTCAAGAAATTTCATGGTACTCTTCTTTTAGCAGATAGTAAATCTACATTTTCTTACATAATGATTGAAGTCATCGAATTTAGCTGATCTAAATATGGTGAATCTGATTTTTCTTGATTGGTAGGAGATCCAAAATGTCTGATGCTAAAGAAGTAGAGTTCTCATTGAAAGTGCTGATCAACAAGGAGAAAAATAAGGTACTCTTTGCAGAAGCAGATAGCCATTTCGTAGACATTTTGTTGAGCTTCTTGACTCTGCCGTTGGGAAGAATTATCAAAGTCCTTGAGAAGCACTATGGAGATGAGGCACCTGTCATTGGAAGCTTAACCACTTTGTACCATAGCTTAGTAAATCTTGATAATGCCCATTTCTGGACGGAGGGTGCTAAGCTGACTCTGCTCAATCCACAAAGTTCGTTCGAAGCAGAATACAAAAGGCTAAAACTCGACATCACTGATTCTCCGCCTGCTGAATATTTCGTTTGCGGCTCCCACTCTCCATGTTTTAAAAGAGTTCGTAGGGTAAGCATGTACTATGATGCTGCAAACATGTGTAAAAACTGCTTTGATAAAAAGGATCTCAAGCTGCTGCTACTGATGGAGTTTTCACCATACACAGAGCATCTTTCATAATCTCCGATAATCTGCAGATATTCTCCAATGTGAGAGGACTCTTACAAATCATCAGCATTCTTGGCATTACAGACATGATGGATAAGGCTGAGCCAATCAAAGTGACTATGGGCTTCAGTGAGGTAATTCTTTATTCTCTGCCAGCAATTCCATTCAAGTTCTGTTTTTTTCTTTTAAATCGTCTATTGTTATATTAGATTATGAGTTTGCTGAAGGCGTCCTTGATTTCCCCAACTCCACTGTCAGACCTCATAGTGAATAAAACAAAAAAAACGAACTCTGTAATTATGGAATCTGAACCAAAGACGTTACATCAGATTGAAAACCAAGAAAATCCCAACTCCAAGAAGATTGTTTTGAAAGTTGCAGTACGCAATTCTAGCGGTGAGTTATTGTATGCTCAAGCTGAGGAAGATTTTGTTGAGTTTCTGTTTAGTTTCTTCAATATTCCACTTGGAGGAGTGGAGCACCTTGTGGGCGGTAGGACTTGTAGTAAAGCTATTGACAACTTGTATCAGAGCACAACTGTTATAGATGACAAGTATTTCAAGACCCCAAATACAAAAATCAGGCTAATGAAACCCAATGTGGTTCATGGTTGTATTTCCAAAGACCAGATTCTTCCGCTCATCGAAGAACGCTTGCCTGCTTACTACTCTGAGATCTCGTGGTCTTCTTAAGTTTCCCAAAGGACAGGGGAGTTATCTCCAAGGACCGGGAACTTATCAGGTAACAGATGATTTAACTGTGACACCTTTTTGTATTGTCTCCATTTTTTCAAGTCTTAGTAAGCAGAGAATCCCAATATCTGATGTCAAAGAAGTGGAGCTGCAAATCGGATTGAAAGAGGTAATATAGTTTTAAATCTTTGTTACATCTCCCTTGAGTTGAGCTAGTCCGATGAATTTTTCTGTATATGCTTAGATGTTGAGACGAAGTTTGTTGGTGCAGGCATGTAGCATACTGAAAGCGTCTCTTACATCTACTACTGTAATATAGCTATGGTGCTTGCTTTTCTAGGCAGTGTTATGTTTTTTTTCTGTGTATGTTCTCTTTAACTAGCGCTGGTAAATTTTTATTTAATTTCTTCCGTCAAGATTTGATCTCCATATGATTTTTACTTTTTGACAAACTACTGTACATCAATAATTTTGAGTTAAGTAATAGTATCAATTTTCTAACGAAAATATTTGAATAGCTCATTAATGAAATTTGTTAAAATTTTCAATTGAACGTGAGAGGTCTAATTTGTATATAATTATTCTTAACTAATAACTTAAAATCAAAAACAAAAATTTGGAAGTGGAAATCTTTGTCAAGATCATAAGAGGGTAATGACATAAATGCAATCAATTTTATAGATTGGAAATCTGGTAATTCTTGAGTTATTCATCTCTACTTTATTCTATTTATTTTTATTCACTAATTATTGGTAAACTCCGCAGATTCTGTCGCCTTCTGCAAAGAGTACCTTTGTTTTCTGTTTATTCATCATAACTTTGAGGGAGATCTTAACATCCTTAGTTAATGCAGAGCTCATGGTTGGTTCTACAAGCGGATAATTTCAGACAGGTGATTAAGATTAACTCAAGTGGTGATCCTTCTAAAACAAAGATGTAGGAGAAAAATCTAATCCAAATATGAATACTGAACTATTTCTCTTTCTTCCATATTTGTTTCCCACATAACTACAACATAAATTTACTTTCTTTTTACTCAAGAACATCAAATTCTGCAGAATGTCAAACACCGGTAAGGCTCTTCGTGTTGCATTATAAAATAACAAATTTTACTATTTCTAATACTCAATCAACAAAAAGCGTTTGCAATCCAAAAAAGAAAAAGAAGAAATGATAATAGAGTCCTTCAAAAATTAAAAGCTACCTTAAACTTTTTTGGCCAAATATACGAGTTTGTGGCGGCGGCGGACGACAATAGATGGAGGAAAGAGCTTCACAATCACTCTTCCTTGAAACCCTTTTGAATTTAAACTGTATAATAACAATAAACTTTTGAAATTTTTTCTTCTAAAAGATGGGTAGACGTCTGTTGAAGATAATCTTCAAAACACGGATTTTTCTGAGACGAGTTTTTCGGCGGCAGCCTCTTCCCGTTTGGTGATTACCTTAATCTTGCTTTCAAAAAGAAAAAGAAAAAGAAAAATATGCCTTAATATTTATTACCCACCCTAGGATACCCACCCTAGGATATATATACTAAGTGCCCCAATATATTGTATTTGGGGGCACTTTTGATTTTCGGGGTATTTATCATAGTGTTGCTAAGTATCGTGTCCCAAAAGAGTTTGGGGCACTTTTAAGTGTCTTTGGGGCACTTTTTAATTTTTTTTAGATTTTTTTAAATTTTTTCTCTAAATTTAATATATCTAAGTGTCCCAATAATATATCTTAGAGGCATTTAATAAGTGACTCTAAATAAGTGCCCCAATATCTGTTTTTTGTTGTAGTGGATGCGAACAAGTCGGGTGTTTTATTCTTTAAGTTTATTATATTTTAACAATATTTATTATAAGAAAACATATAATGAGTTCTATTTAACATTTAATTTTCCACTCTAATCATGGAATAATTAATTATTAATTCAAAATTTAAAATTGAATGTTAAGTAATTAGAAGCCCAAATTGTATATAATGAACCCTGTTTGATCATAAGATTCCAATCATTGCTTAAACATTGCCATCACTGATAAGCTCACATTCCCATATATAGAAGAAGAAAAACATCTTTTTTTTGTCCCCACGGGCATAACTCAGTTGGTTAAGAGCAAACAGATTTGGAACAAAAAAAACATTATTTTGAAGCATGTATCGATCTCAGACTTCTCTCTTTGGCTGTTTCATTAATACGTGATTGAGCAGAGCATCCGTGAGAGCAGAAGTGGATGTAAGAGACGCTTCGAGTATGCTCAAACCCTGCACCAATCAACAAACTTCATCTCAACATCTAAACATATACAGAAACGAAAAGGACTTCAAATAATATTACCTCTTTCAATCCTACTTGCAGCACCACTTCTTTGACATCAGACATGGGAATTTTCTGCTTTTCGAGAATAGAAATGATTGAATTTATACAAAAAGGTATCACAGTTAAATCATCCATTACCACATAAGTTCATGGTCCCTTGATATATATCCCTTGCCCATTGCGAAACTTAGCAGAAAAAAACAACCTGATAGTTTCGCGGTAGACACTAGGCAAGGGTTCTTGAGTGAGGGGAAGAATGTGGTTGCAGGAAATACAACCATGATACAGATTAGGTATCATTAGCCTCCTTTTCGTATCTGGGCTCTTAAAATACTTGTCATCTATAACGACGGTTGTGCTCCGGTACAAGTTGTCAATAGCCTTAACACGAGTCTTTCCGGCCAAAAGGTGCTCGACTTTTCCTAGTGGAATATGGAGGAGACTAAACAGAAACTCAACAAAATCTTCCTCAGCTTGAGCATACAATAGCTTACCGCTAGATATTTGTACGACGACTTTCAAAACCATCTTGGATCCGTGATTTTCTGGGTTTTCGGTCTGATGTAACGTCCTTGGATTGGTTTCCACTTCCACATTTACACATGTTTCATTCAGTATCACATCTGACAATGGGGTTGGGGAAATGAAGGACGCCTTCAGCAAACTCAACATCTAATCACAATATATACAATTTGTAAGAAGAAAGAAAATTTATTTGATGAAATTGTTGATGATAGAGAATCAAGAATCACCTCATTGAAACCAATAGTCACTTTGATTTGCTCGGCCTTATCCATGTCTGTAATGCCAAGAATGGTGATGATTTGGAAGAGTCCTGTCGCACTGGGAAATATCTGCAGATCATCGGAGATTATGAAAGATGCTGTATTTATGGTGAAAACTCCATCTCCAGAAGCTGCCTGAGACCCTTTTTCAGCTACTTCTTTCCTCATAGTATTATAACAATTCCTAGCCGTGCAATGGGAGATAAAATCATAGTACATGCTTACAATACGAAATTTATCATGCCAGGGCCGGCCGTGACAATAGAAATATTCAGCAGGCTGATAATCAATGAAATCAAGTTTTAGCCCTTCATATTCAACTTCAAATGAGCTTGTTGGATTGAGCAGACTCCGCTTAGCACCCTCAGTCACGAAATGGGCGGTGTCAAGATTTGCTAAGCTATGGTAGAAACTGCTTAAGCTTCCAATGGTGGGAGCGTCGTCTCCATACTGCTTATCGAGTACTTTGACGATTCTTCCCAACGGCAAAGTCAAGAAGCTTAACAAAATGTCTACAAAAGAGCTATCGGCTTCTGCAAAGAGTACCTTATTTTTCTCTTTATTTATCATCATTTTCAACGATAACTTGACATCTCTGTTATTAGCATCAGACATTCTGCTAGTAATAGTGGTAAAGCGATAAAAACAAAGATGAATGATATAAAGAGTTTTCTGCACTTACTTCCATTTAAATAGGATGATAGAAGTTAACCAAGAGCCATTAGTCCCATTAAATTCCAAGACCTTCCGAGTTTTTTCCCTATTTACGAGCAAGAAATTAATGGGGGAATAGAAGTTAACCAAAAGTTAATAGCCCCACCAAATTCCAAGACCCAGAAAAGAGACAAGATAATCTTCTTTTATTTTTTGGAACCATGCTATTTAATAAAACTGAACCAGCGGGCCCGGGCCGACAATTAAAAAAAAGACAGTTTACCATCCTATAGTAGAGTGATGCTTCCAAATTTACAAATAAATATGCTTTAATATGTTGCAGACTTTGGACCACAGATTGAATTGTTTGAGGAAGTTGGTAAAAAGATGGTGAAAATCTGTGGTTACTTACCATTAGTAATTTCTTTGCTGGGAGGGATCTTGAGTAAACGACAAACATTGAAGGAGTGGGAGTTGGTAAACAAAAACATTGATGATTACTTGTTTAGTGCTGGAAGCATAGATCAGGATAATAAGATCAATTCGGTAGTACTAGATTTGAGTTATGAGGACCTACCATCTTACTTGAAACCGTGTTTCCTTTATATGGGTCAATTCGAGAGGATCAATACATATATGGGGACAATCTGTATATGTTGTGGATAGCAGAAGGCTTGATTTCAGTTGAGAATCGAGCGAGTGAGGAGACATTGATGGATGTTGCAGAACTGTACTTGAATGAATTGGCATCTAGGTGCATGGTTGAAATTGTAGCGGAGGATACTGTATCAAGTAAAAGATATGTGTCCTGCCATCTTCATGATGTCATACGAGATCTATGTTTGTTGAAGGGGAAGAAGGAGGACTTCCGTCTCAAGGTTGTGAATTGTCAAGGGGGGAGATTTGATGTGTTAAGTCCATCTGTTTTGGGTATTAAAACTCGATATTTGGCAATGCATTTTAGTGGAGAAGTGGAATTAGAACATGATGAACTTAAATGTACGAATATGTATTCGTAATACGTAAATACTCTCTCCGTCCACCGAAATCATTTATTGATTTTGATGACAAAGTTTTAATAAATTATAATAAATATAAAATAGGTGAGTATGAAAAGATATGCTATGTGGATAATAAATGAATATATTAATGGATATTAAGTGTAAAAAGATGGGTCATATATGAGTTTTTTGTAAATAAATAGATATGTTTTATGTAAAAATGTAAAGTTGATGTTTCCAAAAAAGAAAAGTGAACAAATTTCATGGACGGACCAAAACGAAATTAAATGTACGAATTTAGTGGACGGATGGAGTATGACTTTTTTACATACGTATTTGTAAATGATATTATATTTTGTATTTATGATTACTAAGGATGACAATAGATCTCGGATCCGATTTAGATCCATGGATTCATATCCATTATCTGGATCCTTAAAAATTTGAACTTATCGATTTGGATTGGATATGGATCATATTCCTAAATTTCGGATTTAGATTTGGATTTATTTTTTGAGATCCAAATCCAGCACGTGGATCCGTTATATAGATATTATTTGTATTCTAGTTAAACATCTAACTCTAAATGTAATTTTTTTTTAATTTTCTTCCTCAACTTATCCCAAACATATGTTCGACTGTTCTCAGTTTTACTTCAACTTCTCCCAAACATATGGTAATTGATTTTCTTCCATTTTTATGTTTATATTATTGAAATAAATATGCATTTCTTATGATATTTCTTTCTTTGTTTCTTTAGTTTGTTATAATATTGAAAGTCAGGGCTTTCTCTAGGAGCATCTTTACTACGATGATCAAACTTTCAAATGTTATGAGAGTGGATCCATGTCCTATGACTGACTCCTGATTGGCTATGAGGTTCTTGCCTCCCTGGGAGTATGGGTCACTTTCTCTGAGTTCATGGGCTACTCTCCAGCCATATTCAAGGTTCGAAACTATTGTTTTCGTAATATGTGTACATATATCGAATGTCTCGTAGCGACATGTCTCTCGTCAGATCTTATAATATGTATTTAAGCATGAAGATCTTTCATGCACCATATTTAAGATCGACAATCGATTATTGCAGTAGGGAGTTTTTCATATGGTCGCACACATGAATTTCTCGTATTTTTGGGAAACGTCCATATCTTAGCTTGAGATAGTTTCCCACAGATGATACCAGTTGATAGATTCAATTTATAAATCTAATAAATAATTATAAAAATAGGCGTATTTCGTGGTAATGGTAGAGTGATGATTATGAGCGTGTAACTAGAATGTCTTGTGGAAGATGTGAGAATCCGACTAATCTGCAAAACAGAGCTGGAGAGGAGCTTTCGGGTATACACTCCGACACT